>OZ004347.1:3355166-4093990 GCA_963924445.1 Philereme transversata
TAGCAGGTACTCCGATAAGTTTTGTGGTAGCTCTAATTATATAATCACTACCTGTTCTATTTGAGACGGACGATCCAAAATTCGTGATGTCCAACTCTTGGATGGAGACCACGAATCCGTTGGAGTACGTGACTGTACCGTTAACGTGCCATTGGTAAAGCTGCTCGCTAGAAATAAAAAAAAAATAGGAAATTTTAGACCTGCGGCGTAAATTCTCTAGTCAGAGCCAGCCCTAGCCTTTGATCAGATTGTCTTTCAGCGCCCTTTAGTCGACGTTTTCACTTCAGGTTAATTCTACTTCGGTTTTATGTTAAACTATGTTAAACGTAGCTGTCGCCCATGTAATTTTAAAAGAAACGCTATTTACAGACTAGGTTCAAGGCTTGTCTAGCCACTCCAAACAGTCAGATTTAGCTTTTAAAAAAGTCTGTAGGTCTACGGATTTATTTAGAGGAAATCTACGGATTTTTCAGAGTCACCCAACGGATTATTAAAAATCTGATCTGGCAACACAACACTGCTTCCGCACCTGTCAAAAGGCGTCATCAAAATTTTATTCTGCACTGGTAATTATTTTTCGTATTTGGCTTTTTGGCGCCCCTTGCAATCTGACGCTTCTCTCGATCTACCCCAGGGCCGACGCTGCCTCTGGTATCTAACTCGATACGCAGAATGCGAGGAAATCACAATACATACAATAGTTAGCTTTCACTAGCTTTCATATAATTTATTCTTTATTGTTATTCCTTGCATTCGCTTTCATTGATCGAGCGAAGCGAGATCTCTAAATCAACTTGGGCAAATCGGTGTTGTATGTATGCTTGTATGTTTGTTTGTCCGAGGATAACTTTAAAAGCGCTGACCCGATAATCGTGAAATTTAACACATAAGTACATAGTGATGGTACAATTTTTTTGTGACTAAAGAGCTAATAATGTTTGTTGAGATATGGGGGTATAAAAAAAATAATGGGACTATTAGGACAAGTGGAACGTCAAATAAAAGGTCTTTATTAGTACACATAGATTCCGTTTTTATTTTTAGTAAAGTTTTTATAGTTTTAGAGTCATTTGTCATAATAATAACTGAACTTTGACAAAATTCATAGGGTACACCAGTGAGCTTGCTGTAATTTGGTATGCGTGTAGCTTAAGTACCTAACACAAATAAAGGCAAAAGACTGAAATCTAGAATAACTGCCATTTGTTCTCCAAAAAAGAACCACCAATGTACATGAACTCCCGTTTCCTGCAATTTGAATGAAACTGTAGGTCAATTTGTATTTTTGCCTTTGTATATTTAAACTTTCGCGATCACTGTACATAATGACTAACATTTAAAGGGTATTTATTGCGGAATAAATAAAAAGGGATTATCGCGATAAATATCCGTTTAATATTAGTAATCACTTTGCCTTTGGACGGAAAAATCTTTTGTGACATTTATATATATTCAGTCCATAGTAAATGAAGTAAAGAACCTTACTCGAGATTTCGTGAATACTCGTTGACTTTCAAATTGCACCACTCCAGTTTCTCCAAGTCGTAGATCAGCTCTTGAACCAGTCGGCTAAAGTAGCCAGAAGGGTTCGGTACACGAGCTCTGCTCACTGCAAGATTATAAAAAAACGAATTGAGAAAAGTATGATAGCCAAGGTGTATACCTAGAGGCTAGACTGACTAGATAAAACAAAGCCAAATAATAGAATAGAATATAATACTCTTTATTGCACACCAACAAAATTAAAAATACAATAAAAATACACAAAAATTAAGGTAAGTACAATGGGCGGTCTTATCGCTAAAAGCGATCTCTTCCAGACAACCTTTGGATGGACAGGACAAAACAAAATCAAAAAGACGGCGGTGTATCTACGCGTATGTTCATAAACCTACATAAACTACCTATACTTACTAATAAACTAAATATATATACTTACAAATATAATAATATATACTTATATATAAACTACAATGAAGGAGATAAACATAACGATAAACTAGCAGTGCGTAGACAAGGAAAGGAAATGGTTGTATACCTTAGCTTTAAAGATAGGAAGAGATTTAGATGATCTAATAGAGAAAGGTAAAGCGTTCCACAGCCGCACAGCTTGAACTGTAAAGGAGTCACCATAAAATTGAGAACTGTGGACAGGGGTTTGGAGACTTAGAGCTTCAGATGAGCGTAGGTTTCGATCATGCGCCTGGTGCAAGAACACAAAACGCTCCTTTAGATAGGATGGTGAAGAAGGATTGAAAATAATGTTAAAAAGAAGGGACAGAATATGTGCATTCCGTCGAAGACGGATAGGGAGCCACTTGAGTTTTGCGCGAAATTCTGAAACATGGTCATATTTGCGCAAGCCAAATACGAACCGAATACAAAGATTTTGAAGGCGTTCAAGTTTGCTCAATTGGACTTCGGAAAGGTCGAGATAGCTGACATCGGCGTAATCTAAGATAGGGAGTAGAATGGATTGTGCAAGCGTAATTTTGGTGGCGGTTGATAAAAAGTTGCGAAGTCTTCGCAACGAGGCTGAGGACGCAAACATTTTTCGGTTGATCTCGGCAATACACGGCACCCACGATAGCTTGATGCCCATAATAATGCCTAAGTTTTTCACCGTCTGACTGATACCTATCTGAGCCCCATTCAAAACTACAGGTAGCTTGAGTCTTCTGTGTAATAATGTAATAATGTTGTACTTTACTGTTGAACTTTTTATGGCGACGACGTAAATACATTTTACATTTTCTGAAGAATCAACATTTTACGCGACTTCAAAATAAGCAGTGTTGCAAAAGTGATTCATCATACGAAACAGTCAAGGGTCGGAATCCTTCACTAAACTTAGTACACACGTGGTTTTCCAACAAAAATATTACCCTCCTTCTGCGTAGTCGGGTAAGCCTATGTCCCAATAACAATCATAATCTATCTGTATACCAAATTTCATCGAAATCGATCAAGCCGTTTAGTCGTGAAAACGTAACAAACAGACAGAGACAGGTAGCCAGAGTTACTTTTAATTTATTTTTTATTTTTTTATATTACATGGAGATGGGACAAGCGTATGACCCACGTGATATTTAGTGGTAACTATCGCCTATAACAGAGAATTTCCTCGTAGGTCACGCACGTTAGAAATGTGCCCTACGATGCACTGCCCTGCATCCATAATCTTGAGGCATACAGGTGTAAAGCCTCATGTGCCTGTAATTTCACCGGCAACCATACCCTTCAAACTGAAACACAGCAGTGCTGCTTGGCGGCAGAAATAGTATGTATGGTGGCAGTACTTCCCCGGGCGAGCCCAACCACAAGGAACTCTACGTCTCTTAGAATTTATAATAATAGTATGGATTAAACTTGATTTATTAAACTTTATCTGTGTCTGATCGATCAGTGGTTTAACTCAGCACCCAAAAACTGATTTAATTTTTTAACCGTGTGCAGTCTAAGGTGAATCCTTATTGGGTAGCCATTCGTCAGACGAGCTTACTGGGTGCCTCTTGATAGCTCGTAAATAGGTATGCGTTGTATACTTTTTCTATTCTGTGCTAAATAGTGCTAATAAAGGGTGTCTCAGCGCCGATTATTAACTTTGAATAATTATTAAAAAAAAAAGATTGTACTGATATAATATTTTAATACCAGTAAATTCTTATGTACGGAATATTACACCTTCAAGATGTCTTCCATCACGGCGAATGCGTTTTTCAAAGCGGACTAGCGGATTTGCAGAGACACACCGCAGAACGTCAACTGATATGGCCCTCAATTCTGTCGTTATTTTAGTCTTCAGTTGATCCAAATTCATAAGAGGGGTATCAAAAACTCTTGCTTTGAGATAATCCCATAAAAAGAGTCAACTGAGGTTAAGTCGGGCGATCTGGGTGGCCACAATATGTCTCCAAAGCGGCATATGAATTTTCCCGGAAATAACGCTCTCAGTGTGTCCATGTAGACCCTAGCTTTGTGGGCTCTGGCTCCATCTTGCTGAACCCTTACACCTGACGCCAAGATATACATGTTTAAAGTTTAAAATCGGCGCTGAGACACCCTTTATTGATCAAGCGAAGCGAGATCTCCAAATCGACTTGGGCAAATCGGAGTTGTATTATGTGTGTATGTATGTATGTATGTTTGTCCGAGGATAACTTTCGAAGCGTTTATCCGATCATCGTGAAATTTGGTATATAGGTAGGTAGTAATGGCACAATTTTAGTGTGACTCAATGAGCTAAAAATATTGGGGGGTTGTTGAGATATTGGAGTTCAAGAGGGGTAAAAAAAAAAAAATAAGACTATAAGGTGAAGTGGGAAATCAAATGAAAGGTCTTTATTAGTACATTTTAACTTTGTTTTTATTTTTAGTTTAATCGTTGTAGTTCTTGAGTTATTAGCTAAAATAAAACTTTGACAAAATTCACAGTGTACGTACACCAGTGACCCCACAATGCTGAAACTTAGTATACATGTAGCTTTAGTGACACAAATATAGGCAAAAGTCTGAAATCCAAAATAACTGCATTTTGTACCCCAAAAAGAGTAACCACTTTATATGAACTCCCGTTACCTGTAATTTCAATGAAACTGTAGGTCAACTTATTTGGTATATATTTCGTGGGACTATTTTGATAGTCAAAGATTACAATTTTTTTTTGTTTTTATGTGAGACTCGTGAGATCTCAGTTCGCGGCAAACCACTAGTTATAACAAGACAGATACGAATGGAATGAGGGGTTGTTAGCGAGCAAGGATCAATCACTATGATAGGAATGTAGTTCATCTCTCCAACTCAGCCTGTGCCATTCAAGCTCCGTCGCCGTACGTTGTTTGGAAATTAAGTGCATGCCATTATAAAGAAAAAACTACGAGCCTTACAGTAGTTGCATTATGACGTGTAACATCTGACCACCGCGCGCACTCATTGGTCAATCAAATAGCGCGCGCTTCCCCGGTTTGTTTCCTATTACACATTTTCGTCTCATTTGCCAAAATCACTCCCAAAAACCGAGAGGAAAGATGTTACACATCAAAAAAACACTTACCCCAGTCCAGTTGACCAAAAACAAACGCTAAACTAAGAATCGTCACCAACAGAAATCTCAACATTTTTAATGAATTCCACTAAACAATTTAAGAAATGAGAATCAACTTAATCAACACAGCAATGACTTTAAAAGTCGAGGTAATTATCTTAGATGCATAGAATGTTGAGGATATTTGATAAGATAATTTATAATCTGTCTAAATTATAATTATCGGACAAATTTGTAGACTACAATGATTCCACTTTATCAATTAAGATTGACGTTTGAAGGGTATAATTTAGCTTTGTTGTGACTTGCTTTCAGGTTCACCTTAGGTAACTTAGTGGAAAACCACGAAATACTGAGTATAATTACTGATTAAAACGAGTATTTATCGTATGTAAAAGATACATAGGTACGCGATAAATACCCGTTTTAATCAGTAACTAGTAGTTCGCCCCGAACTATGTATATAAGATCTCGCGAGTCTCCCATAAAAAAAAATATACCTATTATTCGTAATATTTGACCTACAGTTTTATTCAAATTACAGGCAACGGGAGTTCATGTAAATTGGATACCCTTTTTTGGGGTTTTTGCAGTTATTCTAGATTTCAGACTTTTGCCTATATTTGTGTCATTTAAGCTACTCGCATTCTAAATTACAGCACTGTGCAATCACTGGTGTACCCTGTGAATTTTGTCAAAGTTCAGTTTTAATTATGGCTAATAACTCAAAAATTGCAAAAACTTTACTAAAAATAAAAACGGAATCAAAATGTATTAATGAAGACATTTCATTTGACGTCCCAGTTGACCTATAGTCTCATTTTAATTTTTTTTCCTTCTTGAACCCCAATAATTCAACAACCCCCCCCCCCCCCCCCCCCATATTTTTGGCTCATTTAGACACACCAAAATTGGGCCATCACTCACCACGATAAACGCTTCGAAAGTTATCCTCGGACAAACAAACATACATACATACAACGCTCATTTGCCCAAGTTGGTTTATTACAATTATGTACAGTGATCTCGAAAGTTTTAATTATATATTTTTTTTTTTGCACCCAAATTATAGACTAGCATTTGATCACTATCTCGCTTGATGGTAAGCGATGATGCAGTCTACGATGGTACACGATTGCATAGAAGAAACCTATTCACTCGCAACTTGAAGATTTCTAGGTTGTAGTTATCAGGAAACACAGACTCAGGTAAGGCGTTCAACTCCTTGGCGGTGCGCATAAAGGTGGAAGAGTACCGCTTTGTGCGTAGAGGTATGTCTACCATGTAGCGGTGGCGCATCGCGGAGCGTCTGGTTGTCCGATGATAGAATGGGGATGGCGGGATCAGATTGAAAAGCTCCGCAGCACACTCTCCGAAATGTATCCGATAAAAAATCGCTTGCAACCTTTCAACGATGCTCGAGGCTGTGGAGCCTTGCATTTGCTAACTCGTTATTGCAAATAACAATTAAATAAATTAAATTATAAATACTGAGTTTCCGGTTAAAAACTAAGATGGGGCAGCATTCGGAAACCGCTAGATTACATTACGCACATGCGAGTAGTTGACAGTCATGATCAGTCAGTCCACAAGAATTCATAGTGGCTGCTGTGTTACACGACAACATAATCCAAAATCCCTAGGCTCTGTTTTAATTTAAGCCGTCTCTCCTTATCTGTGCCACTTTTCACGGTCTTGTGCTAGCCTCATCTAGGTTCTACATCGTCTGCCAAAGAAGAGTTTAAAATATACTAATTCTAGTGTTCAAATAATGAATACTTTCAGCCCATACGCTTACGGCGTAGAAGGTCTACGAATAGTTTAAATAATAGCCAATCTAATCAACAAATTTAACAGTTTATAGAATGCATAGGGTTAATTAATGTTTACTTAGTTGTTTAGAGAATATACCATTTAGACTTAACTTAACTAGTGGTTCGCCCCAACTGAGATCTTGCGAGTCTCCGATTAAAACAAAAAATATTATTTGTAATCTTTGATTATCAAAATAGTGCCACGAAATAAAGAATCAATGAACTTGACCTACAGTTTCATTCAAATTACAGGTAACGGGAGTTCATGTCAATTGGTTTTTTATTTGGGGTAGAAATTGCAATTATTCTGGATTTCAGACTTTTTCCTATATTTCTGTCACTAAAGCTACACGCATACCAAATTTCAGCACTGTGGAGTCACTGGTGTACCTTGTGAATTTTGTCAAAATTCAGATTTTATAATGGCTAATAACTTAAAAATTACAAGGCTTAAACTTAAAATAAAAATGGGGTGGAAATGTACTCACAGATACCTTTTATTAGACGTGCCACTTGACCAAACAGTCCCATTTTGTTTTTTTTTGGCCCCTCTTGAACCCCAATATCTCAACAACCGCCTCACATGTTTAGCTTATTTAGTCACATCAAAATTGTGCCATCACTACCTACCTGTATACCAAATTTCACGATGATCGGACAAACAAACATACATACATACATACAACGCCGATTTGTCCAAGTTAAGTTGGAGATCTCGCTTCGCTCGATCAACTATTGTGGAGATGCCCTTATCAATGGGAAGGGAACATAAAACAAACAATCAGAATAATTAATCGTGTATTTTAAAGGAATCAAATATTATGCTGTAACAGGACAATCGTAGCAGATTCTTGGGAACTCTACCCTGGCGACGACGTCGGTGGTGATTGGCTGGAAGACGTCCGGTCCCCAGGCATTGATGCCATCAGCTGTAAGCTGAGCATTGAACTGAAAACATAAAATAGAAAGTAAACACCATTCACAGAAGAATTGAAGAACCACTTATTTTTTACAATTAGAAAACTGACTGGTACCTCACCAGCTGATGTTATGTGATGGTTTCGTGAAAAACAGAGCACGCTTCCTTAAAATAAATAGAACCTTCCACTACTGCACGAAAATGCATTACAATCTATAGATGAACGTTGCATTGACAGGCATCGAGACTAAATTGAAACTTGAATTTGATTTGGTCTTCTGCATTGAACCTAATAGACTTACCAAAGCAGTAAGCATTTCACTGGTGGGGTCCTTTGGGAAGATGTTCGGCAGGATGGTTGTGGACTCTGGAACACTTCCAACTACTGTTATAACTATAGCTTTAGTGTGCGTGTTGTAGTTAATCTGAAAGGAAAGACCGTTTGAGGTTTTTCTGATAATGATTGTGATTTCGATCAGCTCGCGGTTATGATAATAATCTAATGTTAATTGAACCCTAATGTTCAAAATTGTTGAAGTGAAAACTTCTTAATGCGCGTTGGGCATTTTTTCACTCGCGACACTGTTACCGTTACCGTTACCGACACTTCTGTAATCTGTAACAATTCTGTAATGTGTGTATCTCGTAATTGTTCAAGTTTTCACTTCTGTTGGAACTTCCGGAGTGCCACATTTTAGTCTTTTTTCTTTGTGGTGCTCCCACACAGCAGTAACATAACATTAGATAACACGATAACATCTATACTATATATAACAAAGTCGGGTTAGTTACACTATTTATAACTCAAGAACGACTGGACCGATTTTGATGATTTTTGATTTGTTAGATATGTCTGCACCCCGAATAGTAGAATAACTGTTAAAATATTGGCAAAATGCAAAAGAAATTATGAAGAAAATTCATTTTCTCATACATAGATGCAGCTGATGATGGCCGATTGACAATTATACCGGGGTAACATTGGCAGCTCGCGTCATATGCATGTCAAGGTGGTACGAAGTTTGGTGGATCAGCTAGTTGTGTTATTATAATAAATAAATAAAGTTTTTTTTCCAACGGTGGCTCTTCTAATTCATGATGGTGAAAGTTTTTCGTCTTCCATTTCGACCATCTGATCAGTTTTTGACACACTAGTCTGGAGTATTTAGTCTCATTGGATGGCAACCTATTAATGAGCTTCAAAAGGATGGGGGCTTATAACATGCCATATAAATATTTTCCTAGAAAAATGGGATAGAAACATTATTTTGACAATATTTTCCCCAAAACTTACTCTAAAAGCGAAACTGATCAGCGGATGCCTATAAATAGCAGTATATCTGTGTTGCCCATCTTCCATTTGCGCCACCACGTCATATCCTATTGCCAGGTCCATCATCCTCAGAGTCCCTCGCAGGGAGACCATTCCAGTCGAATCAGTGCTGTTCCAGGACCAGACTTGCTGGACAGTCGACTGCTGCACGTCGACATGCTGGATGGAAACTACGAAACCGTTTGTGTAAGTGGCTGTACCGATGTATTGACGGTCTATTACTGTTTCACTGAAAGGAAATTGAAAAGTGTTATTTAGGTTCATTCAAAACTTATTAATTAAGTCCGATATTTCCCACTGCACTGTTTTTCCGTTACTTTTTTTTGTCTCCATGCTAAGCAACTTTGGGTGCGCCACCGCTACATGGTAGACATACCTCCCATACGCACAAAGCGGTACTCTTCCACCTTTATTATGCGCATCGCCAAGGAGTGGAAAGCCTTGCCTGAGTCTGTGTTCCTGATAACTACAACCTAGGGGTCTTCAAGTCGCGAGTTAATAGGTTTCCTACTATGCAAGCGTGTAACATCGTAGACTGCATCATCGCTTACCATCAGGCGAAATCGTGGTCATCGCTAGCCTATAATTTATGTATATGACGGCTGTAACGTGGGCGTTGCATTGGATGGTGGCTCATTGCAGTCCTGGGGTATGAAGTCCATGGTGCAGGGTACTCAGGCAAACCAGTAAAATTCAGTAAGCTTACTTTTATTTTAAAGTTTCAGCTTGGCAGGTACAATTTGATAGCTAGGTAGATACGTTGGATGAGACAGTTTCGATGCTCTGTGAAGGTGTTTCAGTACCGGCGTTAGGAGCGTTGCTCTAGACTTTCTCACTTCTTATTTAAGTGGCAGAGTGCAAAGAGTTGACGTGAATGGGAAGCGTTCTCCGGGGTCTCTGGTTAAAATGGGTGTACCACAGGGATCAATTCTGGGACCATTTTTGTTTTTAGTATATATTAATGATCTTCCCCATCTAGTACGGGACGACCATGAGGTTGTATTGTTTGCAGATGACACGTCACTTTTATTTAAATTAAAGCGACGACAAACCGATTTTGACGATGTAAACAATGCAATCTCTACGGTGGTAAAATGGTTCAATGTAAACAATCTACTTCTAAATGAAAAGAAAACAAAATGTATTAGATTTATACTACCTAATGTTACACAAGTTAAAGCAGACATAAAAATCAAAGACGAGGAGTTGGCTCTTGTGGACACCACCGTATTCTTAGGTATAACCCTAGATAATAAGCTTCAATGGGGCCCTCACATTGATGGGTTGTCGAAGAGACTTAGTTCTGCGGCATACGCAGTCAAAAAGATCCGTCTTTTTACAGACGTAGACACAGCTAGACTAGTTTACTTCAGCTACTTCCACAGCATTATGTCATACGGTATACTGCTGTGGGGGAGTGCTGCAGATATAAACACCGTTTTTGTGCTGCAGAAGAGGGCTGTTCGTGCAATTTATAATATGGGCCCCAGAGAATCATTACGCAATAAGTTTAAAGAAATAGATATTATGACATTCCCTTGTCAATACATCTATGAAAATCTAATGTATGTTCACAAAAATATTAATTTGTTTAAGAAAAATAGCGATAATCATAATTTTAATACTAGAAATAAAGATAAACTCGCTGTTGCCACATGTAGACTCCATAAAGTTAGTAAATCGTTTAAAGGGCAAGGTGTGCGCTTTTATAACAAACTCCCAAGGGATGTACAAAAATTGACAATTAACAAATTTAAAAACGTAATTAAACAAAATCTTTATAAAAGAGCCTACTATAAAATATCGGATTATTTAGATGATAGAGAAGCTTGGGATTGAAACTGCCCCAACTCGTTCAAAATGTTACAATTTAGACGTAATTTCTTTTCTGTATTATGTACCTATTGTAAAAGGATCATTAAAAAAAACAACCAGCCTGGTTTTCTTGCCTTTCTTTCCTGGCTTGGTCGCGAAGGAACAGGCAGTAAAATTGACGTTTCAAAGTGATCCTTGTGATTTTAATGAATAAAAATATTTGACTTTGACTTTGACTTTGGCGCTCCAAAGAAAAGTGAAGTGCCCAGCCATCGACTCTGTCCTCGAGAGGTGGCAAGGAAGCGATCCCCACCCACCACTCTGCGTTCAACGTAACTTTTACAAAAAAACCAACTACCAATCAGAGAGTAGATACGCAACTACCGGTTCTACGAAGTCAAAAGACTTCTTAATTTTAAACTAGGTACGCTTAATACTACGACATATATAAAAAAATATATACAAGGTATTTGGTAATTACTGACGATATTCAAGTGACGGTTTCTCAAAACAAAAAAAGGACTTCTCAAAAAAAAAACTACTAGTTACATTGTTACGAGCTGAGGGTTCGGGATAAAATAATGGGAATCGATCTAACCAAAATAACACTTTTATTTAACACTAGAACGATGAATACACGAACTTGGTCACACGTAATCACAACACACTAATTCACACCACTTAAAGTCACCGAAATGTTCGCACGTATAGCTAAATCCAAACTGACTCGCGAGCAACTACTGTTCACGCGAGACCCTTCTCCACGTCAGTCCTCCAGGGCCTCGCTGAGACTCCTCTCCGGCCATCTCTCCGGCCTATTTATATCGCGCACATTTCGATTGTTCGAGAACGATCTTGATCGTTCCAGGAAAGGCCGACCCCTTTCCTAGAACGATCAAGATCGTTCCGAAATGTTTCGACAGAACGACCAATCCCCATTGTTCGCAACCGCAGACAATAACAACAATAACACAGCAAGACAAAAGCGTTCGAGAAGTTTCGATTATTAGTCATTGTTTAATAGCCTCGGCGTAACAATATTAACAAATAAAAAAAAATGACTAAGTTTAGGTGATTCATTCGATATAAAACGTACTGCCTACTCTTGCAATCAACATCCAAAAATAAAAGCCGATTTGATATCTCTTTCGGAAATGGCTGCGGGTTTTGGATTAGAAAGGGGCAACAAGAGATATCTCGAGACATCACCAATACAGTATCTGTGGTTAGATGGCAAGCATTATGCAATAGCACAACATGAGTTTACGTTTAAGTGTTTGTTTTTACATGCCAAAATAAAGTTCACATTTCTGTGGTAAACATTTCACAAAATTTATTATGTTCATCAAAATATCCCCTTTCATTTTTGTGCGTATATTATCAAACACCCTATATATATCTGAGTAATTATCATGGCTATCCAACGGATAAGAAATATATACCTACGTCTTTTGTTTCACATGAGGACAGATAAAGAGATAATTATTTTTATCTGTCAATAAAAGTCACTTGAAGGTCGTGAAATATGCACTATATATAATTACAGCTACTTACTTAACAGATGCTGTGATGTCGGGTAGTTTCAAGTTACACCATTCCCGACGTTCCACCTCACTGACGGTCTCTTGAATCACCCTAACGATATAGTCTGCGTGGTTTACCACCCGGACATTACTCACTGCAAAAGAGAATGATGATCTTGTATCGATCCAATTAATCATATCGTAAGAAATACTTGTTTTGTTATGTACGACATTAAATGAAAACACGGGTAGGGCTAATGCCTAGTATTGTTGTAAACTAGGTTTTTAATAGAAAATTAAAAATTATCAAACAACCTTAATTTTAAGTCCTAAAATATTGGTGTAACAGCCTGTGTAAAATAAGTAAACAAATCATATTCATTCATCATGTAAGGAGGTACCTGTTAAACTGAATAAGCGACATCGTCGCAAAGGCGCCGCCGATTTGCGTTAAAAATTGTTTATTGGAAAATATCCATTACTGGATAAATATTCTACCGGTATTAAACCCACATCTAAAACCAGTTAATACAGTTCCGGATGGAATCTCGATGAAATAGGCTAATTTTTTTAAAATTTGGCATTCAAGTGACCATACATTTTTTTTACACCACAGAAGGGTAAAGGTCAGGAAAACAAACGAAAGCAAGTAAAATTTTAGTGAAATCTTATTTTAAAAACATAACTGTGCTTGTGTTATAAAAATAATAGTTTCCATTCGATAGCACATCTATCCAAGAATACTATCCAAAAAATAGATAGAAAAAAAAAATTCATTTGCAGTCTTGGCGCCAAAAATAGTGACGAAGGGTGAAATATTTCTTAAATTTCGAAAATGTCGAATATCTCGAAAACCGAGGCACTTTTACTGAGCATAACAAATATTTTTTCTGAACCGCCACAATGGCCCCTACCCGCAGGTACCCTATTATCCACTCATTATCCACCCTGTATATATTTATTTTATCTTATATAGGTAATAGTGTACACTGAATAAGTGAGTGTGAGTGAGTCTGTGTGTGCGTGTGTGAGTCGGTGTGGGTGTGTGCGCACACAACAGATATATAAAAAAAAACAAATAAAATGTAAGCATAATGGGCGGTCCATAGCGTGCTATGGAGAGGGCTATATGCTTGATGTTTCTATACGAGATCGAATCAGAAATTAGGAGATTTCTAGACAAACCAAAGTCACCGACATAACAAAAAGGACTAGCAAGCTGAAGTGGCAGCGGGCAGAGCACATAGCTCGCAGACGGCCGTTAGGGCAGAAAGGTTCTCGAGTGGAGACCACCCACTGAAAAGCGCAGCGTAGAACGCCTTCCCACTAGCTAGAAATATGGCCTGTTAAAGGTTGCTGGGAAACGTTGCAGGCCGAACAAGGCAGTGGATGTCCTATGTCCTGTGGTGAAAGGGTCCCCAGTTCAGTATTTGCTACAGCATGTTGCTATGCTGCAGCACTGGTCTTCTGCTGAGACCAGTGTTGACCTTCTGACATTATTTAGTATTATTGACTATGCAACTAGCTGACCCGCACCGGCTTCGCAAAGACCAACATCATTTTTCTATTGAAACTTTGACACCCCATTTTTATCCCATGGGACCTGATTTATGGGATAAAAAGTGTATATCCGGGTTATAATCTACGTAAATACAAAATTTCATTGAAATCAGTTCAGCCGTTACGACGAGATTGAATTACAAACAAACAAACAAATAAATAAACAAACATTCAAACTTTCACATTTATATTATTAGTGTGATAAAGCATACGAAAGTCCAAGTAAACCTAAGATGAAAACAAGATAGTAAATATTTGTGATAGGGCTCCCCTGGGGAAGTACTACCATTATACTTATTTCTGTCACCAAACAGCATTGCTTTGTTTCGGTTTGAAGGGGCCGGTGAAATTAGTGGCACATGAGGCTTTACACCTGTAAGTCTCAAGTTGTTGGACGCAGAGCAGTGCATCGTAGAGCTTCTAAGGTACAAAGCAAAGCTTTGTTATAGGCGAATGGTTACCACTTAACAGGTTATGATTGTACCATCTTCATGTTATACAAAAAAAACGTACCTCTTTCAGAATTTGCTAAACTTAACACTAAAACCAGCAGTAATAATGTTTGCTTCATTTTAGGAACTGTTTGTTTTCTTTAAATTAAATTTAATGCCACATTTAAATGTACATCGCAAATGACATTGTATACCTAAATGTGATGGATATAGTGAGACAAAAATTTGTTTATCTAAAGTTAATTAATCGTCTCGATGATAAGGTACATTTATGATTGATTAGATCCATAAATGTATTATAACGAAAGAAATAAATTATTAGAACAATAATAATTTATGCAGCGCAATATTTTTGTTCTAACCTGTACTATCCCATTGCTAGGCAAAGGTCTCCCCCAATTCTTTCCACCCCTCTCGATCCCTGGCCAACTCTACCCATCACTGTTGAAGACATCTAGGTCATCGCGCCAGCGTTTTCTCGTGCGACCGCGTCGTCTTCTGCCGTCTACGGGTATCAATCCTGTGATATCTTTTGTCCATCTTGGTCCATCGCAGGTCACGTGGCCCGCCCACTCCCATTTCAGCTTGGCTGCCTTGCGACCTACATCAGCGATACCAGTCTTCGAGCGCGGCGTGGTATTTCTAAATCTGTCTGTTCTCTTAATACCCAAAATGCTGCGCTCCATCGCACTCTGGCAAACTCCGAGCTTAGTCTTCTGTGATTGAGCAACGCAATAATATTTAACATTATTAATTTCAGTGCGAGGCGAGACGTTGTTCGAAGCGGATCGCACTCACGCTGATGAAGGTTCACGAATTGAACCGAAACATTGTCGGTCGAAACACCGATAAGACGGTACGTGATAAATCCCGTACTTTATAATAATCATTTATGCATAAATTATTACCTACTAGCTGTTGCCCGCGACTTCGTACGCGTTACACTACTAAATGTGTAGGTACCCTAGAAATAAAGCTAAACTCGCTGTTGCAACTTGACACCCAATTTTTATCCCATGGGAATAGATTTATGGGATTATGGTAGCCTATGTGGTAATCCAGGTTATAATCAACGTATATACCAAAATTCATCTAAATCGGTTTAGCCGTTACGACGTGATTGAGTAACAAATAAACAAATAAATAAACAAACATCCAAACTTTCACATTTATAATTGATCGAGCGAAGCAAGATCTCCAAATCAACTTGGGAAAATCAGCATTGTATGTATGTATGTTTGTTTATCCGAGGATAACTTTCGAAGCGTTGATCCGATCATCGTGAAATTGATACATAGATAGGTAGTGATGGCACAATTTTAGTGTGACTAAATGAGCTAAAAATGTTGGGGGGTTGTTGGGATATTGGGGTTCAAGCGGGGTAAAAAAAATGAAAATGAGACTATTAGGGCAAATGAAAGGTCTTTATTATACATTTAGAGTCCATTTATGGTAAAGTAACATGAACTCCCGTTACCTGTAGTTTGAATGAAACTGTAGGCCAAGTTGGCTGGTTATTCATTTCGTGGCACTATTTTGATGGTCAGCGACCACGAATTATATTTTTTTTGTTTTAATCGGAGACGCGCGAGAAGTCAGTTCGGGGCGAACCACTATTAGTATTGGTATGATTTACATACAGCAGATAGTTACATATTTTTATGTAACTAGGTAGAGCACATACATTTTCATTACGAATAAAAGTATTTTACTTGTTGCTAGATTGTTATTTTACTTGAGACGCGCCAAAGTTGTAGCACTTTTGAAGCCTGGAAAACCCCCTTCAGAGCCTAAAAGTTATAGACCTATTTCCCTCCTATGCCACCTATATAAACTATTTGAAAGGCTTCTCCTCAACCGACTTACTCCGATTATAGAGCCTCAGCTGATCCCTGAACAAGCAGGATTCAGACCCGGAAAAGCTTGCTGCGGTCAGACGCTCAAGCTTACCCAACATATTGAAGACGGTTTCGAGGCAAACAGTATCACTTGTTTGGTTCTTGTTGATCTATCTGCCGCATACGATACTGTTAATGTTAAAAGACTTCTTCGCAAAGTCGAACACCTGACTTGTGATCTTGGGTTCGTTCAAATTCTGGGTGAACTACTTCATAACCGTCGCTTCCAAGTACATCTTCTATCAGAAAAAAGTAGATGGCGCTGCCTTAAAAACGGGCTTCCTCAAGGGAGCGTGCTTGCACCAACTCTCTTCAACATTTATACGAATGACCAACCCAACAGTCCATCTACTTCACGTTTTCTATATGCAGACGATTTAGCGTTGACGACCCAAACTTCAACCTTTGAAGAGGCCGAAGACAAGCTAACACTAGCCTTGGCTGAATTAGGGAGTTATTACGAAGAGAACGGCTTGAAGCCAAATCCATCTAAAACCCAATCCTGTGCCTTTCATCTGCGCAACCAACAAGCCAGCCGGACCCTAAACATAACCTGGCAAGGAGTTCCTATCCAACACGAAAACTTTCCAAAATACCTGGGGGTAACTCTGGATAGGTCACTGAACTATAAAGCACAGTGCTATAAAACTAAGATGAAAGTTGGTACCCGAAACAATCTTCTGCGTCGACTTATAACTACCAAATGGGGTGCAGCCCCAGACGTACTCCGCACTACTGGCCTGGCACTGTGTTTTTCATCCGGCGAATATGCTTGCCCAGTCTGGAGCCGGTCCGCACATGCAAAGGTCGTCGATGTCGCGTTAAACGATACATGCCGGATAATAACAGGATGTCTGAAGCCAACCCCTCTAAACCTGATATACCCTTTGGCAGGCATATCGCCCCCTGGAGTGCGACGAGATGTGGCTTGCTCTATTGAAAAGCACAAACAAGAGCATGATTATCGACACCCTTTATATGACCATAACATCCCGCAAGGCCGCCTTAAAAGTCGAAAGAGCTTTCAACGCTTCACAAGGGCCACGAGCGATGACCCGGCTGCTACCAGACGCACTCTGTGGATAAAAAGAAACTCCCCACCGCCTGATTTTACCACCCCACAGGAACAATTACCACCCGGGCATGATCTGCAGTGGCCAGTATGGAAATCCTTAAACAGGCTCCGCACCCAGGTGGGCCGCTGCAGACTTAGTATGTGCAAATGGGGATTCAGGGACCCTAACTTGACGCAGTGTGACTGCGGTGATCCCACGCAGTCAATGCAGCACTTGCTAATGTGCCCTTTATGTCCGAACACATGCACGATGGAGGACCTAATGGCCGCCTCGCCTGATGCCATTGCTGTGGCCAAACCCCTGTCCAACATACTATGAATGGAAACGTAGAACTCTTGACACGCTAAGAAGAAGAAGACTTGTTGCTAAAAAGAAAATTTGCGTTTCCGGTGTCTATTATATTTTTTTACATCCGGACTGTCGCCTGTTCTATTTTTAAATAGAAATAAGTATGTGTAATGGAGATTGTGGCATTATCATTTTCAAACAAAAATAAATAAATAAATATTGCTGAACGATTTCACACAGCGCTATCTAGCCCCAAACTAAGCAGAGCTTGTACTATGGGAACCAGATAACTGATAGAATACTTATATACTTTTTTTTGTAAATACATACTTACAATATACAGAAAAACACCCAAACACGGAACAAATATCTGTAGCTCATGCAAACATTTGTTCCGCCGCGGGAATCGAACCCGCTACCTCCTGCGTCTCAGCCGGCTATACGCCAACTGCGCCAAGGAGGCAATCAATAATAAAAAATAAAGGTTTGGCATTTGATAAAGATAGGTCTTCGTTTATTTAAGCCTTTTAGTTATTGTCTTAAAATTCCCACCAACTCGTATACCTAGAATTTTTAAATATTTTGTATCAAAACTGTATGTACTTCATGCAAATTATATTTATGTAAAACGATACCCACACTTAAATATAGTATAATATATACCTACACTTAAATTTGGTTGCGCATTTTGTGGCACTATTTTATTAGTCAAAGATTAAGGCCGGTTTGCACAATGACCCCTAAACATATTTAGCGACTAAACATGTTTAAATTTTACGTATTTGTATGATTTGAAAACTCCTTAAATCATATTTAGCCACTAAATACGTTTAGGCATCGTTGCGCAAGTCCCCCTAAGAATATTTTTTTGTGTTTTGGGAGACTCGCGATCTCAGTTCCGGGCGAACTAGTGGTTAAATTCAATTAGTACAGCGTTTCTTCACTTTAAATATTATTTATTTATTTATTAGTATGTATACAAATATTGTTATGCAAGATGTGATCCTTAACGACCACAGTCAAGAGGGGACTGTTCTGACATAGGCAAAATGAGGGTAATGTTTTATTGAAAACCCACCCGTGCGAAGCCGTGGGCGGGGCAGTTAGTAATTTATAAAAAAACAGAAAAAAATAATTTTGTTTATTGCCATAATATAAGATGGAGTATCTAGATACCAATTCAAGAGACCCATATTGTAGTTGTTAGGCGTCTACGCTATGCCTCTGTCACCGTTTTATCATGTCTACGCAGAGTCTACGCTACGTTAGTTTTCAGACAATAAATTCCTATTTCTGCTATCATACCCTACCTATAATGGTAGTTAATAAAACGCCTGTATTTTCCCTTCATGAACAAACAACCATAAATCTAACTTCGTACCTGCTTTTTGCCTTTACAAGCAATTTTTCAAAACCTCCGGTTTTCAACGTCAAAATTTAAAGGTTGGCCCAAATAAATCACCGGCCAGTGACTAGGTCAGCTTTTGGCACAGTTATTACACTGCGTTTCAAATAAATTGTGAATGAAACTGAGCAATAGTATTTTAATTTTAGAAGTTTTTTGAAGGCTTTTTTATACGCACGCGTTACACTACTAAATGTGTAGGTAACCTAGAAATAAAGCTAAACTCGCTGTTGCAACTTGACTTGACATCCCATTTTTATCCCTTGGGAACTAATTTATAGGATAAAAGGTAGCCTATGTGGTAATCCAGGGTATAATCTACATATATACCAAACTTCATCGAAATCGGTTCAGCCGTTATGACCTGATTAAGTAACAAACAAACATCCAAACTTTCACATTTATAATATTAGTGTGACTAGCTGACCTACCCATGGCTTCGCACGCATCAATAAAAACATTCCTCTCTTTCTGAGCAGTCGGGTAAAAAGTAACCTATGTCCTTATTTTGGTCATAAATCTATCTGTATACCAAATTTCATCGAAATAGTCCAGCCGTTTAGTTGTGAAAACGTAACAAACAGACAGAGATTCTTTCGAATTTATAATATTTCTAGCTTCCGCCCGCGGCTTCGCACGCGTGGTGTGCCAATTAAAAGTAGCTTGTGTGTTAAATCAGGTTATAATCTACGTACATACTAAATTTCATCGAAATCGGTTACGATGTGATTGAGTAACAAACAAACAAATAAATAAATAAATAAACATCCAAACTTTCGCATTTATAATATTAGTGTGATATGGATTAATCGTAGACTGCATCATCGTCAAGTCCACAACACAAAATATTTGAAAAAAAAATATAGATGTATGGTTCGACAAGGTGGAACGTTAACCAGGTACTACCCAGTACGTCTATTAGCCCAGTAGTGGTAAAGAGAAGGAATGATTATATCGTTCAGGTTCTGTGCATCATCATCATCATTCTCAGTCCGCGTTGACCCACTGCTAGGCAAATGCATCTCTTTGTTTATGCCATTCTTCCCGATCCTGTGCTAGTCTGAACCACGTCCACCAGCGAGATGGATCGACGACATCAATAAAAGAAAAACAAAAATAATTTTATTCAAAACCACACAGTAATAGAAAGAAAAAACGCACTAACAAACTTTTAAAAGTTAAGAAGCTAAGCTAAGCTAGCTTTTAATCTTCTTCTTCGTGTTTGCGTATTTTAATCTCTTATTTTAAATATTTTAATCTAATTATTTCTTCGTATTTTAAGTGGTCAAACTCTGGTGTAGAGAGTTTTCAAGCCGCCTAAAGGCTTCAATCTTTTAATAAGACTGTGGGTCGTACGTGCTCAAATTTTAGGATCAGCACCAAAAAAATAATTAAAACTTTGTCGAACCATACAATTTGGTTATCACGGGTGGTACTTTCGAGTACGTATGCTAGCCCGGTGTTGGAATGGCGAAGTAGGAATTATGTCGTGCAGATTCTGTCTACAGCCCGTTCACCTAAATGGATCTATGAGAAAACATTTTTTTGTCAGACTGTGTAATCGACCAAGGACGTGCTGATACAAAGAGTTCGCGCATTTCAGGAGCTGAGTCAATAATATACAGAACCCGTTGGTATTTTCGTTAAAAAGTTAAGTCCGATTTTGAAATAAAGGCTACTTATTTAAGTGGGAAATTTTTGAATGTTTCTAGAGCATTATTATCTAACTTATTAGAAGAGATTATCTTCCGCGGCGGGCGGAAGCTTGTCTATACTAATTGATCGAGCGAAGCGAGATCTCCAAATCAACTTGAGCAAATCGGCGGTGTATGTATGTATGCATGTATGTATAATAAAATAAATATTGCTGGACATTTCACACAACGCTATCTAGCCCCAAACTAAGCAGAGCTTGTACTATGGGAACCAGATAACTGATAGAATACTTATATAGATTTTTTTTTGTAAATACATACTTATATATAGAGAAACAACCAGACCCGGAACAAATATCTGTACCTAGATCATGCAAACATTTGTTCCGCGGCGGGAATCGAACCCGCTACCTCCTGCGTCTCAGCCGGCTATACGCCCACTGCGCCACGGAGGCAGTCACGGAGGTAGTATGTATGTAAACGAAGTGCATGACACTTCATTTGGTTTGGATTTGCCGCGTAATAGCTTGATGTATTACTTTATCTGTGAACTCATTTGAGTATGTGGTGCTGTCTGTCATATTGACTGAATGAGACAGCAGGGTAGATATGGAGGTTGTGTTGTGTACAAGTAAGAAATTATATTGTAATTTGAATAATTAAAATAATAGGAACTGGTGAAGCAATAGCTTTAAATGTTGTTTCTCTTTTCAGGTGAGTTTGTGATTAATTAATGTTATGTAAATAATGTTTTGTAAAAGTGTAATAACTGGTGTATGTACTAAATAAAATCAATCTCTTTTCAGAGCAACTCAATTTTGGTTATAGTTTTACTGTTCGTCATACTATCCAAGGATAATTATAAAACACATTATATGTATTAGGTATGTATGTTTGTTTGTCCGAGGATAACTTTCAAAGCGTTGATCCGATTATCGTAAAATTTGATACATAGGTAGGTAGTGATGGCACAATTTTGGTGTGAATAAATAAGCTAAAAATGTTGGGAGGTTATTGAGCTATTAGGGTTTAAGAGGAGTAAAACAAATTCAAAATGAGACTATTAGATTAAATAGGACGTCAAATTAAAGGTCTTCAGTAGTACATTTCAACACTGTGTTTATTTTTTGTTTAATCTTTGTAGTTTTTGAGTTATTAGTCATAATAAAAACAAACTCTTGACAAAATTCACAGGGTACACCAGTGATCCCACGATGCTGAAATTTGGTATTCGTGTAGATTTAGTGACACAAATATAGGCAAAAGTCTCAAGTCCAGAATAACTACATTTTGTACCCCAGAAAAGTTAAACCAATTTACATGAACTCCCGTTACCTGTAATTTGAATCAAACTGTAGGTCAAGTAATTTGGTTAATTAATACGTGGCACTATTTTTATAGTCAAAGATTACGAATTATATATTTTTGTTTATATGGGACACTCGCGAGATCTCAGTTCGGGGCGAACCACTAGTATTATAAAGAGGAAATATTTGTATTTTTGTATGTTTGTAACGAATAAACTCAAAAACTAATAATCCGATTTCAAAATCTCTTTCACCATTAGAATCCTACATTTTCCCTGAGTAACATAGGTTATATTTATAACTGTAAAAAATTAGGAATCCATACTAAAACTTCAATAATGTAACCCAAGGTGTAAAAAAATTAGTCATAAAAAATGTTTAAAAAATAAATGTCCACCCGTGAGAAGCCGGGACGGGCCGCTAGTAACTAATAAAAATAATCTTTTGTCTAAATTAAATGTCCATTAAATTAAGGCTTCTGTGCAGGTTGTTGCGCAGGTTGTGCACTGTCATTATTTTGATACGTTTAAGCCTGTCTTAACACGTCATCTTCTTATAAGTAATCGAGGGGTTTACAGCAAGGACTCAGGTGCTGTTTAGAAGACTATTGTAAGTCATGAGCAATAAATAAATAATTCATTTTTAATCATTTTTGTTACATCTCGCATACTGTAAACTAGACCATGGTTGTACCTGATTCATACATTTTTGTCATATTTTTATCACCCACTAGCTTCCGCCGCACGTGTGGTTTACCAATTCAAAGTAGCCTATATATTATCGAATTCGGTTCAGCCGTTACAACGTGATTGAATAATATTATGTGATACATATTAGTGTGATTTTTCGGAAAAAAAATATTATTATAAAATTATGAATAAAAGTGTTAGTTTTTTACAGTAGGGGCCATTCAAGTATTACGTAAGCAGATTTATTACAATTATTTATCCCATCCCCCCTCCCCCTTGTCAGCAAATGTAAACAAAGCTCTTACCCCCCCCCTCCCAGGCTGACGTAAACATTGGTATATGCATTTTTCCTTTAACCCTACTCGGTTTTAAGCAACTTACACGTATTCATTATCTGGGGGAATCCCCGAATATGCGTTCCGTTTTCAAGCATAGACAATGTGTGGGTTGCCATATGTGTAAAAAGTAAACCCCCCCACCCCTATAGTGCTTATGTAACACTTGAACGGCCCCGTAGGTATTTATTTCTGCCGCCAAGCAATGCTCATTTGCTGTATTCCAATTTGAAGAGTATGGGTGCCAGTGAAATTACGCGCAAATGAGATTTTTCAATTGTCATACCGAGGTCAAGACTTAAGTCAAAAAATCAAAAACAATATCCATTAATTAATTAAAATCTGCTGGCCTTTGCACAGCAGTCAGAAAATGTAAGCTAGTTAAACAAAAAATATCGCAACGATTACTTTGAAATGTTAATTTTACCGCCTGTTCCGATGCGTTGAATCTGTGAGGTGACGCAATCGTTGTAGGCAGTGGTAACTGGTAACCATCAGGTCATTGGCTTGTGTCGTTGTTGCGTATTGATGATTCAAGCAATAACCCAGATACGCTATGTTAGCACTAGGTTAAGCCTTCATGTTAGGTATATCTTATAGGTAATTGATTGAATAAGAAACTAGTGGTTCGCCCCGAACTGAGATCTTGCGAGTCTCCCATAAAAACAAAAAAAAAATTATTTAATTGTAATCTTTGACTATCAAAATAGTGCCATGAAATGCATAACAAAATTCAAATTCAAATTCGTTTATTTACACTTAAATATAACTTACAGAATTAATCTAATACGCTATATCTAAAACTTCTACAAGAAAAAAAATACAAATATAACCAAATCACTTGACCTACAGTTTCATTCAAATTACAGGTAGCGGGAGTTCATGTTATGTGGATCGGTTTTTTAGGGGTACAAATTGCAGTTATTCTGGATTTTAGACTTTTGCCTATACGAGTATTTGTGTCACTTAAGCTACACGCATACCAAATTACAGCACTGTGGGGTCACCGGTGTACCCTGTGAATTTTGTCAAAGTTCTGTTTTTATTATGGCTAATAACTCAAAAACTATAAAGACTACTAATAATAAAAACGGAATCTAAATTTAATAATCATTTAACGTCCTTTTTGACCATCTAGTCTGATATTCATTTTTTTACCCCTCTTAAACCCCAATATCTCAACAACCCCCAAACATTTGTAGCTCATTTAGTCACACCAAAATTGTACCATCACTACCTACGTATGTGTCAAATTTCACAATGATCGGACTAACGCTTCGAAAGTTATCCTCGAACAAACAAACATACATACATACATACAACGCCGATTTGCCCAAGTTGATTTAGAGATCTCGCTTCGCTCGATCAATAAATGGTACTTCGATGTGAATACATACTTGTTTATATCCCGCTCAACCCTGCAACCCAACGACGCTCTTTAAATGGCGATCCTGCCAGGATGAATGAAGAAAAATACATCAGAGAAGAAAGCAACAGTTAAAGAAGGCACAATATTGATTACTGAAGACTCGAAATACATCGTCATCTCATCATAATTTTATCAAAAAAACAGTTTTAAAAAAACTGATCGAAACTGTTTGGGCGAATTAAAAAAAAAAATTTTTAAAAATCGACACTATTAACATGATACATTAAATGTAATTAAGTTTGTTTCTTAATTCAGATAAATAGTAGTAAAACAAGTCCATTTGTGTTAGTTATTACGCTTTTGTGGATTACGGCTTTTATTATTGGATGTCGATTGCAAGAGTAGGCAGTAAGTTTTATATCGAATTAATAACCTAAACTTAGTCGACTTTCTTTAAAATTTGATATTCTAACTATGTAGTACCTTTTTTTAGAGAAGTCTTTTTTAATGTTTTGAGAAACCGTCACTTGAATATCGTCAGTATATTACCTAACACCTTGTATAAACATAAGTATCTATGTTAGTGATAAGTAACATTACATGAATGTTAGTTAAAACTTTCATTCGCTTCCCGACCCAATAGTCATAAGGCTGTTTGATCAGGATAAAGCTTGTTGGGAGCCGTTGAGTGCGGGTCACACAAGATCTGTCGCTCTAAAAATCTATGCGAAGGCCTATGTACAGCAGTGAATATTGCTGGTATAATGAGTTTTAAAATAATGAGTAAGATTAAATAGCATAGATATTTTGCTCTTATAACTTGTTCCTATACTAAGCCGGCCTCAAGCGCGTGACAGAGGTCCACCAGAATCGACACATTTTGACACGTGTCAACCTTAACTCACAGAGGGTTACATTGGTTCATCCGACAATGGTATGATAACCCAGCTCTTAACGTGGATTCGGCGTGACAAAGGCTTAAAAACAGCTAAAGCCCTTGGTTTAAGCTCAGTTTAAACATTCGAAAAAATTACTGAGAGCAATTCTGTTTGCACACTGTCAGACAGACAGTTAGACGGACATGGTGTAACTATAAGGGTTCCTAATCCATACTTACATATGACATATATGTCATGTAAACCTTACCAAAAGCATGTGATTAAATCCCTACGGCTGAGCCGGGAGTAAAGTTGTACTGTAATTTCATTATGCCCTCACGGGCATAATGTGATTTGAATTTGGAACCTCATGTGTATTAAAATTTGAACCAAAGATAAATTATTCGTAAATCGAACTAACCTTTGCACAAATTGCACCAACTTAGATTTGGTTTTTATTCTCTCGCAGAAAGTGTGAAAAGTAGAGTATTCTCCTCGTGCACTCAGGATTCTAGTAACTCCCTCACTCCGTTCGTGAGTTAACTCTAGAATCCTTTGTTACGTTCGGGATTCAATAAATCGCCCGTGACTCAAGATACTGCTTTATCCCCTCGTTTAACCCTAGAGTGGTCGCGTGGATTACCTATGTACGATGTAATAATATAATTATATGTAATAATGAACGTCAAAGCTCAAGATTTGTCAAAGGGCAATGGAGCGCAGCATTCTCGGCTTTAAACGTGTCGACCGAGTTCGTAACACCATGCTGCGCTTACTTACCGGCATTGCAGATGTAGGGAGAAGATCGGCTGGACTTAAGTGGGACTGGGCGGGCCACGTTGCCCGAATGCACTCCGAGAAATGGGCCCATATTGTGACACCATGGACGCCTGAAGATGGAGGGCGACGTCGGGGTCGGCCGAGAAAGCGTTGGCGGGACGATTTGGTCACCTTCCAAAGAAGATGGTGGGAGATAGCGACGAATAGGGATACTTGGAGGGACTTGGGGGAGACCTTTGCCCAGCAGTGGG
This sequence comes from Philereme transversata, assembly GCA_963924445.1. Classification (NCBI taxonomy): domain Eukaryota; kingdom Metazoa; phylum Arthropoda; class Insecta; order Lepidoptera; family Geometridae; genus Philereme; species Philereme transversata. The sequence goes on from OZ004347.1 coordinate 3,381,558, forward strand.
ACGAGATAGGTTAGAGAAAAAAAAATGTAATAATATAATGTAAAAATAGACGATGATAATTTTATAATAGCAATTATATCAACATAAATAACTATTTTAGCACTTGTATCGTGTAAAGGTTAATCAATTAATTTATAAGTTTAATGTTAATGTAAGTATCTATGACAAACTAATTAATACGAGTAAATTGTAGCGTATGAATGATAATTACCCACCATACATTTCAGACAACTTGTATGTTACTAGGAAAACTATATAATCTTCAACCATCAACCAAGCTACGAGTATTTTAATGCATTTTTATTCTTAGAATAACTCAATGATCATAAGTTTTTATGTTACTGAGTATTTAAGGTTTTGTATCCATTTTAAGAGATACTTGCAGAACAATTCAAATAAAACCCATAATGTAACGATATGGAATATTTTCCACATCCAAAAACTAGTAGGTAAGTACTCCTTTTATTTTATTCCACGACCTCCGTGGTGCAGTGGGCGAATAGCTGGCTGAGATACAGGAGGTAGCGGGTTCGATCCCCGCCGCGGAACAAATGTTTGTGATCTATAGATATTTGTTCCGGGTCTGGTTGTTTCTCTATATATTATAAGTATGTATTTACAAAAAAAATGTATATAAGTATTCTATCAGTTATCTGGTTCCCATAGTACAAGCTCTGCTTAGTTTGGGGCTAGATAGCGTTGTGTGAAATGTCCAGCAATATTTATTTATTTATTTTCAAATCGTACTGTAATATCAACATAATAGTTACTGCATAGAATCTGTGTGGATGGAAAATGCGGGACCCTATATTGACTGGTTGCGACTGCGGGGAACCCATTCAAAGCATGGCCCACATGCTCATCCAAAGGACGACTTAAACTTGCCCACTGATATCGCAATGGAAGTGGCTAATATTTACTCATCCTTATTGTAACTGAGAAGAGAATTTTTGACTCGAAGAAGAAGAAAAAGTTACTGAAGAGTGACTTAAAGAACTTATCTAATCGATTGAAGTAGATAAACTGACAGTTCTTATGTAAAAAAGCTTAAAATCGTACCGAAATTCTATGATTATTACAGACACTTTGTGGAAAGAATATCGAAGTCAGCATTTTTGTCATACGATACTAATATCCCAATTAGTAGCACTGGTTGAGAAGCGAGCCCGTGGCAAATTTGGTATCAAGTTCTCTTATCAAGGGGCCTGCAGTTGGGGTATGAAATCCTGAATATTTGTAGCTGATCGAGCGAAGCGAGATCTCTAAATCAACTTGGGCAAATCGGCGTTTTAAGTATGTATGTATGTTTGTTTGTCCGGGGATAGCTTTCAAAGGGTTGATCCGATCATCGTGAAATTGGGTACATAGGTAGGTAATGATGGCACAATTTTGGTGTAATTAAATGAGCTAAAAATGTTGGGGTGTTGTTGAGATATTGGGGTTCAAGAGGGGTATAAAAAAATGAAAATGAGACTATTAGGTCCAATAGGATGTCAAATGTAAGGTCTTCATTAGTACATTTAGACTCCGTTTTTATTTTTAGTAAATTTTTTATAGTTTTTGGTTTATTAGCCATAATAAAAACTGAACTTTGACAAAATTCACCGGGTACACCAGTGACCCGTGACAGTGAGTGCTGTAATTTCACACAATTGTCACACAAATATAGGCAGAAGTCTGAAATCCAAAATAACTGCAATTTGTACCCCAAAACAGAATAACCACAGTAAATGAACCCGTTACCTGTTATTTGAATGAAGCTGTAGGTCAAGTTATTTGGTTATTATTTCGTAGCATTATTTTGATAGTCAAAGATTACAAACAATATTTTTTTGTTTTAATCAGAGACTCGTGAGATCTCAGTTCGGGGCGAACCACTAGTTATTAGGATTATTCGAATTTAACGAGTTTCTTTGCAGTTTATAAAACATTTGTCATAAATCAAATCCACGGTGCCATAACTAATGAGGTCTCTCCATTTTATCAATTGAAGAATTTATACAGCGCCTTTGTTTTATTTTATCTTGCCTCATTAGCTGGACCAAGGACGCAACCGCTATAGTGAACGGGACAATATTTTAGATAGAATATGCTTGCCCAGCGATACGGTATAATTTCATAATATTATATTGTATACGGATTAATCTAATATATAAAAATCTCGTGTCACGGTGTTTGTAGTAACACTCCTCCGAACCGGGTGGACCAATATTAATGATTTTGTTTTGTAGGTATAAAAATAGTTCGTAAAATATTTTTCAACTCCTACCCCCACCCCCCATTTTTTAATCGTGATTTTAGCCTTTTGGCATATCCATATAATTTAACAGTCGTTCATTGACGTGTAGTCATTTACATGAAGTGTCGCGTCACTTTGACAAGAGTGTTTTATATAGATTTATCCCGAAGGTTCCGGGAACGGGAAACTTCAAGCGTGCGAATCCGCAAGCAGGTTAGCTAGTAATAATATGTGGATTAAGAGCCAAGACACGGAAGCTTAGTGGCGTCTCTCTCACTCTTGACTTATGTTTTATTTGTCAATAAATAAATATATGCGGACAATGGAAATCTACAGTTGATGCGACCACAGAAGTTTAAGTAAACATAACCGGTTTAGACAGAGACAACTTAAATAAATTATTATATTTATACGTTTGTAGTAATATTTTCTTTGGTTGTTTTTATTAAAATGATTTAATGTATGTAGCTATAATATTACATCATCATTATCATCATTCACAGCCCGTGTCGACCCACTGCTGGGCATCTTGCCATTCTTCCCGATCCTGTGCCAGTATCCACGTACGATCCACGGTCTTATTGAATATTACATATTTGCATGCTACAATTTGTGGTACGACATACATATGTACCTATAATTTATGTCAGAGCTAAATAATCACATATGTTCTAGAAAATAAACAAATTTCATTTCATATCAAAAAAATTATTTCAGAACTGTTCGTTTAAAAGGTTTTTTTTTCTTTATTAATGAGCTTAATCAAAATGGCAATTATGTCGCTCAGTTGTTACAACAAAAATACATTACTAACGAAACAAATAGGTAGATAATCTATTTCGTTTAAAAGGTGATCCTCAGGAATCTTGCATACCTTTATTTGAAACTAGCTTCCGCCAGCGGCTTTGCGTGTTTTGTCAATAAAGAGTAGCCTATGTTTCAATCAAAGTCATTGTATACCTATCAGTAAAAAACAAACAAACATCTAAACTTTCGCACTTATATTATTAGTGTGATCAAAAGTCAAAATTTCTTTATCTCATAAACGATGTAACTATGTGGTTCACCCCGAACTAAGATCTCGCGAGTCTACCATAAAAACAAAAAAATATTATGCGTAATCCTTGACTATCAAAATAGTGCCCTGAAATAAATATCCAAATAACTCAAGTTATTACCTACAGTTTCATTCAAATTACAGGTAACGGGAGTTCATGTTAATTGGTTATTTTTTTGGGGTACAAATTGCAGTTATTCTGAATTTCAGACTTTTGCCTATATTATTAAGCCTTCATACCAAATTACAGTACTGTGGGATCACTGGTGTACCCTGTGAATTTTATCAAAGTTTAGTTTTTATTATGGCCAATAGCTCAAAAACTAAAAAAAACTTTACTGAAATTAAAAACGGGGTCGAAATGTACTAATAAAGACCTTACATTTGACGTCTCACTTGACCTAATAGTCTCATGTTTTTTTTACCCCTCTTGTACCTCAATATCTCAACAACCCCCCCCCCCCACATTTTAAATTTATTTAGTCATACCAAAATTGTGCCATCACTACCTACCTATGTATAAAATTTCACGATGATCGGCTCAACGCTTCGAAAGTTATCCTCGGGCAAACAAGCATAATGGCATACATACAACGCCGATTTGCCCAAGTTGATTTGGAGATGCTACAATATTTTATAAGAATAATAATATAAGTTTAAATAGTTCATATAATTAAATATACCTCGCCATACAATCCAATGTAAGTGAAATATATCACACTAATGTTATAAATGTGAAAGTTTGGATGTTTGTTTATTTATTTGTTTGTTTGTTACTCAATCACGCCGTAACAGCTGAACCGATTTCGATGAAATTCGGTATGTACGTAAATTATAACCTGGATTACCATATACGCTATTTTTATCCCATAAATCAAGTAAAAATAAAAATGGGGTGTCAAGTCAAGTTGCAACAGCGAGTTTGGCTTTATTTCTATGTTACCTACACATTTAGTAGTGTAACGCGTACGAAGTCGCAAGCAACAGCTAGTATTATCTAAATATAAATAACCATTTCAGTTCATTGGAAATTTTTGAATTATTAAACAAAGGTAAACAATTATTCTTTGTGCGAATAATTTATTAAGTACCCAATAAAGGTTATCTTTTGTTAAATTTAATATTAAATGGAATTCATTAAAATTTACACCGTGAACCGGCAATTTCCCACTGATTTGTAAGAATGATATGTATCCAAATTTAATAGTGTTGAAAATACTGTGCAGTTTGATAAAGGTGACTTTGTGGCATCAAGATAATATCAATTTTAACTGGGTGTGGACTGTATTTCATGAATTTGTGAAATACTACTATATTCTGTTAAACCAAACTCACTGTCATCGTAGCACAGGATTATAAAAGTGAAGTGTCAGTGGGTAAGGCACATAGCTAAAGAACTGACGGCCGTTGGGGCTGGAAGGTTCCTAGAAAGCGTGGGACGACCCTCCACTAGATGGAAAGACAACCTGATAAAGGTTGCTGGGAGCTGTTGGGTGTAGGCCGCACAAGATCAGTAGCTCTGGAAATCTATGGGGAAGGCCTATGTTTAGCGGACGTTCTGTGGCTGAAATTATAATATAATATCGCCCCGAACTGAGATCTCGCAAATCTCCGATTAAAACAAAAAAATATTATTTGTAATCATTGATTATCAAAATAGTGCCACGACATAAATTACCAAATTACTTGACCTACAGTTTCATTCAAATTACAGGTAACGGGAACTCCCGTTACCTGTAATTTGCATGTTATTTGGTTATTCTTCTTAAGGGTACCAATTGTAGTTATTCTGGATTTCAGACTTTTGCCTACATTTGTGATACTTAAGCTCCACGCGTACCAAATTACAGCACTGTGGGGTCTTTGGTCTTTGACTGCCTCTGTGGCGCAGTGGGTGTATAGCCGGCTGAGACGCAGGAGGTAGCGGGTTCGATTCCCGCCGCGGAACAAATGTTTGCATGATCTACAGATAAGGTAAGATGTTCCGCAGGTGTTTATTAGTACATTTAGACTCCGGTTTTATTTTTAGTAAAGACCTTATAGTTTTTGAGTTATTAGCCATAATAAAAACTGAACTTTGACAAAATTCACCGGGTACACCAGTGACCGTACACAGTGACGGACAGTGCTGTAATTTGGTGTGCGTGTAGGTTTAGTGGCACAAATATAGGCAAAAGTCTGAAATCCAGAAAAACTGCAATTTGTACCCCAAAAAAGAGTAACCAGTTTACATTAACTCCCGTTACTTGTAATTTGAATGAAATTGTAGGCCAATTAAGGTGGTTATTTATTTTGGGGCATTATTTTGATAGTCAAAGATTACGAATAATATTTTTTTGTTTTAATCGGAGACTCGCGAGATCTCAAGTTCGGGGATAACCACTAGTAAATACCGTGCTAAGTTTGCTATGAGTGCGTCAGCGCCGGCCGGTAGACTCCAAATGCTCTGACGTAGTTGATGGTCGATCGATTATTACAATTATCAACTTAACATAAAAGTAACAAAAACCTCTGTATCTCTCCACATGATACATGCCAGTCGCTTCCTATCCGAAGTTCCTCAATATTTGCCTTCCTGTATTAAATTAATGGTAGTAAATATCCGTAGAAAACTAGTTTTTAGCTCGAAGTTAGCCTTGGAGGAGTCGCGGAAACAAAAGCTATTACGTAAACAATAACACCGCCAGGGAAATGATTTTAGTTTTTGCTCAAACTACACTTTTTACACCTCAAATACAACCTGTGAATAAATTACAGGGAATGCAGAATAAAAAATTGATCGAGCGAAGCGAGATCTCTAAATCAACTTGGGCAAATCGGCGTTGTAATGAATGTATGTTTGTTTGTCCGAAGAAAACTTTCAAAGCGTTTATTTGATCATCGTGAAATTTGGTATATAGTTAGGTAGTGACGCGTCACTACCTAACTATATACCAAATTTGACGGCACAATTTTGGTGTGACTAAATAAGATAAAAATGTGATTTTTTCAGCTTGGATTACATTATTAAAGTTTTAGTAGAGCTCCCTATTTTCTATATTCTATTTCTAGTAATAAATATAGCCTTTGTTACTCAGGAATAATGTAGAATTCTATTGAGGAAAGAATTTTTGAAATCGGACTAGTAGTTTTTGAGTTTATTCGTTACAAAAATACAAGTTTTTCCTCTACAAAATATTAGTTTAGATATAGCCTTTTTGTACTATGGACGTTTGTAACACCTAAGGTATCACTTGTGCATTGCTGACCATAACACCCTTTTTGAACCCATACTGTAGATGGGGAAAACCACCACCACTCTTGTAACCCGTTAATGTGACCGCAGTATTGCGATCTTTAGAGGTACACATAAACCACAGGGTGTTTGATAATTGATTGAGCGAAGCGAGATCTCCAAATCAACTGGGGCAAATGGGCGTTGTATGTATGTATGTTTGTTAGTTCGAGGATAACTTTCGAAGCGTTTATCCGATCATCGTAAAATTTGGTATATAGGTAGGTATTGATGACACAATTTTGGTGTGACATGAGCTAAAAATGTTGGGGGGTTGTTGAGATATTGGGGTTCAAGAGAGGTAAAAACAAAATGAAATTGAGACTATTATGTCAAATGGAACGTCAAATGAAAGGTCTTTATTAATGTATTTCAACCCTGTTTTTATTTTTAGTTTATTCCTTGTAGTTTTTGTGTTATTAGCCATTATAAAAACAAAACATTGACAAAATTCACATGGTACACTAGTGACCCCACAATGCTGAAATTTGGTATTCGTGTAGCTTTAGTGACACAAATATAGGCACAAGTTTGAAATCCAGAATAATGCATTTTATATCCCAAAAACGTGTAACCAATTAACATGAACTCCCGTAACCTGTAATTTGAATGAAACTATAGGTCAAGTTATTTGGTTATTTATTTCGTGCACTATGTTGATAGTCAAAGATTACAAATAATATTTTTTTGTTTTAATTGGAGACTCGTGAGATCTCAGTTCGGGGCGAACTACTAGTTAATTATGAATTAAAAATGAAGACGTAAGTTAGCAAGAAGACCTAATCTTTATAATATATAAGTATTCTGTACTTGTGTAGGTATATCACTTAACTCATACTAAAAGGCTGAAAAGATTTTAATGATTTTTTTGTGTTTTTGTGTGGGTCCTTGGATGGTTTAGATTCACAATTGGACCCAATAGGTGGCGCTGATGTCAAGATCCAGAAAATTCCGTACGAAGTCGCAGGCATACAACTAGTCACACTAATCACACTATCACACTAATATTATTTATTTGTTTGTTACTCAATCACGTCGTAACGGCTGAACCGTTTTCGATGAATTTTAGTATGTACGTATATTATAACCTAGATTAACACATAGGCTACTTTATCCCTCAAATCAGGTCCCATGGGATATAAATGGGATGTCAAATCAAGTTGCAACAGCAAGTTTAGCTTTATTTCTAGGTTACCTTCACATTTAGTAGTGTACTGCATAAGAAGTCGCGGGCAACAGCTAGTATTATACATGCGAAAGTCTGGATGTTTGTTTGTTTGTTCGTTACTCAATCACGTCGTAACGCTGAACCGATTTTGTTGGAATTTGGTATGTACGTAGATTATAACCTGGATTAACACACAGGTTACTTTTTGATAAAAACTAACGTCTGCGTAACCGCCGGCTGAAGTTTCTATTTATAAAAATAAGAAGATTGGTATTCTGTTCGATAAACATAAACTTTAAATTTGTTTATGCAAGTGGGCCATTGTACAAGTAATGCAAATGCATAAATTATCATCAGATCTGTTAAAAAGTGCAAAAAGGATGAATAAATTAAATACTTAAGTAACGACTCTGAAAAACATACAAAGGAATACTAAAAACTCGTCCTTGCAAAACTAGTTTTAGTTAGTGAGCTGTTTATATGATATATAATATATATTTATATGATATATAATCTAATTGCTCTGCCAGTGTGTTTCGAAGCTGGTTGAGTTAAGACGTTTCGTAAATTTTTATATATATTCTTTAATTAATCATTATGAATAAGTTTATATATATTTTTGTAATTATTCTATCAATAACAGTGATAGTTAGGTCTTCTCTGATTAAGCAGTGCAAAGGTAAGGTTCAATACTGCATTTTTCAAAACACTTTTTTAAAGTGAAAACTTCTTTAGACGCGTCGGGCATTTTTTGAGATGGGAAAAACTATTGAACTCGCGACACTGTTACCGTTACCATTACCGACACCCCTGTATATAAGTTGTTCAAGTTTTCACTTCTGTCAGCACTCCCGGAGTGCGACTTTTTTTTCAAGTTATGACGCCCTCCGTGGCGCAGTGGGCGAATAATCGGCTGAGACACAGGATGTTGCGGGTTCAATTCCCACTTCCGAACAAATGTTTACGTGGTCTACAGATATTTAGAAAAAAGTAATGTATCCAAAATCTTTATAAAATCCCTACTTTACCATATTGCATTAATTAGATAGAGACGCTTCGGATTGAAATTGCTCCAACTCGGTCAAAAATGTTACAATTGCGACGTAATTTTTGTTCAAATTGTTTAGTAAGGATCATTAAAAAGAACAACCAGCCTTGTTTCATGACTTTCTTTCCTAGCCTGGTCGCGTAGGAACAGGCAGTAAAATTGACGTTTTAAAGTGATCCTTGTTATTTTAATGAATAATAGTAGAATATTAAACGAGGGGATAAAGCAGTGTCTTGCGTCACGAGCACTATATTGAATCCCGAACTTAACGAAAAATTCTAGAGTCAACTCACGAGCAGAGTGAGCGACCTACTAGAATCCTGAATGCAGAGAGAGATATAAGCACGCCCAAGAAGCAGACAGCTTTATCCACAAGGAGAATACTCTACATTTCACACTTTCTGCGAGACAATTAAAACCAAATCTAGGTTAATGCATTCTGTGCAGAGGGTAGTTCGATTTACGAATAAGTTCTTATTGTGTAAGTCTGTTTGGTTCAAATTTTAATACAGATGAGGTTCCAAATTCAAATTTCATTTCAAAAAATTTCATGATTCAGTACAACTTTACTTTCAGCTCAGCCGTAGGGATTTAATAACTTGCATTCGGTGAGGTTTACATGACATAATTTGACATTATTGAGCAGGTGGTGTAAAATACATTTTTGATTTGATTTACCTGCAAAGACAATAGATTGAACTATTATCCAATTATAAATTTGACGTTTCGCGACCAATTGCTTGTCTCACTGAGGTCGGTAGGTGCCCGATGTAAGCACAAAACCACAAATGATGGTGAAAATGTCCCGTTTTTAGTAAAAACACCCAACCACTCTACAAAATTGAAACAAAAATAAAGGAGTTCGGCGGACAGACTAGTCATATATGGAACAAAACTAATAGGTATAATGTAAATTACAAAAACGCAGTAGGTACCTCATAACAGCAGACATGATAATTGGTAAAGGTGCTCCCGGAGTTGGCTGTTGTATGACCTTTTATGTTTTTTCGACTTTTTTGCGCTTTTGACGATAAACGAATGAGATTCATCATCAACAGTGACCAGATTTATCACCAACATTATAAGCCTTAACATCAGGTGTGCCATAAGTTTGTTCCATCTCCAAGTGGTATAAAAAACAAACAAAAAAAAACCAGTAGGACGTCCTCTGCCGACTATAGGTCTCCGCCAATAATACACAGAGTGACCGATATTTTTTGACCTGCGCTTAACGGCTCAAAACCTTTATTAGGGCGACATTCCATATAGTGGGGGCGGTTATGTGCGAAGAATTCCAGTACGTGATTTCCAGTCGAGTACGTTTCTGCTCCGATGGCGCAGCGGTCAGTTCTGCGAGCTATGTGCTGCCAATTCAGTTTGCTTATCTTCTGGGTTGTGTCAGTGACTTTTGTTTGTCTACGGATCTGCTCATCATCATCATATCAGTCATAAGAGGTCCACTATTGAACATAGGCCTCAGCTATAGAGTAAACGAGCGAAATATCTTTTGCGGCCTGTATCCAACGGCTCCCAGCACCCTTTATCAAGTTGTCTTTCCTTTTAGTGGGGATCTGCTCGTCAGTTCCTTATACCACCTGTTTTGTTGTACGACATTAATTCAAAACATACATCTGGAATCGTTTTAACTGATTTTAGAGGTGGATTTAATACCGGTAGCTTGAATACTTATCTAGTAATCGATAAATTTCCAATAAATATTTTTTACGTAAATCGGCGACGGCTTTGCGACGATGCCGCTTAGTCAGTTTAACAGGTACCTCCTTACATGATCAAAGATTATGATTTGTTTTGCTATTTTATGCAGGCTGTTTCACTGGTATTTTAGTAGGTACTTGAAATTAAGGTTGTTTGATAATTTAAAATTTTCCATTGTAATTAGTTTGAAAAAACCTATTTTACAACAATACTAACCATTAGCCCTACCCGTGTTTTGATTTAATGTTGTACATAACAAACCACGTGGTATGTTTTAATTCCATTTCATATCCTTAGCAATTGTTGTTTCGATAACAACATAAAGGTTTAACATACATTATATAATAATTAATAGTTCAACTCCAGTTATTTGACTCACGGTTGCACCACATATCCCTATCAACTTTATTAATCACTAGCTGTTGCCAGCGGCTTCGTTCGCGTTGTTCTTGGGTGCAAAAATACGTATTAAACCTTTAACATCCGATTTTAATCAATGGGAACTGATTTATGGAATAAATTGTAGCCTATTTGGTAATACAGGTTATATTCTACGTATAAACCAAATTTAATCGAAATCGATTCAGCCGTTACGACGTGATTGAGTAACAAACCAACAAATAAATAAACAAACATCCAAACAAAGGTGCTGTCCATACAAAGGTTGTCTGGAAGAGATCGCTTTTAGCGATAAGACCGCCCATTGTAAATACTATTTGTAAAAATTATGTTCTATATTTTAATTTGGTGTACAATAAATAAATATTGCTGGACATTTCACACAGCACTATCTAGTCCCAAACTAAGCAGAGCTTGTACTATGGGAACCAGATAACTGATAGAACACTTAAATACTTTTTTTTGTAAATACATACTTATAATATGTAGAAATACACCCAGACACGGAACAAATATCTGTAGATCATGCAAACATTTGTTCCCGGGCGGGAATCAAACTCACTACCGTAAACTTACTCCTGCGTCTCAGTCGGCTATTCGCCCACTGCGCCACGGATGTCGTCGTAAGATAAAGAAAGAAAGAAAAAGAAAGAAAGAAAGAAAATACATTTATTTGACACACACATAGGACATACCATTCAGAACATAACAAACATACCTACTTACATAAAGACTATAAATTATTAAAAAGAAAAGAAAAAAATTATATAAACACAGAAAAAAACACATGATAAAATTTTTGCATAATGAGTTCTCTTATATTTAGGCATTCAATTCGATTAGGCATTGTTCCGCAGGTCGACCCTAAGAGCCGTTTCTGAAGAATCTTTGAATAATTATATGTGCGAATAAAAACATAATTTACATAATATTTACATAATTCGAATGTGTTTAAACATTTGATTAAATGTATAATTATGTATCTTTGTAAATCGGCCTCTTGATTGTATAGTACATAGGTACTTGTGAAAGAGTTTTTTTTAAACTGTATAGATCTTCGTTTGATCACAATCTCACCTGATGGTAAGCGATGATGTGGTCTAAGATGAAACACGAAGATCTAGAAGAAACCTATTCACTCTTACCCTAAAGAGACCCGGATTGTACTACACTGTTACCGGATTACACTGTTTATTCAATATTTAATAAATTTTATTAAAAGCTACCGTCCTATAACGTTCTCGTGAAATCCAGTCCATGCAAAGGTTGTCTGGTAGAGATCACTGTTAGCGATATGACCGCCATAAAAAAAACAAACAACAATACATTGTTGTTTGTTTTTTATATATTTTTTTTTATTTTAAGTGTGATTTACAATAAAGCGTTTTCTATATATCTATCTATCTATTGTATTCTTTAGGAAAAACAAACGACGGCAAAGTACTGTTCCATACCTTAGCTGTACGCATCAAGAACATAGAACCAAAACAGTGTGTGCGAATGGGTGGTATATTGACTAGGTACGGGTGGTACTGAGACGTGCGCCTGCTTGTCCTTTGATGGAAGGGAAATGGCGGGATCAGATCGACGAGATCAGACAGTTCCTGGGCGCATTCCCCAATATGTATTCTGTAAAAGATCGATAGGCTTGCAACTTTACGGCGGTGTTCGAGACTTTGGGTCTTAAGTCTCCGCCATATATTGCTCACCTATAAGCCTAAAAGCCCTACATTCTATCGAGTCTAAGGTCTAATAACTTATAATACACAAAAAAACACCCAGACCCGGGAAAAATTTATTTTGCAACGGGAATTGAACCCGCAACCTCCTGCGTCTCACTGCGCCACAGAGGTCGTTAATCACGATCCATCCATCTATCAAGAAAAATAACGTTTATGATGATTGTAACGTTGGTTTCAGGTGGTGAAATCGAGGGTCTTCAAGAGAGGATACACATAGACCCATGTGAAAGTAAGGATATGTGCAAATTACCAAAGGCGCGAAATGTTACAGTGACCTTTCATATGCTTACCAGTAAGTTTATTATTTAATTCGTTCACCACATCGCCAATTTCACTAATACTGTAAGCCAACTACTCCAAACACTGATTGGTTCTCCAAACACTTTAGTTAAACACACTTTTAACAAATAAAATGGATTTGACATTAAAGCAAATAAAATAAATTATGAATTCACATAATTTATTTTATTTGTTAAGGATCTTATAAAGTAATATTATAGTGGCTTACATTCCCTATTCGGGATGCAAATATACCTACTTCATAAAAAAACGGTCAAGTGCGATTCGAACTCGTGCGCCGAGGGTTCCGTACCTACCCATTGCCCTCTAAATTGTATGAGCGCCCATACAACTCAGAGGACTATCTTAATTGGCGTCAACTATGTATGTATGGGGACACCCTTTAATTTACAATTTTTTTATTTTTTGGAATTTTTCCTTTATTTGTCTACTAATCTTGCTTTTTGCCAAATTTCGTGATTCTAGGGCAACGGGAACTACCAGATAGGTTTTTGACCCAAAACCTATAAGGTACTTCCGGTTGACCTAGAATTGTCAATTTTGGTTAAAAGCAAGGTCTTACAGCAAAAGTAAACGGAAAATTCCGAAAAATAAAACAAGTTGAAAATTAAGGTAAATTTTGGTACTTACAAGTTTTCGCAAAAATCTAAATTTGCCCATATCTTTTTATCGTGTTGACTCAAAACCTTGATTTTTATACACCTAATAGGGTTTATAAACTTCAGTATCTGGTATAAATTTCAATTTGCTAGGTCCACCTGTTCCTGAGAAAATCGGTGGTGACACACGGACAGACGGACAAGAAAGTGATCTTATAAGGGTTCCTTTTTTACATTTTGATATACGGAACCCTAAATTTATAAAACAATTATCACTTATTAAAAACACATGACAATAAATAAAATTACAATGTCAGCAAATTACAATTACATATTTATATCAAGAATCATTATAAACGTCAAAATTAAATATTAGCCAATTGACATTGTAAAAGCCTTCACGTGGTAACCAAAATTTTATTTTTGTGGCAAATCTTTTAAGGTTGGTAGGTACGAATTAACCATACTCTAATATTATCCTTTGTTTGATACTTTTCAGAGGATATAGTAAACTCTCTAAGCAATAATGTACAAGCTGATGTAGGTGGTATAACGTTACCATTTTTTGGAGTGCACGGCACTGAGGCATGCGGCAGTATCTACCACGCTGATGACGTCACACCAGCCCCATGTCCACTCGAAGCTAACAAGGAGTATATCTACAGGCATGTGTTTTTAGTACAACCAATATTCCCGGAACTGTCCACGAGAGTATCGTGGAGTCTAGATGATGGAGACAAAAAAGTTATATGTTTTGTAGTTCCGATATCGATTGTGAAGAAGAAGAATTAAAAAATGATCCCCGATCCAGATCGAACCCACGATCTGAAATAAGGAGGTTCAATTCCTATAGGTAACAAACAGAGCACATTCACTAGTAGTAAAAAATTCTAAACATATGACGCGTATCGTCTTATATTGTCGGCAAATCAATAAAATTGCACACTTACATTCATAATTATCTAAGTATTCATCATTATCACTTATTTTAAATGTTATTAAATAAGTGTTTTTTTCAAGTGTATATTATATATTTTATGAATGAAAGTGTGTCAGGCATTTTTAAGGTCTCGTTTAAGGTCCTCGTTTTAAGGTACCTACGATTTAAACTGATAAGTAATGAAATTGTAATTGGTAGTTTCTTCTTTAGATAGTATAAAATGAAGTCGCTTCCGCTGTCTGTTCGCTTAGATCTTTTAAACTACTCAACGGATTTTAATGCAGTTTTCAGCAATAGATAGAGTGATTCAAGGGGAAGGTTTATATGTACAATACATACAACTCTGTTTTTTTGTTAGTTTGTTACACTACTAAACGACTGAACGGATCGTAATGAAATTTTGCAAGGAGATAGATTATATCCTGGGAAAGGACATAGTCCACTTTTAAGCCCACTGCGCAAAATGAGGGTAATGCTTTATTGAAAAACCACCCGTGCGAAGCCGCGGGCGGGTCAGCTAGTGTAATATAAAAAATACTTTTGTAAAATTATGAAATAAGAAGATATTCATTTAAATGGATTCGGTAGGTACATGTGAATTTTAAAATTTGTTATAATTAGATAAACAAGTATTAAGTAAAATTGAGCAAGAATTGTTTTATTCGGTTTTTTCAAAATAACGTACCTTTTATTTTAATGTCACGAACAACAGACTGTTTTTGGGTACTGGCATTCATCATCATCATCATAATCGTTTGCATAGAGTATGCAAGGAAGAATGCACCAACTACAATATGGAATAATAATAAATATGTGCTGGAACGAGTTCTTGAAAGTGGCCGTGCCACGCTCTATTGGGACCAGTCTATCATCACGGACAGGACTATTGCCGCCAATAAGATATCGTGCTAGTAGACCGGTCGAAGCGCCGGATCCCACATGATGCTAATCTCGTGAAGGCCGAGAAGGACACCCTAAGCAAGTACCTTGACTTGGCTCATGAGATTACCGCCATGTGAGATGTGGGATCAACGATTATCGTTCCAATAGTTGTGTCGGTCAACGGACTGATAGCGAAGAGCTCGACCAATACCTTAAGAGGCTCTCGCTAGGAAGTTGGATAAAAGGTCAGATACGGTCAGGCGGTGCTCCTGGACTCGGCACGCATAGTCAGGAGGCTCCTCTCTCTGCAGCCCTAGCCACCGATCGCGTGGGCCTTGCTTCGCGGTCAGTGATTTACCGTTTCATATAAATATAGTTTTTACTATAATTTTTTTTTATGTACCTAATGAAAAATGTATTTTTATAAGCGAGTTTTAAAATCACACTAATATTATAAATGCGAAAGTTTGGATGTTTGTTTATTTATTTATTTGTTTGTTTGTTTGTTACTCCATTACGTCGTAACGGCTGAACCAATTTCGATTAAATTTAGTATGTACTTAGATTATAACCTGGATTAACACATAGGCTACTTTTTGTCCTATAAATTAGGTCTCATGCGATTAAAATGGGGTGTCAAGTCAAATTGCAACAGCGTTGTTACATGTTTACGTGTAAAAAGTTACTCATTAAGTAGTGTAACGCGTACGAAGTCACGGACAACAGGTAGTTAATATATGTGAATATTAATAATAACGCCTCTTTATTTCCTGAATTAACTAATACTTAAGGCTACGGTAACCGCGTACCAACAGGTGGGCAATAATATGCGTGCTTGCTACTTTCATTTTATTTATACTACTTTGAGATGGAACAAGTTTATGACCCACCTGATGTTAAGATAACCATCGCCTGTAACAAAGTATTGCCACGTAGGTCACACTCCTTAGAAATATGCCTGACGATGCCCAACCCAGCGTCCATCAACTTGAGGCATACAGGTGTAAAGCCTCATGTAATTTCATCAGCAATATATCCTTCGAACCGAAACACAGAAATTCTGCTTGCCGGCAGAAATAGATATGGTGATAGTACTTTTTTGTGGTTAATGTCTTAGCTAACCCCATTTTGAGCAGTCCTACTCCAATTTTTTCCAAGTCGCTGTGTCATTAGGTTTTTCTACCCAGTATTGTCTTGAGATATTTCATATTTCGTCGGCACAGCTTTCCAGCGCCGCAAATATAATAGCATATATCAATATGCAACACGGAAACGAATTATCGTCAGATTTCAATTAATTTCGAGGCATTGGACCAGCCTGTGTGAATATTTATAAGTAAACTGATAGTGAACGATGCTGATCACTCGCTGTGATGACGGCGAGTTCAATCCATAAAATCCATAATAATTATTATGCTCGTTAATTCAAAAGTAACTCTGTCCGTTTGTAACGTTTTCACGACTAAGAGGCTGGCTGGATTTTGATAAAAGGAATACAGATAGATTACGACTTGGATTGAGAGTTGAGACATATAAGCTAAGCATTTAAAAGTAGTAGAGTTTCTTGTGAAAGGGCTCGTCCGGGGAAGTACCACCACCATACCTATTTCTGCCGCCAAGCAGCAAGAATTGCTGTGTTTCGTTTGAAGAGTTACCGGTGAAATTACAGGCACATGAGGCTTTACACCTGTAGGTATGTCTTAAGTTGATGGACGCAGAGCAGCGCATCGTAGGGCACATATCTAAGGTGCGTGACCTACGAGGCAATATTTTGTTATAGGCGATGGTTACCACTTAATATCAGGTGAGCCATAAGATTGTTCCATTTGCATGTAGCATGAAAAAAAAATAGATTCTTCATAATCTTTAGCCTTGTTCCATCACCAGGTAGTACAAAAAAATGGCTACATATTTATTATTAACATATTCCTCCGCAGTTTTCGCCTAGACTCGTCAAATTGATGCCACTGAGATAATGCAAAATCGTTTTTTGCGAAAAGCTACATGCTCGCCTTGGTACTTTCGCAATAACGATCTGCACCGCGATATGAAACTAGAGTACATAGCTAAGTTCACGAAGCCCCTTTCCAAGCGACATTATGAGCTTGCCACCCGAATCCTTTGGTAAATATCATACCGGACTAGTCGATAGATCCGTCCGCGGACAAAACCCTCCGTCGACAGAGACACGTTCTCGGAGATCCGGATGATGAAATCACCACCGCTGACGCGGAGAATATAGTCATCTACATTAGACAGAGCAAACACTTCACAAATACACCGACCTCGACAAGTCCCTTCAGTCGCCGCCTACACATGGTACAAACGTTACCAGGATGGGGATAGAAGAGAAACGCCCGGGGTTTCTCTTCTAACCCCATCCTGGCAACGTCCCAAGCCGAGGTTCGTACCTAAGAAGTGCCCTTGCGCTAGTTGCTTTCAAAACATACAGGGCTGAGTGCCATCTGCGTTCGCCAAAAGTTTGGTTAAGCTGCAACAACCTCAGAGGCCAAAAGCAAGAAAGTCCATTCGAATAAAAAATAATTCAAAATTGTAATCATCAAGTGCGCGCTTTTAACCCGTGAACAAAGAAAATACAGTCCACTCTGTTACATACCGAGCTTTTTAGTTTGAAGCCTGGGTAGGAACTCCACAGTGTTGAATCCAAAGTCCTTAGCAAGAATACTTTAAAACTTCCCCAGCAGATGTCACCACCGGTGTCTAGACAATCCCTGCAGTCTGCACAAGTTTTATTCTCTTTGCAGTTACCGTTTCAAATTGGACTTATCGAAAAACTGTTTGCCATCCCTGCTTCAGGTGTTATTTGGAAAGTTTTTTCAAACATTTTGTATGTATTATAATAGGTTGGGGAAAAGTCTTTTCGCATTATAGTATGTATGAACTTGTAATAAAATTTCTTTGGCTATACTATTTGTATCTGGCTGGTTTTGGTAGTACCTATATTATAAGTATGTATTTACAAAAAAAGTATATAAGTATTCTATCAGTTATCTGGTTCCCATAGTATGCTTAGTATGGGGCTAGACAGCGTTGTGTGAAATGTCCAGCAATATTTATTTATTTATTTATAATAAAATTGGTATCTAGATCAACGGGAACTACCAATAGGTATTCGACCCAAAACCTATAGGGTACTTCGGGTTGACCTAGAATTGTCAATTTTGGTTAAAAGCAAGCTAAAAAGCAGCACAAATAAAGGGAAAATTCCAAAAAATAAAAAAGTTGAAAATTAAGGTAAATTTTGGTACTTACAAGTTTTCGCGAAAATCTAAATTTGCGCATATCTTTTTATCGTGTTGACTCAGGACCTTGATTTTTATACACCTAATAGGGACTATATACCTCAGTAATTGGTATAAATTTTAACTTGCTAGATCCACCTGTTCCTGAGAAAATCGGTGGTGACACACGGACAGACGGACAAGAGAGTGATCTTATAAGGGTTCCTTTTTTACTTTTTGAGGTACGGAACACAATTTTTTTATTTTATTATTTATTTAACAAAATAACATACAACTACTACATAAAGCACTGTAAAACCTTAAAGGTTTGTCTCGGTGCTTAGATACCCTCAAGCCGCTACACATTATTTAAATAGGTACTTAAAACCCTTTAGGCTGAGCGCATATTGGAGTCACGACAGTTTTAAGACAGACTTTCTTCACATATACAAGTCTGCCTTAAAACTAAAACGAAACTGTTTTGTCTACGACACGTCGCACGCCTAAAACGAAACTGTTTTGTCTACTACGACGACGCGCACCGTCTGCGATAATTCTTTTTCAGTATCAAAATGGACTTCATCAATACTGTTGTATTAAGCTTCCTAGTTAAGCGTTCACTTGCAAAACGACGCAGACGTAAATATTGGGTGAATTCCATTTATAGTAAAAGACTGATAAAATGAAAATTTTATACACGTCACTGGACTGTTTTGTCTTTGATGTACGCGCCCGCATGCATACAAAAGGGAAGTCAGAAATCGTTAGACAGACTTGTCGCTGTGCAGTTCTTGTAGGTATTAGACAATTTTGTCTATGAGACGTTTCCTTTGAAGTTTGCGCGTCTTCATAATTTTTGTAAAGCAATAGTCTGTCTTAAAACTATCGTGACTCAAGTCTGCGCTCAGCCTTACCTAATTTTATAGTTACACAATCACTACACAACTTCTATACAGGGTATTTGTATTTTTTCAGATCAATGTTAATATCACCTAAAAACGTAGACAACGATATTTTTAAACTTTGCTAAACCAAGTAAACTTTTTAGTTCTTTTATGAATAGGTAATTTAAAGTTTATGCCATGAATACAGGCAGTTAAACGAAATAAAGCCAGCTTTTTCAACTTTCACACTTCGTTTTCCCTCAAAGAAGGCACGTACGTACTTAAGGTCCTCCTACCCTTTACAAATTCATGTTGAAATAAGAAAAAAACCGGCCAACTGTGAGTTGGACTCGCGTACGAAGGGTTTCGTACCATATATAATAAATTGTATGAGCGCCCATACAACTCAGAGGACTATCTTAATTGTGGTTAAAGAATTAATTCTCAGAAGAAATATACATTTTGCTTCATGAAAAACAATAGGTTTAAACTTAGGTTAAATATACAGTGAGAACACAGAACATTGTGGGTAGTTGAAATAAGGGTACCTATACATAAACATTTTGTTTACATTATTGTTTAGAGCCAAACTATAATTATACTAGATGATCCTTGTGATTTTAATTTACTTAATGACTATCGAGTTTAAATCTGAATCTAATTGGCGTCAAATATGTAAGTATGTATGGGGACACCCTTTAATTTTCAACATATGTTATTTTTTGTTATTTTTTCTTTATTTCTGCTTTTTGCTAAATTTCGTGATTCTAGGTCAACGGGAACTATCATATAGGTTTTCGACCCAAAACCTATAATTGACCTCCGGTTGACCTAGAATTATCAATTTTGGTTAAAAGCAAGCCCTTACAGCACAAGTAAAGGGAAAATTTCGAAAAATTAAACAAGTCGAAAATTAAGATAAATTTTGATACTTACAAGTTTTCGCGAAAATCTAAACTTGCCCATATCTTTTTATCGTGTTGACTCAGGACTTTGATTTTTAAACAACTAATAGGGACTATAGACTTCAGTATCTGGTATGAATTTCAACTTGCTAGGTCCCCCCGTCCTTGAGAAAATCGGTGGTGACACTCGGACACACGGGCAGACAGACGGACAAGAGAGATCTTATAAGGGTTCCTTTTTTACCTTTTGAGGTACGGAACCCTAAAAAGGATTCCAGTGCCTTAATGAAAGGCCTTGAGGGTCTCAAAGCTTTCACTTAGTAGTCGGTGAAAAAGGAATGCATGTATGTACCTTACCTTTGAATGGGTGCGCTGGGAGGTGATTGCAATGTTAAAAGTATTTGATGGGTTTTTTTGGTCTGTTAGAAGCATACATATCATAATCATCACACCAGCCACAGCATGTCCACTGCGGAACATAGGACTCATAGATTTTTAAAATTTTACCACCGCACTTTTTGACTACGGAATAAAGCTCATCCACATATCGTCGACAATTCGGTATCGCGCACCACAAGCTTCACGCGATCTTTTCTATCCCATACTTACAAGATGTGGAATGGATCTGAGATTTTCCCGTTAGACTACGACATGGTACGCTTCAAGAAAAATGTAAAAAGGTTTGTACAGGGTAGGGAACGCATCGACAGTACCCCGGTTGCCGTTGTCAATAGGCGACGGTGACCGCTTACCATCAAATGGGCCGTAAGCCTGTTTCCCCACGAACAACATAAAAAATAGATTTCTAGGGTGACTGACCTTGTGCAGCCTGCACTCAACGGCTCTCAGCAACCTTTGACAGGTCTTTCTATCTAGTGCCTACGCCTACGCTGTCCTACGCTGCTGTTTTTTTTAATGGACAATTTGTAATTAAGCACAGTGAATTTGAACTCAAACCAGTTTTGAGGGATTTCCCATTCCATATTCCATACAAAAAACAACTTAAAAAGTTGTCTATTTTATTATTTATTAAGCAATGATCCTCTCCATCCAAAGGTTGCCTGCAAGAGATCGCTTTGTTAAGCGGTAAGACCGCTCATTATGCTTACATTTATTTGTTTTATTTATATTTTTATATCTGTTGTGTTTAGCTTCTAAGATATAATATAAGTAATAAAGAATTTTCATTCATTCATTCATTATGAACCAATGCGAGTCATTATTATTCATAGATATAGACAATCATTCATTTGCCATTTATGTATCTCACATCCCTCTAACATTATAAACGCGAAAGTTTGGATGTTTGATTATTTATTTATTTGTTTGTAGGTTACTCAATAACGTCGTAACAGCAGAACCGATTTCGATGAAATTTAGCATGTACGTAGATATGCTATTTTTATCCCATAAATTAGTAGCCATGGGATAAAAATGGGGTGTCAAGTCAAGTTGCAACAGCGACTTTAGCTTTATTTCTAGGTTACCTACACATTTAGTAGTGTAACGCGTACGAAGTCGCGGGCAACAGCTAGTATATAATACATTTAAAACGGATAAATATTCATAATTATTCATTACTAGCTTCCGCCCGCAGCTTCACACGCGTGGATTGTCAATAAAAAGTAGCATATGTAATCCAGGTTATAAACAACGTACATACGGTTGGATGAGGTTTCAATCGATACGTAACAACGACGTTAGTATTACGTAGCTGAGTTTCAGTTTTGAAACTTATAAAGCTGGTTATTTCAATGATACTTAATTGTTAAAAAAATTACGGACAGTGAAGTTTTTTATACTGCCTTGTGATGGAACTAGCATATCTATGGCCCACCTGATATAGAAAAGTATTGCCTCTTAGGTCACGCATCTTAAAAACGAGCCTTACAATGCACTGGCATACAGATAAAAGATTAGATAAGAGAAATAGTGTACACAAGTAAATATTTTTAATCAAAATCTTTTCAAATTTAATCAAGCCCCGCCTAATTTGATAAAGAAACTAACTAATTAGATTAATAACGTCACGCAAAATTAATTTTAAATATTAAGTTTTTAATATGAACCAATTAAAACTCTGTTATGAAATTAATATCTGTCTCACGAATTTAATTAAATGCTCAAGTAAAGTGTACTAAAATTTTGTTAATAACCGAAGATGAGATTTCCCAAGTGTGTTGACTGATGTGTACCTGAGATTCAAGAAATAAAGGGCGGTGTTGGATTTTTGCTCATTAAAAATATAAGGTAGATGAATTCTGTTTGCCATCCGCCTTTTCTGCGTCTACCATTGTTTTGAAAACGTTGGATAGCCGGATCAGGTACCTGCCATGCCTCGCCCCGCGCGCCCTCCGCGCCGCTCCCTGGCAGCGCGGGCGCCGTTCAGTTTGACTGGCACGACCGCACATTGCTGATCGCGATCTTATCTCCTGAAGAAACTATTCCGTGAATAGACAATTTTAATTCTATCTGCAACTGCTGTGCTCGAGACGTTCTCGTGAAGTGCTGTGCATTCTCAAATGAGCCTCCTCTTGTGTGAAGACATTTCCATCATCAGGACACCCATGCTGAACAAGTCCACGTCTAGAAACGTGCGGTTTGAAGCAATTAAGGTAGGTGGCATGCCTTTTTCGTCTACTTTGTATGATTGAGCAAAAATTCTTCTCTGAGATCATACCCACTCCTATATTATTGTATACTATAATTTAACTTTAAAGGTCCTTCGAAATTAATAAATCTACATTACCAGTGCCCTATATTCATCCCTAACATTTTGGCCTCCGAGCCGGATATAAGTTTCTCATTTTACTCCCTTAAAATCATTTACTATCCTAAACCAATCTTTCCACGTTGGTTAGCGGTTAGGATAGAACGCCATTTTGAATAAAATACGTTGCCGTGCAACTCGTTTATTCATTTTGTGCGTACAAGCCGTGCTTGTTTTCTATAGAATTTCGTAAGTTTAATCATATTCTTCATCATACATAGGCATTATATCATATCTATATTAAACATATAAGATGTCTACCACTTCTGAAGACAAAGTTCCCTCCAAAAAGGAGTTGGAAACCGTCAGAAATATTAACAAAAACCTTGCAAAAAAGCAACGCATTTATTCGCGGTTGCAGCAAGTATTTGA
Source organism: Philereme transversata (assembly GCA_963924445.1). NCBI lineage: Eukaryota > Metazoa > Arthropoda > Insecta > Lepidoptera > Geometridae > Philereme > Philereme transversata. The sequence continues at coordinate 3,405,095 of OZ004347.1, forward strand.
TTTATCAAAGAAAATAGATACGCATCCCTCAATGCTAGATATGTTTCTTTTACGTGCCTCAGAAATAACCTCACTACGTGAATCATTCGAAAGTATTTGCATGGAAATATATGAATTGCAATTACAATTAGAACCCAGTACGCAATTCTCAGATAGCGATTTGAACAGCTTCGACGATTTATTCTTTCACGTGAAGCTGTGTGCTTCAAAGCATGCTTCCTCTACGGCGGACGTTCCACCGTGTGCGAAAGATAAGAATCCTAACGTCGAAAGTCGACCGCGTTTGCCTAAACTCGAGTTGATTACATTTGATGGGAACATTGAAAATTTCACTACGTTTTACGAAACATTTTGCTCTTTGGTACACAGTCAAACGGGTATCTCAAATATAGACAAATTTCATTATTTGTTATCATGCACAAAAGGTTCCGCACTTAGTATTGTTAAAAGTGTGCCTATAACTTCAACTAATTACGAAGTAGTGTGGCAGTCATTGCTTAATAAATATCAAGACAATAGAATGCTTGTAGGTAATTATCTAGATAAGATGCTTAACTTTCCCGGGCTAAAATCTGAGTCTCCCGCTAATTTAAATAACTTTATTGAGACTTTCGATCATTCGTATCGTGCAATAAATGCTTTAAATATCGAGCACTTATCTAGCTATGTGCTGTGTCATATAGCATTGAGAGGATTAGACCATAACACAAGGAAGACGTTCGAACAAAGTATTGATCAAAAGACCATACCTACCTATGATCAGTTAATGTCTCATGTACATAATCAAATAAAGATTTTAGAACATTCCCAAGTTAATTCCAGTTCTGTTGTAACGCAAAGTAGGAATCCTACACCTAACAAGACGACCAAAAAATCGAGCGATAATTACAATAGAAAAGCATTTTCTTCACAGACACAAACGAAGAGTAATAATAATAACTTTAGTAATATTACTTGTGCACATTGTGGTCAAAATCATATGATATTTCGTTGCGTGCAATTCCGTGAATTGGCTCCCGCTCAACGAGTCAGCCGTGCTGACCATTTGAAATTGTGCCACAACTGTCTTAAACAAAATCATTCATCTACAGATTGCTTAAGTGAATTTAAATGTTTTACGTGTAATCAGCGTCACCATGCCTTATTGCACCTAGACTCTGGAATTAAACCTGCTAGGCGAGCCATGCCCGCGCACAATAGCAGCGCAGACACTACGACTATAGATAGTCACACTGCACACGCGAAAATATCGCACTCGTCTAGCGTGAACAACATGAAAAACTATATCGTTCTTATAGGTACGGCTATAGTTAATGTTATTGACTCGTTTGGTAATCCGCAAGCTTGCCGTGTTCTTATCGACTCAGGCGCTCAATCGAACTTCATAACTTTAAATTGCTTGGAGCGTCTAGGGTTGTCACGTCAAAAATGCCCATTTAATATTTTTGGTTTAGCCGGAAATAGCGTAAAAACCTTTGGCATGACATCATGCACGATTAGTCCCAGGCATCGTGATAATCCAACATTTAAAATAGATGCTATTATATTACAAAAAATTACTTCCGATTTGCCAACGATGGAAATACCGGAAGAGGTCTCCAATCAGTATAAAAACCTTTTGTTAGCGGATCCTTGTTTCTACAAAAAATCCCCCGTAGATATTATCCTTGCAGGTGACATATTCCCTGACATCTACGACGGGAATAAAATTATTGTGAGCCCTACACTACCCGCTGCACTTAGTAGTGTATTTGGGTTCGTATTGTGTGGGAAGATTGAAGTACCGTATACTTCCGATGATTTCACTAATGTTGCAACTTCTTGCAATTTAGTGTCGTACACTAATGACAGTGAAACCATCAATGTTCAACTCAAATCGTTCTGGGAAATAGAGGAGTCGCCGTGCGACAACCCTATCAGCCCAGTTGATAAGCTTGCCGAAGAAATATATTCCGAGCGTTACTATAGGGACGATACCGGTAGGTATGTATCACCCATCCTATTGGACCCTGATCGCGCTACCCTCGGCGAGTCTTATAACCACGCCGTGCGTAGGTTACATCACCTGGAGCGACGTTTCGCTCGTTCTCCCGAGTTACATGCGCCCTACGTTGATTTTATGCGCGAGTACGAACAGCTAGGGCATATGCGACCTTATGTCGGCACAGTACCGAGTAGGTATGTTATCCCACATCACTGTGTGGTAAAAGCCTCCAGTGCCACTACGCCCATGCGAGTAGTATTTGCTGGCTCAGCTGTTACTTCAAACGGTGTGTCACTTAATGACACATTACTTACAGGTAGGAAGCTCCACCATGACATTCTAAAAATAATCTTCAACTTTCGCCTGTATGACATCTGTTTTACAGCTGACATTGCCAAATTTTACAGGATGGTACTCATAATTCCTGAGGATCGCTGTTATCAGCACATCCTTTGGAGGGAATCGCCTTCGGACGAAATAAAAACCTACGAACTTCTCACAAACACCTACGGGTTGCGTTCGTCAGGATTTGTAGCAATTCGCACGTTGTTACAGTTAGCTAGTGACGAAGGAAAGCAGTTCCCTCGTGCTGCTGACATACTTAATCAATTCTATGTTGATGACCTGTTATGGTCCACACAAGACCTTGCAGAAGCCTGTACGTTACAGGACGAGCTCATCGCTTTATTAAAACTTGGCGGGTTTGATCTTCGTAAGTGGGCTAGTAACTATCCTCAGTTACTCTCCAGGATCGACGCTGATCAAGTTGCCGCTATAAAATTTAGTGACGACACCGTGTGTTCATCACTAAAGGTATTAGGGTTAAAGTGGTTGCCCACTGATGATTGTTTCTCATTTGATTACAACATGACCGACAATACCTACACAAAACGGTCAGTGCTAAAATTGCTTGCTAGCATTTTTGATCCGGTTGGGTTCTTATCTCCGTGCACATTTCTTGCAAAATGTATAATGCAGGATCTGTGGAAGCTTAGTCTCGGATGGGACGAACCTCTTCCTGATGATTTACGTGACAAGTGGTCGATGTTTATCACGTCATTGTCAAGTTTATCTTCACTTAAGATTGACCGGCATTTACTCATACCTAAATTCTGCGGAGTTCATTTAATTGCATTTTGCGACGCCTCGACTCGTGGGTATGCGGCATGCATTTATGCTCGCAGCGTCGATCATAATAATCACGTGAAGACTAGACTTCTTGTCAGTAAAAGCAAGGTAGCTCCCATCAAGCCTCTTTCGATACCGAGACTTGAACTAATGGGCGCCGTGTTGTTATCTAAACTGATGTTATTCATAAAACAAAATATTAAAAACCTAAATTTTCAAGTTACTGCCCTGACGGATTCCAGTGTTGCACTCGCTTGGTTGCAAACCCCTCCCTACAAACTTAAAACCTTTGTATCGAGTCGCGTAGCCCAAGTAGTGGAGGTAATTCCATCAAACAGCTGGTACCACGTGAGAAGCGAAAATAATGGCGCTGACGTATGTTCACGTGGCGCCATGCCTACTCAGCTCGTCGCCGAGTATGAATCCTGGCTTCACGGTCCCGCCTGGTTATCTGATGACGTTCATCAGTGGCCAATAAGTACGTTTTACGTTAGTGAAAAAACAGAAATCTTAGAATTAAAAACAAACGTAGATACATTTTCCTTACCGTCTTACACAGAAAAGGATAATTGTTCGAAAACGTTTTTCGAAAAATATTCGACGTTTAGGAAATTGCAACGTATTGTTGCATGGTGTTTGCGATTTGCAAAAAACTGTCGGGTTCCGAAACACAAACGTTCGGTCGGTCCGATATCAACTCACGAGTTGAATGCGACCCGTGACGTTATAGTCAAAGCTACACAAGATTACTACTTTTGTAGCGAAATTGATTCGATTAGAAAAAATAAATTTGTTCCGTCCTTACGGAAATTGTCACCCTTCGTGGATGCCCATGGTTTCCTCAGGGTGGGGGGTAGAATCTCGCAGGCAAATTTACCCTACAATAGCAAGCTTCCGTTGTTATTACCCAAAAAATGTCATATAACAACCTTATTAATTGAACACTTTCATAGAGTGTACCTACACGTGGGACCTCGCGCTTTACAAGGAATATTGTGTAAACGATATTGGATCGTATCCGCTCGCAGCATGATTCGAAGTGTCTTATCAAAATGCATCGTCTGTTTTAAGTGTAACCCTACATCGATTCAACCATACATGGGTGCGTTGCCTTCTGAAAGATTAAAACCTAATAAAGTTTTCGATCATGTCGGTTGCGATTTAGGTGGTCCATTTTTCATAAAGGCAAGTCTGAATCGTAACGCAAGAATAGAAAAATGCTACATGTGCCTCTTTGTGTGCTTTTCTACAAAGGCTGTGCACATTGAAGTTCTTAGTGACTTATCAGCTGATTGTTTCTTAGCTACACTTGACCGGTTTGTAGCGCGACGCGGCCTATGCTCGTGCCTACACTCCGACAACGGAACGAACTTTGTCGCCGCTGCGAAACATTTAAAGGAAGTCTGCAGGTTTTTTTATGAAAATAGCGTTTCGATCGCTGACGGCTGTGCATCACGCTCTATCGATTGGAAAAATACCCCAGCTTCAGCGCCTTCGATGGGCGGACTGTGGGAAGCTGGTATCAAATCTGCCAAGCGCCATCTTATTCGGGCGGTGGGTGAAAGGGCACTCACATTTGAGGAGCTTACCACAGTCTTCTGTAAAATCGAAGCTGTCTTAAACTCGCGTCCGTTATGCCCGTTACCTAATAATCCTGATGAATTTGAGACGTTGACTCCCGGCCATTTTTTGATAGGCCAAAGCTTACTTGCCGTGCCTGAATATAATTTAGAAGATTTAACTATGAACCGACTGTCACGTTGGCAGTGCGTGCAAAAAATCTCCCAAACGTTTTGGAAGAAGTGGTCTGATGACTACCTGAATACTTTGCAGCAAAGAGCAAAGTGGTTCACATCGCCTCCAAATCTCAAAATTGGTGACCTAGTTCTCATCAAATCTGAGATAACTCGCCCGCTTAACTGGGTCCTAGCTAAAGTGGAACGTCTCCATGAAGGTCCAGACCAAATCGTTCGAGTTGTTACTTTAAGGACGCAAAGAGGAATTCTAAAGAGGCCAGTAAATAAACTGAGCCCTCTTCCCTATAACAATTAAATAACCCTACTCCTTTTTTAAATTAGCACTTCTAAAACTTAATACTCAAATAATGATGACTTAACTTACTTATATTTATATTATATATTTGTCTGCCCTATAGGCAATACTTCTACCTCTTAATATATCATTTTTTTTTTCATGAAATTATTATAATAATTTCGGTGGGGGGTATGTTGGATTTTTGCTCATTAAAAATATAAGGTAGATGAATTCTGTTTGCCATCCGCCTTTTCTGCGTCTACCATTGTTTTGAAAACGTTGGATAGCCGGATCAGGTACCTGCCATGCCTCGCCCCGCGCGCCCTCCGCGCCGCTCCCTGGCAGCGCGGGCGCCGTTCAGTTTGACTGGCACGACCGCACATTGCTGATCGCGATCTTATCTCCTGAAGAAACTATTCCGTGAATAGACAATTTTAATTCTATCTGCAACTGCTGTGCTCGAGACGTTCTCGTGAAGTGCTGTGCATTCTCAAATGAGCCTCCTCTTGTGTGAAGACATTTCCATCATCAGGACACCCATGCTGAACAAGTCCACGTCTAGAAACGTGCGGTTTGAAGCAATTAAGGTAGGTGGCATGCCTTTTTCGTCTACTTTGTATGATTGAGCAAAAATTCTTCTCTGAGATCATACCCACTCCTATATTATTGTATACTATAATTTAACTTTAAAGGTCCTTCGAAATTAATAAATCTACATTACCAGTGCCCTATATTCATCCCTAACAGGCGGTGTTATGTTAATATTTTGTGTCAAGTGTGAGTTTTTTTTCTTTATGTATGTGGATGTGTAATTTATTTAAACTGTGTTATATAAATAAATAAATAATGCTGGATTCACACAGCGCTATCTAGCCCCAAACTAAGTCACTATATGGGAACCAGTTAACTAAAACAACAGGGGAGCCCGGGCAAAGCCGTGTAGCAAAGGATCTAGGCCTGTGGGTCGTTCGTTTTTAAACACGAATAAATAAAAATAAAATAAATAAATAAATATCGCTGGACATTTCACACAGCGCTATCTAGCCCCAAACTAAGCAGAGCTTGTACTATGGGAACCAGATAACTGATAGAATACTTATATACTTTTTTTTTGTAAATACATACTTATAATATATAGAAAAACACCCAGACACGGAACAAATATCTGTAGATCATGCAAACATTAGTTCCGCGGCGGGAATCGAACCCTCTACCTCCTGCGTCTCAGCCGGTTGTACGCCCACTGCGCCATCAAATCATCGAATGTATCAAATCAACATTTTTAATTATTATATCTACCTAGGTACACAATTACGGACACACATTACTAAAATAAGGCATTTAAAAAAAATAACATAAAATAGCAAACATCTACTATTTACGATTTTGCCCCAGCCCCTGGGTAAAACCGTATACTATATACGATATTGCTCCGGAAGTTATCCATATCGGCAATACATCTTCTGCATATAAAATCATCCAGATCCTCTGAACTGTAGCGTGTACAGCCCTCATGAGCCCAGCCCTTGCAAGTCATACATTGGACCAAACCTTCATCTATGCGACTTGTACTGTATTCTTCAAGACAAAACAATCAAATAGTTATCATCATTGGTAACTTGATTGATTTTCTTGTTTTTTTTTGGTTTTTTAAGGTTTCCGGTTTTGTAAAATATTAGTTAGCTCATGTTTATATGGGGGAAAGTAAGGAACTTAAAGTTTCAATGGGTCAAAAGCATATGGAGGTTATACTCCATACGCTTTTGACCCATTGCTATGTTTGTCAACACTTAGCTCACACTATTATGTATATACTATTATGCAAGGTAAACTCGCCGTTACAAGTATCATAAATTACGTGTAAATACACAACCTTTAGGATAAATAATGACTCATTAACGAGAATATACCTACTGTACGGTTTTACCCCAGTATACGGTTTTGTACGGGTCTCCCCTACTTATATATGGACCGATTTGAATGATTTTTGATTTGGTGGATTTGTCTCCGCCCCGAATAGCAGAATAACTATTAAAATATCGAAAAAATCACTCAAAAAGAAATTATGAAGAAAATTATTTTCTCATACATAGATGCAGCTAATTATGGCCGATTGACAATTCTACCGGGGACGTACATACATTGACAGCCCGCGTCATACGCATGTCAAGGCGGTACGAAGTTTGCCGGGAGAGCTAGTAATATATAGAAAAATACCCAGACCCGAAACAAATCTCTGTAGATCATACAAACATTTGTTACGCAACGGGAATTTAACCCGAAACCTCTTGCGTCTTAGCCGGCTCTTCACCCACGGCGCCACGGAGGTCATCACGAGGTATGTGCGCACAATGTAATTAAATACCTATGAGTCTTGTTCCTTGAATGAAATAGGTAAATAAATAAAATTATTCAGGTCTAAATGTAAGAATAGCAGCTATTATTATAATTTTTAAAGATAAGTATTTTTTTCAGAAACACGTTTATTTTGGTACCTATATAAATGTAAATGTAATATCCGCTTCGAAAACGCCTTTAGTTAGAGTTATTTGACGTATTGAATTTTCGCAATAAGTGCGAGATGGGACTCACACCGTAAAACACCGAAGCACTTGTATGTGTATTGTGTCTGACAGTTGTGTAATTGAATGCTTTTAAAGTGCCTTCCACCCTCAGTCCTTTCCGAACAAGTGTTATTTAATTTTGATTCACCATTGTGGTGTTAATTTTGACGTGGGTGCCGATAATGTTCGATGAACCAGTATTTTTCGATGCGTGAGGGGTGAAGTGTAGACACAGGCTCGGGACAAGTAGCGTATATCTATACGCTACTTAGAATATTGTTAGAAATAGAGGCATAAAGAGATTTTTTACAAAATTCCAAAAACCCGTGACACATAAAAACACCTACAAAGTAAAATAAATCCATTTGAGAGCTGACATCCCTGCACCAAAAACCGAAAGTGCTAATAGTATTATTATTTTTATAGTGTTATCCGAACACTAACGAAAAATTCCAAAATTTTTACAAACCATCACAAAAAATTTCAAGTCTAGACGGGACTTGAACCCGCAACCTTCCTCTTGATACGAGGATGCCCTACCAGTTGTGCTACAGGTTTTAGTCACGTCAGGGTCGAAATTAGTGAGATGATACAGATTACGACTAAAGCGCCGTTAGCTCCATCTACAGGAAAACTCCTACAGTTTTTTGACCTGCTCATTGAAAAACGTTGCAGTTTAGTACGTTGACAAGAGATGTCGCGTTGCTTATTTTAAATAGTATTTGTATATTAGTGTTATCCGAACACTTACGGAAAATTCCTAGATTTTTAAAACCATCTCATCTGTAGATGTAACGGCGCTTTAGTCGTAATCTGAATCATCTCATTAATTTAGAACCTAACATGCAAGAGCCTTTATCACAATTGGTAGTGCATCCTCGTATCAAGAGGAAAGTGGCGGGTTCAAGTCCCGTCTAGGCATGAAAATTTTTGAAATGGTTTTAAAAATCATGAAACGTGCTGATAATAAACACATTTATTGCTTTCACATGGTGACCAAGGTGTTACAAGTATGTACGTAGATTGTTTCATATATGAGTCCTGGCAGTGCATTGCAACAGGCAGGCAGACCATGTTTTCCTATCTTATGTAAATAGGTAGGCATCCTGTTTACACTTAACAATTTACTCGATATTTTAATATATTATACTTTGCACATAGGTTATTAATTGTTTCTAATTATTTGTTTATTATTATTGATCGAGCGGAGCGAGGTCTCTAAGTCAACTTAGGCAAATCGGCGTTGTATGTATGTATGTTTGTCCGAGGATAACTTTGGAAGCGTTGATCCGATCATCGTAAATTTGATACATAGGTAGGTAATGAAGTTACAATTTTGGTGCGGGGTTCAAAAAATGTTGCGGGGTTGTTGAGATATTAGGATTCAAGAGGGGTAAAAAAAAATGAAAATGAGACTATTAGGTCACATCGGAGGTCAAATGAAAGGTCTTTATTAGTAAATTTAGACGCCGTTTTTATTTTTAGTAAAGGTTTTATAGTTTTTGAGTTTATAGTATTAGTCATAATAAAAACTGAACTTTGACAAAATTCACAGGGTACACCAGTGACCCCACAGTTCTGTAAATTGGTATGCGTGTAGTTTAAGTATCACAAATATAGGCAAAAGTCTGAAATCAGAATAACTGCAATTGGTACCCTAAAAAAGGGAACCAATTACATGAACTCCCGTTACCGTAATTTGAATGAAACTGTAGGTCAAGTTAGTTGGTTGTTATTTCGTGCCACTATTTTGATAGTCAAAGATTACGAATAATATTTTTTTTATTTTTATGGTAGACTCGCGAGATCTCAGTTCGGGGCGAACCACTAGTTATACTGACATACCTATCTATGAACTTTGTTATTTGTTAAAGGATAAATGAATGAATTGAATGCATATTAATAATGATTCAATTAATTATTGATATTGACCATCCGAGCCGCGTCCGAAACGGTTTATCAGTTTGAGAATTATGATGCCACAAACACACAGGCGTCTTATATCATCTACCATTTTGAGCAAAACCAGACCGTACTTGTAATAATTCCTTAACATTTTTTTTCTTTTCATCAAAAATAACGCTATTAAGATGGGATCTCCACAAAAACCGCGTATCTAACTTCATTCGGCCGTTTAAATTGCGGCTATTAACTTGACTTTATCTTGGTAATACTTTTTTTAAACAACATTAAACAATGTTTGCCCCCAATGTCTTTTGCCTGAGATTACAAAGAGGGAGATTACAGATTAAAAGACACAACACGCCTTTTTGCGAGGGATAGGGGAGGATTATTCTGGGGTGTTACGAGTACTCCCGATTAAAAACATGTGTTTTATTTTTTTTGATCAGCCGAAGCGAGATCTCTAAATCAACTTGGGCAAATCGGCGTCGTATGTATGTATGTAGGTATGTATGTTTGTTTGGATAACTTTTAAAGCGTTTATCCGATCATCGTGAAATTTGGTATATAGGTAGGTAGTGATGGCACAATTTTGGTGTGACTCAATGAGCTAAAAATATGGAGGGCTTGTTGAGATATTGGTGTTCCAGAGGTGTAAAAAAAAACAAAATAGGACTATGGCACGGCATGGTCAAATGGCACGTCTAATAAAAGGTATTTTTAAGTACAACCGTTTTTAGTTTTTAGTTTAAGCCTTGTAGTTTTTAAATTATTAGCCATAGTAAAAACTGAACTTAGACAAAATTCACAGGGTACACCAGTTACCCCATGGTGCTGTAATTTCGTATGCGTATAGCTTAAATGACACAAATATAGACAAAAGTCTGAAATCCAGAATGACTGCAATTTGTACCCCAAAAAAGTTTAACCAATTTACATGAACTCCCGTTACCTGTAATTTGAATGAAACTGTAGGTCAAGTATGTTGGATAACAATTTCGAGGCACTATTTTGATAGCCAATGATTACAAAAAAAAAATCGTTTTATGGGAGACCCGCGAGATCTCAGTTCAGGGTGAACCACTAGTTAAATATAGTTTACTTATGGACGACTGATTTTATATCTAATGGTAGTTTATTAAAAATCTCTACAGGTTGATATTTTGGATAATGTTTAACTATGTTCTGTTTTGGATAAATTTTATTCTTAATATATGTATATACCAAATTTCCTCGAAATCGGTTCTTCCGTTACGACGTTATTGAGTAACAAATAAACAAACTAATAAATGAACAAACATCCAAATTTTTGCATTTAAAATATTAGTATGTTACGAAGGTTCACGAATTGAACCGAAACATTGTCGGTCGAAACACCAATAAAACGGTACGGGATATATCCCGTATTTATAATAATGATTGGGAGATCTCCTCGCCAGAATAAGGCCGTAAGGGCGATTGGGGATCGAAGGTGCCAAGGGGTGTTTTAATAAAGGAAAACTGATTTATAGCTCTGAAATAGGAATTTTCCGGCTCCCGTGCTGAGCCATAGTGCAGCCTGTATTCAACAACAACACTATGTAAACTCATTATTATAAATACGGGATTTATCACGTACCGTTTTATCGGTGTTTCGACCCCAATTTATCGGTGATAAATGTATCACTCTAATATTATAAACTAGCTTCCACCCGCGGCTTTGCACGCGTGGTTTGTCAATAAAAGATACCAAATTTCATTCAAATCTATTCAGTAGTTTTTACGTGAAAGAGTAACAAACACCCACACATACCTACATCCATACAAACTTTCGCGTTTATAATATTAGTGGGAAGAGGGATGTGAAAGTTTGGATGTTTGTTTGTTTGTTACTCAATCACGTCGTAATGGCTTAACCGATTTATATGAAATTTGGTGTGTTATGACCTACATTCAAACACAGGCTACTTTTTGTTGACAAACAACGCGTGCGAAGCCGCTGGCGGAAGCTAGTTTATAACCAGTGGTTAACTGAGATCTCGCGAGTCTCCCATATGAACAAAAATATATGATTCTTAATCTTTGACTATCAATAGTGCCACGAAATATACAACCACCTTACTTGACCAACAGTTTCATTCAAATTACAGGTAACGGGAGTTCATGTTAATTGGTTATTCTTTTTTGGGGTAAAAAACGCAGTTATTCTGGATTTCAGACTTTTGACTATAGTCACTAAAGGTACACGAATACCAAATTTCAGCATTGTGGGGTCACTGGTGTACCCTGTGAATTGAGTCAAAGTTTGGTATTTATTATGGCTACTCTTAATAACTCAAAAACTACAAAAATTAAACTAAAAATAAAAACAGGGTTGAAATGTACTAATAAAGACCTTTCATTTGATGTCCCACTTGACCTAATAGTCTCATATTCATTCTTTTTTACCCCTATTGAACCCCAATATCTCAACAACCCCCCACGTTTTTAGCTCATTTAGTCACACCAAAATTGTGCCATCGTTACCTACCTATGTATTAAATTTCACCATGATCGGATCAAAGCTTCGAAAGTTATCCTCGGACAAACAAACATACATACACATATACAACGCTGATTTGCCCAAGTTGATTTGGAGATCCCGCTTCGCTCGATCAATAATGATTGAAATAAATTACGAAAGTTTTCTAAGTAAAACTATTTCTGTCGCCAAGCAGTATTGCTGTGTTTATTGTTATTATTGTGGAAGCTGTGAAAAAATCAAACTTGTAAGTTAATGTAAAAAAAACCGTAATAGTAGGCTGACATTTGTAATATATTTTTGACATGCCAATATTATGAAATGTAATGAAGTGGTGACTAAATGAATACTGAATTCTGAAAAGATACGGCCGTTTATGGTGCAAAAACTTATTTCAATACTCTCAAGGGAATCAAAATTTATAGGGTACTTTCCGTTGACCTAGAACTATGAAATTTGGCAAGTAATATCGTCATATACTACAAGTACAAGGAAAAGTCTGTAAACATTGGTAATTAAATCGTTAAAATATAGTCCTTATTTAAAGTACGTAATCAATCATCGAAAAAGTCAGTACAAATTTGTACGGAACCCTCGGTGGGCAAGTTCGACTCGCACTTGTCCGGTTTTTTTAATGTATAGCACGAAAAGTTTGTGAATACGGTTTTAAAGCTGAGCTGTGGTTGATTTTGATAATTGCACAGTCATCCGACTAAGAATCTGGGGGAGCTTTAGATTTATGTAAGAGAAGTTTCCCCAACATTTCAGCGATTTTTTGGACGCAGTGTTGAAAAGTTTAGAAGACTGTTCAAATTTATTTTGTTGATTTAATTTATTGAATGCAGGCAAAAATGCTTTCTATTTCCTAAAAAAAATTAATAAAATTTTTAAATCTTTAAAAAATCTCAAATTCAAAGTTTGTCTGGTAGATGTTGCTAAACAGCGTTAATACCACCAATTGTTTAATCAAGTCCTTGTCCTTTGAAGTTCTATTGTTTTAATTTATCGACATACGTTTTTAGTGTATTATTTTGTACCTTCACAATTATTTGTGATAATGTTTTGAGTAAATATATGCTTAAACTGTATGTTATGAATGTGTGGAATAGTAGATTATTAAACGAGGGGATAAAGCAGTGTCTTGTATCTCGGGAGCTATATTGAATCTTGAGTGCAGAGAGGGATATAAGAACGCCTAAGCAGAAGACAGCTTTATCCACGAGGAGAATACTCTACTTTTCACACTTTCTGCGAGACAATAAAAACCAAATTGGGGATTCAGCACAACTTTACTCCCGGCTCAGCCGTAGGGATTTAATCAACTGCTTTCGGTGAGGTGTACATGATATATAATTTGACATTTTCGAGCAGGTGGTGTGAAAAGTGTATTATAATGTCCATATTATTGACTGTAAATATATTCCCTCCAGCCAATAATAACAGTATGACGTGAAATGACGTCAGCTATGCCGCCGCGTTGCTTCGACTTGCATAGCACTACTTGGAATTTGCCGTTGAGTAGATAAAACGTACAGGCTGTTTGATGTATTCAGACTATGTATCTTAAATAAATAAATAAAATAATAAATTATTTATTCAACAACAAACTTCAAAATTTCACAAACAAAAAATTACAATGGTTTACTAGGTACATATAATACAATTCAGGATGGAATTTTACGTACCCAAACTAGGATTGACCTGTATGATGGCATGATGGAATGATCAGTCAATGTATGTGTGAGTGTCGGAATATGTTGGTTGTGAGATTTGAATGTGTGTGTATGTGTTTGAGTGCGCGAGTGTGTGTCAATATGTATGCGGGGATATGTGGTGAGTGTATGTGTGTGGGTGAGAGTGTTTGAGAGAAGGACTATCTTAGACTGATATTACAGAATTTTCTCATCTGCATAGAGTTAGTAGTTTTTTCCAATGTTCGGCTTAGTCGTGATTAGTCTATTTTTAACATGCTTTTATTAGATTGGTATGTATCGGAATCTTTGAACTTGATTTTCAACCACTTCAAAACGTCGAATTTAATTGAAATTTTGCACACTTATCAAGGACCGATGACAAAAACATAATACAATAAAAAAACAAACGGTTTTGTAGAAAAACGAACTAAATAGTAGAAAATCATTTTCAATCAATTTTAACTCAGAATAGTGTGATTTTTTTGGGTAGAAATTGCAGTAATTCTGGATTTCAGACTTTTTCCTATATTTGTGTCACTAATACTACACGCATACCAAATTTCAGCGTTGTGGAGTCACTGGTGTACCCTGTAAATTTCAGTTCAGTTTTTACTATGGCTAATAACTTAAAAACTACAAGGTTTAAACTAACAATAAACAATAAAAACGGGGTCTAAATGTACTAATGAATACCTTTTAGTTTTCAAGCCCCATTTGACATAATAGTCGCATTTTGTTTTTTTTTATCCCATTTTGAACCCCAAGATCTCAACCACCCCCCCCCCCCCACATTTTTAGCTCAGTTAGTCACACCAAGATTGTGCCAAAATTACATATATATCAAATTTCACGATAATCGGATAAACGCTTCAAACGTTATCCTCGGACAAACATATGTACATAGGTACATACAACGCCGATTTGCTCAAGTTGATTTGGAGATTTCGCTTCGCTCGATCAACAAGAACTAAGACATTTAGTTACTTAACACTGCTGTTTTATGCAGAGCATCCTGTACATCAGATTCCTAGGCTGTACGTCAATATCGGATCCCGAGTACTGCGACTGCATCGTAGACGTGGTGACGAACTCCGAACATTCCTATGAAGGGTTAACTGACATTCTGCTCTTCTGTAGATATAGGTGCTGGCACAATCTTATATTTCACCAATTGGGCTATAAATGGGCTTGAGGCACCACTCAACACTGCCTGTGGTACTACTTAGAAACAACCCACGAATTCTGCTAATTTATAAGAAAAACTATTATGATTGTTGTTCAATGTTTATTTGTTTATTATTTTTGTTTTCTGATAATGTATCTAGGCTAGATACAAGGTCATCATCATCATCATGGTAGCCTTTTCGTGCTCCGATCTTGGATATAGGCCACTTCCCTTCTTCTCCACTGCTGGGGATCTTGTACCCATCTCATCGAATCATGTCCAGCGTGTCGTCCAATGTCATCCACCCAGCGATACAAGGTAAATAGAAACATTAATTCGTTCAAAGTTTTTCGTTCGTTATAATTTACACAATATGAATGTTACTGAAAATAAAAATTAGTTTTTTTTATGCTACACTAGCTGTGAGCTGTGTTAAGGACCTCGTGAGTGCAAGGTAAACTTTGTTAGGGTCTTGTGGTTTATAATCGTTAATGTTCCTTTTATAGATTTGTAAAAGGTGGATTGACTGAGAAAGGTGTAAAGTTGCTTTTGAGTTACCCACTTTTAACGAACCATTTTTTGGAGTTTGATCAAATATATTGTATACTAGCTGTTGCCCGCGACTTCGTACGCGTTACACTACTAAATGTGTAGGTAACCTAGAAAAAAAGCTAAACTCGCTGTTGCAACTTGACTTGACACCCCATTTTTATCCCATTGGACCTGATTTATGGGCTAAAAAGTAGCCTATGTGGTAATCCAAGTTATAGTCTAAATACATACCAAATTTTATCGAAATCAGTTCAGCCGTTACTAAGTGATTTATTAACCAACAAACAAACAAACATCCAAACTTTCGCATTTATAATATTAGTGTGAAGGGGATGAAATAGGCGTATAGCCCACCTGATCTTAAGTGGTAACCATCGCCTATAACAGAGAATTGCCTCGTAGGTCACGCACCTTAGAAATGTGCCGTGATGCACTGACCTACGTCCATCAACTTGAGGCATACAGGTGTAAAGTCTCATGTGCCTGTAATTTCATTTGCAAACATACCCTTCAAACCGAAACACAGCAATGCTGCTTGACACTTCCCCGGGAGAGCCCTTTCACAAGGAACTCAAAATCAATTGTAAAACAAAAGAAAATGTGTACTGATATTGCAAAATTGAGATAATTTATCAGCTCTTGAGAAGCTGAGCGGTCCATTTATAGCAAAGCTACAAAAAATATTTGTAAGTGTGCAAATCCCGTTTTTGTTTGTTTTCTAGATAATCGAATTATTCACTGGCTTGCCACCTATTGTACTATTTTTGATTTATCTTTTTACGTAATTATTATACGTAAAAATATGATAAAACATGATGAAGGGTAACCTTCCACTCACACTTAAACGCAAGCTCATGGAGGCGTGCATTCTCCCCATCCTTACTTATGGCGCTCAAACCTGGTCTTTGACGGATCAACAAAAGTCCAAACTCGGGGTTTGTCAGCGAGCCATGGAGCGTACCTAGGAGTCAAACTTATAGACCGCATTAGAAACAGTGAACTGCGCTCCCAAACACAAATCGCGGACGTTGGGCCCCAAGTAGGCAAATTAAAGTGGGACTGGGCGGGACACGTCTGCCGCATGTCGGAGGAGTTATGAGCAAAATCCACCACCGAGTGGATCCCAAAAGACAGAAAACGACCACGTGGCAGACCGCGACGCTGATGGAAAGACGAACTCGACTCGTATATGAAAGACTGGACTACACAAGCGTATGATAGAGTGGAGTGGAAGGAAGGAAGGGAGGCCTTTGCCCTGCAGTGGGACAGTACAGGCTCCAAATAAATAATAATAAAAATAATAATACCTTCGTTTATATTTACCTAAATAAAGTGTTAGATTGCTGAGCATGTTGTGTTTGCCTGTTATTGGTTTTGCATGTAACTTATGACATTTATTTATTAAGTTTTTTTGTAAGTAATCATGTGTTTAACTGTTGGTAAACCTAATAAATAAAATAAAATAATAATAAATATTTGTCTACACTCATTAAACAGCTCAGCAAATAAAGGACGTAATACAAAGGATGTTTTCCATTAAACTTCGTACTTATTCATAGAGCCTTCAGTCACCATTTCAAACGTCTGACACACTCCCTTCCAATCGGAAGCTTATAAAAATCTAACGGTTAGATACTTAACCCCTATGCAAATACTTCCGTTTTTTACGTGGTTCAAGTTAATAGTGTTTATTTTTTCTAATAAGTAGTAGCAGTACATTTCGCCTGGTATTGATATGGATTAGTTGAGCTATCTATAGATCGTTCGCAATTGTATCTAAATGACTTAACTGTTTTTGATGTGAAACATCTATAGCCGCACGTAAAACCGATTTCTGGCGTGGCGACGCATGCCGTGGCGACGCGTCGCCACGGCACAGTAATACCGTCCTCAGAGGCAACATCGAATATAACTATAATCTGTTTTCTGTAGACCTAAAAAGAACATGTTTACTCTAAAATTGAACCTATAGTTTTTGTCTAATCATTTTTGCTAATAATAAATGCCTCTTTTTAAACCAATGTCCTTCTTTTGTTCTTCAAAAATACCTAAATGGGTAATTCGATCAAAGCCCTGGACTCTTTGATGGAGCGAAGCGAGATCTCCAAATCAATCTGGGCAAATCGGAGTTATGTGTATGTATGTTTGTTTGTTTGTCCAAGGATAACTTTCAAAGCGTTTATCCGATCATCATGAAATTTGGTATATAGGTAGGTAGTGATGGCATAATTTTGGTGTGACTCAATGAGCTAAAAATGTGAAGGGGTTGTTGAGATATTGGGGTTCAAGAGGGGTAAAAAAACCAAAATTGAACTTTTTTATTTAACTAGTGGTTCGCCCCAAACTAAGATCTCGCGAGTCTCCCTTAAAAATAAAAAAAAATCTTTGACAAAAAAATAGTGCCACAAGATGCATAACCAAATTACTTGACCTACAGCTTCATTCAATTTACAGGTAAAGAGAGTTCATGTTTTTTGGTTATTCTTTTTGGCGGTAGAAATTGCAGTTATTCTGGATTTCAGACTTTTCCCTATATTTGTCAAACTAAAGCTACACACATACCAAATTTCAGCGTTGTGGGGTCACTGGTGTACCCTGTGAATTTTGTCAAAGTTTAGTTTTTATTATAGCTTATAACTCGAAATGTACTAATAAAGACCTTTTGTTGGATGTCCCACTTGATCTAATAGTCTCATTTTCAGTTTTTTTTACCCCTCTTGTACCCGAATATCGCAACAACTCAAAAATTTTTAGCTCTTTTAGTTACACCTAAATTATGCTATCACTACCTACCTATGTATCAAATTTCACGATGATTGGATCGACGCTTTGAAATTTATCCTCGGACAAACAAACATAGGTACATACATACAACGCCGACTTGCCCAAGTTGATTTGGAGATCACACCAAACACTAGTGAATCCTGAATCAATATTTCGACAGGACGTTAGTCCGATGTTGTTTAATGCAGTTATGTTATTCATTGGTACTATTTTGTTACCTATCAAATCAGACCTATTTTCCACGAGTCTAGAGTCAAACCGCTCTCTCTCGTAATTTGAGTCTACCATACTGTGGCTGACACTTCGAAACAAGAGCCACCCCATTCCTTTGTGAATCGCGATTCCGAACGATGCACAAAGTATTGAAAATATGTACAACCCCAAGGGGTGAAGTCTATTTTATTCCGAATAAACCCTTTAAGAATTTTCTTCTAAATCGGGGGTGGAAAAGATTTGGCAGTCGGGAAATACCAACAATAAAATAATCTGGCATGCTTCGCTCCACTTGGCTTATTCTCACTATTTGTTGATCCAAACACTAGGATAATTTTAACCGACTTCAAAAAAGGAGGACGTTCTCAATTCGTCGGTATCTTTTTTAGGGTTCCGAACCTCAAAAGGTAAAAAAGGAACCCTTAACTTCTCTTGTCTGTCTACCCATGTGTCACCACCGATTTTCTCGAGAACGAGTGAACCTAGCAAATTGAAATTTATACCAGATACTGAGGTCTATATTCCCTATTAGGTATATAAAAATCAAGATTCTGAGTCAACACGATAAAAAGATATGGGCAAATTTAGATTTTCCCGAAAACTTGTAAGTACCAAAATTTACCTTAATTTTCAACTTTTTTTATTTTTCTGAATTTTTCCTTTACTTGTGCTGCATTACTTTTAACTAAAATTGACAATTCTAGGTCAACTTTTGGGTAACCGGAATTTGGGGTCGAAAACCTATATGATAATTCCCGTTGACCTTGAATCACGAAATTTGGCAAAGAGCAAGGTCTCAGCACAAATAAAGAAAAAATTCTAAAAAATAAAACAAATTGAAAATTAAGGTAAATTTTGGTACTTACAAGTTTTCGCGAAAATCTAAATTTGCCCGTACCGTATTGTATTATTTATCTTCTTAGGCAAAAATAACAATTATATTCTCAAGTTTTTCTATCATCCACGCCTTGTACTACCACACTTTAGCAACTCAACCATTAAAGCACACACACACACACACTTAACACTTAGCTACCAATAAAAATTATAACAATTTTATTATGGCGGTATAATGGGTAGATACGGAACCCTAGGCGCACGAGTTCGACTCGCAGTTGACCGGTTATTTTTATATATATGTTCCCCGATTACTAAAAGACGCCTGGACCGATTCGAGAAATTCTTTTTTTGTTTAAAAGGGTTATACTTCCCAGGTGATGGGATCCCAAAAAAAACCAAAAACATTGGGCTCATAGAAGTTTAATCAAAATCAGTTCAGTAGTTTGTTTAAGTCTATAGATTATTTACTATTGTGATTGTATGTATATATGCTCCTACCGCTCAAGCCCTAAATCTGCTTAATGCCCTGGTTGTGCAATATCCAGAAAAATTTAAAACATAATGATAAGTTAAATTCTTGTATTAAATTCATAAGTGAATTCATACCTATGTATTTTTATTAGCTTGCTGCACGCTGTAAGTGCTGCAAGCAACTAAATTTAAAATTAAAATTAATATAAATGTGTGTAAGTTTGTCTCAATGCGGCTCAAAAATAGCGAAAAAGCTGACCCGTTTGGAATTAAGCTTAAAAAAGCAAACGCCTTAAAATACAGGCATATTTTGGAAAACATTAAGAAATCAAAACAAGAATGTTTTTGGTAGTTTTTGTTAAGAAGAAAAATAAATTTTTCATGAAACTGAAATTGGTTAAAACACATGAAAAAAAATACACAGTAGGCATACACAAAATTTCGTTTATTTTTTATTGATTACATTTGCTTCTCATTAGTGATTTGAGAATTCACTTTAGGATTTTTTTAAAGGTGGTTATTGGACTGGTTTGGCTTCTTTATTTGCATTTACTTTTGGAGGCGCCTTCTCACTGTTAGCTGGAGGAGCTGTTTTGGTTTCTGCCTTTTCATCTTTTGATGAAACCTTTGCAGCTTTTGGCGCTGCTTTCTCAGCTTGTACTGGTAAATCTGATTTTGGAGCTACTTTTTTATCTTTTGGCTGTACAACAGGTTTTGGTGCTACCTTTTCATCTTTAGATGGTACTGTTGGTTGTATATTTGGAGCTTTTTTCTCATCTATTGATGGAGTAGCGATTTTTTCATCAGGTGAAGCTGATTTAGTTTCAGCAGCAACCGATGGAGCAGGCTTTGTGGGCCTCGCAGACTTTGCCACAGTAGGCTTGTATGCAGAAGGGTTAACTGCAGTTGGATTCCAGTAGTTCTTCTGGTAAACCTTGTCCCACACCTTGTACGAGTCTGCAAAGAGATCCTTCTTGTTAACAAGTTCGTAGCCGATGTCTAAATAGCTGGGGTTCTCGTTCGTGTACTTCTGCCATTTAGTTTTAAGTAGGTCGCTCTCGTAGTATGTGGGGTTTCTGGAAATGAGAAATACATATTCTAATAAACTGAGAGATCATTATTATTTTTGCTTTAAATCATTCCAAGATTTGAGCAATACTGCAAAAAACCCAGTGTTAGGTTTGTTATTAAAACAATTCACGATACTTTCCATTTTTCCTTTTCTTAGTTTAAAATTATTACTACTTAACCCAGCTCATAGCTGACATAGCTCAGCGGATTAGCAAACTGAAGTGGCAGTGGACTGGCCATATATGCTGGAGAACGGACAACCGTTGGGGTAAACGAGTTCTTGAGTGGAGACCGCGTCTCGGAAAACGTAGTGTGGGGCGCCCCCCGGCTAGGTGGAGCGATGGCGTAAGAAAGGTGGCGGACAGAAACTGGATGAGAAGAGCCGAAGACGGGGTTCAGTGGCGCGTATTGGGAGAGGCCTATGTCCAGCAGTGGACTAATGTGGGCTGATGATGATGATGATGATGACTACTTAACACTGATAATTGACGTTATAATACTCATCAATCATAAAAATACTCCTGATTGGGGTTTTTTTTATTTGGCATAAACAATATTGTAGTTAGAGATCTTGCTGATTACGTGCCTCATTACTTCATTGCGTTAAAGCTAGCCAACCTTTATTGATTGCAATCCTATTAAAGTAGATGCGTAGTTTCATTTGAAATATCTTTACCTAAGTATTTATCAGAGGCTTAATAAGATTCTTTTTTTTATACTTTTTTTTATAAAGTGAATTAAAATGTTACATGTCAGATCTTATTGACTAGTCAAGAGTCCAGCACTTCATATGTACCCTGCAAGTAAGGGTGTAGCAATATTGAAGCTAAATAGGCAGGTCTAGTGGAATCAAAGTTGACCGATTTTATGTTTTGAATTTGATTGCTTAGTGAATTATTGTAGAAAATTATTTACGTGTCTTGTCGTTAAAAAAGTCGTCTAATGTGTAGTAACTCTTTTCCATTAGTATTCAATTTAATTTTGAAAAAATATGTGCTATAAACTCACCCAATTTTGACATAGTCTGTCCACATGTGCACCATCCTATCCCTGTGATCCATATCAGTATAATTCCTGGTCCAGTCATAGAAGTCAAGGACATACGCACTTGCGTCTCTGTGACTAGCCCCTTGAATTCGGTCCATATACTGGTGTTTAGTATTTAGCTTCCCAAAGTAAGTAAACTCGTAAAGATAGATAGGATTCCTGGCTGCATGTAGTTTGGCAGATCTCATCAGACCATATTTGAACATAGAATCTGAGAAGTAATCGATATATCCCTGTATCGTATCGTGGGATACCTCGTCTCCTTTAAAATACTTGTTCATAATTTCCGTAATAAAAGCATCTCTTTCTTTAACGTTAGCAAAAGCTAAATCAGCTGGAAGAAACTCGGCGAAGTTCTGGTTCATCAGGTCACTCCATTCATCGAACTGACTTGTACGACTTATTCCCTCCATGTTTGCAAATCCAGCAAAAACGTCAAACTTGCCAAAGTCACCCCTCTTTAGGATATCATAAGGCGATTCTGTTAAAAGAGCACCAGGAAGTTTAGGGTTTTCAATACACGGAGCAAATCCAAAGGTGCTGTTCTTTAAAAAGAAGTTTCTACTATTAGCTAGCAGAGTTTTTAGGTCAGATTCAAGCAAAAACTCTTCCAAATCTTCAATCGTTTCGCTGTCATCAAAACCAGAAGCTTTAGCAATATTCATTGCGGTGTTAATTGGATCCCTGTTCACAGCAAACGGCATAAGAGCTGAACCACTATCAAGCATTAATCTTTGGAAGAGTCCATCTGCTTCTTTTGTCAGTGCTACCAGCTCAGCCAGGGTAGCTCCTACACTGAATCCTGCAAGCGTGACCTTGTTGGAATCTCCTCCAAAACTCTTAATATGCTTATTGATCCATTTTAAACCTGCTACTAAGTCTTTTAGAGCTGCATTGCCAGGGATAGCGTCTGTACCGAGACAGGCGAAGCCTATTGCTCCTAATCTATAATTAAGGATAACAACTATGATATCTTGCTGGGCTACTTTATGGTACTTTGCCATAGCACCACTGCCTCCAACAAACGCTCCACTGTGAATATAGACCACTACAGGAACTAGATTCTTGTTAGTTGCAACTTTAGGCACTAAGACATGGGCGCCTAAGCAGTCTGGTTGACCAGCCATGAATTCTTCGTCAACATCTTCTTTAGTTTCTCCAGTGTAGTAGACTTGTTGACACAGAAGCAATGAATCCTTGGCCGTCAACGTTTCTTCCCATGGTTTTGGTGGTAGTGGTGCCTGAAATTGTTACAATATCAGGTTTAAGGTATGTTTATTTCTCAAAGAAACAAATTTACTTAATAGAGAAACTTCTAAGTATTGGTTTCAAAATATTTTGTTGGGCTAATCGTACAATTAAGGATGTATATTTAAGTGATACATAAATTTGTAAAACACAAGTTTATACAAAATAAAAGTTAAGTGCAATGTAAGTGTCATCAATGCAATGTAAGCAAGTTTAAGTGGCACAGATATGCGCAACTGGAAGTGGCATGGACATTATTGTGGTTTTGTAAATATGGCAAAAGGTATGTATATCTATATTTATGTATACATGACAATATGATTATAATGTCACGATTATTGCCCCTAAGGTAAACTAACAAAAACATCGGCCCGCTAGTAATAGTGACATTATAGTAGCAATAACGTTGCTACTTTATTTTGTAAGGCATTGCTTTTTAAAATATTGTAGGCGTCTTACATTACTCATTCCAGACTTATATAGGGTGTCCCAACAAGAATGCCGGATTTAAATTTGCCGCCATTTTGTTAATAGACATAGACATAGAAAGATATTTATTTTCTACCATGGTGCAAACAAATTCACACAATACATTCAAAAGGTATTTTAACACGAGTTGTACGGTGGTTCTTTTTTTTGACAGTTGTCACGTACGGACCACGCGATTTAAGAATATGGAGAATTATTCAAACCAACAACGTTTAATTATTGTAAAAACACATTACAAAAATGGTGTAAGTTTTGCGAAAACAGTTCACCAATTACGTCAAGTTTTCGGTCGCAAAAATGCGCCAAATTAATCGACAGTGAGGCGTTTAATTACAAAATGTAAGACCAAATTTACGCTGATGGATCAGAAGATCATTCGTCGTCGTCACTCGAAAATATAGCCACAGTAAGGGAATCTATGGCCGAGAGTCCAGAAACTTTGATTTGGCATCGTGGTCAAGAATTAAACATTTCCAGAAGCACGAATTATGGTAAAAGATCTGCTTTTGCACAAGGTTCAATCGGTGCAAGAAATCAAGCGAAGGGACCATGCGCAGCGTCGTGGATTTTCTTTTTCGAAGAAAATCATTAAACGTACAATATTAAAATTTTACCTTCCAATAAAATTGTTATTATGTTTCCTAAGACGTCCGAAGTCCATTATGAGAGTACGTTGCCATTGTTCTACGCCCATTCGTCAGATGTCGCTCTTTTCCGTCACGTTTCCGGCACTTCGAGCGCCCCTAGCGGCCGTTGTCGGAACTAAAAGTTATTTGTTCAAGCCACCTAGAATCTTTCGTCATTGTTCGGCTCATATGGATGTTAGAATGGTACCACCAGGAAGACATCACCTGGACTTCGGACGTCTTAGGAAACATAATAACAATTTTATTGGAAGGTAAAATTTTAATATTATGTGTTCCGTTTGACGTCCGAAGTCCATTATGAGAGAGCTGTTTGTTATCTCCTGGTGGCTTGAAGTAAAAAGAAACGCAATAATGTGATAAGTAGATCAATATAATTTTCAAAATAAAACATTTATGAAATGAAGGGAATCGCAATGTAATGTCCAATTAGTAATCAAATAGCAGAAAAATATTGAGACAATGATCTTTCAGATGAAATATTATTATAAACATTTATCGATTTTTTATAGAATTTTCTAAAGGTACATTAATGTTGCCAATTAGCTTTTGATAAGATTTCATCTATAGGATAATGCTCTATCCCATTCAAAGATGCAACAGCAGACCTAAAACTGCCTGGTGAAGCCTGTATACCAGCATCCGATAGCAAACGCTTTATCCAGCCACCAATGATAGTTGGTGAAGCTGGTTTGATAGGATATTTTGTTGTGATAAATAAGTTTGAGAGTGGACCTCTGCGGTCTTTAGCAAAGTTCTTTAAATACCTAAGCCAGAAAACTGGATCGATATTACGTTCTGGAGCTTCTGATAGAGCCCAGCTGGACTGTTGATGTGAGGCGGAATCTGTTTTTGACCCAAAAACAGGATGAAGCACAATGTGATCACCGTTATCAATAAAATGATCAGTGTAACAGTGACAAATCATGAACTCTACGTCCCGATGTTAACAAAAGAATAGCAGCCGCTCGTCTAGAAATTTCGAAAAAACTGCTCAAGTCTGGACTGGTCTCTTTTAAATATTTAATGACTGCTCTTGCATCCCAAATCGGTGCCTTAGGTGGCAGGGGCTTAGCCAAAGACACTGCTTTAATATGACTCGATGACAACTTAATATTAGAACTAGTTTCGCAAACTGATGAAATTACTGACTTATGCACAAGGATCGTTCGATATGCTAAATGATCAGATACATGTAAAAAGGCAAGATACCTGGCTACGTCTTTTGGCTGAGGTAAACAAGAACTTATACCATTATGTCGGCACCACGTGGACCACCTATTCCAAATAGGAATGTAAGTCTTAAAGTCGAAGCTCTCCAACACGAGGATAGAAATTGTCTTTCTTCAGGTGACCAGTCTTGAGTCAAAGTATTCCACCCGAAATGAGCCAGGCTTCCAGCTGAAGACTGTTGACCTGGGCTGGAGGGCGGCTCATCAACGTGTCCACCAGGGTGGCCTCCAGGTTCGCTATCTTGATGGGGCGTGTCAGGGCGCGACTCTTCAAGTCTGGACGCCAAAAAGGGTTTGTTCCACTTGGGTGCTATTACTATGAACCGACCTGTTGCAGTGTTGAGGTGACGAAGAACCCGCGGAAGCAGTCGCGGCGGCGGGAACACCCATGCTAGATCGTATCGCCAGCATCTGCTGAACGCGTCGTGAACGTAAGCGTTCGAGTCTGACAAGTCTAGAGTAACATAGTTTGGAACGACAAACGCGGTTTCTGAGGCGAACAGGTCGATGTCTAGAGTTCCCCATAGATCGAAAATTTTTGACGTCGCCGTGTCCATAGATGCCATTCCGAGCCGGTGCGATTGCACGAGAGTTGGTCGGCTTCGGTGTTGTACACTCCCGGAAGGTGGTGAGGGAGAAGTACCACATCGAGGTGATCCGCAAGATCCAAGAGCTCCTTTGTCAAATTCAAAAGTGGGCGCGATGTCGTTCCGCCTTCTTTTTTTTTAAAGTATGATACCACTGTTTTGTTGTCGGTCTGAAGAATCACGGTGGAGCATTTCAGGTTGGCCGCTTCGTTGGATACCGCTGCTATTACTGCAAACATTTCCTTCAGGTTGCAATGCCAACTCATTTGGTGGCAGTCCCAAGTTCCGAATAATTTCTTGTTGTTGACTATAGCTCCCCACTGTATGTCCGAGGCATCCGTCACTATGTAATTTGTGGGACGCATTTCCGAGTGAATCGGGCTCGTTAGACTGATATTTTGGAGCCAACAAATGAGTTCGAATTTTACCTCTTCTGGAAACAAGCTGGCACTGCGAGGGCTCTTCCGGAGGATGTTGCTGTGACGCTGCAATGCACGGCAATGCAACCTTCCCCGGTGGGTGATGAAGGTCGCAAAGTTGAGAAGCCTTAAGAGGCGTTGTGCCTGCTTGAGGGTCCAACTGCCGGCAGCGAGACGAATCGACAAGTTTTGGCGGATTTTTTCTAATTTGTCTGGAGGTAGAGACTTGGTGTTGTGTCGTGTGTCCCAATTTACTCCCAGAAAGTCGATCGACTGTGTTGGAGCTGTAATCGACTTTTCGTGATTGACGTACCATCCGAGACTGGTTAGGAACTTTATAGCCATCGAAACATGTGCCTTGAGTGCTGCTTCGCTCTGATGAATGATTAGATAGTCGTCCAAATGCAAGGCTATGCGGAGACCTTTGGCTCGAAGTACCTCTGCTGTCCAATTTGTTACCTTTGCAAAGATACGAGGCGCTGCAGCCAGGCCGAAGGGAAGTGACGTCATTTGAAACAATCAACCTTTGTAACTGATGCGAAGGTAACGCCTGTGCTCTTACCGTATAGACAGATGATAGTAAGCCTGGCTGAGGTCCAACTTCACCATCCAATCTCCGGGTTGTAGAAATTGAGGGGCATTGTAATGAAATAGGTGAAAAGGCTTGGGCTTCATAAACTGATTTAAAGCCTTCAAATTGAAAATCAATCGGTTTTTCCCGTTTTTCTCGGGTATTAGAAAAAAGAGGAAAAATGAAAGCCCTTCTTTCAGCGGCTGAGTCAGCGGAGCTGGTTCTAATACATGGCAGTGAATCAATTTTTGAATTTCTTTTGTCATCGCTAGAGTGATTGGTGTTTGAAATTGATTTAAGATTTAATTAAGATTATTAACTAAAGTTGGAAATATTAATGGCGGTTGTTGATTGAATGGTATTCGAACACCAGAAATCATTTTGAGAATCTGTTTGGGTGGGCTAAACGCGCCCAAACATTTAGGTATAAACTCAAACAACCGCGCGAAAAAAACTATGTAGTCATCTGCCTTTGTTTTCAGATCCAGATCCCCTTCCGCTTCTATAACTTCGCCCCCCCCCCCTTTTTTTAGCGCTGGCGGAATCGCCATAATATCGTCTAGCGCTAGAATCCTTTTTCTCCTGTTGTCTCGGTTTACTGGCCGCGGCGGCGGCGGCTGGACGAAAGGGCTTGTCTTGGCGGGAAGTCAACGCAACTGGTGACTTTGGACGAGAATATTTTAGAAGTTGAGGTCTGTTTCTCTAATTTGGGCTATTCCACCGATCTTTTGTATATAAGTAGACAAAGACTCAGGGTTAAACATGTACTCCGCTGAAGGAGGGATTTTTTCGATATCTTCTTTTACATATTTGCTTTTCAAACTTTTAAGAATCGATCGACGGCGAAGTTCAATGACCTCGGCTCGTTTCCCGCATATCAATTGGAGAATGTCACGAGAAACGGTTTTATAAGCTGACTCGTTACTGAATAACTCTTTTAATTTTTTATAGAGGGTAGTTAGTTGGAGAAAGCTCGACACCTGAATTTGCCGACCAATCGATAAGGTTTTGCAAAGCTAAATTCACGGACTCATTTTGATTTAAAAACGCATTTGATAATGCGGCAAAACTGCGTTCCATCTGATACCACCTAATCGGCGAGAAAGGATGTAACGAACGCAATTCCAATCGCGTTAACTTTCAATTCCGTAAAGGCCGGTGAAGCCGCATACGCATTGTACTTATTTTAGCTACGCGCTCTGGATTTGCCTTAGCTACAGCTGGCTTTTTAATAGATACACTCAATTCCGCGATATTTCCTAATTCCGGGGTGGGCAGAGGCGGTGGACGCAAAAAGGGGTCCGTGGAAACAGAGGCGGGCGCTGTACCCCAGAAATGGTTGGCGTACATGAGACAGGAGTAGTCTTTGGAGGTTGTACGGGAGCGACACTTGCATAGTTAGAATATAGGATATTGTGCACGTGACTCACCAGCTGTTGAGATAGCATCTCAAACCTTTTATCCAACTCCGACTCCCTGGAACATGAGCGCACGTGGCGCTTACGTCACTTGCTCGGCGGCGATCCATCCTCCTGTGATGACTCCATATCTGCCCTGGCCTCGTCCTCAGACGACGAACGCGAGTCCGATTTTTCAATTTTTAAACGCGTCAACAATTTTAGAGCGACGTAACGGAAAACTAATTTAAAAAAAGCGCACTATAATATCGTACTTTCTACTTTAAATCTCAAAAGAACGAATATTAAATAAATTATTCATTATTTAAATACATAAACGACTATTCTAACGAACGTCCCCGCAGTTCGGCGGACAACGCAACAATGACGAAAGATTCTAGGTGGCTTGAACAAATAACTTTTAGTTCCGACAACGGCCGCTAGGGGCGCTCGAAGTGCCGGAAACGTGACGGAAAAGAGCGACATCTGACGAATGGGCGTAGAACAATGGCAACGTACTCTCATAATGGACTTCGGACGTCAAACGGAACACATAATAACATTAACATGCAATAATTAAACGTTGTTGGTTTGAATATTTCTCCATATTCTTAAATCGCGTGATCTGTACGTGACAACTGTAAAAAAAATCACCGTACGACTCGTATTAACAAAATGGCGGCGAATTTAAATCCGGATCTCTTGTTGGGACACCCTATAAAATCAAAATACAAACGGTATCAAAAATTACGTAGAGATAGCTTTACAGATAAGGATGGTTATCTAGCAGTATTGAGCAAGGAAACCAAACTCACTATATGTTTGTACAGCACTGAATTTTTATTACTTATTATTTACATATATACCACTCAATATACGGGAGACAATTTTTTTTTATAACTGGTTAGATCTTTGTTTGACCACAATCTCACCTGATGGTAAGCGATGATGTGGTCTAAGATGAAGCATAAAGATCTAGCAGAAATCTATCCACTCTTACCCTAAAGAGGTCCGTATTGTATTCTTTACAAAAACAGACGACGGCAAAGTGTTCCATACCTTTGCCGTACGCATCAAGAACATAGAACCAAAACGGTGTGTGCGAATGCGTGTATATCAACCAGGTACGAATGGTACTGAGCCGTCCTTGCTGCTTGTCCTTTGATGGAAGGGAGATTAACTATTCTTTTACTCGCCTACCTATGTACTTTTTCTTTCTTTTGTTATGTGTTACCTGTGTTTTCTGTATCTATGTATTTTGTGGTATTTCCAGTGTGTGTCAAATAAACGTATTTTCTTTCATTACATAGTTAAATTAAAGTTTTTTATAACTTGAAGCTGTTTTAGAAATTGATTTACCTCAAATGCTAAAATTACTACAAAAATAAGTCTATCAAAATATGTATACAACGTTTAACATAAGTAATTGAAAGGTGATGTTCTTAGATATAGACAATCATTTATTTGCGAAATAGCACACCTAATACATTTACAAAAGATGATTTAAAATAATGAACGTAAAAATTACAATATTGAACATACTGAACAGTCTTGCATGTAGCTTCAATTACAATATTGAACCTACATTCAAGACATAAACAAAAAATATAATAAATAATTTTAAATATGAAGTAGGTATGATGACATATCAGAAAAAAGGCCTCGACTCCGCATTATGACAACTGGGTTAGCAGTTGACGCTGTTATTCTGCCATGACCTCACCCACTAGACCCTGTGAGAGCAAAATTATAATTGTGTGATGTCAATGACGAAATATGTGATGTCAATAATGAAATATATGATGAGTATCATAAATGAAAATATAATAATGTCAGGTGAATAAATTATAAAATTTACATTAATAAATTACAAAAAGAGTATTAAAAATATAATAATATAAATTCTTGATGCTTTTGCAGATAAAACCTTAACATAAGCTGTTATTATTATTTAGAACTAATTAGCTCTTTAATTTTGACTGTTTATAAAACATATTAGCTGTACAATACAATATATTGTCTGTTGATTATGTAATTAAGTGACATATTTATATTGTTTGTTAATCTGACTTGTCCAAGCACATGTGATTTGTGAAGGATATGAATAAATGGAATTACATGAAATATGGATGGAAATTTAACGAAAATTGAGCTAGTAACTGTTAGATATCTAGTCAACTAACCATTTCTTAAATGTTTATAGCTTTTGGGCAGGCCAATCGTAAATTCTGATCTAGTCACTACGCGTATTTCATCTAACGCTAAGTACAATAAATAATAAATAAATAAATATCGCTGGACATTTCACACAGCGCTATCTGGCCCCAAACTAAGCAGAGCTTGTACTATGGGAACCAGATAACTGATAGAATACATAAATACTTTTTTTTTGTAAATACATACTTATAATATATAGAAAACCACCCAGACACGGAACAAATATCTGTAGATCATGCAAACATTTGTTCCACGGCGGGAATCGAACCCGCTACCTCCTGCGTCTCAGTCGGCTATACGCCCACTGCGCCACGGAGGCAGTCAAATACAATACAATGGTATTTATCTACCGATCTATCTATCTATGCTATATATCTGTTGTATCTAACTCACTCACCTTAAACCGGTTCCTTCCTGTCGGTGCAGTAGCGTACGGAACCCCATAAAACTCATGAAATTCGCCATCCCAGTACTTTAATCCCTTCACTTTCCCTAAGCCTTCAAGTGTCACTATTCTAGCATCCTCATTCGACAACCCAAAAACACTTCCAATACTTAAAAACGAACAAAACAGTACTAATCGCAACATGTTTGATGCAATAAAAATCCGTTCTGAACTCTTTATCTTCTACTATTTACAGTGTACTGATAGTGTTAATCAATAAGTCAGGTAAAATTAATCTAATTAGGTTTGGCCACGTAATTTCTGTAAGATTATCGGCAAGTACTGATAATTATTTATTTTTAAATAATTGTTGAGAAGAGCCGAAGACCGGGCTCAGTGGTGCGTATTGGGAGAGGCTTATGTCCAACAGTGGACTAATGTGGGCTGATGATGATGATGATGATGATGAAATAATTGTTTACGGCTTTTGGTGGCAGTTGTTGAATATTTTGTTTTAAACATTGAAATAATTGAATAGAATATTATAATGCATGAAAACACTTCAGATGAAAAGTCACAGGAAAGCAAAATACGCAATTTCGTATACTTGGATGACATAATTTGTTCAGTTATTTTCATTTAAAAACTTAAAACTTAACAGATTTTGTTGAGGTTTCTATGAAACTAATTTAAAAATATGTATATCCTTTCAAATAAAAAACGTTCTTTTTCAAATCGGTTGAGAAATGACGGAGATCTGTGGTAACAAAAAATAAAGCTAAATTTTAAAACAATAGCTTTATTCATAAACTATTCTCAAAGTCGGTGATTATAAAACAATATTGGACTCATCCAACTAAACCAAATAAGCCCAAACTCGAGGGGTTTACTAGTAGCCAGGAAGAGTTTCCACCACCCGGCTACATCATTAGTCCCATACTATCAAGTGTAATGTCAAAACTAACCTTATCAGCCCAAATTCGATGTTTAGCAGCCATTATAGCATTGTACCTCCTGGCTCCAAATCAGCTCGATAGTACTAAATTATATTATATTATATAAATTATTGTAGGTTTAAATCGGCTTCCTAGATTTGTAACATACAAGCTACCTCCTGGCTACATGATCAGGTCAGTTCGATTGTACTCATTATTGTAATGCCATCCGAAGCCTTACTTTATGGTTAAAAGAACTTATCATAAGTGAATTTCTACCCAAATTATTTTATTTATTAATTTATAATGCCCTTTCAAAACGCCTGGTCGAGGCGACGCGTGACCAAAATTCTTGCCAGTATTTTGGCCAACGTTTAAGCATTGCCATTCAACGTGGCAATGCGACCAGCATTCTGGGCACGCTACCCACTGGCAGCGGCTTGTTAGATTAGGATTTTATATATAGTTTGCTTTGTATAAAAGTTTAGTTGCATAAAATAAATTGTATTCGATGTAACTTGATTAGGACCTTTAATATTTCACGGAGGAGGGCGATGATGTCTGCGACACAGTTTAATACTTCTGCAAATATCATCGTTTTTCACATCGTTTGTAGCAATTAAACGAGATTTACATGTATAAAATATCTTCAGATGTAACAGTCGAAGTATAATTTCAAAGTTACAAATACATACACACAAATTCAAACACCTTAGTGAACGAAGCTGCCCACCGAGGCTCATAACTCATTATGTTAAATCGTATAGATACCCACGATACAGATTTTTATCTAGTGTGGATATTATAGGAAACTGTATCATGATTCCGGTCCGCAAATCAATAAAATTTATTTCTCTTAAAATAAACAAGGCACTTAATTAATAGTATTTATTAATATTATTATTATATGTAGCTTTAATATATTTCTTCTTTCTGTATGTTTGGAAATAAATATTTTTTAATTTTTTTTTCATAAGACAATTAGATTCCTGAAATTGTTTACATACATTACATACAAGTAAAGCTAATAAAAGCTGTGTAACTAATGCAAAACAAAGCGTATACACTTAAAATTGGCCAATTTCAATTCCACTAGATCTACCTAGTTAGCTATATAATATTATACCATTACCTAAAGGACAGGGTACTTAAATGAAGTGTTGGACACTTGACCAGTCAATAAGATCTGATATGTAACATTGTAATATTATAATACACTTTGTATTAACGCAATAAAATACTGAATACTGAAGGCAGGTAAGTAAAAACAGTAAGCAATTCAAATAAGAGCCACAATAGATTTCAAAAGCATTTTAATCTCTCAATTCTGGAAACCTAATCGTCTCTAACGGAACACAAGTTGCAAGTGACAAAGCAGCTATTTCCGAAAATGAATTACACTTGCACAAGACTAGCAAGTACCTAAGACAGGGGTGTAGTCAGTGCTAAAATGCACCTTCTAAGCACTGAAATCTATACTAATACTAGTGGTTCGCCCCGAACTGAAATGTCGCGAGTCTCACATAAGAATTGAAAAAAATTTGTGATCTTTGACATTCAAAATAGTGCCACGAAACAAATAACCAAATTATTTGACCTACAGTTTCATTCAAATTACTTCTGGATTTCAGACTTTTGTCTCATTTAAATTTTTTTTTACCGCTCTTGACCCCCAATATTTCAACCCCCCCCCCCCCCCCCACATTTTTAGCTCATGTAATGTAGTGACACCAAATTTGTGCCTTCGAATTTTAAATTTGTTTGTTCGAGGATAACTTTATACATACATACATACATTAATTACTTAATCAATTATGAATTTGTAGCAACATCTATAGCTACATGGAACTACTTTGTCATCTTTGTCAATTTCAACTTTATACCTCCAAGCGTTCTTGAGAAAAATTGTCTTGACAGAAGGACAGACAGACAAAAAGACGGACAATGAAGTGATCCTATAAAGGTTCATTTTTTGTTTTTGAGGTACAGAACACTAAAAAATTATAGACTTTTAGCAATCAGTGTTTTGCCCCTTGCTCATGTGACATACTCTACTAATATATTACTTTATGTTACCTAGTGGACCACCAGTGGAATCTAACGCCTCACCTACAAGACGACGGCCACACACGAAGTCAGACTGAACACAGGACTGCATGAACTCATGGAGTCATCCTCGACGTCAGCAACGACCTCGGAGACTCGGACCTCGGATACCTTGGAAAACTGCTGCCACCAACCCAAAGTCCTACTCCGCTACTTGGAGTTGGGGTGGTTGGGGTCAGGTTAGAAGAGGGGCACAATACTTTTGCGTCGTTTCAAATTATTGTCAAATAAATGTTTATAATTACTGATTAAAACGGGTATTTAAAGTGTATGCACCTTTTTTATTTGTTAAACCGACGTTTCGGCTGTCCACACGCGATCATGGGTGGACGCGATAAATACCCGTTTTAATTTGTAAAGTAAAGTAAAGCTTATTAAAAACAAGTAAGTTTACAAACTTAAAATCTAGACTTAAACTATATAAATTCATGTTTCCTAGCGTAACTTAAGTTTGCAGTTATGATGAACACATAGTCAAGTGACTACCCTCCGTACTAGTTTTCAATGTATGAAGATAATTATGTACACTGTATCAGTAATTATGTACAGGGATCGCGAAAGTTTGATATATACTAAATAAATGTTTCTATTTATTAGGCCCCTTCACCCTATCCTTACTACGTCACTGCCTACACCTGCACAGATTATACAATAGTTAGTATGTTCTGGCACAGACAGAGGTACGGAACCTCAACACAAATAATACTCGCCCAGACAGCGAAGTGCGAGAGGAAAATAACATATTTTATGCACTGGTCTACATGAAAACCTACTAAAGCGAATGTATTCCGTATAAGAGCCGTGACGGGCACTTTATAAGATATGACACGACTTTTTAAATTACGAATGCGTTACACTAAGGCCCGTTAGATCAATATCAATATACACTAAAATTCTAAGCTTAAACCATCACTGACAAAGAAAAGTTTTAGTTTTGTTGATCTTACGGGCCTAACGCTACTAAAGGATATTTTCCAGATATTTATAACACAACTAATATACAATACTATGTCTATAAAATACATATTAAACAGTTAGATCATTGTCTAACCGTACTAATATTATAAATTCTTCCTTTCTTTGTCTACGCACTGCTAGTTTATCGTTACGTTTATCTCCTTTATTGTAGTTTATATATAAGTATATATTATTATATTTGTAAGTATATATATTTAGTTTATTAGTAAGTATAGGTAGTTTATGTAGGTTTATGAACATATTCGTAGATACACCGCCGTCTTTTTGATTTTGTTTTGTCCTGTCCATCCAAAGGTTGTCTGGAAGACATCGCTTTTAGCGATAAGACCACCCATACACCTTAATTTTTGTGTATATTTATTGTATTTTTAATTTTGTTGGTGTGCAATAAAGAGTATTCTATTCTATTCTATTCTAAATTCTAAAGTACCTCTGTCTGTCTGTCTCTCTATTGATCGTCAACTCACCCGGTTTCGGAATCATAGTGTGATTCAGTACAGTATAAGACAAAATTGAGAAAAAAATAGAGACAAGTATTGGCTACAAAATAATGAAATAATGAATCAAGAAACGACGAAGTGACATTGTTTTAGACCAATATTGATATTGTGTCTTTGAGGTTTTGGGTTAAAAAGACATCTTTTTTTAGCTTATCTCCAGACAATGTCATCTATTACGCTAGTTGGAAGTGTTGGAACTATTTTTTTCTTTTTAAATTAAAATTGACAAAAGGTGCAATATCCAGCAATATTTTACCGGAAGCAGGTCTGACGTTGTAAAGTGCACCCCAAACACTTGAAAGCCGGACACAAGAAATGTGCCCGCACAGGATATCATAAATGGTAATATATTTTGCACGGGGTTCGTGCCTTCACGATTTGCCGCCAAACGCCGCTTCTGTTTGTATTTTTAGGACGCGCTAATATTTTGGTGCTTTGCTGTGTATTTTTAAAAGTTCCTTTTAGCTGTATTCCAATCCTTGCAATTTTAACTCGTCGTGCTGTCAACTCAAACATGCGCGTTCATGTAAAAGCGGTTGCTTGATATGAAGCTGGCTTGTGGCCAGTTGTGGCGGAGCATGTGGTATTACAGCGTTAGTCGCGGCGGCGCACGCGTCTTCGTAGAGTTCGCAGTTAAAGACTTTTTTTTTCTATTTTTTTGGGATGGTCTTTTCTTGCTGTTGATCTCTGAGGCCGTTGCAGCTTAACCGAACTTTTGGCGAGCGCAGATGGCCCTCAGCTCTGTAAGTTTTGATGAGGCAACTAGCGTAAGGACACCACTTAGTACGAACTTTGGCTTGGGCCGTTGTCAGGATGGGGATAGGAGAGAAACGCCCGGGTACATGTTTGTATCTCGTATAGGCGGCAAGGGACTCGTTGACCTCGGCGTTGTATGTATGTATGTATGTTTGTTTGTCCTCCGAGGATAACTTTCGAAGCGTTGACCCGATCATCGTGAAATATCGTACATAGGTAGGTAGTGATGACACAATTCTGGTGTCTAAATGAGCTAAAAATTGGGAGGGGGGGGGTTGAGATATTGGGGTTCAAGAGGAATAAAACATATAAAAATGTGACTATTGGGTCAAATAGGACGTCAAATGTCAATGTCTTAAAATAACACAAATACAGGCAAAAGTCTGAAATAACCACATTACATGAACTCCCGTTACCTGTAATTTAAATGAAACTATAGCTCAAATTAGGCGGTTATTTATTTCGTGGCACTATTTTGATAGTCAAAGATTACAAATAATATTTTTTTGTTTTTATCTGAGACTCGCGAGATCTCAGTTCGGGGCGAACCACTAGTATAAACTACATGAAGATGGAATAAGCTTATGACCCACATGATGTCAAGTGGTAACCATCGCCTATAACAGAGAATTGCCCCGTAGGTCACGCACCTTAGAAATGCTTACGTAGTGCGTTAGGCTTATTCCCATTAGACGTAAAACCGTATAATATCTAGATTTATTTACGAATATTCATTTGGATCCAATTGATTCAGATTCAAATTTAATATCATAATAATTCATCGAGCGAAGCGAGTTCCCCAAATCAACGGGCAAATCGGCGTTGTTTGTTTGTCCGAAGATAACTTTCGAAGCGTTTATCCGATCATTGTATTGTGTATGTAATTTAGTGTATAGGTAGGTAATGATGGCACAATTTTGGTGTGACTCAATGAGCTAAAAATTTTGGGGGGTTCTTGAGATATTGGGGTTCAAGAGGGGTAAAAAAAAAATGAAAATGAGACTTTTAGGTCAAGTGATACATCAAATGAAAGGTCTTCATTAGTACATTTCGATCCCGTTTTTACTTTTAGTAAAGTTTTTGTAGTTTTTGAGTTATTAGCCATAATAAAAACTAAACTTTGACAAAATTCACAGGGTACACCAGTGACCACACAGTGCTGTAATTTAGTATCCGTGTAGCTTATGTATCACAAATATAGGCAAAAGTCTGAAATCTAGAATAACTGCAATTTGTAACCCAAAAAAGGGGAACCAATTAACATGAACTCCCGTTACCTGTAATTTGAACGTAACTGTAGGTCAAAATATTTGGTTTAACTTTGTGGCACTATTTTGATAATCAAAGATTTCGAATAATATTTTTTTTAATCTTATGGTAGACTCGCGAGATCTCAGTTCGGGCGAACCACTAGTTATAATATTCTAATACGTTTGCCTTACTTTTTTATAAAAAGAATATATCTTATTATAATCCATTAACAAGAACGTCTCGGCAGTACAATGAGTTAGCAAAGGCGAATATAGAGCGATGTCAAACTCTAAGTTATATAAATTTGTCACACATCTTAAAGACATCCTTCATTTTAACGGACATTCAGACGCTCATAGTAGCGTCGTGGGCTACCAAGTCCGTTGATTGTACATAGGTATTTTGTATATTACGTGTTTGTTTTTTGTTTTGATTTTTGTTTATTATTTTGCTTCTCATTTGTGTGTCTGTCCATTTTAATTAGTAGTAATTATGTCCTCGAACAAGCTTTTCTTTTAGTTTCCTCGACGAGTATATTTCTGTTTTTTGTACGCACATAAGTTACGTTTCAAGCCAGATGAAATTGTTATTTTAGTTAAGTTTTATTTTTATTGC
The DNA here is from genome assembly GCA_963924445.1 of Philereme transversata. Classification (NCBI taxonomy): domain Eukaryota; kingdom Metazoa; phylum Arthropoda; class Insecta; order Lepidoptera; family Geometridae; genus Philereme; species Philereme transversata. The sequence continues at coordinate 3,443,374 of OZ004347.1, forward strand.
GTGGAATGTGTGCCTTTTTAAATAAAATAAATATAATAACATAAATAAAAATCCATTTAATTACATTGGAAACACAGAGAACAAACAGTTGGATTTATCTAGTGGGTACAGGTATATGAACCTTGTCAATATGACAGTAAGTAGAAATAAAAACTAATTAAAACAATAAATTACGGAAGAGCTTATAAGAGACAAAAAGGACAAACCTATGGTATAATCTGATTCTAATACAGAAAAGTACAATCATATTTATTCAGTACTAGCTTACCCGCTGAACTTCATACCGCCTTGACATGCATATGACGCGGGCTGCCAATGTACATCACCCCGGTAGAATTGTCAATCGGCCATCATTAGCTGCATCTATGTATGAGAAAAGGAATTTTATTCATAATTTCTTTTTGCGTGAATTTGCCGATATTTTAATAGTTATTCTGCTATTCGGGGCGGAGACAAATCCAACAAACAAATATCACCAAAATCGGTCCAGCCGATCTTGAGTTATAAATGGTATAACTAACCCGAATTTGATTTATATATATAGATTCCGAAGTTAAAATATCGTCCATCTATACATACAAGTTTAACGCCATCCGAAAACCAAAATGTAATTTTCTCCAAACAGAATTTCCCGCGGCGTGAGAGGGTAAGTGTGCTCTTACTTTACGGCCACTGCCTGGATTGGTTTATGCGAGACTCTGTTAGGTCTAGGAGATGTGAGTAAAGGAAGCGAAGGAAAACTCGCTGTTTTGCAAAAGAGGCAAAGAAATAAACTAAAGAATAAGTTGGCCTTAAACGGCACGCCGATTACATCACTCCGCGTAGCGAGGAGTCTGGCGGGGTGCGAGTTAAAAAACGAGCACACACATGAAGACTCTACTGCCGCGACTCCAAAGACTCTTTGAGTTTTTTTTTTGGTAGTTTTACTAACAGAAAATTTTTAATTTTCAAACAACCTTGATATCAAATTCTAAAATATCAATAAAATAGGTAAACAAATAATATTCATTCATCATGTAAGTAATCTAAGGGATATTTGTAAACCTTTTGTCGAGAGAAAATAAATAAATGATTTATTATTATGTAGGTACCTGTTATACTGACTAAGCAGCATTGTCGCAAAGGCGCCGCCGATTTACGTTAAAAATTGTTTATTGGAAATGTATCGATTACTGGATAAATATTTAAGCTACCGGTATTAAACCCACCTCTAAAACCAGTTAATACTATTGCGGATGTGTGTTTTAAATTAATGTCGTACATAACACAACATATTGTATAGTGCACCTGTTGCAAAATAAATAAATAAAATTGCTGGACATTTCACATAGCGCTATCTAGCTCCAAACTAAGCAGAGTTGTACTATGAGAACCAAATAACTGATAGAATACTTACATATATTTTTTTGTAAACACATACTTAAGATATATAAAAAAACATCCAGACCCAGAACAAATATCTGTAGATCATGCAAACATTTGTTCCGCGGCGGGAATCGAACCAGCTACCACCTGCGTCTCAGCCGGCTATTCGCCCACTGCACTGGTAGTCCAAACTATGATATTTAGATCGTCTTTAGATGTCTCAAGTGTTCGTTTATATTAATGAGAAGTTAATAATAATATAAAATATGTATTTATCCTTTCTTATTATCTATACATAAAAGGCTTTGTCCTGAATGACTGATTGACGGATCAACGCACAGCCTAAACCGCTGATCGTAGAGACCTGAAACTTGTAGGGAGTATTCTTTGTATGATGTAGGCATCCGATAAGAAAGGATTTTCCGAAATTTTACGCGTAAGGGGGTGAAAAAGGGGGGCAAAGTTTGTATGGGACAACGTGATTCCTTAGTCCAATCTACTTCAAAGAATAAACCTTTTTTAACAGAATTGATGGAAGATTGTTTTATATTTTATTAAAATTCATGCACTAACGGGGTTAAAAAGGGGTAGAAAGTTATTTTGGCGGTGATTTGCTTCGAAGTTGATATTGATACTCCTTAGTGCTTTTCATTTAAATTACATTTTATTTTGACACATGTTTGAAAACTCAATACGATTTTATTCAAAAAAGGTTGAACTCACTTAAAAACATAAGCAAATACTCTTTAAAATTATTGGAATGTCTCGAAAGTCACCGTACTATATGAGTACCTCATTTGAAGGTAAAAAAGAGGTTTTGCACTTTTAGGACACGACCTCATAGGGACGTAAAGTACGAAATTTGAAATGGTAAGAACTACGAGTAGAACATTTTGGTCAGAAGAAAATAGTTTTCTTTTAGTTTGTCTTAGAAGTTTAATTTAGTGTGTATTGTTTTGTGCAATTTTTTTACATTTCACTAATATGATAAATGTGAAATTTTGGATGTTTGTTTATTTGTTTGTTTGTTACTCAATCACGTCGTAACGGCGGAACCGATTTCGATGAAATTTGGAATATACGTAGATTATAACCTGGATTACCACATAAGCTACTTTTTATCCCATAAATCAGTTTCTATGGGATAAAAATGAGGTGTCAAGTCAGGTTGCAACAGCGGATTTAGCTTTATTTCTAGGTTACCGACACATTTAGAAGTGTAACGCGTACTAAGTCGCGGGCATTAGCTAGTAACATATGTATGTATTCTGATTATATTGGACACAACATATTATTACTTTTTAGGAGTCAAATTTTGGGGTCCGGTGCTTACACCCCATATCAGGGGTAACTTTCACTAGGTCTTTGTTTAGGTCGTTTATTGTTTACGTGATTTGCGTCTGAATACGGTCTCGGTTGGGCTCCAAGCAAACTTTGTGATTGCTCTCCTTTAGTGGTTTTAAACAGGCGTTGAAATAAAGTTTTTTTTTTTAATGAATGATTGAAAATTCATTATTACACCTTACAAGCTAGACACAACACATATAAAAATAAAAATATAACAAATACATATAATCATAATGGGCGGTCTTATAGGTTAACAAAGCAATCTCTTCTAGGTAACCATTGGATATATTTTTTTAAATTCTGTGAATCGTGAAAATTTAGTGGCAATTACTTAGGTGATTTTGCTTTTATATGGTTAATATAATATAATAAATATATACATAGGCTATCTAGTCCCAAACTAAGCAGATCTTGTACTATGGGAATCAAATAACTGATAGAATACTTATATACTTTTTTGTAAATACATATTTACAATATATAAGATGAAGGGGTTATTTTGATGAGTATAATAAATAAATTTGTGAAATGTTTACCATAGAAATGTGAAATTTATTTTGGTATTTAAAAACAAACACTTCATTAAAATTATGTTGTGCTATAGCATAATGTTTGCCATCTAACCACAGATACTGTATTGGTGACATCTTGAGATATCTCTTATTGTCCCTTTCTAACCCAAAACCCGCAGCCATTTCCGAAGGAGATATCAAATCGGCCTTTATTTTTGGATGTTGATTGCAAGAGTGCAGTTTTATATCGAATTAATCACGTAAACTTAGTCGATGATCTTTAAAATTTGATAATACATTTAGTAGTTTTTTTTCGAGGAGTCTTTTTTATATTTTGAGAAACCGTGACTTGAATATCGCTAGTATATTACCAAACACCCTGTATAGAAAAAACGTGTGTGTGTGTACTTAGGTATGTATGCACGTAAGAATTATACTTCTTTGGCGTAACAGACCAAAAATAGCTAAAGATTTCATCCTGTATGCCACAACTCTTTATTTGTAAAAGGAATGATAAATTAATAAATATAGTTATAAGTTTTTACGGAAACTTGAGAGACAGTTATCAGCTAACTTCATCATGTCACTTTTTGGGTGTCGGTGTGCGCGCGCATTGTAAAAAAATTACCTTCATAATTTTTCCCAAAATTTTGTTTTGCGGTGGGAATTGAACCTGCTACCTCCTGCCGGCTAATCGCCCACTGAGTCACGGAGGTTTGTATGTATGTATGTATCTTCTTTGTCTGAATATAACTGTCGAACAGTTGATTCGATGCGTAATTTTAGATCGATAGCTTGTGCTATGAAGTTTTATTGGTAAGTACCTATTTATGACCTGAATTGATGGAGGGGTTGTTAAATTCCGTAGTCTTGTTTCCATTTTTAACCGACTTCAAAGAAAGGAGGTGGTTCTGAATTCGTCGGAATCTGTTTCTTATTTTTTATGTATGTTCCCCAATTACTCGAAGACGCCTATCTTGTGAAAAATATTTTTTTGTTTAAAAGGGTGGTTCCAATGGCACGAAGGCAGGATCTGATGATAGGATCCCAAAGAAGCGAGGCAACACTCAAATTGTACAGGGGCGCAATTCGGTTTTATGTTTTTACCTCAGAACTACGTCATTTATTAACCGATTTGGAAAATTCTTTTTTTATTTGAAAGGATATACTTTCATATTGTTCGCATAGAAATTTAATCAACAGGAGTTCAGCCAAACTACTGAAGTTAAATAGGTTATATATTTGTTTCAAAGTTACTTGTGATCAGATACCAATTCCGGTATTTAATAAAGTCAAATGCAATTTGCCTGGAAGTCTAGAGGAAGGCCACCATTTTAGCCATTGGACGTCTACTGCTAAACATACGCATCTTCAATTGTTTTCCAGAGTGATAGATCTGGTGCGGATCGCACCTAACGGCTCCCAGTAACCTTTATGAGGCCGTCTTTCCGTGAGGGGGCTGTTCTACATGGTCTCCACTCTTAATAGCCTGCTGAAGCTGAAGTAGCAGTGGGTGAGGCAGTTAGGTCGAAGAGCTGACGCCCGCTGAGGCAGAAAGGTTCTCGAATCGAAATTACGCCCTGGAAAGGCAAGCTTGAAAATCTGTAACAATAAATTAACCCCCTTTTTGAAGGTAGTTAACAATAACATAAAACAACATGACATCGTAAATTCAATCTATTCCGCTCCAGAGAGAAGAATGAGTGATAACCAAAATTAAATTCAAAAACGGATTGTAATAAAAAAAATTTGATTGTTAGGTCGAAATTTATCCAAGCCGTTTCTAATTGGTCGAAACTGTAATTTCCCGGAGGACAGTGTGGTCTAAGTTATAAACTAAGTAAGCCATAGTGAAAAAGTAATTAACTGCAAATTTTTGATTGAACATTGTATATTTTGTTAAATCGAATTCGTAAGAATAATTAGGTAATATAAATTTAAAAACATAAGTTAATTAGCGATAACTCAAACATAAAATGATTTTGTGTTATTCTATTGATATGGTATCGTTTTCTATCTTTTTTAATTAAATCCTGTTAGTAAACAATTATGCTATTATAAAAACGAAAAAACGTTACTATTCACAAAATTTTAAAAGCTCCGATCCCCTGTTTTTGTGTAGGAGGTTAAAAACTGTCATAGCTAAGAAACACTTCAGTTAAACTAGATATTATAAACGGTCCATCCGTTTGGGATCTACGATGCCATAAACACAGTCAGACAGACAGACAAACACAGGCGTTAAATTTTACTCCGAAAACTTTCGTGATTTATTTCAATCACTAATTAATACAAAATCATTATCATATATAATATTATAATTATATTATAATTTAGTAATTGCGAGGCGAGACGTATTATAAGTATTATTATAAGTACGTATTACAAAAAAAAAAGTACGTAAGTATTCTATCAGTTATCTGGTTCTCATAGTACAAGCTCTGCTTAGTTTGGGGCTAGATAGCGCTGTGTGAAATGTCCAGTGATATTTATTTATTTATTTATATTTATTTCAGAGCGGATCGCACTCACCCTGATTAAGGATCAAGAATTAAACGGTTGTCGTTTAAAATACCAATAAAATGGTAGGTGATAAATCCCGTATTTATAATAATAATAATATTATAAATCTGAAAGTTTGGATGTTTGTTTGTTTGTTACTCAATCAATCAATCAATCAGCGTAACGGCTGAATCGATTTCGTTGAAATTTGATATATATGTACGTAGATTATTCTGATGTGGTGATTACCTGGATCACCACATAGGCTACCTTTTATCCCATAAATTAGTTCCCATGGGATAAAAATGGGGTGTCAGGTGTAGCTACAATAGCGAGTTTAGCTTTATTTCTAGGTTTCCTACACATTTAGTAGTGTAACGCGTACGTAGTCGCGGGCAACAGCTACTTTATAATAATGTCAGGCATCAATGATATAAAATCACCCCCTCTTGCATTTGGGATTAAAAATAGCCGCTAGTCATTAGTAACTTGAATGCCAAATGAAATAAACCTGATGATAATAATTCTCAAACCGTCTGAGTTATTTGCTAATGAGCGCTGGCAATGGGGTTGCTTTTGATTACGGAGTACCGTTCACCGTTCTACGTCTAATTGATTCTCTTTAGGATCCGTTTCAAACGAAATCGACCTGCTTATCATAATGAACTGGGGTAAATATATATATACCCCATTTTCCTTAATTGCCACTAAGCCTCAGAAGTCATTTTCTTTGACTGACAGATACGAGCAACTAAACTAAATATTAAGATTAATAGGATTATTAATATAGGGTGAAAATGGTTATCGGATTATTAATATGAAAATGTACGACATTATATAAAAACACGGGTAGGGCTAACATACTAGCCGTGTTGTTGTAAAATAGGGTTTTTTCAAATTCATTGCCCATGAAAAAATTTAATTTTCAAATAACCTTAATATCGTGTCAATGACACAGCCTGTATAAAATAGGTAAACAAATCATATTTATTTATCATATAAAAAAGGCGCCGCCGATTAAAATTAAAATTGTTTTACTGCAAATGTATCGATTAATGGATAAATATTCAAGATACCGGTATTAAACCCACCTCTAAAATCAGTTAATACGATCCTGGATGTGTGTTTTAAATTAATGCAGTACATAACAAAACAGGTTGTATAAAGGTTTTTGTTTGAAATTTTTTTCTTGTCAATCGTAGTGTAAAAATCAAAGTATGAGCGCTTTCAATTTACCATATGTACAGTCCAGATGATAGATAAATCTTGATTAAAAAATCCAAGAATTCACAGCGAAGTTTAGGAGCAGCGTGATTTGAGCATGTCACGCGAAAGGCAGAATATCATGTAACTAGAAAAGTATTGAATATGGAAGTGGATGGATGTAGAGGAAGGCCAAAGAAGATATGGATGGATTGTGTGAAAGAGAGAGAGAAAGAAGAAGCGTGTGCTGAGATGACGGGTGATAGAGGGATTTGGACGAAGAATATTTTTTTTTTCCAATGCACATTTCTCGCTGTTGGCCTCTGAGGCCAATGCAACTTAACCGAACTTTTAGCGACCGCAGATGGCGCTCAGCCCTGTGTGTTTTGAAGGCAACTAGCGCAAGGGTACCACTTAGGTACGAACCTTGGCTTGGGCCGTTGCCAGGATGGGGATAGGAGAGAAACGCCCAGGTAAATGTTTGTACCTTGTGTAGGCGGCGACTGAAGGGACTCGTCGACCTCGCCGGCGAGGTCGGTGTATCTGTGAAGTGTTTGCTCTGTCTAATGTAGATGACTCAGAAATCTCCTCCGCTGAGGTGATTTCGTCATCCGGATCTCCGAGAACGTGTCTCGGTCGACGGAGGGTTTTGTACGTGGGCGGATCTATAGGATAGTCCGGTATGGTATTTACCAAAGGATTCGGATGATGGGTGGTAAGCTCATAATGTCACTTGGAAGCGAGCTTCATGAACTTGGCGAAGAAGAATACATGTTGTGCCGACCCCACTTAATGTGAGAAAAAGGGCAGGGAAAACAAAACCAATATACAAAAATAATGGCTGACCTTACGACTAAAGACAATTTATTCTAGATAAAAAATTATGACTTCTTCTAGTATTTAATCTGTAAGGTAGGTCGCTTATAGTCCGTCTAAAAAGAGTAGACAAAAAATGAGGGCGCCACTGTCGTTTAACTGGTATATCCCATACTATACAATAACTGGTTTTGATACTTGCTAATTATTTATTGTATTATTGGCATTGATATTTTATTATTCTAAGCTAACTTAGTACTTCACATAACCACTTTACATCACAATTTGTGGTTAAATTCTACTAATACATATTATTACAAATACGGAAGATTGGGAGGATGGATGGAACTTGGCACAGGAATAGATTATTACCTGGAATAACTAGAGGGCACAGCTAGTAAAATAATAAAACAAGAGTTAAGTGTTATTAATAAAATATTTATTCATAAAATTAGTCGTCCAACATATCAAAATCTAAATATTCGACACCAGACATGTTGTCATCTATTGCCCCAGAAGAATCTTGCCGAGAAGTACTAGGCAGACAGGAATCTTCTGATTCTGCTTCAGACTCACTGCTGCTGCTGCTATCCTCTGCTGAATCCTTCCGAAACTATTCGTCGCACTGTACTCTCGGATTTACCTGAAAATAATAAATTATTTGTTAAGTATCAAAACCAGTCACACGCACTATAAATATGTTTTATTTTCATAACCTCAACTGTACATATAAAAGTAAATATTTCTTGATAAGACCACTCTTGGATAAGACATTACTATTTAAAGGAGTGTAAAGTGACTAAAAGTACTACATTAATTCATAACTTACCAGTCAGATCCGCTGTTCGTTTATAAACGTGTTCCATCTGCGTGAGCAATCTGCCGGCTTGGAATTCGGCTAAACATCGCATAAAAACTTTGTATATCACTTCACGAGTGCCACTGCGGATTGTTTTATTCATTTTTCAAATGTTTATAATAAGTTTTTGGATAAAAACTAGAATTGAAGCAAGAATTCAAATGAAAGCAAACAATGTTTACATTACAATGACAAGCAAGTGACAAGATTGACTTTTAATGAAGTGTTGCCAGCCACAGAATATAGTTAGTTCCTTAAACATTAATTTCTACTCTTTTTAGACGGACTGTACGGTCGCAATTTATACCCTGTATATCTGGTTCACAAAGTTACACTAGACGAACTGTGGTTCCGAGAGGCTTATTCAAAGTTTCTGACACCGGGCACGTCTAATTGACCTGACTTCACTCGTGCCCAGACATGCTCTCTAATTAAATCTAGAACCAAAATCCTATTTCCGCAGCTTCGTAGCACCTAGGTTTTAGTATACCTTTACTAACAGTGAGACTTCAGAAGTTACCGAACTTAGCTATTGAAAATCGATAAGGTATTTTCCTTATATAGATCATTTTATCTAGCTTCTTGGCACATCTCATAAAATATTTAATTTTGGTGGGCAGACAAGATTGGCAGATTAGAATTTCTATTGTTAGATAAATATATTCTAGCCGAGTAGGTAATACGAATTTAGTGGAAAGTTTTTTCACGCTCAAAATGTTAGTTAATGAATTTATTTAATTTAGATAGACCTGTGTGAAATATCCAGCATTATTATACAACCTGTTTTGTTATGTACGACATTAATTTAAAACACACCTCCGGAATAGTATTAACTGATTTTAGAGATGAGTTTAATACCGGTTGTTTGAATATTTATCCAATAATCGATACATTTCTAATAAACAATTTTTACCTGTCACGGTTGTGTTCCTCCACATTAAGTTCCCCTGTTTACATTTTTCTTTTTGTGCAATAAATAATTAAAACAAACAAACAAACGTAAATCGGCGGCACCTTTGCAACGATGTCGATTAGTCAGTTAACAGGAACCTACTTACATGATGAATTGACTTGATATTAAAGTGGTTTTATATTTAAATTTTCTATGGAAATTAATTTAAACAAATACAATACGAGCCCTACCCGTGTTTTTATTTAATGTCGAACATAACAAAACACATAGTGTATGTTAAAGAATACAGTTTTTTTCTTATTAGGTTACATTTACATTGCTCCCAATTTTATTACAATAAAACAATTCTAATACAGATAAAATAACACCAGAAATATAGATAAATTACAGAATTTATCTATACCTGAAATCACATTCTATAAGTACTTACAAGTACTTTTTATCAGGATACCACGCGACCAGAACCTTGACAAAAGCTAGTAAGTAGTAAATTCAATCAAGAACCGCTCGTTCTATACGTATTGTGGCATTCGTTACTGAAACGAGATGGAACGTCTCATGTGTAGCTGGGATTGTCTGTAAATTGAATCAATGGTTCGCTACAAATAGACAGACATCGATTTTCTATAGAAATTGTTGCAGCTATGGAAGATCACATCTATAACGAGTTACTTATGAGTTAAGTTTAAGCCTAGACTAGATAATCAATCAAAAACAAATGTGGAAACACTAACAGATAACGAACGAAGAAAAACACGCGTCTCGCAGTCGACTTGTCGACAGTAAGGACTCGTCAAAACAAACCAAATGGACGCAAACTCGAGGCTTACTAAAGGCTAAAGTTAGTTTTGAACGATGACTTTAGGCCAAACTAGTTTTGGCTAGTTTTCACCGGTTTTAACCGTTACGAGTATTGACTGTTACGTCATACTAATGAAGAGAAAAGATTTGTATGTTTGTAACGAATAAACGCAAAAACTACTGGTCCGATTTCAATAAATTCTTTCACAATTAGAATGCTACATTATTCTTGAGTAACATATGCTATATTTATTACTAGAAACAAATGAGGATCCCTACTAAAACTTCGATAATGTAACCCAAGGTGTAAAAAATGACCAATAAAAAGGTTTAAAAAATAAATGTCCACCTGGGCGAAGCCGGGACGGGCAGCTAGTATACTTATAAAGGGTTTATTCCCTGTCCACTGCCACTTCAGCTTGCTAAATAGAATACATACTTAGTCACATATCTACAAGTAAAGCTAGTAAAACGTGATAAAAAAAAACAAAGAGCCATAAGCTGCGTTCACACAAGCGCGTTTTTTTCGGCGCTACACCGGGCGTGAGTCGCATAAGCGCCGCTTGTGAAACCTTTGAATTTACAGTTTATGTCATTCACTTAAACCCTAAGCGGCGCGTGGGCAGCGGAGGCGGCGTGGGCGCTGCGCTTGTGCGGCTCGTGTGCGAAGCGCTTTCTATTCGAGCGCTGAGCGTGCGCTCGTACATTATACCGATTAATATCGATAAAATATGTACTTTATGTGAATGACATAAACTGCAAATTCAAAAGTTTCTGAGGAGCAAGCGGCGCTTACGCGACTTGCGCGCGATGTTGTGCCGAAAAAAATCGTACTCGTGTGAACGCAGCCTTACAGTAGTCGCATATGATATGTAACATCTGACCACCGCGCACGCTCATTGTTCAAATCAAATAGCACGCGTTTCCCCGGTTTCCTATTACACATTTGCGTCCCTTTTGCCAAAATCACTCCCACAAACCGAAAGGAAAGATGTTACACATTAAAAAACGTAGCATCAGACAAACAATGCGCATAAACGAGTAGGTACTTATTTTAACGATAAGGATAACGGATAAGTTATACATAAAGTCGTAAACTGTAGTCATAAACCTTTTCTGAGCGAGTAAATTAATTTTGTCACGGTTCTGCTGCAAACAGCGAATTACGTAATCTTAGTTATGGAAGTCCTGGCTAAAAGGACCTTTAATTATAGCCCTTTATAATTTATCAAAGAAAAATATTGTTAATAGCACTCAAAGTTTTATATCAGTAAAAAAATGTTTCGAAGATTACCCATAACATTATAACATAACATACAAATTTGTAACAAATATAATTAAAAACAATGGAAATAAAAAGAACACTATTACTAATAACCAAAATTATAATTACCTAACTGATAAGTGAGGTGGCGAAAGGGTCCTCAGCTCACTATATTTTATATATTATATATTGCTATACAGCATGTTGCCATACTGCAGCGCTGGTCTTCCGCTAAGGCCATTGTTAACCTCACGAACTACCTGACATATTTATTAGCATAACTATTCTACAATAAAGCATTACAAAATAAAGTTATTACAAATTACAAACTCAATGCTCATACAAACCATGATCGATAAATGCTCTTTTTAATATACAGAGTGTTTGGTAATATACTGACGATATTGTGTGGTAATATAGTGACGGTTTCTCAAAACATAAAAAAGACTTCTCGAAAAAAAACTACTAGTTGTGTTATCAAATTTTAAATAAAATCGACTAAGTTTAGGTGATTAATTCGATATAAAATTTACTGCCTACTCTTGCAATCGACATCCCAAAATAAAGGCCGATTTGATATCTCTTTCGGATATGGCTGCGGGGTTTGGGTTAGAAAGGGACCGCAAAAGATATCCGGAGACGTCACCAATACATTATCTGTGGTTAGATGGCAAGCATTATGCAACAGCACAACATAAGTTTAATAAAGTGTTTGTTTTTATATGCCAAAATAATTTTTACATTTCTATGGTATTCATTTCACAAGGTTATTTAATATGCTCATCTAAATAACCCCTTTAATTTTTGTGCGTATGTTATCAAACACCCTATATGTATAGATTTATCGGAAATATAACTTGCGCCAAGAAATCGTTGACGTGTGTGAGCACCATCCGTTACCGCAAACTTACAAAAATGTATTTAAGTGAATATCACTTGACGTCAAGGATGAAGCATTTTTGTATGGCTTTGGTATCCAAACGATTAATTCTAGAAAGAGACAACACTACCGCTTATCTCTCACACTTTTTTAGCCGCATTCACATTGTATTCACAATTAAATGTAACAAATTTATCTAGATTACCCATGCCTCTTTCGCAATTTCATGCACAAATAACCATATAGGTAGGTATTTACCTTTAAGTGATTGGAGATTCTATAACCAGCATATTCAGATTTAATTATCTGTGGATTGACGCAATTTAAAATTCAAATACATTTTATTCGAAAGCCGTGTTATTTTAATTACAAATTCAGTCATTTGTTTTTAGATAGTTTTTTGTTTTTGTGAAATTGTGGTAGTTTTTCGCGCCATGGATAAACTGAAAATTTGTACAATTTTCGAATATGAGTTCCTTCGTGGAAATACCTCTGCAACACGAAACATTAACGATGTGTACAGGCCTAACACTGCTTGCATAAACACGGTCCATTATGGGTTTAATCGTTTTAAATCTGGAAATTTTGAGTTGAAGAACGAGCTTCGCGGTCGGCCGGTAACTATTGTCGACAACGACGAATTGAAGGCTATAGTGGAAGGGGATCCAACTCAATCTACGGCTGAGCTTGCTGCGGGCGTTGGAGTTAGTGTCAAAACAATATTGAAGCACTTGCGTCAAATCGGAACGATAAAAAAGCTAGATAAGTGGGTGCCACACGAACTAAGCGACTAACAGCGAGACTTACGCGTCATAGCATGCATAGCACTACTGAATCGGCATAGAAACGATAGAATTCTAAATCGAATTGTTATCTGCGATGAAAAGTGGATCCTGTACGACAACCGTAAGCGTTCGTTCAGTGGGTGGACCCGGGTACATAATCAATGCGCTAAAAAAAAGATTACTCATAGGAAGATGATGGTGGACCAGTGCCGGACTTGTACATCACAGCTTCTTACCGAATGGCATAACAGTGACGGCAGATGTCTAATGCCAAGAATTGCAAACAACACGCAATTGCATCGCAGAAGCTCGCAATTCAACAACCAAGACTGGTCGTTCTTCCTCATTCCTTCTCCACAACAACGCACGTGCCCATACTTTACGACAGACCATCGCAAAGCTACAAGTGTAACAGCTAGAAGCTCTACATCACCCACCGTACTCACCGGAACATGCGCCAACAGATATCTACTTTTTAAAATTTAGGCAATTTTTTACGTGGGATAAAATTCAACACGCTTTTTCTAACTTCATTGCCTCCCGTCCGGTAGACTTCTACAGTAGGACAAAGGAATAAATAAACTGCCATCAAAATGGCAAAATTGTATAGATAATTTGGTCCGGTACTATGATCAGCTAAAATAAAAAAATCTCCAAAATGTTTATATGTAAAAAAAATTAGACGAATCTCCAATTTCATAGGTAAAGATTACATAAATGTCATGACCGCATTATCAAAGGTGCTTAATATTTTAGTCGTCATATTCCTGCTCTATTTAGTGAGGGAACTTGCTATAACCCTAGAGCTTTTAAATACCTGGAAAAGTCGAGATTCCTAAGATAGCGGTAACAACATTATGAGGTCTGCCTGCGACCACGGTTATTGCAAAATAGGCGAAACGTCGGGATACCAAATAAAAAAGGTACATGTGCGATAAATACCCGTTTAAATGAGTAATTATAACATTATGAAGGTCATGAATCTAAAAACTTACGTAATAGGAATATTATGAGTTACGCTTAGATCAAACTTTCTAAGGTTTTTTAAGTGTATTATTTATCTAGAACTGAGATCTCGCGTAAACTTTGACTATCAAAATAGTGCCACGAAATGAATAACTAACTAACTTCACCCACAGTTTCATTCAAATTACAGGTAACGGGAGTTCATGTTAATTGGGTAAACTTTTTGGGGTACAAATTGCAGAAGTTCTAGATTTTAGACTTTTACCTATATTTGTGTCACTAAAGCTACACGCATACAAAATTTTAGTACTGTGCGGTCACTGGTTTACACTGTGAATTTAGCCAAAGTTCAGTCTTTATTATGGCTAATAACTCAAAAACTGCAAGGACTAAACTAAAAATAAAAACGGGGTCGACATTCACTAATATTCCTAATACACCTTTCATTTGACGTCCCATTTGACTCCAATATCTCAACAACCCCAAACAATTTTAGCTCATTTAGTCACATCAGGATTCTGCCATCGCTACCTACCAATATACCATATTTTACAATGATCGGATCAACGCTTCGAAAGTTATTCTTGGACAAACAAACATACGTACATACAACGCCAATTTGCCCAAGTCGATTTGGAGATCTCGCTTCACTCGATCATTAAGTATGTGTTTAAAAAAATAAAAAAAAAATGTAGAAAAAGCTTACTTAATCTAAGTTCTGAGGAATATTTAGATGACAATAATCTTGTTTATTAATTATAAATAACTCAATAATTTTGAAATTGTTATTACAATTCCAATGGTAACTAATTAAACTCGACATTGCGTGCGTTAAACGCTGAATATGGCTGCACTTATACTATATAACACTAATTACCTTGTACCTACCCTTATTACGCAATAAATATCAAGATTTGCAGATTGTAAATCCCACACCAAGATTTCCTGTGTCGTGGATATCCCCTAGTGGAAACAAACTAGCATCTCTCGCGTCCTACCCGACTACTCGTCCATCACGTCAAAGAGGATGTCAGAGAAGAATTACATCCTCATCATCATTATCAACCAATCGCAGTCCACTGCTGGACGTAGATCTCTAGCAAGGCGCGCCTCTGAGCCAGACCCTCAGCTCTTCTCATCCAGTTTTGCCAGTATCCAGTACTACGCGCTGATCGTTGCTCATGTAGCCGGAATGACTTTAAAGTCATTCTAGAATGAATCACCGCCAATTTTTATTTACGGACGTCATATCACATCATTGCTATTTTAGAAACGTTTGGGATACTGGCTAAAGTGAATCCCCTAAGTTGAAACACCTCATATTGTTGATGACGTAATACAAACGTATATAAATTGAACTCGAATGAGAAAACAAAACAGTGTTCTCAAAACCGGCGTAACTTAACCAAGTTTAACGACGACGAAATTCTATTTGTTTAAATACCTACGTTTGCTCAGCAGTTTTGACAATGAAGATTCTTTTGGTGTTTGCCAGTGTCATGGTCGTTTGCAGCCTGGTAGAAAGCCAAGGATTTCCCACTAGTAAGTTGAAAAACGTGACGTATGATCGATAGGTTGACGAATATTTACGATGTTATATTCAGTAATTTCTTCCCTTTGAAACAAAAATTACTCTCGCCCAAGCCTAAATGTTGCCCCTTCTCGACTTTTCAGATGTCTGCTTTCTTGATGCCACGGAGGAACTTCTGAATAAACTGGAATGTCTACAGAACTTGTGCATTCGTTTTATATTCGAACTGTGCAAGTTTGACCACAAATCCTATTTCAGATCTCAACTTAAATGGCACCCTATTCGTCTTCGCCATGACGTGACGTTCACGTCATAATACTTCTCTTCAAAGTATTATATTGTCCATTATCTCCTCCCTATCTCCGTGAGCGTTTTGAATTTTTTGTCTCCACTCCAAGTCTCTTCTCCCCAAAACACCTCAACACACTTCTAGCCACTATGGTGGCTCCTTTACCGTTTATGCGGTAAGAATTTGGAATACCCTTCCTCATGAAGTTTGCGCTAGTCCATCACTCAGCGTTTTCAAAAGAAAAGTTAAAGAGCATTATCTTTCTCTGTAATTTTATATTAATATAAGTATGTATTTATATGAAGTATATAGTATTATTCTATATAATTTATTTATTATAATTATAATATTATAACACACTTTATTATGGTCATATTAGTTTTGGGTATATATATTTATTTATGGTTTTGTTCACCCACTTACCTTTAAAATCATCTCTCTCTCTAACCTCAAAGGTTTGCTGGAAGAAAACTCTTCTTAGGGTTGAGCTTGCCTTTGTACATGACCTCTATTTCTGTATTTTTAAATATATTTTCTTGTGTGCAATAAAGAATAAAGGATGTTTAGGTGAGTAGGTACTCCCTGAGTATGTGTTTCCTGATAACTACAGCCTAGGGGTCTTCAAGTCGCGAGTTAACAGGTTTCGTTTAGGCATACGTGTTCCATCGTAGACCGCATCATCGTTTACCATCGCGAGATAGTGGTTTTTTAAAAAGAGTAACGAGCAGCTTCTGGACTGGGCATGGTTGCGTTTACAAAGGAAGGCTTTTTGAAGGTTGCGGGTTTTGATGCCGTCTAAATCGTAATTTCTAATCTTGAATAGAGATTCCGGTGTAGGTAGCTACCACTGAGTGCATCCCTGTCCAGTGCTGTATGAGGCTATGAGGCAGCCATCCACCCTTCCAGCCACAACTGCCAGTTGTCTGTGAGTCTGTGCGGATTTTTATTTTTTATGCTACGTTGAGATGGAACAAGCTTATGGCCCACCTGAAGTTAAGTGGTAACCCTAACCATCGGATATAACAGAAAATTGCCTCGTAGTTCACGCACCTTAGAAATATGCCTTACGATGCACAGGCATACAGGTGTAAAGCCTCATGTGCCTGTACTTTCACCGGCAACCATTCCCTTCAAACCGAAACACAGTAATGCTGTTTGGCGGCAGAAATAGGTACTTCCCCGGGCGAGCCCTTACACAAGGAACTCTACTACTCTTAAAACCCTTGCCTTTATACCCAACGCAGTATAAAACAACTTGTGATTTTTTCCAGGGAAATGTCCAGCCGGTGAACATTCGGTGCTTTACTGCCCACAAAAAGCAGAGCCTTCATGTGACAACACTACAGTACATGAGCTAGGACCTAAAGTTCCAGCGGTAATAAACCTTTAATCATTCAATTTAATTTATTTATTTGTGAAACACAGGTTATTAGAGAAGGTACTCGTATACATACTAAGTATTAAGTGTTCTGTGATCTAGGCGTTCAAATTTGAACAAAAAGTTAAATCTAATAATATGAAAGAAAGAAAATATTTTTATTATGCCAACCACTAATAACAACAAAATTAACCACACAAAAATACAGTACAACAAAAGATTACCCAATATAAGTTATTAGTAGCCGCCACAAACAGGTTCCAACTCAGCATTTTGCTATGTCACAGCAAGGTAACACAGCGCTGGTCTTCCGTTGGAAACTTTGTGAGTACCTACACGGAAGTCTGCTAACATATATAAATATAAAAACATATGAAAATAAACAAGTAGATGACTTGTATTAAGATTCCACTAGCATAGTACATTAAAATATATACGTAACATAATTAAAATCAACTCGTGCGCTCAGTGCCAAAACTTACAAGTTTTACTATACAACCCACAAATATTGTGAATAAGGAGTTATAGGATGGCAGGATAGTTAGAATAGTGAGTCAATCAACTGCATCAAGTCAACGAGTGCCGGCACCATAGTTATCAGTTATATGCTAAGTTTTAAATTGCTAATAATAATATATTTTAATTTCTTAATCCTTAGCGATACACATTTTAAATCCTTGGCGTCAAAAAAATCTTGTATTAAATGTATAATGTATTTTCTTTTAGATATGTATGTAGCTTTGTTTTGAATGTCATAAAGTCATTGCATATTCTAATGTCATTTGGTAACATAATATAGATTTTGGTGGACATTACAAACACACTGTTACTAAAAAGAGACATTGAGACGTTAGTCTTATGTTGGAAAAAGTCACATCTTCGTGCGCTTGATACATGGGGTATATTTAAATGACGTTATAAGTATATATCATAGTTTCATAAATATATATTGATGCTAAAGTGATTAAGCTTTTTGAAGTACGGTTTGCAGCTATCCATTCTTTTCAAGACACAAATTGCTCCAATGCAGCTTGCCAGCTATACACAGCTAAGGAGGAAACATTGCCATGATAAGCAGCAATTACAACTTTTTGGTTAACCGCCCTCTTTAACGTACGTATACTCATTGATATACTCGTTAAAAGTAGACTAACCTAGCTAGGGTATTTCCTACACTCCGAAATAGTCTAATTCAGATTAGCCATTTTGCATGCGCAGTACCTATTGCAAGCAGTTTCATTGAAGCGTGAAAAGGTTCTCCCTCTTTTTGAAGTAAAAGGTGGTTACTTTGGAGGTTTCGTGTTTCAGTCCGACAAATAAATTTTCAGCTTTAGTTTTTGTTCTAGAAATTCAAAAAATAATTCTGATTAAGAAATGTATGTGCACTTTACGACTAATAGAGAAACACTATGGTTTGCTTACAAAGGGATCTGCTAATCACACTATCCCAAATTAGTGGGTTAATATTAATACCGAGTTTGCCCGGAACTGAGATCTCGCGAGTCTCAAAAAAAAACAATAAATATATTAATCATAATCTTTGACTAATAAAATAGTGCCACGAAATACATTACCATATTACTTGACCTACAGTTCCATTCAAGTTACAAGTAACGGGGGTTCATGTTAATTGGTTTTTCTTTTTAGGGGTAAAAATGGCATACGTTCAACGCCGACCGATTCGTCCAAGTTAAATTGGAGATCTCGCTTCGATGTTTTCATGTTTGGATGAATGTTTGATTCTCTCGAACGCCAAAACTACAAAACCGATTTAGCTGAAATTTGGAAAATAGGCTTCTTTTTATCCCATAAATCAGTCCACGTGGGATAGAAATGAGGTGTACGAAGCCGTGGCGGCAGCTAGTGAAACGTAATTATGAGGCTTCCGGATCCCAAAATGACCACTTTAGAGCCACACTTAATATATTTTGATGACCGAAATCATTTTGTTTTTTATAGCCATGTGGTGTCCCACAATGCTTCTGCGACATCCCTACAGTGAGAAACCCGAAGAGCGGCAAATGTGTGAAGCTTCAAGACTGTCCGAAGAGAAATTAGATTTTGATATTAGAATATTGACAACAATGGAGATAGAAAGAACTATTGAGAGATAAACTACATAGATATCGAAATTTTAATACCTAATTTACTGGCAGATCCAACCAAGATTTTGATATTAGAATGAGTTATTAGTAAGTAACTTTTTATATGACTTGTTTCTTAAATAATTTTTTTTTTCAATGTTAGAATTTGTTTGCAAATAGAAGTATATTTTTAATAACCTAACTTTTTAGATTAATTGTATTTTTTAGGCATCAGCCAAGCAATAAATATTTTTTAAAACAATTTATTTTCAATAAATATGTTTTTGTTGTGCAGAAAGATGAGATATCAAATTATACGTTCAGTCACCTTTTAATTATATTCACTAATCAGCTCATAACATGAATTAATTTGTCATTATGGAAGTGTATTCTAGAACAGGTTTTTTATATCACACTTCACACTAATATTATAAATGCGAAAGTTTGTTTGTTTGTTACTCAATCACGCCGTAACGGCTGAACCAATTTCGATGAAATTTGGTATAAACGTATATTATAACCTTGATCACCATATAGGCACACATTTATCCCATAAATCAGTTCCGATGAGATAAAAATGGGGTATCAAAGTTTCTATACGAAAATGATTTTGGTCTTTGTTACCCTTCACATCAAAACTACTAACCGGATTAAAAATAATAATATAATAATAAATATTGCTGGACATTTCACACAACGCTATCTAGCCCCAAACTAAGCAGTGTTTGTACTATGGGAACCAGATAACTGATAGAATACTTATATACATTTTTTTTTGTAAATACATACTTAAATATATAGAGAAAAAACCAGACCCGGAACAAATATCTGTAGATCATGCAAACATTTGTTCCGCAGCGGGAATCGAACCCGCTACCTCCTGCATCTCAGCCGGCTATTCGCCCACTGCGCCACGGAGGTCGTATTGGGCAAAATCTTTGCTGAAGTTAAGTTCTAGAACTAGAATAACATATAGGCTACTTTTTATCCCATAAATCAGGTCCCACGGGATAAAAATTGGGTGTCAAATCAAGTTGCAACAGCGAGTTTAGCTTTATTTCTAGGTTACCTACACATTTAGTAGTGTACGCGTACGAAGTCGCAGGCAACAGCTAGTAGTTCATAATGTTTCCGCTCTGGAAAGCGTAGCGTAGGACGGCGCCCCACTCGATGGAAAGGCGACCTGTTAAAGATTGCTGGGAGCCGTTGGGTTAGTCCGCACAAGATCGGTCACTCTGGAAATGTAGGGGAGAGGCCTATGTTCAGCAGTAGTCATGATGATAATGATGAAGTGATGAAGTTTTATATTTTACTTTTTTGTTAAAAAACCGGTTTATCCGCTAATTTAACTACGAGTTAAAAACATAAAACGAATGTTTCTGACGCGATATTTTCCTGTTCATAGCCCGGGGATTTACTTTTAGCGGCCTTACGTAACTCAACATAGAATATGAAACAAAGTACTGCACCACTATCTTGGGGGGCACCAAGACCATCTGACTGATTAACTCTCTTTTTTTTTTATTATTTGTTCGAAATTTTTGAACTGTGTTTTATTTTAATTTGTACTGAAGAAGGTACCTATTATTTTGTTTTCTTTTCTTCTGTGTTTTATAAATTAGGTATCAGCTACCTAATTACCTAACTTTTGTCTGGTCAATATTATATTAAAGGTAAATGCTGTGCATGCCTATTAATGGCACACATTTTATTTGTTTTAACTATTGTTTTAACTAGTGGTTCGCCCCGAACTGATATCTCGCGAGTCTCCCATAAAAACAAAAAAATATTATTCGTAATCTTTGACTATCAAAATAGTGCCACGAAATACGAACCAACTAACTTGACCTACAGTTTCATTCAAATTACAGGTAACGGGAGTTCATGTTAATTGGTAATACTTTTTTGAGGTAGAAATTGCAGTTATTCGGGATTTCAGACTTTTGCCTATATTTGTGTCACTAAAGCTACACGTATACCAAATTTCAGCACTGTGGGGTCACTGGTGTACTCAATTTGTCAAAATTCAGTTTATATTATGGCTAATAACTTAAAAACTACAAAGTTTGAACTAAAAATAAAAACGGGGTCAAAATGTACTCACAAAGACCTTTTATTAAACGTGCCATTTGACCGGATAGTCCCATTTTAGTTTTTTTCCCCTCTTCAGCCCCAATATCTCAACTATGTTCACAAAATTTCACGATGATCGGATCAACGCTTCGAAAGTTATCCTCGGACAAACAAACATACATACATAAACACAACGCCGATGTGCCCAAGTTGATTTGGAGATCTCGCTTTGCTCGATCAATTATATTTCACTTAATTTATTTATTTTGGGCACCCAGAACTGAGTGTAGGCCTCCTCGATGCAATACCATGTATGGCGATCTTGAGCGAGTCAGATCCAGGTCTTGCCCGCAACATCTACGCCTGACAATTTAAGTAAATTTACGCGGAAACAGCTAGTGTAAGGGATTGTGCATTTGTCCCCACAAGTCACGTTTGTATTTTTCACTAAACCCCCAAGAGGAGAGGCCAAAAGGTGGGTATTAACTTTATCGCCAAGCGTAAAAAATGTATACAACGAGATAAGTTTCAACTCTTTGTGTTTCTGTACCTATTTTCTAAGGGTTTTTGTAATTGAAAGGCGAGCCTCCCTTTTCCGTGGTAGCTACGTTTTTAAGGTCAAAATTTTAGAAGAGGTTTTATAGTGTAGAGAAGTGTTTTAATTTGGAACAGGAAATTATTTTTTTAATGCCCACAGGATTTTGTAAAAGCCGAGAATTATAAATTAAAAATTGAAGATGATAGTAAAACTCTTATTTATAATCAAAGAAATGAGTTTAAAATGACTTAAGATACCCTATCATTTCTTTAAATCTTTTAAGCAAACTTTTAAGGTTTATGCATTACCAAGCCGGAAACGTGAAAAACTTTTACATTTTCAAGTGTTATATGTTTTTCTCAAACATGCTTGGAAATTTGAGCATTATTTTGACAACCTTCTGCGAGATAAATCGAAATTGCTGTACTGGCCAAAAACATGCGAGCAGTGGCCGGCAAGAGTTGTATGAAAATCCATATTTGTCGTGGTTTAGCGGCCAAATAAATTACATAGTAAATTCATATCTGTCGTGTAATTTAAAAATGGAACGATCTTTTACTCCGAAACATGGCAACCAAGGATTTCGAACTGGCTTGCAAATATAAAGCTATTTATTGAAAAAAAAAACAATTGAACACTTTAACGCGGGAAAAATTATTGTTGTTCGTTATTGATTTTGAAAAGTAAATTGTATTTTTTATTTTATTTTATTATTTCCACGCATTATTTGAGAAAAGTACTATACAAGCCTTGGCCACAACTAGACATTGATGGACTTACGTAAGTCTGCCTCGGCCCACATTTACACGTTCGTACATCAATTCCTCTTTTGTGGCGGCTGCAGTAATGTACTATATTTTATTTTATAAAATCCATCTTCTTGCGATACTACGGGCTTGATCGGCTAACTTTTGATAGCTACTACTCCATTCCATGTTCGCTGTACGTTACTTGCCCATACCACCCCATTGTCAAGGCAATTGAAATAACATACATGTTCGAAGAAGAGAACAGGGTCTCGCAAAATTTACCTTGCCCACATCCAGAATAACACGGGTCTAGGTAAGGACTCCTTTAACTGTTTAGGAAGTAACTACGGAACAGCCTGACAAGGGTTGATACTTCAATTAGTTAACTAAATTAATCGAGGACTATTAATAAGGTGGAGGCATCACCTGTGAGGGTCGTTTAACTTAGACGCACATTGAGAGTCCTTTGGGATTAGCGGTAGTCCTATTAATGTTACTAAGTTAGAGCCACATTGATAGGCACATGTATTAGCAACACCGATAAAACGGTACGTGATAAATTCCGTATTTATATTCACACTAATATTATAATTGTGAATGTTTGTTTATTTATTTGTTGAAGTGAAACTTCTAATGCGACTTCCAACAAGGTTGCGTTAAACGTTTAATGCTACCATGGAGGGAGTATGAAAGCACTGTTGCGTTAAACATTCAACGCTCCTGGGGAGGGGGAATAGAAAGAGACAGAGCGAGAGTGAATGCGTGGCACTCGAACGCATGCGCGTAGTATACCTGTTACAGGCCAGCGCGAGCGTTAGCAACGAGTAGCGTCCAATATTCCAACGCAAGAGGGAGAGAGAAAGAAAGATACACAAAGGTAGAAAGTAGGAATGTGAAAGAGAGTGAGTCGGTAGATCCCAAGCGCATGTGCGCGTGGTATTTGAAGGTTTCACTTCCACCACGTGTGAATTGCACACATGCTTTTTTTTGTTTGTTACTCAATCACGTCATAATGGCTGAACCGATTTCAATTAAATTTGGTGTGTTGATAGATTATGAGCTGGATTCAAACAAAGACTACTTTTGGTTGACAAACAACGCGTGCAAAGCCGCTGGCGGAAGCTAGTAATATAAAATTATTAGGATATGATATTCAGACTCTTAAAAATGCCGAAGATCACTCAGAGTACTATGGAGATATACTTGGCATTTCTCTACTAAGGTCACTGATATAGTGCGAAGGATTAGCGAGCTAAAGTGGCAGATAGGGCACTGAACTGACGGCAGTTTGAACAGAAGGGTGGGCTCGTGGAGACCATGCACTGAAAAGTTCAGCGTAGAACGGCTCTCCCCAAAATATAGAAAACACGTATTTCCATCTAGCTGACCTGATAAAAATTGCTGGGAGCTGTTGGGTGTACGCCTCACAAGATTGGTTGCTCTGGAAATCTATGAGGAAGGCCTATGTTCAGCAGTGGACATCCTGTGGCTGTATGATGATGATGATGACACACCATTTTTCATACGGGATTCATCACCTACCGTATTATCAGTGTTACGACTGACAATTTTTCGGCCCAATTCGTGAACCTTCATCAGGGTGAGTGCGATCCGCTTCATTGTTTTAGTGTACAATAAATGTTGTTAAGTAAATGTTTACTTTAGCTTTATAAAATCAAATTGAAATGTTGTTTTAGAAAATATAGAACGAAATATAAAATAATAAATATCCAACGCACCGACAGTAACGCAATTAAAGCTACTAGACAAATGGAATTCGCTTCGAAATGATTCTATTTCTGCAGTTGTTATCGCTCGAACGATAGCATAAAGAGAAATATCACGTCGTTTCAGCGTCCCTATTTTGAGAATGCGTTTCCACCAGAGATATGCGAGAAAGCTGAGCTATAATCTTAATTTATTCATCTTGATTTTCTCATATGAGTAATTGATCGAGCGAAGCGTGATCTCCAAATCAACTTGGACAAGTCGGCATTGTATGCTAGTATAATTATGATTAGTCAATCAAAATCATTGCCAAGATAATCATGAATACTTTTATAATTAATAGCAAATAAAAAAATACAAACGCACAGCCATGCAGATTACACTTTTATTGTATAAAGCCGTCTTGTTGTTAGAATCACTTCGAAGCGTATGCCATTTGTCTAGTCCAGCAGATTGGTTCTACTGTGGTAGCTGGCCAAACTGGCGTAATTGCCATCCGGTCCATAGGGGCGCTTATTGAATTTAATAACGCAGACTGCAATTAATATTATTACCACTATAAATACGAGTAACTTCATTTAGAACTCTGATTCTGTTGTGAAATTAGTTTATTGCCTGAATCCTGAAGGAGTGCTTTTCGATCGTATTATATAAGTAAACTAGTAGTTCGCCCCGAAATAAGATCTCGCGAGTCTGCCATAAAAACAAAAAAAAAATTATTTGTGATCTTTAAATATCAAAAAAATGCCACGAAATTTTAACCAGTTAGCTTGATCTACACTTTCATTAAAATTCCAGGTAACGGGAGTTCATGTAATTTGGTTTTATTTTTTGTATACCCTGTGAATTTCGTCAAAGTTCAGTTTTTATTATAGCTAATAATCAATCAAAACTGCGAAATTTAACTAGAAATATAAACGGGGTTGAAATGTACTAATGAAGACCTTTCATTTGACGACCATTTGACCTAATAGTCACATTTTCATTTTTTACCCCGCTTGAATCCCAATATCTTCGCAACCCTTCATATTTTTTGCTCATTTAGTCACACCAGAACTGTGTCATCACTACCTACCTATGTATCAAATTTCACGATGATCGGATCAAGGCTTCGAAAGTTATCCTCGGACAAACAAACATACATACATACATTCGTGCAACGCCGATTTGCCAAAGTTGACTTGGAGATCTCGCTTCGCTCGATCTATAAATAAATGCTGGAGATTTCACACAACGCTTTCTAGCTCTAAACTAAGCAAAGTTTGTCCCATGGGAACCAGATAACTGAAGAGGAATAATAGATGGAAAGCTCTTTAGTATAACTATAAAAAAAATGGACTACCTACGTAATTTGAACAACTCCCAATAAATAATTCTGGACATTTCATACAGCGCTATCTGATCTATCTTGGTATAGGTCTCCCCAAGTTTGTGTCATCCGCCACGATCCTGCACTAGTCTCACTCATTGACGGCCCGCGATTTTAACGATGTCATCCACCCATCTTGCTGCCGGATGTCCTACCCTTCTACAGACATTCCTCGGCCACCATTCAGTCGCTACTCTGCTCTACCTGTGATATTATTACTAGTGGTTCTGTGAGAACAGTAGACCTTGCGTCCCATGTCCAAAAATTAATATGCCCATCAAAATTAACGAAGTCCAATTTTAAATCGAATTTCAGGTGCCTGAATTTTCCAATAGGCTTACCTATGTACTCGTAGACTTTTGACTTTTGAGCAAAATATTGGTATAAGCTTTAGCGGTTACTCGCGTTCCCTTTGCCTTAGGAGGCCTAATCTGGTGTCTACGGATTCGTCTCGTGAAGGGGGAGAGGACTGCATAGTTTGATTGGTAAAGGTAGCATTAAATTAACAGAAAAAAATCAAAAATTATACGTTACAGCAAACATCCCCCTCCACTCCCCCTTTTGGATTTTTTTTCGCAACATCTTATGTAGAATGAATTCCTTAGTGTGCTTCTCTTTGATTGAAATCCATCGATAAATAACGCTACAGCAAACTTCTCTTTCACCCCACCATAAATCGCGATCGAATAAAAAAATGTAATAAATCAAATAACTTGTGTGCCAATTTTCGTCAAAATCTGTTGAAAATGCGACCTGTAGTCGAGAACAGACAACCAGACAAAAGCATTTATTGACCAATCTCGAAACTGAGACGCTTCGCTCGCTTGGTCAATTATATTTACATCATATTTCAAATACAAACTATAACAATACAGTGTAGTTGTGTCAGCTGTTATCCTTGACAAGGACTCCTACTTATTTCCCAAAGGAAAATGGAAAATCCTAAGATTTATCGCTCTAAATCTGCATCGCTGCATCTTTTGGTAAATATAATGAGTTTGATATACATAACAACTCTTTACGGATGCTGGTTTATAAAAACACTAGCTGTTGCCCGCGACTTTGTACGTGTTACACTGCTAAATGTGTAGGTAACCTAGAAATAAAGCTAAACTCGCTGTTGCAACTTGACTCGACAGGGAACATTTGCATGGGATCTGTTTTATGGGATAAAAGTTAGCCTACGTATATACCAAATTTCATCGAAATCGGTGCAGCCGTTAATACGTGATTGAGTAACAAACAAACAAATAGTTAAACAAACATCCAAAATTAGTGTGATGTTATTTTATAGAAACATGTCAATGTAGTGGTTAAAATTGTTGACGTTGACCTACGCGTATGGTCGGTTGCCAGCTGGTCGCAACAGCCAGGTCGCGACTGTCTAGCTCCGAATGATACCTTAAGAAGTTATTTTTACATCTCCAAGAGATTTTAGACCTAAGTATTTAATATTATTTTCTACTTGATACCTCCACGCGTTCCTGAGAAAAAGGGTATTTACAGACAGACAGACAGACGGACAACGAAGTGATCCTATTCCTTTTTTCCTTTTGAGGTACAGAACCCTAAAAACGACGTAATTTAGTAACACAAGTAATCACAACACACTAATACACACCACTTTTTTTTTGAATGGACTAAACTCGCTGTTGGCCTCTGAGGCCGTGACAGCTTAACCGAACTTTTGGCGAGCGCAGATGGCGCTCAGCCCAGTAAGTTATTTAGGCAACTAACGCAAGGGCACCACTTAGGTACGAGCCTCGGCTTGGGCAGTTGCCGGGGTGGGGATAGGAGAGAAACGCCCAGGTTCATGTCTGTACCTCGTATAGGCGGCGACTGAAGGGACTCGTCGACCTCGCCGGCGGTGTTTCTGTGAAGTGTTTGCTCTGTCTGATATAGATGAGGTACTGACCCCTCCGGCCGTCTCTCTGGCCTATTTATACCGTGCACGGTTCATAACACTCGAACGTTCACGATCGTTCCAGGAAAGTGTAGGTATTTCGAGGTATTTCGTAGGTAAAAACGTAGCGTGTAGGTATATTCTATACCAAGTATTACCTATTCTGTGACACAGTAGGTAATCCGAGAGCCATCGAGAACTACAGACTATTACTTATTCTGTGACAGCCTCGGCGTAACAATACCATTATTAGATTCTCATTTAAGACATCTTTTTAGAAATTAGTCACCTAGAGATAATTAAAACACAATATAATTTTTTTTAATGAATTTAGTAGGAATTTAAGGTTTCCAATACATTTATCTACCTGTAAACCATTTATTGAATGACCTACGAGGTCACTCAAAATTTTAATGTTTACTTCAAAAGTCATCGTTAAATAATTAATCTAATTTTTTCGATATTTCATGTAATAGCCGAAATAGCTCAGTTGGGAGAGCGTTAGACTGAAGATCTAAAGGTCCCTGGTTCGATCCCTGGTTTCGGCAACTTTTTGTACAATTCTATATAATGTTTATTTTTGCCTATTATATAGTCTGGAGTTTGTTAAGTTTAATATGTTGGCGCTATGATTTGGGCGCTTTTTACTGGGACTGGCAGGATTTGGCACAGGATATTTTTTTTTTAATACTAAAGTATCAACCAAGCATACGGCCCACCTGATGGTAAGCGGTTACCTTAACCTATAGAAGTTTGTAACACCAAAAGTAGCACTCGCGCGTTGCCGACTCTTTAAAAATGATAAAACGCCTTATTTTATGTAGTCCCTGGGGAAAACCTCGGCAGGGAGACCATTCCACAAGCGAAGTGTTGCGGGAGGAAATTCCGGATTCGGGATCGAGATAAGTGGAGAGATGAGGGGAGGCCTTTGACCAGCATAGGCTAGATCTAAAGAAAAGTATACAATTTTTTCTCAATTTTTGAATGCCACGGGGGTCGCGGCAGCGTCGCAAAACCAAGGCCATTGGGGCCAAAGTGAAAATCGCGTTTCCATTCAATTTTGACTTTGGTGTTTTATTGTTTTAAACCATACAAAATATAGTGATTAGATAGTTTGGCGGTACGAATAAGGGTTAGGCGTTTTTTTTAAATTTTAAAGTTTATTTAAGTCGCTCTCACCCATGACCCTGGTGAAATAAAACTAAACTGTTCTTCCTCTTGGGTCGTGGGAGACACAGTTCTTGATGCCTTTTGGGTCACCCTACCATAACGTAAATACCTAATATAATCGGGTAATTTTATATATTATATTATGCCAGTAAAATCCACCATCCCCATTCTATGATCAGACAACCAGACGTTCCGCGATGCGCCACCGCTACATGGTAGACATACCTCCAATACGCACAAAGCGGTACTCTTCCACCTTTATTATGCGCACCGCCAAGGAGTGAAACGCCTTGCCTGAGTCTGTGTTTCCTGATAACTACAACCTAGGGATCTTCAAGTCACGAGTGAATAGGTTTCTTCTAGGCAAGCGTGTACTATCGTAGACTGCATCATCGCTTACCATCAGGCGAGATAGTGGTCAAACGCTCGCCTATAATTTATATAAAAAAAAAATACTTAAAAAGTAAAAATTTTTTAAAGCCTATTACATTATATATGATCACACTAATATTCAGAGTACAATTCTGTAAAAATCTATTGCATTTTGCGAGCGAGCTCGACAGGAAAGTATTTTCCTTGAATTTTCTAAAATGTCTTGTGGGGTACCCTGAACCGTACTGTTTTCAAGCGCACCTCCACCTTCGCTTTGACCGTTGCCGGACGCACTTTCTTCTTCGGAAGGACCTTTGGACGAACTTTAGATATGATGTTAAAATAAAATAAACTGTATCTAATTGACCGAGCGAGCGAAGCGTCTCAGTTTCGAGTTTGGCCAAAAAATGCTTTTGCCCGTCTGTCTGTCTGTTCTCGCCTACAGGTCGCATTTTTCAACCGATTTTAACGAAAATTGGCACATAAGTTTTTGATTTATTTAAATTTTTTAGACGATCGCGATTTTTGATTGGGGGAAAATAGGGAAAGGGGAAAAGTTTGCTGTAGCGTTACATATTTTCAAGAAGGATTTCAAGTTTTGAATTTTTTTCAGATAATGTATATCTACCCACTTAAACCAATCAGACTGCGCAATCCTCTTCACCTTCACGAGACGAACCAGTAGATACCAGATTCGACCTCCTAGGACTAAGGGAACGCGAAAACTAAAACTTATACCAATATTTTGCTCAAAAGTCTACATAGGTAAGCCTTTTGGAAAATATAAGCACCTAAAATTGGACTTTCTTCGTTAATTTGCGTTATAATAAAGCATATCTAGCCTAGCTATGATATATTTTTTAATTTTTTGGCACTTGTAAAATTTTCGTAAATATTATTATTTATTTTAATTCAGATTTAAAATCCATATAAAAATTCTTAACCGCTAACATACAATATTTAATAGTCGTTGTTTGAGCCAGATTTTGGGTTTACTGCTTTTGTAATGGATAGAACACTGTCGCGAACCTTGGGAGTAAAGCCGTTTCTAACGGGCCTTAATGCAGGCCTCATCATACCTCATCGGTACGCGCAGTACAAAAAAGAAAGAAAAACAGATTTATAAATATGGACGTCTGGTGCGGAGAGTTTTTGCGAATGGTTGGATTTTGGTTATTTAAAAATATTTAACGAAGTTATACTGTGATACCCGTGACTACAAAACTGAGACCTACTGCGACTACAAAAATCTAGCTACAACAATCTCAGTTTGCGCCTGAGGCCACTTCCTTTCATCTGGAGCGGCGAAGCGACTGAGGTGAGTGGTGGGGTTCTGATCCATTGTAATTTCGTGGTGATCCTGAAGTCTGGTGGATAGCCCTTGGCCAAAACAGTCGTAATCATCAAATAATTATACGAAATTAAAAATTAATAACAAATAATTGAATAATTTAACAGCATGTCAATAGTTTAATAATTAAATTGAAATAATTTTAATTACCTAAGAGTGTTTGCATCCATTTGGTAAGGATGGGGCAGTCCAGATGCGAAACAATCATATTCAGGATGCCGTTGCTACTGCCGCGCGCACGCGCGGAGTATGGACGCGACTTTCTTGCGCATTTAAGGGCTCGCTAGGTCTATAGTTCTCACAGAACCACTAATAAGACAACATTCGAGGCGAGACGTAGCTCGGAGCGGATTGCACTCACCCTGATGAAGGTTCACGAATTGAACCAAAACATTGTCGGTCAAAACACCGATAAAATGGTACGTGATAAATCCCTAACACTAAAAACTTGGGCAAATCGGCGTTGTATGTATGTATGTTTGTTTGTCCGAAGATAACTTTCGAAGCGTTGATCCGATCATCGTGAAATTTGATACGTAGGTACGTAGTGATGGCACAATTTTGATGTGACTAAATGAGCTAAAAATGTTTGGGGTTTGTTGATATATTGGGGTTCAAGAGGGGTAAAAAAAAGACTATTATGTCAAACGGGAAGTCAAATGAAAGGTCTTGATTAGTATATTTGGACTCCGTTTTTATTTTTAGTAAAGTTTTTAAAGTTTTTGAGGTATCAGCCTTAATAAAAACTGAACTTTGACCAAATTCACAGGGTACACCAGTTACCCCACAGTGCTGTAATTTGGTATGCGTGTAGCTTAAGTGACACAAATATAGGCAAAAGTTTAAAATCCAGAATAACTGCCATTTGTAACCCAAAAAAGGCTAACCAATTAACATGAACTGCCGTTATCTGTAGTTTGAATGAAACTGTAGGTCAAGTTATTTGGTTATGGATTTCGTGGTACTATTTTTATAGTCAAAGATTACAAATAATATTTTTTTGTTTTAATCGGAGACTTGCGAGATCTCAGTTCGGGGCGAACCACTAGTTATTATAATGTAAGATAATATTCGTTTACATCTCTCAAGAAAAGCTCCACCATTATCATAGATAGACAATTTAAAAATGTTGTGCATGCATGTCATAATACGATCGAAAGCAATCTCTCAGATCCAAAGCTATAAATAAATCCTTACTAGCCGTCGACTTCTCAAGCGATGGCACACCAATTTAGATCTGAAAGGAACACACAGATTCTTATTCGAATCAGAGACCAGTAATATTGGTCTCTGTTCGAATAAAACTAAAAAACCGCTTAGGACCGCTCAAACCGTAGCGACCAGTCTTGCGATCTGCGATGCGACCAGCCGACAGCAATTGTTAAATAGTTAGCCAATAATTGGTACCGGCCGTTGATCGGTAAAGAATGAAAAAATACCTATCTGTAACAACATTTGTACCATACTTCGTGCAAATAAATTTAATTTCATAGTTTCGTCCCTTCTTAGGTATGAAGAATTCGAATATGCATATAAATAAAAGAAAAAAAAGCATGTATGCAATTCACACGTGGTAGAAGTGAAACCTTCAAAATTTTTGGTTTCAAGATGATGAGACGAATGTAAAATTTCGGGAAGATGATAATTGTAAGTTTTAGTAATGAAAGTGATGCAAATTTAGATAATTATTAACACGAGTGGAGGGAGTACGAAGCAAAGAACAAAGAAAACCACGAACATAAGAAACACTGTATAATGCTTCCTATCTCATTTTCTCCCACGTTAAATCTTATAAATTTATGTTTCTGTTTTTTTTACTGTCGCTTTTTCGTTTCATCGACTTTCAAATCACAACGATGCTAGTTTCACTTTAAAAAAATACAACGACGTACGGTAAAAGCTGGTAAAAACCCTAGATTTCCTAATTTAATGAAATCATTTAAGTTGTTTCGATCATGTATTTACGCTAGTTCCTCGCCAGAAAATGATCTAATAAATTCAGCCAACAGGCCTGGCTGGTTGACATCACTTATTAAGCATCATCATCATATCATCATATCTCTCCTATAGATTTTCAGAGTGACCCAACCTGTACCCAACGGCTCCCAGTAACCTTGATCCTATCGTCTTTCCATCTGTGGGGCCGTCCAATGCTACGCTTTCCAGTGCGTGGTCTTCACTCTAGAACATTTCTGCCCCAACGGCTATTGTTTTCGAGCTATTTTTTCTGCCACTGCTTTTTGTTTTTTTTTGAAACTACATTGTCATAGAATAAGCTTATTACTCATCTGATGTTAAACTTGCTAATCCTCTTGGCATATTACATAGTATATTAAATTATTTTCATCAGAAGTTTTAGTATACATTTTCTTCAAATAAGGCCGAAACTCTGCAGTTAAAAACATTATAGACGTCGAGAGACCAGGTAAATACTGCCGCACACAACTCTATCCCGTATCTTCTCAAAAGGAGCTGTTTGATTTGACAAATTGCATCCTTTGTTGGCACCAAACTGTCGATAACCTCGGCACTATTTGTACTACGGGACCCACTAAACGGTTTGATTCTTCTCCAACTTGACGGAACTCTGTTTTTGTAGAATTTTCGGAAAAAGGTTCGTCCCTACCCTTTTGTGAACCTAAATCACAGGTTGTGGACCGCTGCTTTTGTGAGTGAAGACGTCTCAGACTGACAAAGGGTCAATTTCCAACATTACAGTGCTATTTTTGTAAATTAAAGGGGTTGTCTCTCAAATTGTACTCCAGTAGAGATTGATAGACATCATCCTCTACGATCTGGCTTCATTGGCGCTAGTCTTATCCATCGACGACCTTAAGAGGAAACGCGGACAGCAAGAAATTTTAAAAATAGGTTTTTATCAGATCTATTGCTGTCACACAGATCTATGCTCTCCAAATAGAGGGCGATAGAGACAACTGCAGCTTAGACTGATTATACCTATTTAAAATAGCAGAAATCACTATTTCATATTCCTATTTTCTCCTCCAAAACTGTAGCGATTTTAATATTGTATATTTTTCAAGAAGGTTCCCCCCAAGTCCCTCCTAGCATCCCTATCCGTCGATATCTCCCACCATCCTCTTTGGAAGGTATCGAAATCGTCTAGCCAACGCTTTCTCGGTCGACTCCAAGGTCTCCTTCCGTCTTCAGGCGTCCATGGTGCAATATGGGCTCAGTCCCACTTAAGTCTAGTCGATCTATTACCTACATCTGCCGGTAAGTGAGCGATGCATGGTGTTACGCACTCGGTCGACACGTGTGTTACACACTCATTTTATTTTTTATATTCGTCAAATTTGCTCGACGTGTGATATGTGAAACAATTTTTGTGAGTTTAGAAGGTACTAATTATTTTAATAATTATAGTAATTTACGGAGGTTAACAAAAGATGGTACATCAATTCAATGATTCATGGTACATCAAGATTGTATGATGATGATGATACTAATGAAAGGTTTTTTATTTACTATGATTTACTATTATTTTTACATATATATTGAAAATTGTAAGAACTCCGAATGATACAACATTTCCTTAAAAACTACTACAAATTAAACGTATTCAACGCAAATTCCTGAATTTAATTACGTTCTGCTCGTAAATATCTCAAGAACTGAACAGTTAGTTAACTTCACAGAAAGGTGTTTTAACTCGCGATTTCTACTTCAATTTATACGATCTCGGTTTAGTTAAGAATGAGAAAGCTAACGTTCTTAATTGTTTGCGGACGTTGGACTGAATGGTGTACACA
Organism: Philereme transversata; assembly: GCA_963924445.1. Taxonomy (NCBI): domain Eukaryota; kingdom Metazoa; phylum Arthropoda; class Insecta; order Lepidoptera; family Geometridae; genus Philereme; species Philereme transversata. The sequence goes on from OZ004347.1 coordinate 3,477,895, forward strand.
CTGTAAAGCAGATAAATACCGGTCAACTATTTGTACTAAAATCGGGATATTTACCATGTTTAGTGAGTTTTTGCGTTTACCCGTGATCATGGCGCATGCAACTGCGTCGAAATATCGGGATACTCAAAGACTCACAAATCATGGTAAATATCTCGTTTTTAGTACAAATAGTGTTCATAACCATGACAGTTTTAAAAGTTAAGACCGGTCAAGCACGAGTATGGCTCTCCCACCAAGGGTTCCGGACCTAGATATGTTTATTTATGGTAATTAAGCAGCGCCATGTGACCGTAAACCAAGAAAACTTTTAAGGCATATATCTAAAAAACTGTTCTAGATAGATACTTCGTTATAAATTTCCTGTAATCTTTGTAGATAACTTCATCATTATTAATCGTTAATCAATCGGTTCAGCCGTCACAACGTGAATGAATGAATGAATGAAAACAGTTTATTGTACACCATATAGGTAAACATATTAATTACAATCAAAATAGAAAATATAAAGCCCCTAAGATAAGGGTGGTCTTATCGCTTAGAAGCGATCTCTTCCAGATAACTTTAGATGGAGAGGATTTTGTTATAACGATAATAAAAGATAATGGTCGAAGATAATAACGTGATTGAGTAACATACAAGCAAATTTAATAACTTTAATATTTATAATACTAGCTTCCGCCAGCGGCTTTGCACCCGTGTTTTGTCAATATTAAGTAGTCTATGTTTTAATCCAGGCTATACACTATCTGTTTACCAAATTTCATCGAAACTGGTTCAGCCGTTACGACGTGATTGAGTAACAAACACACAAACATCCTAACTTTCGCATTTATAATATTAATTGTTAATTGATTTTGCGGCTTTTATGTCACTGCAGCCACGAGGCCTATTGTGGTCACCACTTGAGTTTATGTCACCCCTATTTTATAGGGGCGTTCAAAGTTCCACGAGCCCTACAGTTGTTAGAAACTGTACGATATTCCTAGGGGTGATAGCTGTTAGCTCTTCTGGGATTGTGTTTGTCCAGATGAATCGTACGTTTGCGCATTAGTAGACCACACTCGACAGATGTAGGGGCGATTCTACCGCCTCATTATAGAATCTGCAGGTTTGTGTATCGCATAGCCTCAGCTTGAGCATGTCAACAGTGTCCAGTTAGGGCTCTGACTATAATGTGGAGATTGTCACTGTTTTTTTTTTGTGTTATTTGTGGGGACACAGGATTACGGCCCACCTGATGTAGTAAGCGGTCACCGTCGCCTATTGACACCGGTAACACCCGGGATATTGTCGATGCGTTCCCTACCCTGTAGAAAACTCTTTCCATTTCTCTTGAAGCGTGCCATGTCGTAACCTAACAGACATGTTTAGCACTGAGATTCAATTTGTATACCATTTATCGAAGGTTTTAATCAGTGATTTGGAATGGTTCATACCTTAAAAGTTGATCCAGCTGTGTTTCATTTGTCCCAGTTTATAATATAAGTGTTATTGTTAGAACTTAATTTTCTAAAGTAGGTAGATGTCTTCAGATGTCTTACATACATCTAAAGTTCGCATCACACCCATCTCATTAAACAAAGCCGTTTCTGAAAATTATCGATAATTTATTTACTCCACTGAATCTGTGAAAAGCTTCGGTAAATAATGGCGGTTGGCAAATACTTTACACCCTATTCCAATGACATACGGTTGATTGTTAAAGCTTATGTAGAAGCGAGACAGCTATAAAGGTTACAGAACTTATTTGCGCCGATTCTCTTTTATTATTTTCCACTTTGGTGGGTCTTGTTTACGATGTGAGAAGCAATGGATACGGCACACAAATACTGAGTGAATAGATTTACATTTTAATAATAAATGGATAAATAATTCATTCATTCAATGGTTCAAATCTTACTGATTGATAGATTAAAAATACTTTATTGCACTTAAAAACTATTACAAAGGCGAACTTAATGCTAAAGAGCATTCTCTTCCAGATAACCTTTGTGTATTGTAGATAAAGATGTGTAAGGTATTGCACAGAAAAGGGAACTATTGAAAATTTGCACAAGACTTATAAAAACAGCATAATATAGGTACATGTACATACTACATAAATAAACCTACTCAACTAGTGGTTCGCCCCGAACTGAGATCTCGCGAGTCTCCCATAAAAACATAAATATATTATTCTTAATCTTTGACTATAAAAATAGTGCCACGAAATAAACACCACATTACTTGACCTACAGTTTCATTAAAATTACAGGTAACGGGAGTTCATATATAGTGGTTACTCTTATTTGGGGTACAAAATGCAGTTATTCAGGATTTCAGACTTTTGCCTATATTTGTGTCACTAAGGCTACACGAATACCAAATTTTATTATTGTGGGGTTACTAGTGTACCCTGTGAATTTTGTCAAAGTTTTGTTTTATTATGGCTAATACCTCAAAAACTGCAAAGATTAAACTAAAAATAAAAACAGGGTTGAAATATACTAATGAAGACCTTTCATTTAACGTTCCATTTGACCTAATAGTCTCATTTTCCTTTTTTTTCCTTCTCTTGAACCCCAATATCTCAACAACCCCTCCAACATTTTTAGCTCATTTAGTCACACCAAAATTGTATCATCACTAGCTACCTATGTATCAAATTTTACGATGATCGGATCAACGCTTTGAAATATCTTCTTGGACAAACAAACATACATAAATATGACATACATACGTTGATTTAGAGATCTCGTTTCGCTCGATCAACTATTACGATTAAATATTGGAATACGAATTGATTTTTTTTGTATTTAAATTGTATAGGGAAACATCCAAACATTTTGTTCGACGGCGGGAATCGAGACCGCAACCTCCTGCGTCTTAGCCGGGTTTTCACCCCCTGCGCCACGGAGGTTGACAAAACAGACATGGCTGCAGGGATTTGGGAGAGATTTCTCAATAAAAGGTATTAAATATAAGGTTTAATATGGTTAAAAAAACAACCACATCCATTTAAACACCCCTTCATACGAGCGTTCCCTTACGCAGTTCACGCCCAATTTGACTGCCTCTGAGGGTAGGCAACAAAAAGTTTAATGCTTTTAACGCACGCCAGGCGTTTACTTAACTCGATTCTTTAGGAACCCCTTTTAAAACATAATTTTCGTCAAGTGGTGGATTCACGAGATTTGCCAAAGGGTGTGGATGGCTTGGAGCTTTGGCAGGATTCGTTTTATCTTGAGTGGATTCGGTATTGATATTGGAAATAAATACAAAGAGGGTAGAGTCAAGATTGTAGAGTTTCGTTCAAATATGAGACCAGAGACCGGGAGGGTTCTCGATTGGAGACCAGCTCCACTAGATAAAAGACGACCTCATGATGCAAATCTTTAAGGAGTGCAGCATTAAACGCCCATTGGCTGACATGATGAAGAGGTCCGTTAGAGTTTGAGTTAAAGTTAAGAACAGGTAACGCAATCTACACTAATAATATTATAAAGAGGAAAGAGTTGTATGTTTGTAATGAATAAACTCAAAAACTACTGGTCCGATTTCAAAAATGTTTTCACCATTAGAATTCTACAATATTTTTAAGTAACATAGGCTATATTTATTACTAACAAAAATAAGGGATCTCTACTAAAACTTCAAAAATGTAACCCAAAGTGTAAAAAAAGGATTGTGTGGTTTTATGAAACCACGGTAAAAGTGAAACTTTGTTTCACATTATAGACATTAATTAAAAAATTTCGGAATAATACTCCATTAAGGGTATAAAAATCGCTTCATCAATCTTAATTTCATACTTGAAAAATGGGAAATGATAAAAGTAGACTAGGTCTCCAACTAATATTTTTATTGAACTCTGTGTCTTAGAGTACGACATACTTAATACTTAACAATTATTTAGATCATATACACATATATTTTTGCACTATTCTTTGCTTTTTCCTCGTTGGCACAAATGAGTAAGTCTATACACTACACGGTCAGCTGATGCGAACTATAGGCACCGCCATATTGGCCTCGGCTGCTCTGACGAGCGCCTTTTACTTTATCCCTACTCCGCGGCCGACCGCCACGCGACATGCAACACACAGATGAAAAAGTTTGAGACGATGTAATAAAAGTTTCACTTTAAAAATTTGCCATAAAAAATGTTTAAAAAATAAATGTCCACCCGTGCGAAGCCGGGACGGGCAGCTCTCTCTCTCTTCCCAGCTATGTATCCCACATGGTGGTGGGGTCAGCTTTCCTAGTTGTTCTTCTCCACTTCGCTCTATCCTCGACGTCGTCATCAGAAACTTGGCACTCTCTCATGTCTTTTGACACTACATCTTTCCACCTTGTCTTGGGTCTACCTCTAGATCTTCGACCGTGGATGGAAAGTTGTAGTGCTAAATTCCCTACGTAGTTAGGTGGCCTCCTCTTCACGTGACCGTACCAACGCAGCCGACTCTCCTGCATCTTGTCAGCGATGTCGCGCACGCCCAGGCTTCCTCGCACGTATTCGTTACGGATTTTATCGAGCCTGGTGACGCCGCACATCCACCTTAGCATCTTCATTTCGGCGACTTGGATGGTATGTACGTTCTTCTGCGTTACGGCCCACGTTTCGCTTCCATACATTAAGACTAGTCTTATGATAGTCTTATAAATAAGACCTTTAAGTTTTACTGGCATTCTTTTGTCACAGGTGACACCGGTTACTTCTCGCCATTTTAACCACGCTGCGGCTATTCGGTGCTGAATATTACATTCCACGTTCCCAGAATTATGCATCATACTACCCAGATACTTATATTGATCGCACAAGGTGACCAATTGCCCATCGATGTTGATCGGGCTATTGTTGCTTGGGTCTGATTCATTGAACGACATGAACTGGGTTTTTGATATACTCAGCATTAGGCCACCGGTCTGTAACTGATGCTTCCACGACAAAAGTGCCTCTTGTAACTCGGCACGGCTCTCAGTGCAAATGGCCACGTCGTCAGCGTATATAAAAGTCTACAACGTCCACAACTAAAACCAAGCAAAACAGAAAAGGACTCAGTACTGAGCCTTGGTGAACGCCTTCTGTGACCGCTATCGGTTTTGTCTCACCCACTACCGTCCGTACCATTGACCTCGCTCCCCCATACATATCGGCGATGATGTTGACATATTGTTCGGGGACATTTTTCTTGCGAAGGCTCCACCATATCGTGTCTCTCGGCACCCGATCAAACGCCTTCTCCATGTCAAGAAATGCGACATACAATGGTCGGTTTTTGACGCGATATTCCTCAGCAATGGTGTTAAGCGCAAACATCGGATCGGTGGTTGATAAGCCAGGTACGAAGCCGTAGTGATTATTGGATAGAGAACACTCAGATCTTAGGCGACCGGCGAAGCCGGGACGGGCAGCTAGTAATTAATAATTCTAGAGTACATATTCAACACTGTTCTTTGACCAAGTTTTAGTAACCAAATGAGGTTTAGAATTATCTCGATAATGCAGTACATTCCGGCTGCAATAAATAAGTAATTATCAACAATCAACAAGGACGACCTCCGTGGCACAGTGGGCGTATAGTCGGCTGTGACGCAGGAGGTAGCGGGTTCGATTCCCGCTGCGGGACAAATGTTTGCATGATCTACAAATATTTGTTCCGGGTTTGGATGTTTTTCTATATATTATAAGTATGTATTTACAAAAAAAAAGTGATATATATATAAGTATTCTATTAGTTATCTGATTCCCATAGGACAAGCTCTGCTTAGTTTGGGGCTAGATAGCGCTGTGTGAAATGTTCACCAATATTTATTATTTATTTATTTAATTACGCACATAGACCTGACCTCAAGCTAAGATCAAGCACGCGCGTGACTCTCCAAAGAAACGAACTGATTTCAGTCTTTTACAGGCGCAATACTAGACGTAAGAGAATTATTAAGTATTTTTTGTAATTTTATTTCACGAATTGTACTAAACGCAAAACGGGTCGTAACACCGATAAAACGGCACATGATAAATCCCATATCGATAATTATGATTATTTACCAATGGGATCAATTAGATCCAAAAGTGTAATTAAAAACTTTTTTACAACACCTGCTCGACCATGTCAAATTATACGTCACTAGCTGTTGCCCGCGACTTCGTACGCGTTATACTCCTAAATGTGTAAGTAACCTAGACTTACTCCCGACACAGCCGCAGGCATTTAATCACATGCTTTCGGTGAGTTTATATCACACTAATATTATAAATTATAAATGCACTATAAATGTGAAAGTTTGGATGTTTGTTTGTTGGTTTGTTACTCAATCACGTCGCAACGGCGGAACCGATTTCGATGAAATTTGGTATATACGTAGATTACCACATAAGCTACTTTTTATCCCATAAATCAGTTCCCATGGGATAAAAATGGGGTGTCAAGTCAAGTTGCAACAGCGAGTTTAGCTATATTTCTAGGTTACCTACACATTTAGAAGTGCAATACGTATAATATCGCAGGCAACAGCTAGTCTATATTAAAATTTGAACCAAAGAGACCCACACAATAAGAGCTTATTCGTAAGTCGAACTAACCTCTACACAGAATGCACCAACCTAGATTTCGTTGCAATTGTCTCGCAGAAAGTATGAAAAGTAGAGTATTCTCCTTGTTGTTAAATTCAATTTCAAAATTATTTATTTCAGATGTTACATCCATAAATTGATAGTAAAAAATGAAATCTTAAAACTATGTTAGTTGGTAATAATTCATATAATATATTGTAATAATAATAATAAAGCTGTCTGCATCTTAGGCGTGCTTATATCCCTCTCAGCACTCAGGATTCTAGTAACTCCCTCGCTCCGTTCGTGAGTTAACTCTAGAATCCTTCGTTACTTCGGGATTCAATATAGTGCCCGTGACGCAAGACACTGCTTTTTCTCCTCGTTTAATAATCTATGAATATATTGTTAAGATCTTCAAAAAATAAATTGAAAATATTATAATATTTAATGAAAATTATTTCTTGCACAAATTACACCCAAAGTATTACAATGACAATTCAATTCACAAAATCAGAATGTTCATTATATCGACACTCAATTTAAGAATCGAACGCCTTTTTGTAAATCAAATCAGCCAATCACGGGCGCTCTCGCAAATACGTCATCAATCATGGCGGACGAAATTTGAAAAGCAATCGTTCTGTAAATGTATAAGAAAGATTTTAGGTTCTTGCTTGCTTTGAATTTGAATGAAATTTTAAATGAGCCATTTCTTTGTGACGATGCTTTAAAAAATCATACTATCAAAATAGATTACTATGTTTAAAGCGACAAGAATTATGGAGAATCACGTCGCTTACCTAGTGTTGTCTTTTTACTGCGAGATTTGCTTAGCTCAGCTCTACAATAATTACCCACACTAACAAAATGAGTGTGGACAGGCCCGTGCACCTAAAGTAGCAATAGCTACGAGATTTATCACGTACCGTTTAATCGGTGTGACGACTGAAAATGTTTCGTTTCAATTCGTGAACCTTTATCAGGGTGAGTGCAATCCGCTCTGCACTGCGTCTCGCCAGGCACTACGCACCGACTAGCAGTCGCGGTGGTGGGGGTTGTATAATTAATTATTATATCGGTGTTGTCGGACGTAATACCGATAAAACGGTACGTGATAAATTCTGTATAATTATTTTAGCAACCCTGCTAAGTGACTAATTATTATGATACAATTATGCTTTTTTCTAAAATCATTTGTTATTTTGTGTTTCACAGAGTATGTTTACAAGAGGGCACTACATTACATCCTACAGTCACTTAACTGCACAACATTAACACAAAAAACATGTGGTACTATTTGCCCCAGAAGCCTTTTTCAAATATGCACACCAGAAATCCCTCCCCCACATAAAAGTCACACCTTCCCTCATACACACATCCACACACACTTTCACTGTCACACATACACACACCAGCTCACACACAAATACAGACATGAACACACACAGACACCCATCTACTACCTTGTCCTTACCCTCCCACGCAAAAACTTCTACACACCCCTACTCCCAATCTCTCTTTTCCACTTTGAACAACCACAGTACAATCTTATCGTTCATTTCTTAACATTAAAAAACCATTATGGATAGTGCAGAATTTATTAATGATGTCGATAACACTGAACTCACATTCAGCACACTGGCTGATACACCTGAAGATTGTATAAAAATCCTAGGTGATGTCAACAGAAAATATATAATAATAACTCAAAACATTCGCAGCGTGCAAAAAAACTATGACAGCTTTATTATACTTTTAACTAGATTACACTTTTCTCCCCACGTTATAATACTTACCGAATGTCGTATAAATGAGGACTCTCCAACCATCTGTTTACCCAACTATGAATACAACTCTTCGAAACGCTATATCAATCAAAACGATGGAATAATTATTTTTACACAGATAGGTCTTCATGTCATTATTGAAGAACCCCCGTTCGAGGACGCCAATTGCTTGCTAGTCCATATTAATAAGGAATTATCTATTGCTGCAATATACAGGACCCCTTCTATTAGGAATATACAACCTTTTTGTAACTCTCTTGAGGAGACCATTCGCAAACTTACATATAACACATGTATTATTGCCGGAGATATGAACATTGATATAAAAACTGACACAACTGATCACCGCTCTTTAGACTATCTGGACCTCACCTCACACTTTGGGTATATACCGGGCCACCTGCTGCCAACCCGTGGCCCAAACTGCCTGGACCATGTACTGGTAAAAACCCCCAAACAAATCTGCACAGTGATCTGCAACACCGATATAACAGACCACTGTACAGTAATTCTAGGCATAGACAAGGATAATTCCTCCATAAAATTACCAAACAAGAAGCTGTACTCCAAAATTAATTATGAAACCCTGATCTCTGATCTGGAAAATGCTGACTTGGACAACTTTTACCAGGCAGAAGATCCCTCAGAAGCCTCAAATATACTCATTAACGTCTTGGGTGCGCTTATCCGTAATAATACTACTATTAAAAAAGTAAGTAATCGGGAAGTTATCTCTAAACCTTGGATTACACAGAGTTTGCTAAAATGTTTACGCCACAAAGATGCTCTTCATCTGAAAGCTAAAAACAATCCGCTTAACTATGTGCTCCAAGATAACTATAAAAGATACAGAAATAAATGTATCAGTGTTACAGAAGAATCGCGGAAATCATATGAGTCCGGATTACTGACTGACGCAAATGGTGATAGTAAGAAAACTTGGAAGTGTATCAAATCCATCTGCAATATTAGCCAAACAAAAAATAAAAATTTAGAACTATTGAAGATGCATAGTAATCCTAGTGACGCTCTTAACGAAGTCAATAACTACTTCTCCAGCATTGGCAAAAATTGGCACTTGAAATCCTCAACAAACTTAATATATCTGAACAAGATCTTGTTAACTGCTCAGATCTCATTTCAGCAACACCAAATGACTCGTTATTTATGTCCCCTACTGATAATTATGAAATTCTTAAAATAATAAATTCCTTAAAGTCATACTCTGCGCCTGGCTGGGATAGCATAGGTAACGAACTACTTAAAAGAGGCAAACATACACTCATACCCGCCATCGTTCACCTTTGCAATCTGAGTCTCTCATCTGGTATAGTTCCGGATTGTCTTAAAATAGCTAACGTAGCCCCATTCAAAAACAGGTGATCTGCTTCTCGCTAAAAACTACAGACCAATATCATTACTCACCTCTATATCTAAAATAGTCGAAAAGGTAGTCAATAAACGCCTACTGTCATTTCTGGAGGCAGAAGGCCTATTATCGCAGAACCAATACGGCTTTCGAAATAATTGCTCTACTGATGATGCAGTGTCTAATATGGTCAATTTTGTCTCAGAACATCTTGATAAAGGCAAAAAATGTGCTGGTGTCTTCCTAGACCTAGCAAAGGCCTTCGACACAGTGTCTAGGTTAATACTTCTAAAAAAGATGGAAACTATGGGAGTAAGAGGAGTTGCCCTTGACTGGTTCCGATCTTACTTGAGCAACAGGAAACAACGTGCTAAAGTTGGTGAGGTACTGAGCGACCTCGCTGAGGTGGACTTTGGTGTACCTCAGGGCAGCGTACTTGGTCCTTCTCTATTTCTAATATATATAAATGGCTTATGCTCTCTCCGATTGCCCCAAACAAGGATCTTTGCTTTTGCTGATGACACAGCTTTGATTTTCTATGGAGACAGTTGGGAAAAAGTGGCAGACACAGCTGAACGTAACATGAGGATAGTCTTTAGCTGGCTAAATAATAACCTGTTAACCCTAAACACTGAGAAAACGAAACTTGTACCCTTCAACATAACTAAAAGAACAGCTCCCCATAGTTCATTCAAAGTGAAGCTCCACAATTGTCCCATAAATCCCCTTTCCAATAATTTCTGCACATGTCCCTCACTTGAACAAGTAACGAATATTAAATATTTAGGGATATACATTGACGAAAATCTCACTTGGAAAAAACAAATAGACTACCTGTGTTCCAGGCTCAGAAAAATTCTGCACATTTTCAAGCACCTTAGAGCTATCACAGACGTAAAAATCATAAGGCTAGTATACCTGGCACTATGCCAAAGTATCTTATCCTATTGTTCTAGCTCCTGGGGCGCTGCTTGCAAAACATATTTACATAAACTAGAAAGGGCCCAACGCGCAGTACTAAAAGTTGCTTACCACAAACCATACAGATACCCTACAGAATCCCTATACAAAGACGTAAACCACCTTACGGTTCGGCAGTTGTATTTATCCTCAGTCATACTCAAGTTCCATAAAACCTCACTTATTACAGTCTCCTCTACTTATTCCAATAGACGGACAGTATGGAGCGCCCTGAAAGTCAAAACAAGTTTTGGCAAAAGAAATTATAACTTTGTAGGTCCTACACTCTACACCAAAATAAATAAATCAATAGATATAATGGATCTCGCGACTAAAAAGTGTAACAAGAAATTACTAGCCTGGCTATTAACATTAAACTACCATGAAACGGAATCCCTTCTTATCACACCAACGTGATAGTCACACATGAATAAATGAAAACGAACTTAAGCATAAAAACAAAAATATGTAATAATTTATAAGAAACAAGTTAAATCAGACCGAAGTTCCCTTCCCCCCCCCCCCCCTTCCTCCCTACACACGATTCAGAACCCTATATCAATAGAATTATGTAGCACTAGTAAAATAGATCCCAAGACATCACTTTCCTTCTCTCTCACTACCACAGGTACACACTACACATCAAGCACACACGCGCACTTACATACACACACCCACACACCACACACCATACCCACACACACAAACACACAAATACACAGACACACACTCACACTCTCAAACAGGACGAAAGAGACTATCTCCCACAACACAGGTTTTACCTAGGGTGGGAGCTAGTGATCTTGTATTGTACTCTATTCCTTCGTTAAGATATCTGCTAACTGTATGTAACATTTTATTGTATTGATTGTTAATGTTTCAATAAACTATAAACTATAAAAAAAAACTATATTGGAATAAATCACGATAGCAAATAGGTAATTAAAGTTAGTTTGTATGAAATGTCGAGGGTTTGGTTGCACTGTCTGTATCCCTTTTCTTGTACACAATTTGACTTTTTTTTTTGATACTTACATTTTTATTTATTCGTGTTCTATGAGAGACTAAACAGCAAAAACATAGAATTAAAAGTAATGACAGCAAAATTTCGGTTATTTTAACTCGTTTAGAATAAATAAATATTGCTGGACTTTTCACACAACGCCATCTAGCCGCAAACTTACAAAAAAAAAACTAATCAAAGCTTGTATTATTGTATCTTTCATTTAGTAAATATACCTATACATAATACACAACTATATATAAAACAAAGTCGGTTTAGTTACACCATTTATAACTCAAGAACGGCTAAACCGATTATGATGATTTTTGATTTGTTGGATTTGTCTACGCCCCGAACAGCAGAATAACTATTAAAATATGGGAAACATTTACACAAAAACAAATTATTTAGAAAATTCATTTTCTCATATAATGATGGCCGACTGACAATTCTACCAGGGTGTACGTTGGCAGCCCGCATCATATGCATATCAAGGCGGTACGAAGTTCGGCGGGTCAGCTAGAGAAACAACCAGACCCGGAACAAATATCTGTAGATCGTGTAAACAGTTGTTCCGCGGTGGGAATCGGACTTGCAACCTCCTGCGTCTCAGACGCCTATTCGCCCACTGCACCATATAGGTCGTCAAAAGCAATGGCAACATTGTTTTTAGTAAAAGCTGTGTCAAATTTTTGTAAAACTATATTTTTACTTGATATTTTAAATCGTAGCCTTAAATATTTAACAACAACCGATTACGTTTACATCTCCCTCGACTGAACGAGGTCAGTGCGTAAATTTTTTATGTTATTTTTAAGAGGTACTTTGAAATTCGTTGGAACACAGCTCAAGATGTTCACAGCTAGTTTAATTGAGGTCAATCCTAAAATTAAAAAAAAATACGAGCCTTACAGTAATCGCATATGATGTGTAACATAATTTTTATTGTAGGTACATCATATAAATAAAAAATTACAAACAAAATAGAAAACACAAAGCAAATCTTAATTTTATCTAGCGAATTCATCACTCTGAAAGTTGGTAATTGAAAACTCGATAACGGCTCCGTAAATGAAATTAACCGTAAGTAAATTTAAAAATAGAATGAGGGTCATTCTATTTATATTATGCTATGATGAAATACAACCTCCATGACAAATCCTTACTTCTATTAAATGAAAGAGGCCATTTATTGAAAGAGATTATATTTACTCTCGTAGTAAAAAACATCTGAACACCGCGTGCGCTCATTGATCAAAGCACTTCCCCGGTTTCCTGTTACACATTTCCGTTCCTTTCCATAATCACTCCCACAAACCAAGCGGAAAGATGTTACACATCACAAAGCTATGTAGCATAGAAACATTGCCATAACTACGTTAGCGTAGCGAAAGTGACTATTTTAAAAAAGTCCTAATAAACTTTGACGACCTTCGTGGCGTATAGCCGGCTGAGATGCAGGAGGTTGCGGGTTCGATTCCCACCGCAGAACAAATGTTTGTATGATCTACAGATTTTTGTTCCGGGTCTGGTTGTTTCTCTATATATTATAAGTATGTATTAACATAAAAAGGATAAAAGTATTATATCAGTTATCCGGATCCCATAGTACAAGCTTTGCTTAGTTTGGGGCTAGATAGCGCTATGTGATATGTCCAGCATTATATATTTATTATGAAACTTTGCAAAGCTTTCATATACATTTGTATCAGTTTTTATTGAAAATATTGCTTACATTACATTACGCCATTATTTTTCCAATTAAGTAAACCTTTCACAGTTAAATTTGCATACAACCAAACTGATATTAATATCTATTACAATGACAGGCGCAGCGGTCTGTTTGTGACGCTTCTTTTCGTAATAATATTAATTAGTGTTTTGTTGAATTAAGTAATGCATCATCATCATCCACAGCCTGACTTGACCCATTGTTGGATATTATTATTATTACAGCGTCTTTATTTCCTTAACAAACGAATGTTTTATGTAGTAAGATTAATGTTTAATGATGGCTTATGCTCCTTTCGGGTATAGGCCTCCCCAAGTTTGTGCCATCCAACACGAGCCTGCGGTAGTCTCACCCACTGACGGCGCGCGGCCTTTACGATGTCGTCCACCCACCTAGCTGCCGGATGTCCACCCTTCTATACCCGCTCCTTGGTCTACATTCAGTTGCTGTCCTGCTCCATCTGTCATCACCACGTCTAGCCAAGTGTCCCGCCCAAGACCATTTCAGTTCCATAACTCGATTTTCAACCTTTGTTCATGTACGGATCTCGATGTTTGGAACTCGATCTGAATCTGATGCCAAGTATGGTACGAGTACACTCCATGGCTATCTGTTCAACTCTAGAGAGTAAACTTAGATCTGAATTAATTATTTAATAATAATATTTAATACACTGTTTAGACTTCACGTGTTTTGTTTTTGTTTCCTCATGGATTCTGACACTTAGTGCCTATTCATCACCTTCTAGGAATGCTTTTCAATGGATAAAAAATAAATACATGTTTGTTATAAAAACAGATAAAGAGAGTATGAATTTTATCCGCCAATTATAGTTACTCGATCGTGAAATAGGCATTACGTCATAACGTATTTTTAATTATGAAATTACAATGACTAAGAATAGCACTGTAAAAAAATATAATGGACATTCATGACAATATCAACAGTACACTAGCTGACTCGAATTACCTGCGCCAGACTTCGGGAGCTGGTAGTCTGAATGTTGCCAGTTTATTGCTACCATTTTGCCTTTTTAATATTTTAATGGCTGCAGTTGGTAGGGACGGTTGTATGCGTTGGGGGCGGAAAATAATAAAGTATTAATAGGTCTCGTATTTTATACTATTCATTGGCTCGAAAATACAGGTTTAATTTATTTGTATACCACCTGAGAGCTTTTTAATTACCCTGCAGTGCTAGCACAGAACTTATCGAATTTAATAACCGATAAACAGACACATGTTTGCAATTAAATAGTTTTTTTATAATCTGTTCGATTTAATTTAGTATACATATACTTGTAGACCAGGATTGGGACACAGGCTACTTTTTACCAGACTGCGCAAAAGGAAACCACGTGTTTTATTGAAAAACCACGTGTGCGAAGCCGCGGGCAGGTCGGCTAATTTTAAATAAATATATAAAAAACAAGAGTTGACCACTTGTAAGTCCTTATATAAGAAAATTCAAATTTTGACGTCACTATAATATACAAACTGTTTATTTATGTACGAATTTAGAGGTGGGTTAATACTGGTAGCTTGAATATGCATCTAGTAGGTAATCAATACATTTCCATAAATCAATTTTTACGTAAATCGGCGGCGCCTTTACGACGATGCCGCTTAGTCAGTTTAACAGGTACCTTTTTACATGATAAATGAATATGATTTTTTTACCTATTTTATACAGGTTGTTTCATTGATATCAAGATTGTTTGAAAATTTAAAATTTTCTACGGAATTTGATAACAACCTACTTTACAACAATACTAGCCATAATACCCGTGTTTTCATTTAATGTCGTACATAACAAAACAGGTTGTATAATAGTTGCACGACATTATATCTCCGAAGAAAACCTCTCAAGAAAGCTCCACACTGCACACTGTAAGGTTCTGTAAACAAGTCGTGTGAGTTATAAGCGCCCTCTCGTGGGAAATAACGTGTCCTGTTTGTTTGACCTCACGCTCAGGTGGATTTGTAAGGTAGTATTCATACGTATTATTCATATATACCTTCTATAACATATGAACATTTTGTTGGTATCAAATAAATGCACATTATAAAAGTTTGAGAAATTTTGTTTATAAATGATCTATTCGAGGGAAAATTTCAAATACAGTTTTATCAAAAATTTAATATTCTAATATTTTTTAAAGGACCTATTAAGCTATTTATATCACACACGATGAGTAAGACCTCGTACCTCGTACGATGTACGCACGAGTAAAAAAAAATCTAATTCAACTTAACATTATAGGGATAAATCAGTCCATTTTATTACAATTTTTAATATCAGTTTAGCGTCTCTATGTGATATTTCCAATAAAAAGTTATCTTATCTTATCTTAATCTCAGAAACCACTGAACTGATTCTGAAAGTTCTTTTACCGATAGAAAAGCTACACCGTCTCTGGATTATATTTAATTTTTATAAAAATCCGTGCGAAGCCGGGTGGAACAGCTAGTTAAATATAAACCCATTAAAATAATATGTGGACGGCAATCTGCAATATGCGAAATCAAAATTCGTACGAATAATTGAATTTAGTTTGCATAATGGCGAATACCAAAACTTCCATAATATACAGTCAGCGCCATTTTGCACGCCATGACAACTTTGTACGAACGTCATATAATTATTATGTTATTCATATTCTATAACAATGAGTATAATTAATAAGATTCATTTTCTAATAAAAAAATATACTCAGAAACACTAGTTAATCCTGGATAAAATTTCAACTCGACGTTCCGATGTTATATCGAGCAATTCTGTAGTTTGTGCTATTGTAAACCAAAGCGAGATCTCCAAATCAACTTGGGTAAATCGGCGTTGTATGTATGTATGTAAGTATGTATATGGTATATGTGGTAGTATGTTTGTTTGTCCGAGGATAACTTTCGAAGCGTTGATCCGATCATCGTGAAATTTGATACATAGGTAGTGATGGCACAATTTTGGTGTGAGTAAATGAGCTAAAAATGTGGGGGGGGGGGCTGTTATGACATTGGGATTCAAAAGGGGTAAAAAAAAATGAAAATGAGACTGTAAGGTCAAATGGGACGTCAAATGAAAGGTCTTCATTAGTAGGTACATTTCAACCCTGTTTTTATTTTTAGTTTAATCCTTGTAGTTTTTGAGTTATTTACCATAATAAAAACCAAACTTTGACAAAATTCACAGGGTACACCAGTGACTCCACAATGCTTAAATTTGGTATTCGTGTAGCTTTAGTGACATAACTATAGGCAAAAGTCTGAAATACAGAATAACTGCATTTTGTACCCCAAAAAAAAGTAACCAATGAACATGAACTCCCGTTACCTGTAATTTGAATGAAACTGTAGCTCAAGTAATGTTGTTGTTTATTTCGTGGCACTATTTTAATAGTCAAAGATTACGAATAATATATTTTTGTTGTTATGGGAGACTCGCGAGATCTCAGTTCGGGGCGAACCACTAGTTTGTACTCTAAGCTCTTATAAGCTGTGAATTTGTTAGCTGAAACATAAGCTTATTTTATAAGCTTAGCTTCAGGCTCTCTGTAAGAAACATCTATAACCACCAACCTTGTGAACTAGCACTATATCTTACCCCTCGGCTACACTATTCACTCGCGTTGCCGCGATGTTTCCGCTAATAATGCCGTAGGTGGCCAAACACATCCCTCCTCGCGCAAGTACTCGCGCGAGTAATCACACGATTATTCGCTCCATAAGTAGGTATAGGTAATAGGTTTTAATAGGTAGGTAAGTACTAGAACAGATAAATAATATACTTACTACGGTGTTATGTTCCTACTTACTCGTCATTTTCATGACTAGAATTATTATACATTTTTTTTTCGAGGAGGAAATCTGCGTATTGCATGCAGGGTACAATACGGGTTATGTGAGGTTGTCGGACTCAACGACCCACTAAAACCTCCCCGGTGGCCGGCCTCGATGCGTGTCAAAGGGTTCTGAGGGCTTAGCCAAGTTACAGTCGATTAGCGATGACGCTAGTCGATACGTCCGAAAATGTATGGGATTTGACACATGCTATAGAAATACCACGTGATTCAGCAACAACAAATGTTTGTAGAAATCGAATAGATTCGTGGCGAATGTAATTTGGCTACGGGCCCTGGGATCTCGCAAGAAACGCACCAGAGCCCCTCTCATGCAAATCGCCCATAAAGAGCACGTCCCAGGGGCTGTCGCCCCCAGCACCCTCGCGGTGCGTGCACAGCAGCACATATAATGAATACCTAGATGTACCATTTGTTTTTTTCCTGATTTGTTTACTAAATAAGATACCTGCGAGACAAACTGTTAACAACCAATATAAACTTTAAAAATTGGAGAGTTAATTAGGTTCCTCTTTATGTCTGGTAATACGAAACCAAGCTTAGACAGGCCTTACTTAAATTATAAATTTTAACGTGGTTTTATTTGACCACTCATCCGTCGTAGCAAGGTGGCACAATTTTTCCAAATCCCAAAACGCACGTGCTTCCTCTCTGAGCGCTTGAAGTACTCGTATGAGAGCGCGTGGCGTGTGGCCAGGCTACTCGCGTTCATGTTGCCGGCCCTTTGACTCGTGCACAAAAAACTGACGAAATGTGGAGCGGTAGGACATGAGCATGAGTACGTGGCCACTTGACGTCCCTGCCCACTTTCCTCGAGTAATGTGGCTGCGGGGTTAAACAGCATTGTAATATTTGTAAATCTGCCTGAAATAAATGATTTGATTTGATTATATCATTTGGTTTGAGGCTACTCTACTACTGCAGCTATCGGGGATGTTCGCGGCGGCGCGGGCCACACCGTAATGCGCAAGCGAGCCGCGTCCCTGGTGCGCAAGCTGCGGGCCAGGGCCAACACCGTCTTGGGAATGAGTGATAGCTGCAGAATAGACTGCCCGTACCAGACTTGCTGTCATAGGCATATAGTATAAATGTATGTGTGTGTAGTAAAAATGTTAGTATAAGCACATACATATAATGTATGAGCTGCATAATTGCTTGAAATAAATTTATTTTATTTATTTAAATCAAAACTACAAGATTTATTACGTACCGTTTTATCGGTTCACGAATTGAACCGAAATATTGACAGTCGTAGCACCGTTAAAGAAAATAAAACACAAACGTTTTCTTAGATTTAATAAGGTTTAAAATTCTAACGAAGGATCAACTTACATCGTCGAGTGTATAAAACCATGGCATTCGGTCGAATGTACAAATCGTATATTGATAACGTTTTTACATGTTTCGAAAAACATTCAATAAAATTTCAGGCACATTTGTACACGTGCCTGCAATTTTGTTGAATGTTTCTGATCAGATCATGTTTTCCGATACAATTGTGTTTAATTATGGTTTTGTAATACATTTTCAAACACAAAAGCTAAAGTGTAGGTATTATTGGGGACGACCTCCGTGGCACAGTGGCCGAATAGCCGTCTGAGAAGCAGGAGGTTACGGGTTCGATTCGCACCGGTATAGGCAGTACTAAAAGGTTCTTATATATACAGGATACCCTGGAAGTAGTATTTTAAGCCTGAGCAGGGTGATTCCGATCATGAAAAATAACAACTTTTCTTAGAAAAAAAGAATTATTTTAACATTTTATTGTTCTGGATATTTCACACAGTGCTATCTAGCCCCAAACTAAGCAGAGATTGTAATGTGGGATCCTGATAACTGATAAAATAATAATGTACATTTTTTTTTGTAAATACATACTTATGAATATACTTTAGAAACAACCAGACCCGGAACAAATATCTGTAGATCATGCAAACATTTGTTCCGAGTCTGGTTGTTTCTAAAGTATTATAAGTATATTAAAAAAATCAAGTATTTATGTATTCTATCAGTTATTTGATTCCTATAGTACAAGCTTTGGTTAGTTTGGGGCTAGATAGCACTGTGTGAAATGTCCAGCATTATTTATTTCTCCGATTAACCGATTTAAGATACACTTGGACAATTGCTTTTTTATCTGGATTAGAAAAATAAACATTTCTTGTTTAATATGTACCTAATATTATTAGATTTATTTTAAAAAAATAATTTCCGTTAGGCCGAAAAATCTAAAAATATAATGTTTTTTAAAATTCTACCTCTAAAATCTGAGCCCCGCGTTTCTTTGACCTAACAAAAGGTTCAAGTACAATGGTCCTCAATATAATTCAACCCTAAAATAAGGGAAAAGGCAATCCACGGAACTCATTCTGACGTCACTACGAAAGAAATGGAATTTTAGAGCTCTTCACTAAAATGCTTTTCTTCAGCTGTGATGAACATGGATGTGGCATTTTTCTTTCAAGATCTGTTTTTCCGGTAATCGATGGGGGACGCCTATGTCTTAATGACTGATTTAAACGGGTTTTTATTTGTCATCCTGACGTTTCGGCTGTGTGGCAACAACCAATAAAAAAGGTGCATACGTAATAAATACCCGTTTAAATCAGTGATCGCGTAGGTTTGGAAAATGTTATGTTACTTTAGATGTATAATTTCATATTATACAATATGTATATTATCCTATTTCATAGTACCTAAGTATATCTTTATTCTACCTACTCTTGTAAATATGAGAGAGTTCGACACTTGTCGTTGTACGACTCTACTCTAAAGGTCACACCTCACTACATGAACCCGGCAACCGACTCGCACCGCCTCGCTGCTCGGCGTTCACTCGTTGACAGCGGGTGGGCCACGGGTGGACGCCTCGTTATTATCAGTGAACGCCGCGTGGTCAGCAACACTTTCAGTTTTTCCAGAAATTTCAAATTTTCCTGCTAAGTTTTCCGGAAACTTTTCAATATTTTTCCTGTAATATTACTAATTCAGGCAATAAAAAAAAATCAGCTTAGTCGGACTATTACGAGCTCTAGGACTATCAAGTCATGCGCTTACTAACAAACAGCGTTTCATTTTTATTTATAGAGACTAATGTTTCTTTTCATTTGTAGACATTTAGTTAAATTCATTGCGCCTATTTAATAGGAACTAGACGACAATAGCGACAGAAGCGTATTAATCACATTTTAATGCTAAGACGAAACTTGATTAATAAATAATGCAGGACATTTCACACAGCTTTATCTAGCCCTGAACTAAGAAAACTTGAACTATGGGAATTAGATAAATGATAGAATACTCAGTTTTTTTTGTGAGTACATATCTCAAAAATATAGTCAATCACCCAGGCTCGAAACAAATATATGTAGATCGTGCAAACATTCTATTCTACATTCATTCTGGCTATTCGCCCATTGCCCCACGGAGGTCGTCAAATTAGCGCTCAATATATTGTGTAGGTATACAGTTTCAGTACTACACGCTCAATTAAACAGCTTCGTAATACTAATTACGAATGATAATCCTTTGAATATGGTCAATGGCTCGTTTAATGCTTGACAAGGCTATATATGCAATGTACTAAACTAAACAATACATTATATCAATTTAGAAGTGTTTTAATCCATACTAATATTGTCGACTAGCTTCTGCCAGCGGCTTCGCACGCATTGTTTGTCAACAAAAAGTAGCCTATGTTTGAATTTATCAACACACCAAATTTCATCAAAATCGGTTCAGCCATTACGACGTGATTGAGTAACAAACAAATAAACAAACATCTAAACTTTCACATTTATAATATTAGTGTGATTCGAAAGCTTCACCGATTTCGATGAAATTTGATATACGGATAGATTATGACCGGGATTTACACATTTTGCACTTGGCCACATTGGCTACTTTTTACCAAACTGCGCAGGATGGTCATATTTATATTAGTCAAACGACGCGTGCAAAGCTGCGGGTGAAAATATGTTATTAAAAATGCCACATCCAAAATGTTCTTATCGTTACCCACAATTTCATTTTCACTCAAAAGAATTCTCAACAAAATGAGAACTACACGTCGCCTGTGTTGTCCGCCTCAGAATGTTCACTCCAAAATGTATTTACTCAGTAGGTAGAATAGGAAAATAGGATATTAAACTTCATCATCACATCATATCAGTCGCGGGACGTCCACTGTTGAACATAGTTCTCCCCCATAGATCTCTAGTGACAGATCTGATGCCCAACGGCTCTCTGCAACCTTTATCAGACTTTCCATCCAGTGCGTAGTCTCCTCTCTAGAACCTTTCTGGCCTAACGGCCGTCAGTTCTTCTTTATTCTTTAATGTACACAAATAGATTACAAACAGAAACAGCTTACAAAATGGGCATGCACAAAGGCGAGCTTAACCTTAATAAGAGTTTTCTTCCAGCAAACCTTTGAAGATGGAGATAGTTGATTATAGTGGTGGGGACGTGCACAGAAAAGGCAATTAAAGTGTATGCATGGAGAAATGCTGCCATGTACAGGATTATGCGAAAAGCCCTGAGCTCAGCATATGCTGTAATAGTACATTATGATATAAGTGCGGTAAGTTGAAAATTACAGCCGAGGCTGTAATTATCAAAGCGCACGTATGTCATACGACGTTTTATAACATATTTGCGAGGAAATAAATAAAATTCGGACTTTCTCGGAAAGACAAAGCGCGCGGAATATTTTTTACTTATTCACAAATTAGCGATGCGCGCGCATCAGCGCTTTTTTTTTAATGCAAAGGCACAAAAACAGCCAGTATTACTAATAAAGTAAATTAATATTTTTTTGTTTTTGTTACAGATAAATGGTTGTAATTTACTGTCAAAATTAATTAAATTAAAGAATTACATTTTTATTTTTTATATTTTATCTCCCAAAGTTAATTTTATTCATAAAATGTTGACCCGTTTTCTGACATAAAAACTCTTTCCTAAGATTTAAAAAAGTACCGTTCGTTTTAGACGGAGCATCTTAATAAACCGTACGTTTTACCTTATTAAAAAGAAACTCGTGCGTTTTACATTACAATAACGCACAAGTACGTAATGTAATGTAATGGCATACATTACGATATTGTAATTGTTGAAATAAAAGACCCTTTACGAGCAAATGTGTTATAAACTGTGTTATAAAATTTACAACGGCAAATTTCAGCACAAGGCTTTGGTGACTCACGAACGTACGAGTAAGTACCTATAGTTATACATAAATATACAATAATAAAAATAATACCTATAACTATATATACCTACATTATATATATAAACATAATACAATACACATAATATACCTACTTATACCTAAGAGTTTACAAGGACAGGTAATGCTCTTTGACTCTAATCTTAAAAGTGCTTAGTGATGGACTTGCGCGGATACAGTGTGGTTGAGAATTCCACAGTTTGACTCCATGGACAGTGAAGGAACCGCCATACCGACTGAAGGAATGAGGAGGGGTGTCTTCGAGCTATGTGCTCCGCCTCTTCTTGGCTATGTCTATAACCTTTGTCTACGGATCTCCTCAACTACTTAGATCCCATAGAGTAACACCAAGCGTAGCCCTCTCCGTCACGCTGAGTCATCTTATTTTAAACAGAACTGAAAATCTAACAATGACTTTGAATACTGGGTGCTTGCTTTTTAAGAAAAAGATAAAAGGAGTATCTATATAATTTTCGGAGCTATTTTTGATGACCTACGTGGTGCAGTGGGCAAATAGCCAGCTGAGACGCAGGAGATAGCGGGTTCCATTCCCGCCCCGGAACAAATGTTTGCATAATCTACAGATATTTGTTCCGGATCTGGTTGTTTCTATATATATATATAATATATATTATACATATGTATTTATTAAAAAAAATGTACATTAGTATTCTTTCAATTATCTGGTTTTACATAGTAACTCTAACTAAACTAGGCTCTGCTTAGTTTTGGGCTAGATAGCGCTGTGTGAAATGTCCAGCAATATTTATTTATTATTTATTTAGAGTTTTGAACACTGTTTTAACTCAAAACACTAAAACGGTCAAAAAGGGTTTAGCATGTAGAACAGGATCTCATACTCGGTAAAAAAAAGGTTCAATGAAAATATTCCCATAAGAAAGAGTAGTAGAGATTCTTGTGAAAGGGCTCGTCCGGGTAAACTTTACCACCATACTCTTTTCTGCTGCAAACCAGCATTGCTGTGTTTTGTTATAAAAGGTATGGTTTCTGGCAAAATCACAAGCACATAAGGCTTTAAAATATTTTTTTTATGCTACATGGAGATGGAACTAGCACCTGTATGCTTCAAGTTAATGGACGCAGGGCACTGTATTGTAGAGAACGTTTCTAAGGTGCGTGATCCACTAGGCAAATAATATAATTTGTTATAGGCCTATATAGGTATATATATTATATAGGTTACCTATTTAACATCCGTTAGGCCATATTCTGGTTCCATCTCTAGGTAGTATAAAAACAATAAAAATGGTCACTCCTTAATTACAAGCTTTTTATTAACTTGCAATGTTACATACTTTGTCCGGGTGGAATCTTGCAACTAAATTTTAAACCCGTTTTCCTCAATCAATTGAGCTGAAATTTGGAATACATATGTAACTTCAGTACTTTACTTTTTAAAAAGGTCTTTATTAAACATAAATGTTATAAACGTATTACAGCTAAACACAGTTTCGTATAATCATATCTTGATTTAGAATAACTCAGCAGGCTATAGCACCTTTATAAGTTTTTTGATAAAATTACTATTTATAATAGAGTTGCACTTTGTAAATCAATTTTCTGAATGTTATGTACTTATCAAACATAATACAGAAGTAATTACTTATTTAAAATTTCATATGAGCACTTTGTATAGCGCGCATTTTTAATGTCAAGAAATCAAGCTTAATCTACCTGTTTACAAGTAATAGTCCTAACTATTTGTAGGTAGACAAGCCTACCATGCTCATATTGCGAGCATATTAAAACTTGGTCATAATACAACCAAAACAGCATTATTTTCTTAAATATAAGGTAACAAGTCGTTGCGGACGGCATGCGATCTCACCTACCCGCATGTAACTTCAGTGACTATGCAATAATATGGTACCATGGAGGTGGTCTCATGATGGAGACGGATGCTAAACAACGGAACTTCTGAATGGGTTATAGTAGGCTTTGGGCTCATTTGAATATGCTTGCGGTTCCGATTATGAATTTTATAAAAGCTTGTTTTGAAAAAGTAATTTTTCAACAAAAACTTATTAAACAAGTACTTTGACTTTGAGACGCTCGAACAATACCTTTTGCATACTTCATCTGTCAAAAGATCTGTCTTACATTTTAAACACCCAATCAAAGAAAATGGTAATAAATCAAAAGCGTACTGAATTCAATCACTGCCGATGACAAAGTGGGTTTCATTTAGGCCGTCATTCCTAGCAGATATAACCTTAATTTAGGTCAAAATAGAGCCTAAATTCGACTGGAGTTTTAGTGTGAATTTTCGTAAAGTCCTGTTATTTTAGAATTGTAGCCAGATGATTGATTTGTTCGATGTGGATATATATAGGAACGTTTTAGTGGGACAAGTGGTTTGTAAATGACATGGATATTTATCACTGTGCTACATTTAGCCAAATTATTTTAACAAGCTGCCGACCGCGGCTCCGTACGCGTGGTTTGACATTGAAATTTATGTCCGGGTCATAATTGATCCAGGGAAGCGAGATCTGCAAATCAACTTCGGCAAATCGGCGTTGTATGTATGTATGTTTGTATAAACAAGGATAACTTTCGAAGCGTTTATCCGATCATCGTATAATTTAGTATAAATATAGGTAGTGCTAGCACAATCCTGGTGTGATATAAAAATGTTGTGGGATTGTGGATATATTGGGGTTCAAGTTCAACTTTTCGTACATATCATATTTCATTGAAATCGGTTAAGCCATTACGACGTGATTGAGTAACAAACAAACAAATAAATAAACAAACACCCAAACATTCACATTTAAATTAATAGTGTGATGTCCTGTCAAATTAACCATTTTATTTTAACCTATATGCGTATCATTTAAAAAGAAATAAACAGAACAAAGCAACGTTTAATATATATTATAAACTAGCTTCCGCCAGTGGCTTTGCACGCGCTGCTTGTCCACAAAAAGTAGCTTATGTATGAATCCAGGTTATCTACTTACATACCAAATTTCATCAAAATCGGTTCAGCCGTTACGACGTGATTAAGTAACAAACAAACATCCAAACATTCGCATTAATAATATTAGTGTGATATAATCACAGCAACAAATAAAATCATTTAAATTAGTACTAAAAACCCCAGACAGTTTAAATGGCCGTTATCAAAATCTAAAATAAAAAATGTTTATAATGTATGTTACTACATTACAAATAAAGGAAATGAAACATCTATGTATCTATTCAGCCTCCAGCCCCCACTGTTGGGTATAGGCTTCCTCTCTATGTCACCAGTTCAATCGGTCTTGAGCAAGTCTCATCCATTGCCAACTTCCGTTACGAGGTCGTCAGACCGTCAGCCGGTGGTCTGCCCTGCGGTCGACGTCCATCTCTTGGCCACCACTCTATAATTGGTCCACCTGTTGTCATGAAACATACAAAAAATATTTCAAAATGATAACATATACTTATCACCTATTAACCTACCTTAATTAAGATTTTAAGTAGTTTCTCAAACAGCAATTAAAATTGCAATTTTCTATTAAAAACCAGTAAACGGCAAGAGATTTAACTTATTAATAGCCGAGGAACTTGTCATCCCCACTCTCCCTTAATTAACCTAAGCCAATGAATCAATTAATTCGCAATTAATTTCCTATCGGTTCTACAAAAAGTTTCAATTTGTTTTGGAATTTTTCCCGTCAGGAAAAATGTGCAGTTGGGAACTTCAGGAATTGATGTCGGGAGTTTTCCCGGATTTTTTGCGGCAAGATTGATTGGCCCATGATTTTTTAATATTTGGGATCAAGTATTAAATATTGAGGGGAGAAATTGAATAATTATAAAAGTAAAAACGTTGAGGGCTCACTTTTGCTACGCGGCGTAGCTGTGGTACGATACTTGCTACGTGGATGACGAAAACAAAAAAAAAATATTAATTTTTATCTGATATATAGTTAAGATGTCATGTCCTAACGATCTCATCTTTAACTACTAAGATTAGACGAGGACTAAGACCAAAAGTCTCGAACACCGCCGTAAAGTTGCAAGCCTATCGATATTTTATAGAATACATTTCGGGGAATGCCCAGGAACTATACGATCTGATTCCGCCATCTCCCTTCTATCAAAGGACAAGCAGGCGCACGGCTCAGTACCATCCGTACCTAGTTGATATACCACCCATTCGCACACACCGATTTGGTTCTACGTTCTTGATGCGCACAGCTAAGGTATGAAACACTTTGCCGTCGGCTGTTTTTTCTAAAGAATACAATCCGGGCGTCTTTAAGGTAAGAGTAAATAGGTTTCTTCTAGATCTTCGTGCTTCATCTTAAACCACTCAATGGTTACCATCAGGTGAGATTGTGGTCAAATGAATATCTATCCTGTTTAAAAAAAATATTTTCCTAGTGTTATTTGTTTAATAACTGATTAAAATGGGTATTTATCGCGTATGCACCTTTTTTGTGTTATTTATTTACATTTTAGGTATTTTATCTGTTAGCATAGTTTGCTATATGCATATAATAAATAAATAAATATCGCTGGACATTTCACACAGCGCTATCTAGCCCCAAACTATGCAGAGCTTGTACTATGTTAACTAGATAACTGATAGAATACTTATATACTTTTTTTTGTAAATACATATTAATAATATATAGAAAAACACCCATACACGGAATAAATATCTGTAGATCATGCAAATATTTGTTCTGCGGCGGGAATCGAACCCGCTACCTCCTGCGTCTCAGCCGGCTATACGCCCACTGCGCCACGGAGGCAGTACCATATATTACCATATACCTATGTATATTAGTCTATTTTATAAGCATTTTAAATATTAGGATTAAAGCTTTATCTTAATTTTTATTTTACCTAAGAATATGTAAATCTATCCTCCGAAGTACACCGTACTTTGGGTTGCCTGGAAGAGATCACTTTCAGCGATTTCAGCGACGGCCGCCCATTGTATTGTACTTATTTTTGTATTATTTTTGTTTGTGTGGTAATTCAATAAAAAGTTATCTATTATATTCTATTCTATTCATCATCTTAACAGCCTCAGGACGTCCACAGCTGAACATAGGCCTCCCCCATAGGTTTCCAGAGCGACCGATCTTGTGTGGCCTGCACCCAACAGCTCCCAGCAACCTTTATCAGTTGGGAGTTATGTAGTTAAATCTGTATAACTTTCTATATTTAACAAAAAACGGTTGACCTGCCAAACTACGACCGCCTTGACATGACATGCATATAACGCAGGCTGATAATGTACCTACGTCACCCCGGTAAAATTGTCAATTGGCCATCATTAAGTATAAGAAAATGAATTTTCTTCATTATTTCTTTTTGCGTGAATTTTTCCGATATTTTAATAGTTATTCTGCTATTCAGGGCGGAAACAAATCAAAGATCATCAAAATCGGTCCAGCCGTTTTTGAGTTATAAATGGTTGAACTAACCCGACTTTGTTTTATATATTATATAGATTAGTGGTTGCCTCTGCGTAGTGGTTAAAATTTGACAGAAATTCATTAAAAAAAATGTAACCTTTTTCTAGCCCTTTCTTCTCCATATAACTTTGTCAAATCTCACATTCCTCCGTTCACGCAATAAGGGGTACAAAGTTTCCTCTTCAGTAATGCAATATCTGTAATCATGCAAATATTTGTCCCGACAGGAATCAAACCTGCAACCTCCTGCGTCTCAGTCGGCTATTTGCCACAGAGGTCGGCGATTGAATGCAAATAACTTATCGCAACAATCAGCATTATTACTCAAATACAATTTTCCGCTAAATTAAACCGGGGCGGATTATCCCGACTATCGTTTCATTGTGGTAGTAGAAAAAATTATTATGACTTGTTTAGATCATGCCAGTAAATGTAGATGAGTCGAATCGAAGTATAACATTAACTCTCAAGGTCGTTCAGCGTGCTACAGATTATCTACTAGATTAAATCAGAAATAAGGAAATCCGTACCAACCTTTTCACTTACTTACTAGTTACTAACAGTTGTTTAGCATTTTTGTGATAACAAGGTAAATTATTATGTGCTTGCTTTTAAATTCTGGTAAATTAACATAAGTAACCACTCTTAGGTAAGTGTAGCGTAAGATGATAAGAAGCCAAGAATTGAGTTCAGTGGCGTACCGCGGGGGAGAACTACGTTTAGCACTGGACTGCTAAAGGTTAATGATGATGATTAAATAAATAATAATATTTCATTATTGTATTATTATTGTTATTAATAATATATAATTAACTAATAATTAACTATGATTAATATAATAATTAACTAATTATATAAATGCGAAAGTTTGTATGTTTGTTTGTTACTCAATCACGCCGTAACGGCTGCACCGATTTCCATGAAATTTGGTATATACGTAAGTTATAACCTAGATCACCACATAGGCTAAAATGTATCCCATAAATCAGTTCGCATGGGATAAAAATGGGGTTTCAAGTCAAGTTGCAAGTTTAGCTTTATTTCTAGGTTACCTACACATTTAGTAGTGTAACGCGTACGAAGTCGCGGACAACAGCTAGTTGTATATAAAGTTAAAAAAGTAATCGAAGCGGAGGACCCTGTTAGTTAAGTAGTAAAGTAGCGAGTAACTAAACCAATGTGAACAGACCATAATAACGAAATAGAGTTTTATCTTTTTATCAGCAGTATCCAATACCGATATTGGTAAATAGTCAAGCCGCCATGAAATTATATTCATCTAGCTTCCCCAGACGTCTTTACTCGACTTGTAATAATTTATTATTACAAGTCGAGTAAAGACGTCTGTGTAATAATAGATTGGCCTTGCCTTAGGCTCGCAAAAGGACTATAAGCCACAATTTTATTAATAAGCCCGCGATTTAGGTAGTCATCTTTAGCGCTATTTTGACTTATTATATTTATTTAAAAATACCGATCAAGTATGAGCAGAACCCGTGCACCGAAGGTTCCGAACCTAAATAGATTTATTTATGTTAATTAAGCAGCGCCATCTAGTTATGTAACCGGCAAGCCAATAAAACTTTTAAGACAGATAAGTAAAATAACTGCTAAATAAAGACTTTGTTTTAATTTTCTGTAATCTTTGCATATATTATATCTACCAATCAAACTGATTTTAGATTTTTCAATTCGCCAACTTCGGAGATAAGGAGGTAACGGTATTTTTTTGTCATATTTCATCATAACCCCAAAACTCTATAAAATTAAAAAACAAAATGTTTTGTAATTTGTAAATCAATCTCTTTGAAATGATATCCGACTTGACCTAGTAACGTTTTAAAATTGGACCCTCATCGTCACCACAAAAGAATAAATCAATATTATTGATCGAGCGAAGCGAGATCTCCAAATCAATTTGGGCAAATCGGCCTTGTATGTATGTATGTATGTTTGTTTGTTTGTCCGAGGATAACTTCCGAAGCGTTGATCCGATCATCCTGAAATTTGATACATAGGTAGGTAGTGATGGCACAATTTGGTGTGACTAAATGAACTAAAAATGTTGGGGGGTTGTTGGGATATTAGGGTCTTTTATTCAGATCAACTTTACCGAATAACAAAAAAAACGTATCCTTGTAATTGCTGCTTGTTTGTTTTCTAAATACCTGTTTGCCAATTGGAAAAGAACTTCTACAACCTTTTCCATTCTTATCTTTACTGAACCATTCTGTTCCTGCCACTATTATACAAATAACTAGCTGACCAATCCGCAGCTTCACACGCATAGTTTTTCAATAAAAACATTACCCTCCTTCTGCGCAGTTGGGTAAGAAGTAACCTATGTTACCCAGGGATAATGTAGCATTCTAATAGTGAAATATTTTTTGAAATTGGTCCCGTAGTGTTTGAGTTTATTCGTTACAAACATACAAAAATACAAATCTTTCCTCTTTATAATTTTAGTATAGATAGTTATAAATAATATTGGTATCTGAGGGCTTAGCCAAGTTACAGTCGATTAGCGATGACGCTAGTCGATAAATCCGAAAATGTATGGGATTTGACACATGCTATAGAAATACCACGTGATGTAGCGACAACAAATGTGTGTAGAAATCGGATCGATTCGGAGCGAATGTAATTTGGCTACGTGCCCAGAGACATTGGTGGCGATTCTATTGTTTACACTAACTAAAATTGTGTAAAATACGAACAGTCTTATTTTGTTCACATTATAGATCAAATTAGAATAACATTTAACGTGACATTTCTAAATTTAAGTATTTTTAAATAAGAACGCGTTTTTGCGGGCTAGTTTTAGTCAACACCAATTTAATTGATCACTAAAACTAGCCCGCAAAAATTACTTAATTTTAGAAATATCACTTTAAATTTCATTCTAATTTGATCTTTAGTGTGAACAAAATAAGACTGTTCGTATTTTACACAATTTTAGTTAGTCAGCGTAAAGAACAGAATTGCAACCAATACTATTTATAACTATTTAAAGCTTCAAGCCCTTATGTTGCTGAGATAATTAGCTGTGACAGACTGAAACGACCCCCCTCCCCTCCTTCTTAGTGTTTGTATGCTTTGTCTTGTTGTGTTGATTGATAGTAGTAGATTAATATGTAGTAATGTATAATGGTAATTGTGTAATTAATGAATCCTAATAAAACCCCGATTGAAATGATCCCTATTTAGTATTAGATAATTATTGTTTTGGTAAATATAAATAATTGCAAGCTTGATTGAATGAAGTTAAGTAGTTATGTATAATTATAATTGTGTAATTAATAGCCGTGTTTGGTAATAATATAGCGATGAATAAAAATAAAGTATTTTATAATTTATAGTAGATAGAACGATGTTTTGGCGCGTGATTGAATAATGGCTTGTGACCGTCTAGATATAATCTGGAAAAGTTAACGTAATTTCCTCGAAGAAAATTCCTGTAAATACCCCAAAAAAAACAACAATGGACATTGTGCTGACGTCATAAAGGTACTGATCTATATATCTACAACTTACCCCATACACGTAGATTATTGGATGCATTTCTCGAATTCCACGATACTGTTGCAAATCCTGTTGGGTTAAAAAAACAATGCAAAAATTCCGTCTAACTAAGCTTAAACATGTAGTAACTCTAATTAAAAAAGGATGCTATTTTCATTTCATCTTTAAATAAATATCTCGAGTTATTAATCAATCTGTTTGGTAGTTTTTCTTTACACTAAGACAATTGTCAAAGTCATGTACTTTTAGTATGTATTGAGTGTATATTTATGCTCCAGGAAATGTTGATTTCAAAGGCCCAATGTATACGGAGTTCATAAGCTTATGTAGTCCTGTGGTAATTACGCAGTTCTTTAGCATTGTAATTATGCTAGATCAATTGTTCGTTTTCTATCCCTAAAATTACGCGTTTGCATATGATAAATTTTTACGCTTGGCAGTCAAGAAGTTTCACGTCTTATAGCTAACATAACTCAACATGCATGCATGCGTGCAATTGTAAGGTGTGTAATGTGTGAATAGATGTTTGCAAATTCTCAGTTATCGCAGGCTAGTGACCTTTTTCATCCATTAACAACAACATGACCCATGATTTTTCAGTCGCTTTGGACTTCTCCCACGTTGCGCAATTTTTGCGAATGCATTTAGCATTTTGAAGATAAATGGGGTGTCGTGTATGATAGGAATATCACGCCGTTGACATGTGTATCCCTGACAATATAATTCGGCAAGTGTGTGTAATTTATGATACGTTTTTTTATAGTTGGTTTTACCAATAGATGTGCAGAGATGTTTATTCAGTTCGTCAGAGCCAACCATTGTTATTATGGGATCTGGCTTGGTATTTCATTTGTACATATATAGATATGATTCGTCAGGTGAATACGCGCTGCTTGGACCTGCATTTCAACCGAAAATTTCAGACAATTAACGGGACCCCTAAGACCAAGTCGCAAACCCGCTCTACGCACTTAA
Source organism: Philereme transversata (assembly GCA_963924445.1). Classification (NCBI taxonomy): domain Eukaryota; kingdom Metazoa; phylum Arthropoda; class Insecta; order Lepidoptera; family Geometridae; genus Philereme; species Philereme transversata. The sequence goes on from OZ004347.1 coordinate 3,510,308, forward strand.
CGAGAATACATAGATAACATATATAATTTACAGTGTATTATGTAATCCCTCAGGATTCATTTATTCATCTCTGTAGTTGTGTTTTTATATTTCATCAAGTTAATGATGGGTGTGTATGGTTTGTGAATCTTCTTGCCTTTCAAATATGATAATAAATGGTTTTAACATAAGTTACGCAGATTGCAGTTCAATATAGACAAATAAAATCCTCATTTCCCATTTTCAAAATGAAACTTTGTCATTATTGCCAATTGGAATTTAATTATTTCTATTCCATTGAATAGTGGATATTTGTAATTCAAGTACATAATGGTCAAGTCCAGTCATTTTAATTACGTCATTTTGTATTTGCAGTCATTTTAAAATAACCATCAGGGTCGGTAGATTCTCGTAGTAAATTGTTTAATAATTGTAACCAATTAAAGAAATCAAACTAAAGTGTTCTTAGAGTTGAAGCCTAAATTATGGTGGTATTTTAGCATTTACTAATGCATTAAATACAGATATATTCATTATTATATTTTAATCCCAACGGTGAAAGTTGAAAGTATGATTATTAATCAATAGATCAATTAATCTCTTAATACGTATTCATAATTATTATTTTCAAAGAGCACTGTAAATGTATTGAATCGAATCATCTATATTAAGTCCACAAAATAACAAGGTGGAATAAATTAATAATTGAGATGAATTAACGGCTTAGCCTGTAACTTGTAGAAGTCAAATATGTCTGGATTCAAACCAGAAACACTAATCTGCGATGTAAAGTTGTGGAACATAATTATCCGTAATCTTTTACCTAAGACTTACTTAAGCAAAGGACTCATTGCTCCAAAGTACTAAGTTATTTGGAATTCCTGCCCCAAATAATAATTAGGCTCACAACTATGCACTAAAATACTTAGTCATTCAAAATTCTCGCTCTAAGCTACTTAGTCATTCGAAATTCTCACTCTAAATTACTTAGATATTCGGAATTATCGCTCTAAATTACTTAGTATTCGGAATTCTCGCTCTAAATTACTTAGATATTCGGAATTCTCGCTCTAAATTACTTAGATATTCGGAATTCTCGCTCTAAATTACTTAGATATTCGAAATTCTCGCTCTAAATTACTTAGTATCAAAACTATGCCCTAATATACTAGATATTCGGAATTCTCGCTCTAAATTACTTAGTATCAAAACTATGCCCTAATATACTAGATATTCGGAATTCTCGCTCTAAATTACTTAGTATCAAAACTATGCCCTAATATACTAGATATTCGGAATTCTCGCTCTAAATTACTTAGATATTCGAATTATCGCTCTAAATTACTTAGATATTCGAATTATCGCTCTAAATTACTTAGCTTTCAGAAACGCTGACCCGCTCGGACGAAGCACTGAATTTAATTTTATTTTTAACACTTTTCTTTTTTTTTTTTTTTTCTTTATGAACAGACAAAGACAAACACTGATTCTACATATATATCATAACTTGATTTAATTCAAGGCCCAAGTATCTGTGGACTGTTGCGCGCGCGCTGTTTTAGAGAACTGAAATTCTCCCACGTCCCTTAATAGAATCTGCCAAACCCATCATATTTTTTTCACGGATTGAATTTGACACCCACCTCAATGCGTAATCTCCTACTATTGGTTAATTTTCTGAAACCACGCCCTCTTTGATAGTAGCGTTCCCCAACTGTATAAAAAAATTAAAGGTCCCATGTTTATCTAACAAAATCTACATACTTGAGACAAATGGATTTAAGAGTAAAAGTGAATGCTTCAAACTGTCAACTCCATGGACAAACGATCATAAATCCTTATTTTTATGGGTTTCACATGTAAGCTCTAACACTTGTTTTAAAATATCCAATTTCGTAATATCAGCAAATTTGAAGGGTCATATATATTAGTTTTATCTTTTCAGCATTGATTTTAAAACTCGACTCAAGTGTTTTATTTTTTTTTTTAAACTCTCGACAAAATTCGAAGTCATAAATATTATTTTTATCTGAAATGCATCACGGAACATTATCTATTCGTCTCTCGAAACTTAACGGTTATTTATTAAGTACGGGGTAATGTACCATTTCATTCCCCTCCCTGGTCGTGGGCGAAAATGTGTTGAAGATTTTTGGTCACGATCAAATAATATGCTTTCTTTATTTAATTAATATGCTATTAGGATGAAACCAAACTTCCTTACTGTTTTATTACTATCATTTAATATCTAATAAGCTAAACATTAACCTATTCTCTATCTAATCTAAACTCAATCTTATTCTATTTATTATTAACAATATATTTCGAAATCTTAACAATATCTTTTAATTTTAATTTTAAACAATATCTATTTTTTTTTCTTTTTATTATTAATTCTTAACTATACCTAATACTAATAGTTTTATACATTTTTTTTTTTTTTTTTTCCAAGAGAGGTATATCATCTAAAACAACTTCTCGTTCCTACTGGTGTATATTAAATTTCGACACAATCATTTCTTTATTATATATTCACAAATTATATGGCAACTATTGTTTCTCTTCATTTATGTAAAATCGCGATAAATGGATCGCATTGTAATTTCCTATTACTTTTCTTGATTTCGGACAGATTAATGTATATACATTATCATATGGTACAGCTCCTATTTTATACGGTCCGTCATACAACAAAGAAAATTTTTTTGTTATCTTTTGTTTAGCGTCTGACTTATTTAAATTGCTCAATTTAACCCAATCTCCTATCTGATAAATCCTAATCTTATGTCTTTTTGAAAAACAATTTTCCCTTCTCTTAATAGCTTCCATTAAGTTTTCCCTTACCTTTGCACGTATATAGTTTAAATTATCAACATTTTGTTTTTCTTCTACATTATACTTTGATAATACTTTGTCGACATTCAACATTACATTTTTCCCAAAAACAACTTGGTTTGGCGTGTACCCTGTACTTTCATGTGCCGCGTTATTATAACATTCTTCTATCTTGTCAATAATACTTAACCAGCCTTTGTGATTGCTGGAACAATACGTTCTAAAGAAACGTCCTAATTCTCTATTGACTCTTTCTACTGAATTTGGCCTAGGGTTGCGAACCGATGTATGTGAAAATTTAATGCCAATTTCATTTAGTCGATTTTCCCATTCTCTTGACGTAAATTGTGATCCGTTATCCGTAACAATATGTTTGATTGGTATTAGCTGATGATATGCTTTCACGCTTTTTACTACAGTACTCCCGGTTGCTTTTCTCATTGCATATAGCTTAATGTACTTACTGAAGCTATCCTGTATGACACATATATATTTGCATCCAAACTTGCTAGCTGGTAATGGCCCATATAAATCTGAAAATACTAATTCCCCTACATCGTTTGATTGCACAGCTTTACATTTACCTACATATTTTCTTAAGTCACTTTTAGCCTTTTGACATATTTCACAGCTCCTTACGACTTTTCCTATCTCCCTTCTCATATTTGTGAAATAAAACCTAGTTCTCATTGCTGCAAAAACCTTGTGTTTTCCAAAATGACCTAATTCCTCATGAATCCCCGTTATTAACTCATTTTGCATTAATTTAGGTACGACCAATACTTTTTTTCCATCTTCCCAACCCTTGTACTTTAATACGCCATCTTCGAAGTAATAATGCTGTTGACCTAAGTTATCGTGCAAATTCCTCCCGTTTAATGAATCAATTATACTATTTATTTGCTCATCCTTATTTTGTGCTTCTTTTATCTTGGAAATCCTATCCAATAACTCCTTTTGTTTTACGCATTTAAACGTTGCTATCTCTGGACAGACTACCTTTGTTTCCTGAATACCAGCTTGCCCAGGCAAATATCTAGATAATACGTCGACGACAGTGTTTTGTTTTCCCGGCACATGTTCAAGTTTATATTGAAACTGACTTAAAAATATTACCCATCTAACGACACGTGCACTACACAATTTCCAATTTTGTAAGAACAATAAGCTTTTGTGGTCCGTTCGTATTGTAAACTGTGTTCCCCGTAGATAAGTTTCAAACTTCTTTAAGCTGTATATTATAGCCCATAACTCCTGCTCACTTATACTCCAATTCCTCTCGGCATTTGTTAAAGCTTTACTACAATAACTAATCACTTTATGGTCCTTGTTTTTATCTTCCTGATAGAGGCAACCCGCAATTCCGATCGAACTACTATCCGTTTGCAAAAAGAATGGTTCCCCTAACTTAGGATGTGTTAAGAGCACTGTATCTAAAAATTTGTTTTTTATTTCTTCAAAACAAAATCGTTCCTTTTCCGTCCAAATAAATGCACACCCCTTACACAACAATTCATTCAATGGCTTAGTTATTTCCCCATATTTTTCAATGAATTTACGGTAATAATTAAGCAAACCGAGGAACGATCGTAAATGCTTAACATTTGTAGGTGCCGGAAAGTTTTTTATGGCTTCAACCTTTTCCGGATCCATTCGTAACCCTTCAGTTGAGACAATATGCCCTAGCAATTTTACTTCTTTCTTTAAAAATTTGCATTTTTCTAGCTTACACGTTAATCCCGCCTCGCGCAACCTTTCTAACACCTTGCTAATATGTTCCGCATGTAACTCTATCTCTTTATCATCCTTCCCCTTTGTATAAACGCACAAATCATCTAAATATGCCACACAAAACTCTTTTATTTCAGGGCCCAGGATTATATCTATCGCTCTAGAAAAACTACCTACTGACGTCTTCAGCCCTTGCGGTAGAACACTATAAGTATAGCTTTTCCCATCAAATGTGAACCCCGTGTACTTGGTGGATGCCTTTTGCAACGGTATCTGGAAATACGCGTCATTTAAATCTAAAATCGTCATGAATTTCACTCCATGAAACGACTGTAAAATTTCTGATGTTAATGGCGGTGACTCTGTCTCTCCTTCCATCTTCTTATTTAATTCTCTGGCATCCAATAAAATTCTTACAGAACCATCACGTTTTAAAGTATAGGTCAACGGACTGCTATATGGCGTACTCTCCCGTTTTATGATTCCTAACTGTTCAAACTCTATGATTTTATTTTTAATCTTCTCCCTATACTCATACGGTACCGGATATGAACGCTTTACAAAAGGTGTCGAATCTAACATCTTTATTACGTGTTCGTATTTGTCAGTTCTCCCCGCTTTTCTAGCAAAAGCCTTTCTATTGTTCATTAACACAGGTAGTAAAACCTTTTTATATTTAAATGGCAAATCTTGCTCCTGCAGATAAATTTGAATTTTATCCTCAGTAATATACTCGAGATCTATCGTGTTTTGATTTATTTGATTAATTAAATTTACATTTTGTAACCTGCTCTCCCCTCCCAGACTATTGTTAGCCTTACCAACAGAAATCGAATTCATTTTTAATTGCAATTGTTGATCTAAATGCTCTATTTGTAATATTCTTTTTGCTGAACAATCGATTTGAGCTTTAACCCTTTCTAACCAATCCATTCCTAGTATCAAAGGTCGTGTCAATCTTTTTATTATTAAACATGGTATGCTAATTTCAATTTCTTAAATTTTCAATGTAATTAAACACATTTTATCCACCTTTTCACCCTTTTTTTTTTCTTAACGCTCCTTGTATTTGAATGGCTGGTACCAGCATCTCACCTAAATTTCCTATTTGTTTTACTATATTGTCATATAACCCCAACGATAAACATGTAACCTGACATCCCGTATTAATTAGAGCTTTTATTTTAATGTCCCCTATTCTAGCTGTTATTTCAGATAACTCCGTTAAAGTTGTAACTAATTGTTCCTCACATTCTACTAGATCATTACCGAATACTGTAGCTATTTCCCTGTGCCGTAACGTTAATGTACAAGTTTGACACTCGTTTATTCTACCCGGACATGTAAATTTTTCTTTATTCTGTCTTATCTCTATTGTTTGAATTAATACCCTTACATCCCTTTTAAAGTCTCGTTTAATATTTGATTCTAATAGACCTTTCGTCTGTATTCTTATTGGATTTAAACGACCCTTTCCATTACAGCCTAATCCTTTACCTGCTTCCCAACCTAGATTACATAATTGTTTATATACTAAAAGACTAACTCTTGCCTCTCCTGCATTTTGATCAAAACTACTTGTTTTATTAATTTTTGCTATTAACTAAAGTTGGGCTAATTACTAAACTAACAAGATTGTCCCCATTGTTTGGAAAGACCTTTGTTGACTGCGTGGGACCTAAACAATCAACCTGGCTTAGTTTTCCGAAAGCGATGTTCCGTTAAAGGTGTCTACGGGCACCATGTTAGTATCAGACTCATTACTTCTAATCAACGATTCTCTAGGCTCTACTATCGAGCTTCTCTAGCTGATGAGCTACCTATAGACGAATTACTTTCGATTCTATCCATTCTTTGCATTAATTCGCCCAATTTCAGATCCAAATACTGCATCAATTGAGTATCATCCCCGCTTGCATTACGATCTAACCTAAGTCTTTTAGCCTTCCCTTTGCTTGTAGAAGCACCTCTCTTGCGACTCTCCATTTTTTTTATAATATATATATATATATTCCACTAAAACTTAAGTTTATTTCTTTTCACTCACTACACTTTTAGTTTATATTTGTATAATTTTCCAATTGTCTTATTATAGTTATTGTTCACTATTTGAATCAAAGAAATATCGAATATTATAACTTAAACATCACACATCTGCTCATAGGGCTTTCATAAGAATACGTCATAGTAAAATAGATAAATTATTTCATTTATTTAAACTGCAATTGTTTCAACATCTGGGTAATATTGACTTTAACATTTACGACGCATTCCTAAGAAAAAGTTGTAGAAACAAAATCAAATGCCTTCCCACGCCTTCACTTAATGTCCATTGTTCTTTTCATCTAACTCAATCTTTTTAGCAATTCGACCCTAGGATGATCCTTTGTTTGAAAATAGCTGGTTACCGTCCCAGTGGGCAATAAATCACAGTTGCACATTCTTTTAACAAAACTAATAATATTTTAAAGCACACCCGAAACTAATTATCTTGTAAAGTTGGAACTTTCTTATCCATTTAAGGCCGGAAGTTCGTTGCCAAATGTCCGTTAAAGTTATTGTTTTGAGACTCGCGTCGTGTTTGATTGTTTCACAATATTCTGTACACTATAAATTACTTTTAAACCGACTTGTAAAATGAAGTTAAAATATAATTTTATGACCTACGTTGTGTTCTATTTAGAAGATATTATCAATAAACTAATTCGTTTCTTAAAATAAGTCTAATTTTAAACTGATCTCAAGGCCTAATTCGGTTCTTTTATTTCGTGTCATTGAATTATTTCAATGTCTTGTAAAACGAAATCCTCGGACACGGGCACCAGATGAAACGACCCCCCTCCCCTCCTTCTTAGTGTTTGTATGCTTTGTCTTGTTGTGTTGATTGATAGTAGTAGATTAATATGTAGTAATGTATAATGGTAATTGTGTAATTAATGAATCCTAATAAAACCCCGATTGAAATGATCCCTATTTAGTATTAGATAATTATTGTTTTGGTAAATATAAATAATTGCAAGCTTGATTGAATGAAGTTAAGTAGTTATGTATAATTATAATTGTGTAATTAATAGCCGTGTTTGGTAATAATATAGCGATGAATAAAAATAAAGTATTTTATAATTTATAGTAGATAGAACGATGTTTTGGCGCGTGATTGAATAATGGCTTGTGACCGTCTAGATATAATCTGGAAAAGTTAACGTAATTTCCTCGAAGAAAATTCCTGTAAATACCCCAAAAAAAACAACAATGGACATTGTGCTGACGTCATAAAGGTACTGATCTATATATCTACAACTTACCCCATACACGTAGATTATTGGATGCATTTCTCGAATTCCACGATACTGTTGCAAATCCTGTTGGGTTAAAAAAACAATGCAAAAATTCCGTCTAACTAAGCTTAAACATGTAGTAACTCTAATTAAAAAAGGATGCTATTTTCATTTCATCTTTAAATAAATATCTCGAGTTATTAATCAATCTGTTTGGTAGTTTTTCTTTACACTAAGACAATTGTCAAAGTCATGTACTTTTAGTATGTATTGAGTGTATATTTATGCTCCAGGAAATGTTGATTTCAAAGGCCCAATGTATACGGAGTTCATAAGCTTATGTAGTCCTGTGGTAATTACGCAGTTCTTTAGCATTGTAATTATGCTAGATCAATTGTTCGTTTTCTATCCCTAAAATTACGCGTTTGCATATGATAAATTTTTACGCTTGGCAGTCAAGAAGTTTCACGTCTTATAGCTAACATAACTCAACATGCATGCATGCGTGCAATTGTAAGGTGTGTAATGTGTGAATAGATGTTTGCAAATTCTCAGTTATCGCAGGCTAGTGACCTTTTTCATCCATTAACAACAACATGACCCATGATTTTTCAGTCGCTTTGGACTTCTCCCACGTTGCGCAATTTTTGCGAATGCATTTAGCATTTTGAAGATAAATGGGGTGTCGTGTATGATAGGAATATCACGCCGTTGACATGTGTATCCCTGACAATATAATTCGGCAAGTGTGTGTAATTTATGATACGTTTTTTTATAGTTGGTTTTACCAATAGATGTGCAGAGATGTTTATTCAGTTCGTCAGAGCCAACCATTGTTATTATGGGATCTGGCTTGGTATTTCATTTGTACATATATAGATATGATTCGTCAGGTGAATACGCGCTGCTTGGACCTGCATTTCAACCGAAAATTTCAGACAATTAACGGGACCCCTAAGACCAAGTCGCAAACCCGCTCTACGCACTTAACGAGAATACATAGATAACATATATAATTTACAGTGTATTATGTAATCCCTCAGGATTCATTTATTCATCTCTGTAGTTGTGTTTTTATATTTCATCAAGTTAATGATGGGTGTGTATGGTTTGTGAATCTTCTTGCCTTTCAAATATGATAATAAATGGTTTTAACATAAGTTACGCAGATTGCAGTTCAATATAGACAAATAAAATCCTCATTTCCCATTTTCAAAATGAAACTTTGTCATTATTGCCAATTGGAATTTAATTATTTCTATTCCATTGAATAGTGGATATTTGTAATTCAAGTACATAATGGTCAAGTCCAGTCATTTTAATTACGTCATTTTGTATTTGCAGTCATTTTAAAATAACCATCAGGGTCGGTAGATTCTCGTAGTAAATTGTTTAATAATTGTAACCAATTAAAGAAATCAAACTAAAGTGTTCTTAGAGTTGAAGCCTAAATTATGGTGGTATTTTAGCATTTACTAATGCATTAAATACAGATATATTCATTATTATATTTTAATCCCAACGGTGAAAGTTGAAAGTATGATTATTAATCAATAGATCAATTAATCTCTTAATACGTATTCATAATTATTATTTTCAAAGAGCACTGTAAATGTATTGAATCGAATCATCTATATTAAGTCCACAAAATAACAAGGTGGAATAAATTAATAATTGAGATGAATTAACGGCTTAGCCTGTAACTTGTAGAAGTCAAATATGTCTGGATTCAAACCAGAAACACTAATCTGCGATGTAAAGTTGTGGAACATAATTATCCGTAATCTTTTACCTAAGACTTACTTAAGCAAAGGACTCATTGCTCCAAAGTACTAAGTTATTTGGAATTCCTGCCCCAAATAATAATTAGGCTCACAACTATGCACTAAAATACTTAGTCATTCAAAATTCTCGCTCTAAGCTACTTAGTCATTCGAAATTCTCACTCTAAATTACTTAGATATTCGGAATTATCGCTCTAAATTACTTAGTATTCGGAATTCTCGCTCTAAATTACTTAGATATTCGGAATTCTCGCTCTAAATTACTTAGATATTCGGAATTCTCGCTCTAAATTACTTAGATATTCGAAATTCTCGCTCTAAATTACTTAGTATCAAAACTATGCCCTAATATACTAGATATTCGGAATTCTCGCTCTAAATTACTTAGTATCAAAACTATGCCCTAATATACTAGATATTCGGAATTCTCGCTCTAAATTACTTAGTATCAAAACTATGCCCTAATATACTAGATATTCGGAATTCTCGCTCTAAATTACTTAGATATTCGAATTATCGCTCTAAATTACTTAGATATTCGAATTATCGCTCTAAATTACTTAGCTTTCAGAAACGCTGACCCGCTCGGACGAAGCACTGAATTTAATTTTATTTTTAACACTTTTCTTTTTTTTTTTTTTTTCTTTATGAACAGACAAAGACAAACACTGATTCTACATATATATCATAACTTGATTTAATTCAAGGCCCAAGTATCTGTGGACTGTTGCGCGCGCGCTGTTTTAGAGAACTGAAATTCTCCCACGTCCCTTAATAGAATCTGCCAAACCCATCATATTTTTTTCACGGATTGAATTTGACACCCACCTCAATGCGTAATCTCCTACTATTGGTTAATTTTCTGAAACCACGCCCTCTTTGATAGTAGCGTTCCCCAACTGTATAAAAAAATTAAAGGTCCCATGTTTATCTAACAAAATCTACATACTTGAGACAAATGGATTTAAGAGTAAAAGTGAATGCTTCAAACTGTCAACTCCATGGACAAACGATCATAAATCCTTATTTTTATGGGTTTCACATGTAAGCTCTAACACTTGTTTTAAAATATCCAATTTCGTAATATCAGCAAATTTGAAGGGTCATATATATTAGTTTTATCTTTTCAGCATTGATTTTAAAACTCGACTCAAGTGTTTTATTTTTTTTTTTAAACTCTCGACAAAATTCGAAGTCATAAATATTATTTTTATCTGAAATGCATCACGGAACATTATCTATTCGTCTCTCGAAACTTAACGGTTATTTATTAAGTACGGGGTAATGTACCATTTCAAGACGGACGGATGGACAAAGTCAGTAACGGTAACAATATTACTAAATTAATATTACAAATTCATACATCATAATCATCATCAATATACGTCCACTACTGAATATAGGCCTCCCCCAGAGCGACCGACCTGAATGGTCTGGGGGCCAACCTCAAACTCTTATAGCAGTATCAAAATTTATTTAGATGATAGAGAAGCTTGGGATTGAAGTTGCTCCAACTCATTCAAAATGTTACAATTTAGACGTAATTTATTTTCTTTATTATGTATTGTAAAAGGATCATTAAAAAAACAACCAGCCTTGTTTCTTGCCTGTCTTTCCTGGCTTGGTCGCGAAGGAACACGCAGTTGACGTTTCAAAGTGATCCTTGTGATTTTAATGAATAAAAATATTTGACTTTGAAAATAATACAACACTGACATTTTGTACCATAACCTCCTATTATCAAGCATACTATAATATATATAAAGCTAGGTAGATGAGAGTCTGACTTAAACGCCATTCCGTTTTACGAAATGATGAATGTGGCATTGAGGATTATTTTACATTTAAATAGTCAATTTTACCGAACGATGTAATTTTTTGACTTAGAAATCAATTTTTTTATTTTAATATGTGCAATTAAGGATGTTTCAATCAAAATTAAATTTATTGATTAGTAACTAAATTTTAAAACTTGATTTGTAAATGCGTATTTCGGAACGTGTTTCCTAGTGAGTGCGAATGAGATAACGCTATACGAAATCATGGCGTTGTCTCGTTCTCGCATATAGCAGTAATAGTTAATCATTCGTTTTCTCACGTCACTACGCAGGAATAAAACAATACTGTTTATAAAGTTTGTGGTTCAAATCGAAGTAATCATGTAACAAGACTGAAACAAAACGCTCCTGCAACATAATGGTTTTCTAAAAGATTGTGGTCGGCGCCCTGCATCCAACCGCTCCCAGCAACCTTTATTTATCCAACCTTTATCAGAAATTATACCGGATACAAGAGTCTAAAACAATTTATCTCTTCATCACTTCAACAACGATTGGGTCGAATCCCACAGGGTATGACTTCCGGGCCATTAACTTTAAAGAATTGATGGCAAATCGGAACACGTGGCGTATATATGAGCCATCAATAAGTCACGAACAGTTACCTATTTTGTGCAATTCATTATTTTGAAAAGCCCTGTGAAAAATTGGGGAGATTGGATATAAAAGAAATGGAGATAGATTAAATAATAAATAAATAAACATTGCTGGACATTTCACACAGCGCTCTCTAGTCCCAAACTAAGCAGAGCTTGTACTATGGGAACAAGATAACTGATAGAATACTTATATACGTTTTTTTGTAAATACATACATAATAATAGAAAACTATCCAGACCCGGAACAGATATTTGTAGATCAGGAAAACATTTGTTCCGCGGTACGTATCGAACGCGCTATCTCCAGCGTCTCAGACGGCTATTTGCCCACTGCACCAAGGAGGTCATAATCATATGATTAATAGCAATGTTACAATAAAACTAAAACTGTTTTTTGTTTGGTCTTGTCACAATCTTCAAGTCTGAAATATAGTAGAAGTCTTCAAGTCCAGAGTGAACAGGTTGTTTCTAGGAAAGCGTGATTCATCTTCGACCATACCAACACTTACCATCAGTTGAGTCAAGTCAAAATCAAGTGCTAAGACTATAGCTAAAAAAGAATTAAGTATTTCTTCGTTACCATTTTAAATCATTGCTATTTATGCCATTAAATCTAATCTCTCCAATTATTTATACGGCTTCTTAAAATAATTTTTTTTTAATAATTGCACAAAATAGGTAACTGCGTAATACAACCTTTGAGTACGAGCTTCACATGATCGGTCACTACGTAAATGTAAGGGAAGGCCTATGTTTAGTAGCAGTTGTGTTATAAATTCACCAACTCGATCTAGGATTTTCTATCTATGATCCATTGACACCCTAAGTAAAACTAACCCGATCCATTCTATCTAAAGGTTGTCTCGTAGATAATAAGAGATTATATTACTCTTTGTCACGAAAATAAAATACATAACATATGTTTTACAAACAGATTTAGTACAATGGGCGGTCTTATTGCTAAAAGCGATCTCTTCACATGACGGCGGTGTATCTACAATAATAATAACAAGTAAGTTTTTAACAAAAATATAGCCGAGTTCAGATAACAGATATTTGTGTATACACATAATACACAAATATCTGATTATTTTTTTAAATAAAAATAATATGTGAAACACATTGTACGTGCCTTTGAAATTTGAGGGTTTCCCTCGATTTTCCCAGATTCCACCATGACCCTGACTTGGTTTCAATGTGGACCACCTTGGAAGTGCAATCATTCGAATAAAGAAAGAATTTTGAAAATCGGTCTACAAATGACGGAGAAATCGATGAACATACATAAAAATATATATATACAGTCCAACATAGAACCTTCTCCTTTTTTGAAGTCGGTTAAAAACATACCTGCACACCATAAACCTAAATTAATAATAATACAAATTTAATATAAGCATACATAAAAATGGTTAAAATGAATTATCAAGCAGTTACAACTTCAACACAGGGTAGACATCGCTACTTAGCGATAACACCACCAATTGTTAAAATAACTAGTCATACATACCCTAATAAAACCTCACAGGCTGGAATTAACAGTGGGACAGGTACTCGAAGACAAACATCCGAATTCGGAATCCAGCATCAATGGCTGGAATTTATGGTTCAATTCGCGCCCATCTGCCCCCGACGGGCTGTCACCAAGTGTCTAGATCTTGAGTTATAACGGGGAGAGAATAGGGTGTTACTGTGATTTAGGTGAGGCACAATTTTTGCATGTGACTTGACTAGAAATTAGGAAAGGTTTGAAAGATTTGAACGTGTGTAGGTACTAAACGAAAACCGCTTAGAGCCGCTACACACCGTCAATGTAACTTGTAACGTATGTATATATTTCAGAAAAACGGTAAATCACCTCCGTGGCACCTTCTGCACTCCGCAGCGGAACAAATGTTTGCACGAACTAAAGATAGGTATTTGTTTTTTTACAAACTTACTTTAAGTCATCTGGTTCCCATAGTACAAGTTTTGCTAAGTTAGAGGCTAGATAGTGCTGTGTGAAATGTCCAGCATTATTTATTTATTACTAGCTGACCCCACAAAAATTATTAAAGAAATCAAATGCAAAATGAACTGTCAAAGTGACGCGACACTTCTTGTAAATGACTGAACGACAGTTCATACAAAAACACTAAAATCACGATTAAAAACTGGGGGGGGGGGGGGGGGGTAGGAGGATGAAAAATACTTTACGACTATGCTCATACCTACCAAGATACCAAAAAAAATCATTAAAATCGGTTGACCCGTTTCGGAGGAGTGCGACCACTAAAACCGTGACACGAGATTTTTATATATTATTATAATATAATTATATATGCGGCACTCGTATTAATTTCACAACATTGGTCTTAAAAAATACTCTCCTTTTTTATAATCTTATGACGTAAATATCTGGTTATTTTGTAAGGATTCGTCAAAGTAACTACCATCTTGAACGTGTATACCTGTTCAATATTCTTTAAAACTCTTCCTAACTTTGAAATAGTTCAAACATTTAACCACGATTATAAAACCAAGCCATTTTACGGATAAACCTTGGATTTCTGAGAAACGACGAACGCATAAGAGGGCTGAAATATAGACAAGTTCATTATAAAAATAAACTTTGTCTCTAAACTATGTTCGGGTCATTTTCCAAGTATCAAAAACGAGGCATGCCCCATTTATCAATCCACTACGCAAACAGCGACTTTAAAACAAAAAAAAACGGTCCTTCCAATGGGGCCAAATTTTTCGGCCACAGTGTAAATAACGGATTGGATTGGTCCAAATCGACCGACGCTGATTGTGACAGACAGACAAAGAGTTTAATGTTATTGTTGTTCTATCATTTATAGTAAACAAAAGAATATCAATGTTTTTATCTTTGAGTCAGTACTTTCTTTCACTCCAATATGTCTGACTTCGAAATAAGTAGGTACCTCAGAATGCTGGGTATTTTTTTTTAAATACGAAATTCCATTAAGCCTGCATCAACATCATTAACACACACTATTATTATAAATGCAAAAGTTGGGATGTTTGTTGCTCCAAATCAACTTGGGCAAATCGGCGTTGTATGTGTGTATGTATGTATGTTTGTTTGTCCGAGGATAACTTTCGAAGCGTTTATCCGATCATCGTAAAATTTGGTATATAGGTAGATAATGATGGCACAATTTTGGTGTGACTCAATGAGCTACAAACTTTGCAGTTCAAGAGGGGTAAAAAAAAATAAAATGAGACTATGAGGTCAAGTGAGACGTCAAATTAAAGGTCTTCATTAGTACATTTCGATTCCGTTTTTATTTTTGGTTTAAACTTTGAAGTTTTCATGTTATTAGCCATAATAAAAACTGAACTTTGACAAAATTCACAGCGTACACCAGTGACCCAACAGTGCTGTAATTTAGTGTAGCTTTAGTGACACAAATATAAGCAAAAGTTTGTAGTTTTTGAGTTATTTATTAGCCATAATATAAACTAAACTTTGACAAAATTCACCAGGTACACAAATATAGGCAAAAGTCTGAAATCTAAAACTATATATATATAACTGCAATTTTTACCCCAAAAAAGAGTAACCATTAACATGAACTCCCGTTACCTGTAATTTGAATGAAACTGTAGGTCAAGTCGGTTGGTTATTTATTTCGTGGCACTATCGAGATCTCAGTTCGGGGCGAACCACTAGTTTATTTATTTATTTGTTTGTTTGTTACTCAATCACGTTGTAATGGCTGAACCACTTCGATGAAATTTAGAATATACGTAGATTATAACCTAGATTAAGACAGGCTACTTTTTATCCCTTAAATCAGGTCCCATGGGATAAAAATGGGGTGTCAAGTCAAGTTGCAACAGCGGGTTTAACTATATTTCTAGGTTACCTACACATAATTTAGTAGTGTGTAACACGTACGAAGTCGCGGACAACAGCTAGTAACAAATATAACTTTTAATGTTCCATTGCGATGTTAACATACACAAACTTACCGCTATCGGTATACATATCCTAACGGATGTGAACGGATGTATCACAGAGAGTCAGTCCGTCTTTTGACGGTGACCGCATCTTAGAAAACAGAAGCCTTTAACTTTTGATGTTCCCGTACATAGTTGTAAATCTACTTTATAGCTTACTGCTTTGAAGTCTTCATACTTTTCGGTAATGAGTTTTTTGATGGTACACTTATCATTGTTGTATTTTATTACATTTATCGCAAGAAATAATTTACAGTTATTTACAAGACTATAGATAAATAAATAAATAAATAAATAAATAAATATTGCTGGACATTTCACACAGCGCTATCTAGCCCCAAACTAAGCAGAGCTTGTACTATGGGAACCAGAAGAACTGGAAGAATACTTACATACTTTTTTTTTTGTAAATACATACTTATAATATATAGAGAAACAACCATACCCAAAACAAATATCTGTAGAACATGCAAACATTTGTTCCGCGGCGGGAATCGAACCCGCTACCTCCTGCGTCTCAGCCGGTTATTCGCCCACTGCACCACGGAGGTCGTCACAATACAGAATAATAAAATACAGAAGAATCAGTTGAAACATCTAAAGACCGTTGCAAACGATCTATAGGTAGCTCAACTGCTCCAGATCACTACCAGGTAGAACTGTCCCCAAGACACTGGCTGCATTGCCCCGCTGAATTGTAATTTGATTTATATTTTTTTATTTTTTTATTTTCATTACATATTAGTTGAAAATAATTATAATACAAATTACATGCACAAAAGACTAAGATTAGCCACCTTAGTCACGCTAAAAAGTTGTTATGCATACCTAAAAACGCATAACTACAAGGAAATTAAGAGTTAATAATTTTACACTTTTATCAAATGATTGCAGGCAAATATTTAAATCATATAATGTAGCTGTTGCTGCTCCATAATAAATAAAAAAAGTAGAGGATATACAGCGGATTTCTGTTGTTGAAGCTCGCTAATTCCTCGTCGACACATCCCGCTTCAACTTGTACGCGTGCGAAGATTGAGAGGCTATCGGTACAAGGCACAAACTTATTGTAGCGATTCTGCTGTTTATTAGTTAAATGATTATTACATCACAGATTCATTTCGTATCTCAGTTTTCTGGGCCTTTACAAAAGCATTACCAGGGCCGAAGCCAATGAGTAAGGTCTTTAAGTCTTAACTAATTCACTATGATAATGGATATTGCAGATTAGTACTATTGCAACAAATGGATTTGAGTACGGGCTATTGTTAAAGTAATGCTTATGAAATGGGTTATAGGATATGCAAGAATTTTTGTAGTATGGGATTTTTGTAGTTTTTGAGTTATTAGCCATAATAAAAATAAACTTTGACAAATTCACAGGGTACACCAGTGACCTCACAGTCCTGTAATTTGGTATGCGTGTAGCTTAAGTATCACAAATATAGGCAAAAGTCTGAAATCCAGAATAACTGCAATTTGTACCCCGTTATTTATTTCGTGGCACTCTTTTAATAGATTACGAATAATATTTTTTTTGTATTTATGGTAGACTCGGGAGATCTCAGTTGGAAGCGAACCACTACTTCATAAGAGATTTGAAGAGTTCATTGTGTGTAACTCTTTTGAATCAGACCAAACATAATCGCGCACCTTATGTTGGTGCGATGCAAACTTTGGTGGCAGTGTCGCCTAAATTATCGGCGCCTTGTACTGGGGGACTTAGGGGGCTAAAGGGAGCAAACTTTCGCCAGCTGTTTTGTGATATGACAACGCGGAAGTTTCTTGTCGATATTGCACTGGTTCTTCGTTATTGTTAATATATTATGTCAAAAGTTACAAGTTCCAAACTTACATTATTTACTGCTTTTCCTTGAATGAATGAATAAAAATAATTAATCTTTGGAATGGTATCCTCCTACAAGTCAAAGGCAGGCTTTACACCTGCACGTCAAGTTGATGGACGCAGAATAGTGCATCGTAGGGCATGTATCTAAGGTGCGTGACCTACGACACAACACTTTGTTAAAAGCGATGGTTTGACGACCTCCGTGGCGCAGTGGGCAAACGGCCGGCTGAGACGCAGGAGGTAGTGGGTCTGATTCCCGCCGCGGAACAAATGTTTGCATGATCTACAGATATTTGTTCCGGGTCTGGTTGTTTTTTATATATTATAAGTATGTATTTACAAAAAAAGTATATAAGTATTCTATCAGTTATCTGGTTCCCATATTACAAGCTCTGCTTAGTTTGGGGCTAGATAGCGCTGTGTGAAATGTCCAGCTATATTATTTAGGTATATATTTAATATGTTTATCACTTAACATCATGGGATATTAGATTGTTCCTTCTCCAGGATGCATAAAAAAAAACCTGTATTCTTGAATGCTTATAAGTATCTACAATAGCAGCACACATGCTGAAATTGCGCCAAGAATTACTAGTGGTTCGCCCCGAACTGAGATCTCGCGAGTCTCCGATTAAAACAAAAAAATATTATTTGTAATCTTTGACTATCAAAGTAGTGGCACGAAATAAATAACCAACTAATTTGACCTACAGTTTCATTCAAATAACAGGTAACAGGAGTTCATAAATATTGATTAAAACGGGTATTTATCGCATATGTACCTTTTTAATTTGTTATCGCGACGTTTCGGCTGTGTTCCAACAGGCGTGGTCACGGGTTGACTGGAGTACTTGGAGCTACCGTGAAGAAGTGATGGCAGCTGCAGCAACTACCCTCACTTGGTCTTCCGGGGGGGGGAGGGGGGGGGGGAGGGGGGGGGGAGGGGGGGGGAGGGGGGGGAGAAAAGGGTGAAAAAAGTATGTGTTTTTATTAACACGTTTTTATCAGGTACTAGCTGACCCGCCGAACTTCGTACCGCCTTTACATGACGCGGATAATTGTTAATTGGCCATCATTAGCTGCATCTATGTATGAGAAAATGAATTTTCTTCATGCTTATTTTTTGCGTGAGTTTTTCCCATATTTTAATAGTTATTCTGCTATTCGGGACGGAGACGAATGAGACAAATAAAAAATCATCAAAATCGGTCGAGCCGTCGAGTTATAAAGTGTTCGAAGAAACCCGACTTTGTTTTATATACTAAGATTATTTTCTATTTTACAGTTCGGCTATCTACGAAAGCGTGTTATTTAGTTTCTTAAACTTTTACCTATTTATTTTCAATTTTAGTCTAACGTTTGACCACGATCTCGCCTGATGGTAAGCGATGATGCAGTCTACGATGGTACACGCTTGCCTAGAAGAAACCTATTCACTCGCGACTTGAAGACCCCTAGGTTGTAGTTATGAAGAAACACATATTCAGGGAGGCGTACCACTCCTTGGCGGTCCTTTGTTTACGAGTACCAAAGCTATCCTCTTACTTTAGTCAGCATTGGTTTGACTACGAAAGCATAAAATGGCATCCATTTTCCCAATCCCCTAAGTACCCCTCATTTATAATCCCCTGTGATGCAACTTGTGTTAATATTCAGAGAGTCAAATACGAACATGTAAGTTGGCTTCATTAGTAGATGTATGAGAAATGCCGCGGCTTTGGCTGTATTTTTGGTTGCTTCAAGTTTAATCACTCGATTTTTCTAAGGGTTATTTCATCAGTCATGCTTCTGCAGCAAATGCTGAGTGGGAGCCGATTTATGATTTCAATTATTTGGTTTATTAAGTGTTTTTTTATGTATGTCTGGATCATAAATGAATATTTTATATTTATCTATTGGACATCGTTGGATATTTTACTCAGTACTCTGTGTACTGAGTAAGATGTGTACACGAATATTTACCACAAGGGGGTAGTCAGAGGCATATCCAAACATTACGATTGATGTCGACTTTTTGCATAGAAGTTAACCATTCACGTGACAGGTTGCAAGCCCATCGCCGCATATTGGAATTTAGATTTGGAAGTTGATAGCTGTCAGCCAAGGTATTGGAGATATTCCCGTACCGAGTGACATTTGGTTCAGGGTCCAAAGACTACAAGTCTTGTTTAGAATTATTATACTATATTATGTTTTGTTATGTACGACATTAAATGAAAACTCGGGTGGGGCTATTGCCTAGTATTGTTGTGAAATAGGTTTTTTCAAATTAATTACAATAGAGAAGTATACATATTTTAAATATTTAATATCAAATGCTAAAATATCAATGAAATAGCCTGTTTATAATAGGTAAACAAATCATATACACTTACTAAGCGGCATCGTCGCAAAGGCACCGCCGATTTACCGATTGGAAATGTATCGATTACTGGATAGATATTCAAACTACATACCGGTATTAAACCCACCTCATAAATCAGTGAATACGATTCCGGATGTATTTTAAATTGTTGTAACAAAACAAGGCCCCAATTCTACTAAACCTATTGCTTCACTATGACAATGGTATCGTCGAAAAATCGCCACTATAGATACCTTTTGGTATTCTACTAACACAATCTTTTTTCAATGACCGCCGTTGCTATGACAACCCCATTGAACATTTGGTAGCTTATGACAGGAATAACAATCATAATCGTTTAAGAATGGTATGGCTCCATAATAATTTTTCTTAAAAATTAGCAGAACTGGGCCCCAGGTTGTATGTTCCAGTTCTACAATAATTGCGTTTGCGAGATCTAGGATATGTTCTTTAAATTGCGGTTAGATTTCGTCGCCGTCTCACCATCTACGTATTGACGCTCGCTCCATATGGCGATAGATGGCACTATAATAGGAAAACATATAGGTAAAAAAATCGAATGATAGACAAAAACACAGACCTATTTTACAAATGATAAATAATAAATAAACCTAGTCGATATTGTATTCCGAACCAATCGCTGCTAACAAACTGAGCTCTAAGTCAAACAAGGCGGTTTAACGCTAATTTTGTTAGGATCTTTATGATCTAGACCAGAGATTCCCAAACTATTTTGGGCAAGAGCTTTTCAAAATGAACTGTACCTCAGACCCCTATAGCCAATTTACGTTAAAAATCCTATCTCTAGTTATTTTCCTATTGATAGAAAATACTTACCAATTTAAAAACTTTGCGGTTGGTTTAGTGAGTAAACTTGACATTATTTTCTGATCAAAATTTAACACAATAAATTCACTAAATATCAAGTGTAATAATTATAATTAATTACGAAAAATACTTATGTAGAAAATTATATTCTGAAAAAAAATTATAATCGCAAAGTAAAGATAAAAAAATAATAGGTATGTCGACCCCTGGGAAACCGATATCCCTGATATAATGATTAATCCTTGATCTAGACTTATCAGGGATTTTTTTGCAAAACTATATAAATAAAGTGCTAGAAACTTCACACATCCAGCGCTATCTAGACAAAACATCTGATTTACGCCGCCGTCCTTATTTGTTCACATAGATCCTGTTCATCCAAAGGTGGCCTGGAAGAAATAGCGATAAGGCTGCCCATTGTACGTATGATTTAAAAGTGTATTTTCTTTCATTTGTTTATTTTTAATAATGTGCAATAATGACATATCTATCTATCTATATATCTAACCTAATCTAGACCCGAACTAAGAGCGACTTGTGCGACGATACCTAAACGTATGTAGTGGCTAAATATGATTTATGGTATTGTCAAATCTTACAAATACGTCAATTTAAAGCATGTTTAGTCGCTAAATACTTTTAGGGATCGTTGTCCAAGCCGGGCTAAATACATGTTTGGAACCAGATAATTGATAGAGTTCATAATTATAATAATATATGTTGCAGTTTATGCTAATCACCTTTATTGCAGGTACGGTTTGGAAACAAAAAAAAAAATTTGACACTCCGGGAGTGCCGACAGAAGGTAAAACTTGAACAATTACGAGATACTTATATACAGCGGTGTCGGTAACGGGAACAGTGTCGCGAGTTCAATGGTTTTTTCCCATCCCTAAAATGGCCAACGCGCCTAAAGAAGTTTTCACTTCAATAATCTAATGTATCTCTAATAAATAAAAATCTCGTGTCACGGTGTTTGTGGTCACACTGCTCCGAAACGGGTAGACCGATTTTAATGATTTTTTATATATTTGATAGGTATGAGAATACGTCGTAAGTATTTTTCCCCCTCCTACCCCCACCCCTCGTTTTTTAATCACAATTTTAGTGTTTTCGTATGAACAATATTCATTTAATTTACCGTCGTTCATTGACGTGAAGTCATTTACATGATGTCTGACAAGAGTGTTTTATATAGTTTTTATCCCGAAGTTCCCACGGGAACGGAAAATTTCAAGCGTACAAAGCCACCGGCGGGTCGGATAGTGTATCTATAAAATGTTCTTGTTTTACAATCAAAATCTCGAGAAAATCGATAAAATGCTGCTCGACGAAATGTTAGAGAACTAGCGTATTGTACGACGTAAATCGCATTCAGGGAGCCGTTATCAAGTTTATCGAGTTTTCAGAGTGATGAAAAATAACCACAATGTTTTATTGATCGAGCGAAGCGAGATCTCCAAATCAACTTGGGCAAATCGGCGTTGTATGTATGTTTGTTTGTCCGAGGATAACTTTCGAAGCGTTGATCCCATCATCGTGAAATTTAATGCTTAGGTAGGTGTGATAGCAAAATTTTGGTGTGACTAAATGAACTAAAAATGTTGGGGGGTTGTTGAGATATTGGGGTTCAAGAGGGGTATAAAATATGAAAATGAGACTATTAGGTCAAATGGGGCATCAAATGAAAGGTCTTTGTGTACATTTCGACCCTGTTTTTATTTTTAGTTTAGACTTTGCAGTTTTCAAGTCATTAGCCATAATAAAAACTGAACTTTAACAAAATTCACAGGGTACACCAGTGACCCAATAGTGCTGTAATTTAGTATGCGTGTAGCTTTAGTGACACAAATATAGGCAAAAGTCTGAAATCCAGAATAACTGCAATTTCTACCCCAAAAAAGAGTAACCAATCTACATGAACTCCCGTTACTTGTAATTTGAATGAAACCGTAGGTCAAGTTAGTTGGTTATTTCTTTCGTGGCATTATTTTGATAGTCAAAGAGTACGAATAATATTTTTTTGTTTTTATTGTAGACTCGCGAGATCTCAGTTCGGAGCGAACCATTAGTTATTTTAACCAGTGTTAAAAAAATAAAACATTGTGCATTGATAAAGCTTTCCACGTGTAAAGTACTATATTCACAACTCTAGGATAGCATATCCTCCCCCAAACAGTGCGGCCCCTTGGTCTCGTGGGACAGGGCTGCTAACAATAGGCGCACTTGTCGGCCCCTATAATGATCGCATTTGTTCTTTGTGCAAGATGGAGAATAAATCAGAAGGATTGGTGTCACGTACCGGTAAGTTTTAGCACCAATTTTGAAGACAAAGCCGTTTTCGCTTAGTGCTACGAATAATTGAAGCGTATAATTATGCTAGTGAAACGATCGAATAGAATAAATAAATAAATATTGCTGAACATTTCACACAGCTACTAGCCCCAAACTAAGCAGAGCTTGTAATATGGGTATTTTTTTGTAAATATATATAGAAAAACACCCAGACTTGGAACTAAATATCTGTAGATTATGTAAACATTTGTTCCGTGGCGGGAATCGAACCCGCTACCTCCTGCGGCTAAACGCCCACTGCGCCACGGACCTCGTCAATAGAATAGAATAGAAAACGTTTTATTGTATATATTAAATTAACAAATCATATTTAAAACTTATAACTGGATACGCGATAGTACCATTGGCGGTCTTATCGCTAATTAAATATTTCTTATTATTTAATTAGCGATAAGACCGCCAATTGTACTATCGCGTATCTAGTTATAATGGATTTATGAACTCCCGTTACCTGTAATTTGAATGAAACTGTAGGTTAAGTTTTTGGATTTTATTTCGGGGCACTATTTTGATAGTCAAAGATTATAAATATTATTTTTTTGTTTTAATCGGAGACTCGCGAGATCTCAGTTCGGGGCGAATCACTTGTGTAGATGAGTAAATAATGGGTAAATAACTGTCTTCAATATTTTGCATATTAAATACTAATTCCAACACAATAAGGCTATATGCTTTAAACTATGTATATAATTATATACACTCTCACACTATAACTGCACTACAACTATATATATATATATATATATATATGTACCATTCAATATCACTATTAAACACCTGTTAAAAGCATAGCCGTGTCATATTAATAAATTACCACTAAGCCAACATCGTATTTAAAATGCTCTTACACGGGCGATTATATGCTACAAATATAACAGAGCAGTTTTAATCGCCCGTACAATTAGATGTTTTTTATGCTGGATGGAACAAGCTTATGGCCTATCTGATGTTAAGCAATAACCATTGCCTCAAGGCATTGCCTCGTACGTTAGAAATGTGACCTATGATGCACTGCCCTGCGTCCATCAACTTAAGGCATACAAGTGTAAAGCCTCATGTGCCTGTAATTATACCGGCAACCATAGCTTTCCAACCGAAACACAGCAATGGTGCTTGGTGGCAGAAATAGGTATAGTGGTAGTACTTCCCCGGGTGAGTCCTTCCACAAGGAACTCTACTACTCTTGGATTTTACGGCAACATCGTTATCATGCCTTTTATGGGAAATCAGATGTTCATAAGCGGCATAATTAAATATAGTTGAGAAATTTATATAAGCTGGGTAATAGGAAGATAATTGAAAACCTGCTTTATCAAAGAATTTATAAAAGCTACCATTCTCTAAAGTACTCATAAATCCAGTCTCTAGGTGATAGTTTACAGTGATAAGACCGCTTCTTTTTTCCACGTGTGTAGTTATTTGTTTTAATAAATGAGATCGTTATTTTTGGTATGGTTATATTAAAGATTTTTCTAATGCTTGATTTATTTTTGATACCAGGCGATAGTTGCTCAAAAATTGCCCGTGTGCGAGGACCTATATATAAACCCCTTATTACTTACCCCTCGGAAAGTCATTGGCAACCCTTACTTATAAATATTTATTAGTTATTTGATTTAAGTTGGATTTATTAATCAGATTTATTTTAGAAGGGCCTGTTTGTTATTCTCCTCTAGATTTTAGCAAATAGAGGGTTAATTAAGCAAGTATCCACTACACTTAGGTGCACTTTTAGTCGCTCAGTATAATAAATAATGCTGGACATTTCACACAACGCAATCTAGCCCCAAACTAAGTCACGCTTGTACTATGGGAACCAGATAACTGATAGAATACATAAAACTTATTTTTGTAAATACATATTTATAATATAGTAGCTGATGCCCGCGACTTCGTACGCGTTAAACTACTAAATTTGTAGGTAACTTAGAAATAAAGCTAAACTCGCTGTTGCTACTTGTTTTGACACCCCATTTTTATCCCATGGGACCAGGGCCCAAAATCAGTTCAGTTTGTTTGTATTTAAACTTTTATTTGTATTAAATTGTTGTGTATATAAATTGAGTAACAACGACAAACAAACATCCAAACTTTCGCATTTATAATATTAGTGTGATAGAGAAACATCCAGACTACAAAGATCTGTAGATCATGAAAACATTTGTTCCGCGGTGGAAATCAAACCTGCAACCTCCTGCGTCTAAGACAGCTATTCGCCCACTGCGCTACGGACGACGGTAACTAGTGAACGCGGTACAAAAGAAGCCATCTAATTTTATAAGTAGGGAAGTATGCTATTGGCTTTTTTAGGGCAATAAAACTGTGATTCAGATTTCCCGTCTAATTCCAGCAGCCATTATGCCTTCCCCAGACTATCTGTGGAGACGATTTATGATAATGTCTTAGCCAATGTTTTAGGTAGACAGAGATTAGGTGGTTTGTTTGTTTGTACACAAAAAGTAACTTCATTATTATAAACTAGCTGTTGTCCGCAACTTCATACGCGTTACACTACTAAATGTGTAGGTAACCTAGCTATAAATATAAACTCGCTGTTGCACTTGACACCATATTTTTATACCATGGGACCTGATTCATAGGATAAAAAGTAGTAGCTTTTGTGTTGATCCAGGTTATAATCAACGCACATACAAAATTTCATAGAAATCGGTTAAGCCGTTACGACGTGATTGAGTGACAAACAAACAAACAAATAAATAAATAAACCAACATCCCAACTTTCGCATTATATTATTCATTATTGGTGGGATTTATCACGTACCATTTTATCGGTGTTTCGACCGACGATGTTTCAGTTCTTTCATTATGGTGAGTGTGATCCACTCCGCACCGCGTCTCGCCGCAGTGCGAGGCGAGACGCAGTACGGATCGGATAATGATCGGAGTGGATCGTGATCAGAGTAAAATGTGATCGTGAACGGTACATGATAAATCCCGTATTTATAATAATGATTGAAA
Source organism: Philereme transversata (assembly GCA_963924445.1). Taxonomy (NCBI): domain Eukaryota; kingdom Metazoa; phylum Arthropoda; class Insecta; order Lepidoptera; family Geometridae; genus Philereme; species Philereme transversata. Next base: position 3,536,697 of record OZ004347.1, read on the forward strand.
TAAATTACGAAAGTTTTTTAAATAAAAAAGTAACTTGTAATATATTTTCTAAAAACAGATAAGCAATGTTAATAAAGTTTTTGAGTATCCTGATATTTCGATATGTTTGCATGCTTAAATATCTATTTAAAATTAAAAGGTTTATAACTACGATAGTTTTCAAAAATCACTACATATAATTAATAAAAAGTTACATGTAGTGTACCTACCTAAATTAAATATGACATGGCATGTAGGTACAAAGGCGAGCTTAATCCTGACAATCGTTTTCTTCCAACAAACCTTTGAGGCTATAAGCTGTAGAGTATATAAGCTGATTATGGCAATATGAATAAAGTAATTTCAATATGTATATATTTTGGTCAGATGTATAAACAAGTGAAGCCATAGACAAAAGCTAGTATCCCATAATTATCTAAACCAAGCCATTCGCGTTTAAGTTGACACCCTGATTCAGGAGTCGTTATCGGCTGAATGGAAATTATATGGCACCCCTCCAGCCATCTCAGTTTAATTCTGTAACTTTTTATGCGCAATGGCAACGGACGTGCCACTTATAACATATAAACGTTTCTAGATAAACTGTATAAGTAGAATTCACACCAAAAATAACGATATTAATTATTAAAATAAATAACTAGACACGCGGAAAAAAGAAGCGGTCTTATCACTGTAAGCGATCTCCTAGAGACGGGATTTATGAGAAACTTTAGAGAATGGTAGCTTTTATAAATTCTATGTTAAAGCAGATTTTCAATTATCTACCTATTTTCCAGATTATATAAATTTCTTATTAAAAGATTCCGGATGTGTGTTAAAAGTTATTGTCGTACATAACAAAACAAGTCATCATCATCTACAGCCTATAAGTACCCACTGCTGGGTGTAGGCCTCCCTTTGTAAACGCCACCCTTCCCGGTCCTGTGCTTTGCGCATCCAGGAGTTGCCCGCGACTTTCTTTATATCGTCGACCCACCGCGCCGTCGGACGTCCTGGACTTCTTAGGTCTGTTCTTGGCCACCATTCGGTCAAAGATTTACTCCACCTGCCATCACCTCGTCTAGCCAAGTGTCCTGCCCAGTTCCATTTGAGTTCCACCACCCTTGTTCCGATGTCTTGGACTTTCGTCTGGCGTCGGATTTCGGTATTGGGAACTCGATCCAGCAGGTTGATGCCAAGCATGGCGCGCTCCATGGCTCTCTGTGCAACTCGTACTTTGTACACAGTTTTCTTAGTGAGTGCCCATGTTTCGGCGCCGTAAGTCATTGTTGGCGACACATTGGTTATACAGACGGGTTTTCAAGCATTGTGGGATTTTCTTTGACCGAAAAACATCTTCAAGCTTTCCAAATGCAGTCCACCCGAGTTGTATTCGTCTAGAGACCTCCTTGTTCTGATTTTCTTTACCAAAAGAAAGAATATGTCCAAGATAAAGGTATTTGTCGACTACTGCCAGCTTCTTGCTTCCCACCATCACATCTGAATTCGGGAATCCGGCAGCATTCGTCATCACCTTCGTCTTGGACATATTCATCTTAAACAAGTAGTATATTTTAATTGTAGTATATTGTAAATTGATAGAGCTTATCTATCTTATCCAGTCTCCGTTTATCGAAGCGTGAGAAAATTCGATGAAAAATTAAGAGGCAATTCTCAAAGCCGCGTTTAAATCTCACAAACATCTTGGATGCAAATTGGACAGTTAATAGCTAGTCGAGTGAAAATCGCATTATAACCTCGCAGAGTTTTGTCACCTCTACTAATAAATAGCCCTATTGTCTATCTATCAAAGCTAACGTCATCGCGATCGCTTTCAGATCCAAAAAAGATAATTAATAGAGAGATTTTACTCTTTATAACCATCAAAGGTATATTTAGAAAAGTTAATAGTCTCCAAGTGCTGTTAGTTTTAAATAAATCATTTACACAATACATAAAACGAAGTATTTACAAGACCAAACTCAATGGTAAAAGAAAAAAATCTGACACGATTTTTAAGGTTCCATACCCAAAGGGTAAAACGGGATACTATTACTAAGACTCCGCTGTTTGTCCGTCTGTCTCATGAACCGTGATAGCTAGACAGTTAACATTTTCACAGATTATGTATGCGGTTGCCGCTATAATAATAAATACTAAAAACAGAATAAAATAAAAATTTAAGTGTTGCTCCCATACAACAGACACGATTTTTTTGCCGTTTTTATAGGTAATGGTACGGAACCCTTCGTGCGCGAGTCCGACTCGCACTTGGCCGGGTTTTTTAATTCTTCGTGTGGACAGCCTCAACCCCATTGGATCTCTTATTATACACAGTGATCTGTGTAGATTTTTCCACTACAAGTCCAAAATGTAACAAAAAAATTCCACAAATACAACTTCCTATTTTATTTTTTTAATCCATGCGTAACCTTCAACTGTAGTTATGATATTATTTTTAATTCTATTATTACAAATGAAATGTGCAAATATACATTAATAGAAATCAGACTGTTTTTCTAGCAACCGCTTAGGTTTTAAAGATAAAGATCTGTTCTGAATGTTGTTGACTTACAATTTACAAAAGCCATACAATTGGTTATTAATAAGGAAATCAGTCAGTAAAAAGTATTACGAAACATTTGAAATCAATTTATTTGCTAAAACACGGTAGAATACGTGGCAGTGTTATGTATATGTGAGAAGCACTCGTGTTTGCTTCGAGAGCATGCAATTATTATATATTATTACGTATAAAAATTTGAAGTTTGTGTGTATACATAAATAAGTAAAATTTAATATCTGAATACATTAATCATTAATACTATCTCTCTCTGTCTTCCCACATATGTATCCCATGTGGTGGGCCCAGCTTTCCTGCTCGTTCTTCTCCACTTCGCTCTATCCCCCACGTCGTCATCAGAAATTTGGCACTCTCTCATGTCTTTTGACACTACATCTCTCCATCATGTCTTGGTTCTACCTCTAGATCTTCCACCGGGGACGGAAAGTTGTAGTGCCAAATTCCCTACGTAGTCAGGTGACCTCTTCACGTGAGCGTACCATCGCCTCCCTCATCTCTCCCGCATCTTGTCAGCGATGTCGCGCACGCCCAGGCTTCCTCGCACGTACTCGTTCGGATTTTATCGAGCCTGGTGACGCCGAACATCCAGCTTATCACCTTCATATTAATAACTAATACAATAATTATTAATTAGGCATGTTAAATATTATGACGTGCAGATTTAAATACAGCATGAAGATTACGAAACCGATCGGAAGTTAGACAATAGGCCGGCACGGGTGACGCCGCGCCGTTGGCGATGGGTGGCAATAAATATGCTAATCCTCCGGTTCTTACGAAAAAATACTATTTTAATATCAGCTAGGTCATACGTGCTATTTTCGCTCATCACTTACACTCTTAGCGAAGCTTGTAAAACTAAGCAAGATATTCGTAAGAATCAAATCAAATGAATTTTTAAGAAATTTATTCTCTACCAGCTGTTGCCCGCGTACACTATTAAATGTGTAGGTGACCTAGAAAAAACGCTAAACTCGCTGTTGCAACCTTTTTATCTTATGAGACCTGATTTAAGGGATAAAAAGTAGCATGTGTGTTAATCCAGGTAATAATCTACTTAAATACTAAATTTCATCGAAATCGGTTCAGCCGTTATGACGTGATTGAGTAACAAGCAAACATCCAAACTTTCGCATTTATAATACTGTGTGATTTTACACAAATAGTTTATAAACAGATACAACTTACAAAATGAATATGTACAAAGACAAGCTTAACCCTAATCAGAGTTTATTTCCAGCAAACCTTTGAAGAGAATAAGGCATAAAGTTTTAGGCAACGCGACTGCGGTACCTCGAGTCTTGCCGGAGTTTATAGGCGACGCTGACCACTTAACATCAGGAGGCCTGTCAGCTTGTGTGTCTAAATGTGTAGTATAAAATAAGATAGAGAAAGTTGATTAAAGTGATAGGTGCGTTCACAGAAAAGGACATTGAAAATTTGGAAAATATTAAAAAATTATGTTCTGCAATTTATTTTAGAGCAAGTACAATAGAGTTTTCTAATCTAATTTAATCTAAGCTTTATGAGATGCTTTCAGCGATAAGGCCGCTAATTGTACTATATTTAGAATAACTAGTTCTTTAAGTATTCTTGGTATGCGTGGTACATCGTCCTCTGGTGTAGACTCAGCTAGGTCGTGTTTTTGATAGATTCGTAGCACTCTTAGCAATCTCGTAGCACTTTTGTAACTGATTTATCCACATTTATGTTTCTGCCTAAACCTGCTAACCTAACATTGCTGGTTTTGCAAAGCTATTTTAAAACGTCTGAAAACTATTGGATCGGTCCGACAGTTTTTTCGGATTCAATTTCGAATGAGAGAACGCTATTTTGTAAACTATCAACCTTTGAATCTGTGTCGGATAGGAATCCGAGCTTTATGGTCAATCTGAAATAGTTTTAAAATTGCGTTTTGGATTAGAAATCGAATCCAAAAAACAGGATCCGATGTTTTAAAATAGCCCCTTTGGTCTCTTGATTCCAGCATCTATTTTTTAAAGTCCCGTAGTCGAACTAGAAACTCTTATAATTACGCCATATCCGTCTGTCTGTCCGACAAGTTACAGCCGTTTTATTCTTAGACTATTAGTTATGTGAAGTTTTGTCATGATGATACGTTAGGTACGCATTAAAGGTTATGAAGTATTAACTAAAAAATAATTTCAAGGATACGTCTATCATTATCCTAATATATAATACCATATATGCTAATAATTATTATAAATACGTACCATTTATCACGTACCATTTTATCGTGAAATAAATCACGAAAGTTATCTATAGGTACTAAAATAAAAAAACGGGTATAATTTGTATTTTGTATGACTATATGGCGTAGTCTCAGATCCTACTGAACTGATTTTGCAATCTTTTTCACTGATGTTATACTACGCCTTTTGTTAAGTACGACATTAAATGAAAACACGAGTAGGGCTAATGGCTAGTATTGTTGTAAAATAAGTTTTACAAATTTATTTCCATAGAACATTTTTAATTTTCGTACAAGACATAGACTTAGACAATCATTTATTTGCTAAATAGCGCACATAACACATTTACAAGAGATGATTTAAAATAATTAACATAAAAATAACCATTATACCTACAGTACCTACATGCAAAACATAAACAAACAAACAACATTTTAAACATGAGGTAGGTATGTTGTGTGGCAGCAAAAGGGCCTCGACTCAGCATTATGTCAAATGGGTTAGCAGTTGCCGCTGTTATTTTGCCGAGACCGCTTAATCATCCACTAGACTCTGTGAAAGCAAAATTATAATAATTGTGTGATGTCAAGGATGAAATATGTGATGTCAAAGTGATGATAATATCAATTCCTAAAATATCAATAAAACAGCCTGCAAAAAATAGGTAAATAAATCATATCTATTCATAATGTAACTACGTATGTATTAAACTGACTAACAGATTCAGGAAATAACAGAGTAGCAAATTATATTTCCAGCGACGGTTGCTCTCGTTTTACACAAAAGCACAATTAGGGTTCAGATTGTTGAGACATCATCTTTTAAAGTTTTAAGTGACTGCGGCATCGTCGCAAAGGCGCCGCCGATTTACGTTAAAAATTGTTTATTGGAAATGTGTCGATTACTGAATAAATATTCAAGCTACTGGTATTAAACCCACCTCTAAAATCAAATAATACGATTCCGGATGTGTGTTTTCAAATAATGTCGTACATAACAAACCAGGTTGTATTTCAATAAAAAGCAGTGCGAAGCCGGGGCGTGTCAGCTAGTATGCAATAATAATAATAATAAATCTTTATATCAGGTAACAGTAGTAAAGTATAATATGTTAAAACTTAATTCTATGGCCCATATAAATATTTAGGGTCAAACTCTGTTTGAAAAAAATCCTAAACAAATATTGGTAAAGAACTTTTAAACACGTGTTATAGATAGATAATTCCTTTATTGCACACCATTAAATACAAACATTTATAAAAAAAATACACTCTTAAATAATAGGTACAATGGGCGGCCTTATAGCTAAAAGCGATCTCTTCCAGGTAACCTTTGGATGGGCAGGATCTATGTGAACAAAATAAGGACGGCGGCGTAAATCCGATATAATTAGTAAACGTATATTCGATTTCGAAGAGATCGCTTTGTTAAGCGATAAGACCGCCCGGTCTTATCGCTTAACAAAGCGATCTCTTCCAGACAACCTTTGGATGGAGAGGATAATTGCTTAATGTTCGAGGTGTAAAAAGAATAAACTTAATAATAGAAAAATAAAAATTTACATAAATATAATAAACTGAATATTCTGTGAATATTTCACGTGTTGCTGTTATCAATATCGAGCAAAAACGCGCAAAAAAATCACGTTTGTTGTATGGGAGCCCCCTAAAATATTGATTTTATTCTGTGTTTAGTATTTGTTGTTATAGCGCCAACAGAAATATATCATCTGTGAAAATGTCAACTGTTTAACTATCACGGTTCATGAGATACAGCCTGGTGACAGACAGATAGACAGACAGACAGACGGACATACAGACAGCGGAGTCTTAGTAATAGGGCTCTTTGGGTACGGAATCCTAAAAACCGAATATAACGTTGACGTTATAAAAACCGAACCTATCTGATCAAGCCACGCCACAAGCGCGTCTAAGTATAAACACGAAGCCTGCTTGAAAGTTACTTGAAACCTCCGAGTATTCAGCATTGTTCTGCTAATTTACAAGACATCACTTTATAAACTTGAGCGAGTGTGTCGGTGGCACTCATTTGCATTTTGGTGTTAGGACAGGGACACATTATAAGACAAACAATTACCAGCCATAAAGTACAATTTATGATCATCATCATCGTCAACCCTTCGCATCCCACTGCTGGGCACAGGCCTCTCTTCGTTAACGCCATATTTATAATGTCGTCGACCCATCTTGCCGGTGGACGACCTCCGTTCCTGGTTCCATCTCGGGGGCCACCACTCAGTCAGCACCCTGCTCCACCTGTCATTACCGCGTCTGGCCACATGCCCTGCTAAACATCATTTGAGTCTCAATATACGCTTGCTAACGTTTTGAACTTAGTTCAAATATATAATTGATTGTTCAAATATAAATATTTTGAGCTATCTATAGACCGTTTGCAACGGTCTTTAAATGTTTCAACTGTTTCTTCTGTATATAAAATTACAATTAATTACAATTATCTGGTAAATAATTATATGTCGCATCCGGTCATGAATACGGACACAAAACAGAACAGCTGTCAGCTATGATTGGACTACTTCGGAACGCTCCAAATCACTACCAGGCGGAAGTCCCAAAAGACGCTGAATTGCCCCGTTGAATTGCAATGCTTATACATTGACCCGGATCACAAGTCGCTTTGACCAGACACCCAGAAAGAATCAAATAAAACAGTCATAAAATTAAAATGTTATATGCTAAGTAATGTCAGACGTAATGTTATTTATTTATTATTAATTGATTTTTGTATGTTACCTATTATTTTTATTAGTAAATTATAGCCATTAATTTAAATAGTGTAATTGGCTATGGTCGTTCTAGACAAAATAATTAAAAAATAATAACTTAGGTCACTAAAATATTTGAGTCGAATTTTAGCTTCAGTACTAATAGTCTGTGTGTTAACGCACAAATACGGACAGCGCCGTCACCCCCCGCGCGCCCGCGCACGGCAGTCACTTGGCCGTCGAGAGCAACCGACGATAGACGAATTAAATCACAAAATATTATACAAAGAATATGTACCTTTCCCGTTCAATAAAGGACTGTTATAAACAATATTAAGGCTTCTTATTTCAAGAAGCCCCTATAGATACTCAACACTGTGACTGTCGGCTGACATGGTGAAACTAGGGTTCTTAGTTTGATTTATGTTTTTTTTTTTTTTTTTTAAATTGGATAGAACTTCGTTTGACCACAATCTCACCTGATGGTAAGTGATGATGTGGTCTAAGATGTAGCACGAAGATCTAGAAGAAACCTATTTACTCTCACCTTAAAGAGGCCCGGATTGTATTCTTTAGGAAAAACAGACGACGATAAAGTGTTCCATACCTTAGCTGTACGCATCAAGAACGTAGAACCAAAACGGTGTGTGCGAATGGGTGGTATATGTATTCATATTAATATAGTTTTATTTCATTTACTCCACTATTAGTTATTATTACTAGTTACTCGTTGACATTTTATTGTATTTGTTTTAATTTTACTAGTGGTTCGCCCCGAACTGAGATCTCGCGAGTCTACAAAAAACAAAACTAATATTATTCGTAATATTTGGCTATCAAAACAGTGCCACGAAATAATATCCAAATAACTTGACCTACAGTTTCGTTCAAATTACAGGTAACTGGAGTTCATGTTAATTGGTTTTTTTGTTTTGGGGTACAAATTGCAGTTATTCTGGATTTCAGACTTTTGCCTATATTTGTGATGCTTAAACTACACGCATACTAAATTACAACATTATGGGGTCACTGGTGTACTCTGTGAATTTTGTCAAAGTTTCATTTTTATTATGGCTAATAACTCAAAAACTACAAATTTTTTACGAAAAATAAAAACGGGGGCAAATGTACTAATAAAGACCTTTCATTTGACGTCTCATTTGACCTAGTAGTCTCATTTTCATTGTTATTTACCCCTCTTGAACCCCAATATCTCAACAACCCCCCAACATTTTTAGTTCATTTAGTCACACCAAAATTGTGCTATCATTTCCTATCTATGTGTACAATTTCACGATGATGGGATTAACGCTTCGAAAGTTATCCTCGGACAAACAAACATACATACATACATACAACGCCGATTTGCCAAAGTTGATTTAGAGATCTCGCTTCGTTCGATCAATAAACCATTTATAATGAATGAATTTTATAATCATGTTTATAATTTATTTATTGTTAAATACATACTTATTAGTTGATTATCGAGGATTTGAATTGTGATAGCACATGCCAGTGATAGAAACATTTTGGAGGAAGAGGCTAGTGTGGTATGGGCATGTCATGAAAATCATGGGACTAAAAGAGTTTTAGATATGAGTGTGAACGGATATAGAATTAAAGGAAGGCCTTAGAAGAGATGGATGGACTGCGTGAAGAATGGAATGGGTAGGAAAGAAATGACAATGGAGATGACGGCTGATAGAGGTATGGAAGAAAAATACATATTGTGCCGACCTCACATACCTAATGTGGGAAAAGGTCAGGAAGAAGAAGATGGAGGATTTGAATAAAAATCATTCTTTTGTAAAAGTAATCATTTTTGCAATGAAACAAATGAAATTACTAGGTACGTAACCATAAAAAGATGGAACTTTATAATGTTTCCCCAATCTTATGAGAGTTCGCTCATGTGCTCTCCCCCTTAAACAAAAGGAATGCCTTAAACTTGGGGAGTAATTCAGGGAAGTTGTAAAGTAGTTTTTAAGTATATCGCTTATTGTGTACACGCTTTCTACCAAGTTCTCAATTAATGGCGCTTTTGTTTCAGCTTTGTTTCTCTCATTCTGTGCTTAAATTAACTTAAATAAGTATGTACTGTTACGGTAGTGGGTTGGCTGCAGTACTACATCTTAAGAATCGCAGTTTTCAAAGTGAAAATGGAAATAAAAAATTTTATATTGCTCACGACTATATTTATCCTCATGATACGTACATACCTATCATTTGTGACCCGTGAACGTATCCCACGAGGGTAGATTAGATTAGATTAGATAATTATTTAATGCACATGAAACAAATACAAATAAAAAATAAGAACGTAAATCTATGGATACAATTGGCGGTCTTATCGCTAAATAGCGATGTCTACCAGACAACCTTTGGATGGAATGGGTAGTCAGAGATAAGTCCAAAAATTAAGTTATGCCTACTTTTTCATTCACGCGACAGATTGTAAGCTAGTAAGTAGGATACTTACTAACCCGATGGTATAATGCATTTTAATCTTGGTTCTATAACATGCCGGTTTCCTTACGATGTTTTTTTAAACCATTTTGAGTATGTGCACATGCGCACATCAATTTAAAAAAAAGTGGCACTCCGGGAGTGCCGACAGATGTGAAAACTTGAACAATTACGAGATACTTACATACAGAGGTGTCGGTAACGGTAACAGTGTCGCGAGTTCAATGGTTTTTTCCCATCTCAAAAAATGCCCAACGCGCCTAAAGAAGTTTGATATAGTTTTTGTAAGTTTTTTATTTTTTTATAGCTCAGGGAATGATGAAGAAGATGATTACATTTTATTCCAATTCCTTATTAAACTGATAGAACAAAACTTAAAATATTAAATTAACACTATAAAATACATCACACGTCACGCACACTAAACACACTTTGCACACAGAAACACACTCCAAACGCGATCAAGCGATACATACATTGTAGTTCAAGGGGTCCTTCTTTTATTTATTTAAGTACTAGCTGCCGCCCGTGTCTTCGCACGTTTTGTTTGTCAACAAAAGGGAGCCTATGTTTGAATCCAGGGCATAACCTATCAACACTCATTGAAATCGGTTTAGCCATTACGGTTGAATTACACCGTAATGGCTAAACCGATTCAACCGATTTTATCAAACAAACAAACATCCAAACTTTCACATTTATAATATTAGTGTGATTCTAATACAAATCTGTAATACTCAGTTAGTTGAAGTGTAAATAATAATATCTTTATAAGTGAACAAAATATGAAAGCTTTACAAGCTTATTGCACGCCCCTGAGTAGGGTGGAGTATTCTGAAACGAATTTAAATTAAATGTAACATCTTTCTGTAACACCTATATTCTGGCAATAAATGGTTATGATTTGATAATTTATCTTTTAGTCATTGATCGAGCTAAGCGAGATCTCCAAATCAACTTGGGCAAATCGGCGTTGTATGTATGTATGTATGTAAGTATGTATGTATGTTTGCTTCTCCGAGGATAACTTTCGAATTGTTTATCCGATCATCGTGAAATTTGATACATAGGGAGGTAGTGATGGCACAATTTTGGTGTGACTAAATGAGTTAAAAATGTTGGGGGGTTGCTGAGATATTGGGGTTCAAGAGGTTTATAAAAAATTAAAATAAGACTATAAAGTCAACAGGGACGTCAAATTAAAGATCTTCATTAGTATATTTCAACCCCGTTTTTATTTTTAGTTTAATTTTTGTAGTTTTTGAGTTATTAGCCATAATAAAAACAAAATTTTGATAAAATTCACCGAGTACACCAATGACCCCACTATGCTGAAATTTGGTATGTGTGTAGCTTTAGTTACACAAATATAGGCAAAGTTTGAAATCCAGAATAAGCGCATTTTGTACCCCAAAAAAGGTAACTAATTAACATGATCTCCCGTTACCTATAATTTGAATGAAACTGTAGGTCATGTGAGTTGGTTGTTTATTTCGTAGCACTATTTTTATAGTCAAAAATTACGAATGATATATTTTTGTTTTTATGGGTGACTCGCGAGATCTCAGTTCGGGGCGAACCACTAGTAATAAACTTTTTAGAATTACGTAATGTAAACGGTAATGTAACTGTATTAATAAATGTATGACGACCTCAGTGGCGCAGTGGGCGAATAGCCGGCTGAGACGAAGGAGGTAGTGGGTTCAACTCCCACTGCGGAGCAAATGTTTGCATGATCTACAGATATTTGTACTGGGTCTGGTTGTTTTTCTATATATTATAAGTACGTATTTACAAAAAAAAAGTATTTAAGTATTCTATCAGGTATCTGGTTCCCATAGTACAAGCTCTGCTTAGTTTAGGGCTAGATAGCGCTGTGTGAAATGTCTAACAATATTTATTTATTTAAATAAACTAGAAAATAAAAATTATGATGATGAATATCAGAAACTGCTGCACCGATTCTGAAAATTCTCTTAGTGCTTAAAAGCTACACTATCCCTGAGTGCAATAAGCTATATTTTATTATGCTAAAATACGTGCGAAGCTGGGGTAAATCAGCTAGTAGAATCTAAAACTCTAATGTTATTGCCATTTTGCACTGAAAGTTTCAGTAAAACTTGTGCATAAAAGCAATATAAACTTAGAAAACAAACAAACTTATTTATTGCCCAAGTTCATAATAAGAACTGCAAGACTTTTCAACTATTATATTAACTCAAATTAAATAACACTAGCTCGAGCGACGGCCTGAATTACTAAGAAACTTTTTTATTAATAATACAAATATTAGGGTCGCGTTTTATGCCGCGCCATTGATAGAAAAGTTGAGGCGTAATAGGTCAGCGTGGTATGGGCATGTCATGCGGAGGGAAAACAATCATATGACTAAAAGAGTGTTAGATATGAATGTAGATGGATATATATAGAAGTAGAGGAAGGCCGAAGAAGAGATGTATGAACTATCTGAAGAATTATATGGGTAAGAAAGAAGTGATAACAGAGGTAACGGCTGATAGAGAGGCACTGAAGAAAAGTACATGTTGTGCCGACCCAACGTAATGTGGGAAAAAGGCAGAAAGAAAAGAAGATAGAGGGTCGCGTTTGACTGATTCGCCTGGTAGTAAGCGATAAGTCTAGAAGGGACACGCTTTGGCTGAAATAAACTAGTTCACTTGCTATTTGAGTTACGTGAAACATAGACATAGACAAGGCATTCCCTCTTAAATGTCCTAAAAAAATAAATATAAATTGAATGCGACTGTAATAACAAAAAGAATAACATGACTAAAATGTAGAAGAAACAGTTGAATCGTTATTCCGGGTCTGGTTGTTTTTCTATATATTATAAGTAGGTATTTACAAAAAAAAATGTATATAAGTATTCTATCAGTTATCTGGTTCCCATAGTACAAGCTCTGCTTAATTTGGGGCTAGATAGCGCTGTGTGAAATGTCCAGCAATATTTATTATATTATTATATTTATTAATCATCTAAAGACCGTTGCAAACGATCTAAAGTAGCTCAACTGCTCCAGCTCACTACCAGGTGGAAGTGTCACCAAGACACTGGCTGCATTGCCCCGCTGAATCGCAATGCTTATTGCATTGCAATGCGTTGAACCAGGTAAGCGCCAGCTCTCGGATCACACGTCGCTTCGACAAGACGTCTAGAAAGAATTTTAGAAACGCGATGGTACCGACCCGATACAATACAAATAAATTACATACGATACAATTAAATTCTGTCGAGACCCTGGGATGGATCCAGGATCCCAGAATTTAATTGTATAAAGGATAAACTAGGGAGGAGTGAGTGCAGTGGATATAAATGAGAATTATGATAAATTTAACGCCATTTTTGCGGTTTATGTTGCTATCGATGATAATATAGAGACGATTTTATCTCACAGCTATATCATCGAGAGTTCCTTGTGAATAAGGAGGTTATATGCATTTGTGGCGATTCACACCTGCTCTTTGTTACAGAAAAATAAAAATGAATCAGATAAAATGAGGCGAGAAAACGCTTTGTTGTTTTAATTGTATAATTTCTCTGTCGCTTTGAAAGAAAATAAAATACCAATGTGATCATCATCATAATACTAGTGGTTCTGTGAGAACAGTATACCTCGCCTCGTTGAGTGCTAACGATTTTTTTATGGGAAACTCATTCATCTGTTGCACCGAAAACTGGAGAAACACGGAGAAATTCGGAAAAACTATGTTTTTGAAAAAAAATATTTTCAGAGAAGAATTGACGATAAAACAAAAAAAATATTTGCCAAAATATGTAAACAAAACCAGAAAGTTAAAAAAATTGTGCTTCTCTGATTGACATCTGTCGATAAATAACGCTACAGCAAACTTCCCCCTATTTTTCCCCCAGTAACAAATAGCGATCAACTAAAAATTTAAATAAATCAAGGAAGTTGTGTGTCAATTTTATATGCCTCCCCCATAGATTTCCAAAGCAACTCTTGAGCGGCCTGAACCCAACGGCTCCCAGCAACCTTTATCGGGTCATTGGATCTTGTGTGGAGGCGTCCTACGCTGCACTTTCCTATGTTTGGTCTCCACTCTAGTATCTTTCTGCCCCAACGGTCGTCAGTTCTTCAAGTTATGTACCCCATCCCATCCATCCCAGTTATATGCCACTTCAGCTTGCTATGTTTCAGCCTTTGTGCTATGTCGGTGACTTTGGTTCGTCTACTAACCTCCTCATTTCTGATTTGATCGTAGAGAAACACGAAGCATAGCATAGCCCTCTTCATGGCACACCTTGTTCTTGACTTTCTTTTCTGACTTGGTTGCGAAGGAACAGTCGGTAAAATTGACATTTCAATGTGACCCTTATGATTTTAACGAATAAAACCAATGAAATGAAATGAAATTGAAATGAAATGAAATTTATTAAATTATAACAGACATAAACCATCCTAGAAGTAATTATCTTTCACATAGATGGATCCTGGTGGGATCGCATTAGTATCCAAACTAGGAAAACCTGTATTATGGCATACTAATGCCCTCCGCCGGGCTTGATAGTATATAACAAAATTACAATTGAATTTAATAAATTAACGTAATTACTAAATACATTGATAGATAAAATAATAATAATTTACACTTGAAAAGACTTTGAAGAGAAATTTGAAATTATACATACAAATTAATAAATAATATTATGACATAAATACAATAGCGGTTAATCTAGGAGAGAGCGGCTAGAATAGCTTCTGTAGAAGCATAGTCTAGATTTAGTAGCCAGTCTCTGGCTACTATTTTACATTTGAAGGATGCAGAGGGTACAAATTTAGGTGTTTGTGAAGTTGACTGAATATTTTGTTTTGATTTGATTTGACGCTGAACGACCTTGAGTTTCTTATGAGGCCCATAGTGAAAAACCACGTACTATGTACATAATGTATATATGTACTGAGTAAAGACTTTCGTCTTAAGATACTGAGGTATTTTGGATGTTTGTTATACAATATAAATAGGCAATATAAATAAAAGCTTTACCGAAACCCAGACCAGCCCTATACATAATAAAGCGGGTCCCGTTCACGTTTACCTCTATAAAACATTCAGCAAACAATACCGAAATTAACAGACTGCCAACTAGCGGCGCAACTAGCAGCAACTATCTCCCCATTCCCCACCCCCCGAGGTACATCTCCAAAGAATATTTTATAAAGGCAATACACAGGTCTGGATGACACACTGAGCGCTATCATATTTAACTTTTATTAAGCGTAATTTATACAGAGTGTTTGGTAATATACTGACGATATTCAAGTGATGGTTTCTCAAAACATATAAAAAAGACTTCTCGAAAAAACGAACTACTAGTTATATTATCAAATTTTTAAGAAAATCGACTATCGCATCCAAAAATAAAGGCCGATTTGATGTCTCTTTCGGAAATGGTTGCGGGTTTTGGGTTAGAAAGGGGCAACAAGAGATATCTCGAGACGTCACCAATACAGTATCTGTGGTTAGATGGCAAGCATTATGCAATAGCACAACATAAATTTATTAAAGTGTTTGTTTTTACATGTCAAAATAAATTTCATATTTCTATGGTAAACATTTCACTAATTTATTTATTATGCTCATCAAAATAACCCCTTTCATTTTTGTGCGTATATTATCAAACACCCTATAATATCAAAATTTAATTTGAATTAAATTTTGCATGTACATATTATTGGCCAAGCTGCCAGTGTTTTGGTTTTTAGGTTATGAATGGGTGATGGATAGTGTTCAGCAGTAGGTAGTGATCCTAAGGTGCGTGACCCACGAGGCAATGCTTTGTTAACGTTAGGAAAATAACCGTTTTAATTTCCTCGCATTCGTTATGAAAAGTAATGTGTTATACTCGGTTGTAAGCGATCAATAACAGCCTCAATTAACGTGCTCGCTCGCATTTAATCGCTCGTACGCCAAAATATCACGGGTGAAAATGGATCCCTTAACATCCCTTGTATTACAATGAACGATTCATCACCATCATCATGTCACCCAAAGAACGCCCACTGCTGAACATAGCCCTCCCTCTCCCCCCCCCACAATATTTCCAGAGCGACCAATCTTGTGCGGCCTGCTCTCAACGACTCCCAGCAGGTCACAAGTTATCAGGTTTTCTTTCTATCTAGTGGGGGGCTGTCCTACGCTGCGCTTTTCAGTGCATGGTCTCCATTCGAAGACCTTTCTGCCCCAACGGCCGTCACTTCT
This sequence comes from Philereme transversata, assembly GCA_963924445.1. Taxonomy (NCBI): domain Eukaryota; kingdom Metazoa; phylum Arthropoda; class Insecta; order Lepidoptera; family Geometridae; genus Philereme; species Philereme transversata. The sequence continues at coordinate 3,552,925 of OZ004347.1, forward strand.
TCGAGCTATGTGCCATGCCCACTAACACTTCAGCTTGCAAAATTTTTGTGCTATGTCAGTGACTTTGGTTCGTCTACAAATCTCTTCATTTCTGATTTGATCTCGAAGGGCCAAGCACCAAGCATTTTTTATACTATCATTTGTAGATGGAATAAGTAGCCGACCTGATGTTAAGTGGTAACCATTACATATAATAATAATATACTGCCTCATAGGTCACGCACCTAAGAAACGTGCCCTATGATGCCTTGCGTCCATCAACTTGAAGCTTGTAAGTTTGCTGGCAACCATACCCTTCAAACCAAAACACAGCAATGCTGCTTGGCGGTAGAAATGGGTATGGTGGTAACACATCACCGGGTAAGCTACAAGAAACTCTACTACTCATAAAAGTAGCCCTCTCCATACTATTAATCATTTCAATTCTCACTCAGTGTGTCCCCGAACATGTTTGCTCGATGCATTGTTGCCCCATAGTAACTGTAGTCCCCCAGGGCAACAAGTTCGGACAAACAGTTTTCACCGAACAGTTTCTGAACTGCCCTCTCGTGCTATCAAATTATTGGCTGGCATGACGCTTGTTTCGCTGGAGGTTTGCATGAATAGAATAGGAAATGATGTGTTTTGACGTGAACACGTTTTTAAAATTGCTTCCATAGTGGGCGGCCTTTCAAAAAAACGATAACAAAATCGGGGATACAGTTTAGTGTTGCAACTATGTACATATCTATCATCACAATGTAATTACACCACTGAATAGCTAAAGGATCAAATAATTCGTTTTGTTAATTGAGGACTGTGAAGTATCGCGTGCGGTGGAGGGTAAAGCGCTACGATTTTGAGGTCATTTTGCTGCGTTTCGAGATTTCCACCCGAAGGACTTCTTAGTGCTCAAACATTATTATAACATACATAAAATAGCGTATTTTATATATTTTTATATTAACTGTTACGTACACGTATTCTTGTACAACACACGGCCGTGTCCATGACACAGCCACACCCCTTTTTTAAGAGTGGTCTCTCCCGGCTAAGTACTACCATTTCTGTCACCAATTTTACACAAAAAAGATAAATAAGATAAGATAATATTCATTTCCAGAAAATGTTGCATTCTTCACATTCTTTCTAACCCTTTACAACCGGCTTGAAACGAGCGTGAGTTTCATTAAAAAAAAAATTGGCGCCAAACCGTTCTTCGCGAACGCAAGCGGCGTCGATCGAACGTGAGTGAAGTTTACGCGCGCTAAAAAAATCAAGAGCGCGGTGCGTGACGTCAGTCACCCGCTAACCGCGTTTTGAGATGGCTGCGTTTTTTGACCCTCGCCGCTCCGCGGGTAAGTTATTATTTTGAATAGTAATTGTAAACTTTTTAATGGTGTTTTATACTTATTTTCAAATAAAAACATGGTTGTGTACATAGGCATTCTTAATTTTGTGATATCTGTTTGGGTTTACGTACAATCTCGTCGTGAAAATTGACTGTTACGATCGTATGCTGCCGGTCGTAGGCCCGAAATGCTATGCAGTACTAGGCACTGTTTTGGGACCACGGTTTTTATGTTGTTTTATTAACTAATAGTGTTTTTATGTCATTTTAGAAAGAAATTTAAACGAAGACCAAGTTCTACATGTCCTGAGAGATGGTAACTTTTCCGACCTCGACGATTTCGAAGATGACGACGACGAAATCCAACCCAGTATCCTTGAAGACCTTGGCTTGGATGTACTAGATGAACCGGAGCCTTCACCACCTTCTGCACCAGAATCATTACCAGCTTCTACGGCACGTACGGGACCAGCTCCGGAACGTCGGTCTTCGCGTCCACCTTCGCGAAAAAGGGTATGGCGTCAGGTATTATTTGAGGATTGCAGCTACAACTATCCGTCTCTTCCGGTGAAGCCAGTGCGAGCCCCAATGGATTATTTCACCGACTATTTCGACAGACTATTTTTTGAAGAAGTGGCCCGATGCACAAACATCTATCATCTCAGACATACGGGCGTAGAATTAAAAATTACGTCTGTCGAAGTCGCTAGGTTATTCTCGATGCACAAAATAATTGGGTGCATTCCATATCCCCGGATTCCGATGTACTGGTGGACTCAAGCTTCAGTTAATAACGGACCAAATGTCTCGTGTTAGGTTCTTAACAGCCCGCAATGCACTGCACGTCGTGGATTCTGAAGAAGCCCCGCCGACGGACAAAGACAACCCTCTGTGGAAAGTTCAACCTATGATAGACACAGTAAAAGCTTCGTGCAATAAACTTGAGAGAGTGCCCGTCTTTTACTCAATAGATGGTGCCGTTTACTGCCAGGTGCGTTCTTTGACAGGTGGTCAGGAACAAACCTAGGCCAGTAGGGCTAAAAAATTTCGTTTTGACAACCAGTGAAGGATTGATGCTGGACTTCGATATTTACAGAGGAGCTAAAACTATGTTCGGTGATACTACGCTTGGGCTTGGACAAAAAACAATATAGGCCCGCTAACAAGCCATCAAAAACGAAGCGCTTCGATGGATACGACCACATGCCGGTATTTTATGAAATTAAAGCCCCTAGAACGTGTCGGTATGAAAACTGCGTAAGCCGCAGCAAAGTACGATGTGAAAAGTGCGACGTTTATTTGTGTGTCGCTCGTGGTAAAGACTGCTTCAAGTCATATCATACCAAAGGGTAATTGTTCCTGATTAGCTTTAAAAGCTGACTTTTTAATATTTAATTTTAGAAGATTTTTAGTTTTTTTAAGATTTAAATAAATATACCAAAGGTGTTGATTTTATGTTAAACTTAAGGGTAATTCTTATAAAGACTGATTAAAAAGATACTCATAAATAAATAAAGAGGCTGATTTTGTAAAAAGTTGTGTTATTTTACTTCAAACTTCCGAAATAACTGGCGAAATCTAGTAACCCTCACGTACGTGAGTATGTAGCGTACGACCTGAGACTCACGATCGTGCGGGTAGGTTTCTAGGTTACCTATAAACCTATGATTTTTTTAACTGGTTTTTTTTTGCTCTTTAGACCTATAAGATTACAACTAAAAAGCTTTTATTATAAAAATCGGGAAAAAAGGTATCCGGTTGTAAAGGGCTAAGGTTAGTTAGTTGTACTTACTTTAATGATACAGCAGTTTATAATATCTAATGAGAATATACTGACTGGCACAAGGAACTTTACGCCCCGTGCTAGTTAAAACTGTGTTACGGCAGGCAACACTTCTCCCCCCATTACAATACAATGTGGAACATCACTATAGGTATAACAGGGGGCTTAGCCAAGATACATTCGCTACGATACAAATCGTTTTCGAAAGTCGTTAACGCTTTATCAAAAGCGAAGATAAAAGCTAGTCGTATTACATTTACCCTAACGAACGCTAAATCCATTCGTCTGTTCATTAACTCTACGTTTAGCTATGGAATTCCGTCAGTAAAGTATGTAGGTACATTAATCGCCGCTGTCATTGCGTCATTGTTCGGACCGTAGACAGAGAAAGCGCAATTTCTGGTGATTTTCGTTGATATTATTTACTTATTAGTATTTGCCTATGACCAGTGAACTTGGTAATATGGTACGTTGTAGTATTTTAGACTGTAAAAGTGATAATTTAACGGAAAGAAGAAAATGTAACAGTTTCATTCAAATTACAAGTAACCTCATGTTCATGTAACTTGGCCTACTCTTTTTTTAGGTACAAATGGCAGTTATTCTAGATTTTAGACCTATGCCTATATTTGGGTCACTTAGGCTACACGCATACCAAATTACAGCCCTGCGGGGTCACTAATGGGTGGTTACCGTTACGGTTACCGACACCTCTGTATATAAGTAGGTATGTCATAATTGTTCAAGTTTTCATTTCAGTCGGCACTCTCGGAGTGCTATTTTTTAATTTTCCATCACTTGCATCCTGTACTTATCAGGTTGAAACTTTATACAATTTCCTGCTTCCTGCAAACCTTCTTTTGCGTGCAAAATAATGGGTTCTCTTCCCATTCAGCATTCATTTCATTTTAAACTGCCGTCAAACAATTAATCATACTTCACATAAGTCACAGAACCGAATGAACGGAATGGTAATAATATTCATCAAAATATACAAGTTTGTACTATAAGGATAGAAATCCACAGACACTTTTTTTAAACTAATCATTATTACCAAGGCAATAAAGTTTATTATGCTGTACAGTGTTTTCATTTAATTATGCTTTACGGGAAATCTCCGATCAATTTCATGAGTATTGCGATCTTGTAAATGTATTTCCATCATACATACTTACGAAATTGACAAAACCACTAAAGTCTACGAAGGCGTTTTGACCTAAGTACTAAAGAATCATAAGTTACGCTCGTAATCTACAAAAAAAGTAGAAATCTACCAAAGGTGGTCATTAGCATCATAATAGTCTGTGCAATTAATAACGAACGAGTCTCTCATAGAAAATCAAAGCAAAATTCTGCCGCGTAAACACATAGGTACTTATACAGGTACATTAGTTTACCAACGGACTGAGTCAAAACATTCAACCTAATCACAACTACAGCACATGTTAATAAAGTCACAAATCCTTTAAATATTACTATCATTCGTCTCAAATAACGAGCATAGTATTAAATTACACTATGAAAAGATTTCTAGCAGTCGTTGTCGCTTTGTCGTAAATGAAGTTTTATGCCTAGCCAAGTTACAGGTGTCGTATCGAACGTTAATTCCATTGGTCTCTGCGTCAGCTCTATGTTTTGTCTATGCCCTTCGTCAGCAAAGACTAAATACCCCTCAGTGGAAGGCCGCCATCTTAGATATGCGCAAGAGATTTGACGCGCGTTTTTATCCACAGCGCCATCTGTGTTACCATGTCTGAACCATCGCGTAGTTCACTTAACTAAGTAGAGTAAATCCATATCCGTGTGTTACTTGGTTCCACCGTTCGTTACTAGGTGGCGCTGTCATCAACAGTTATGAAAAGTTTGATAAATTGTGAAAGTAAAGACAAATAAGTTATATCGTAATAAAGCACTAACAAAGATAACAAAATAAATAAAAATAATTATATTTCTTTACAAAAAATACCATTTAACCGAGAAAATACAACGCAATACAGAAAACTTAACTTGAAGACTGAGCTCAGCTGATAATAAATCGCCATTTTGTGTCGTTATCTACAGGGTTCTGGCGTTCGCTTGATTCTTGGCAAGAAAATCGATGACAGAGCGGTAACGCTTGTCGTTTGTGTAATTTGGCTACGCAAATGTATGAGAAAGTAATCGTTCGACACAGTCGATTCGTTTGATGTAAATTGTTGTCGATGGGTCACGTGATATTTGCGTGGCATTGTGTGAATCCCATACATTTTAATTCCACAACAGATTCGACAGCTGACGTTTTCGCTTGTCAAAATTGTCATTTGGCTACGGTTTTGTATGAAAGTAAGTTTGACCCCGCCGAATCGTTTGATGGAATGGATTGTTATTAACCCTTGGCTAGGAATTATATGTTCGTTGTCGACAGACCACGTGGTAAATTTATAGCACGTGTCAATCCCATACATTTTCGGGCGTATCTACTAGCGTCATCGCTTATCGACTGTAACTTGGCTAAGCCCCCAGGCTTCCGAAAAATGTCTGGGTTTTTGAAGTTCTGGGTTCTTGTTGATACCACCATATTCTTAGGTATAACCCTAGATAATAAGATTCAATGGGGCCCTCACATTGATGGGTTGTCGAAGAGACTTAGTTCTGCAGCATACGCAGTCAAAAATATCCGTCTTTTACAGACGTAGACACAGCTAGACTAGTTTACTTCAGCTACTTCCACAGTATTATGTCATACGGTATACTGCTGTGGGGGAGTGCTGCAGATATAAACACCGTTTTTGTGCTGCAGAAGAGGGCTGTTCGTACAATTTATAATATGGGCCCCAGAGAATTATTACGCAATAAGTTTAAAGAAATAAATATTATGACATTCCCCTGTCAATACATCTATGAAAATCTAATGTATGTTCATAAAAATATTAATTTGTTTAAGAAAAAAAGTTTAGCGATAATCATAATTTTAATACTAGAAATAAAGATAAACTCGCTGTTGCCACTTGTAGACGCCATAAAGTTCGTAAATCGTTTAAAGGGCAAGGTGTACGCTTTTATAACAAACTCCCAAGGGATGTACAAAAATTGACAATTAACAAATTTAAAAACGTAATTAAACAAAATCTTTATAAAAGAGCCTACTATAAAATATCGGATTATTTAAATGATAGAGAAGCTTGGGATTGAAATTGCTCCAACTCGTTCAAAATGTTACAATTTAGACGTAATTTATTTACTGTATTGTATTGTATAAGGATCATTAAAAAAAAACAACCAGCCTTGTTTCTTGCCTTTCTTTCCTGGCTTGGTCTCCAAGGAATAGGCAGTAAAATAGACGTTTCAAAGTGATCCTTGTGATTTTAATGAATAAAAAATATTTGACTTTGACTTTGAAGGTTTCGACAATGTAAGTGAAGGCAGCCCTAGGTCAAGGGTTTTTGAATTTTTGTAATTATGATAAATGTTTCAAACCTTTTACAGGTAAAACGTACTTGATCGTTGTACAATTTTTTTGTAATTGTATTATCATTTAATAATTACAAGGTGTTTAGGTGTTTACCCAAGTGACCAAATTATATTTATATAATATAATTAATTAATTATAGTTGTTATACTCAGTCATTATATATCTTGGGTATTTTTAATAGACTTCAAAAAAAGGAGGAGATTCTAAGGTCATCGGAATCTTTCCCCGATTACTCGAAGAGACGTCTTGACCGATTCGATGTTGATAAGGGGTCAAGTCCGAATTTGATGATGGGATCCCTAAAAAAACTAGGGCAACCCTCAAATTTTGAAGTGATCTTTAGGCACGTTGGGCATTTTTTGAGAAGGAAAAAACCATTGAACTCCCGACACTGTTACCGTTACCGTTATCGACACCACTGTATATAAGTATCTCGTAATTGTTCAAGTTTTCACTTCTGTCGGCACTCCCCGAGTGCCACTTAAATTTAATTTTTTATAAGTCAGTAATTCCGGAAATTAGCCTTCATCAAAACAAACGCACAAAGTTACCTTTATAATTCAGTCTGTGTACTTCATTAGAAGATTGCTGTAATAGCATGAAAGCAAACGCCTTGCACTATTTGAGAGCAATTCTACAGATTTGCCTACTCCTTCGTTCGAGGCGAATCAATTCGGCAAAACCCTTTGTTGAATCGCCTACTCTTTACTATTCGAGGTTTGACTCAACTAAATGCGAACTTCAGTACTCTATATTTTTATTGCGTTCTTACAAAGTGACATAAAATAAAGTTCATGTGTCTGTCCGTGGCATCTTACGTATTTCTAAAATAGATGTTTATTTAATTAAATTTATTTGTTACTAGCTGACCCGACAGACATTGTCCTGTCTTAGATATAATGTCTAGTGGAATGTAATGTGGGACACATTACATTCATTGCCAATTTTAATTTAATTTCAAAATAGTATCCACACGATGTCTCAACGGGAAAAAACAGCTGTCTGCTAAATTCACTGGAAATTGTAACCATTTAAAGTTGAATGGCATGCTGTCAGTTATTTTAAACAACTGACAGTTATGTCAAACAACTGGCAGTTAAGTAAAATGAATATTGTCGTTAATTTTCTTAAATTTTCTAATGTTCCGCTCAACATCCTTAATTTTTTCTTTCATAAGAACTTTCTCCTTACAATAATAAACACAACAAAAAAAGAATCAGCGAAATTGTTCGATCCGTTCACGATGCGATGACCAAGAGAAATAGAGATTCATTTTTATATAATATATAGATATAGATAATATATAGACTAGCTGACCAATCCGCAGCTTCGCACGTGTTAGATTATAATGTTAAGGTGAATCGTTAGCAACTCAAGTTTTTAAGAAGACATTACAATAAAATATTTAAGTACAACAGGTATGAAAAAAATAGTTAAGATAGAAACTAAGCCTAGAACAATAAACGAGAATTGTATTTTTAGCTAGAAATGGTACAAAGACATTGTAAAAGATTAGGTTGTTTAAATTTCCACCCGCGGCTGATCACAGAGCTTTACAGGATAAAGATAAGTAGAACTTCTCCGAAGCGCATAACGGGAGCCGGTAAGCGAAAACAATAGAAATATTTCTTGAAACTCATTCTCGAAATAATATAAACTGGCACCGGCAAGCGAGACAATAGATAAACCAAGCTCTCTGATTGGCCCGGGACCGTTTGGGGTGCGCGGGGAACCGACGTCTAAAAAGTGAGATCTGTCGGCTGGCCAGACCACTCGGGGTCTCGGCTTTGGTCATTCGCTCGCCGGTCCTCGCACCGGCAACACGTCTGCTCCGCTCCGCTCGCGCGCTCCCGCCGGCCCACGTGCCGCCCCGCGCCCCGCGCCCCGCGCCTTGCGCCTCGCGCCGCGCGCCCCGCGCCGCGCGCCCCGCGCCCCGCGCTGCACTTGGCATCCGCCATTTGCTCTGTTGTGTGCGCTCGCTTGCAAGTACACCTCAGAAGAGTCCTTTATTGGACTTTGTCCTTTTCAGGGCAAACTCTTGTTTCTACACATTAAGCGTCCAAATCCACGTTTAGTGGTCGGTCTGGTGGATACCTTGCGGTGTTAACACAAACCAGACTGGGCGTGGACCCGGAACGCCAGCTTTCCTCTCCTGAGGAACGCTACATCCGGCTGGGCTTGGTACCACCGGCCTTGGGGGCTTCCCTCGCCGACACCAAGTATCGGTAAGGACACACCCCTCATACCCCGTAAGAGTGGTAAAGGGACACACATTAGTTAGGACACTTAGGCCTCACCCCTCCTGTCTATCCCGACGGGAGGATCACGCACCCCCTCACCTCTCCGGGTGTTCCCCCCCGGAGAGTTATGATGGACATCGCCGGGGACGACCTCGTTCAGTTGCCGGGTTCCGTAATCCGGTTGCTGCTCGAGAACGTTCCCGACAATGTCCGACAACGTATTATGAGGGAGCAACAATCGGTTGCCTCCCTCCCGCGTCTAATGGACGTCGTCACGTCCACTCCGGCCCCTCTGGCCAAAAATGTGGCTCGGAAGCCCGTGCCGGCCCCTCTGGCCTCCCCAGCGGCTCGAAAGCCATCCCCGGCCCCTCAGGCCACTAACGAGGCCCGGAAGCCTCTGAAAACCCCTCTGGCACCCCCGGCGGCCCGCATGCCTGCCCTGGCCCCTCAGGCCACTAACGAGGTTCGGAAGCCTCAGCAAGCCCCTCAGGCACCACCGGCGGCTCGTAAGCCTGCCCCCTCCCCTCAACCTCCTGCCTCAGCGCCTCCCTCGTCATCAAAAAAACCCGACTCTCGAGAGGCCTCACCTCGCAGAGTCTTTTTAGACTCTCCGGAATCTCCGGACCCACCCTCCCCCGAGGACGATATGGAAATCGACCTCCTTCTACGCCCCGCGTCTTCCGCAGAGGCATCAAACTCCTCTTCCTCCGACTCGGAGGAAGAATTCACCCTCGTCACGGGTGGTAAGAGGAAGAAGCCCTCTTCGAAGAAGACCTCTTCGTCGAAGAAGGTTTCCTCCGTTTCCCCCCCCCCAGCCAAAAAGGCAACCCCACCCTCGGCCTCGCAGCCTGCCCGCCCCGCCTCGCCTCCCACGGCTTCCACTGCCGCAAGGAAGGAAAGGCCTCCCCCGCCTCTTTTCATCCGCGAAAAAGGCAAGTGGGATAGAGTTTCGTATCTGTGTAATGAGCACAAGATCTCATTCACAAACGCCCGCAATACTAAGGACGCAATTAAAGTCCAAATCCCCACTTCTGACGACCATCGTCGCCTCACGTCCCTCCTTCGTCAAGAGCACATAGGCTATCACACCTATGCTCTCGAAGACGAAAGGCTTCTTCGAGTTGTGATCCGCGGCCTCCCTGCGGAGCACTCCACGGACTCCATAAAGTTAGATTTACTGGCTCAGTCCTTCCCGGTGAAGGAGGTCCACCGCATGCATAACGGTAAGACCACCTATAACCTAGTACTTGTAGTACTAGAGCTGTCACCGACAGGAAAGGCCATCTTCAACCTGAAGATGGTCAACAACCTCTCCGGCCTCCGGGTAGAACCCCCCCACCGAAATGGCACTCCCAGCCAGTGTCACAGGTGTCAGTTATATGGCAACTCGGCCAAAAACTGCCACGCCCGCCCCCGTTGCGTCAAGTGCCTGGGTGACCATGGCACCTCTGACTGCAACCGCACAAAAGACACCACAGAGCCGCCAAGCTGCGTGCTTTGTGGTGCCGTGGGACACACCGCAAATTATCGTGGTTGTCCTTCGGCGCCCAAAGTCAGCAGGGTGGTGGCTCGTAGGAGTCAACCCCGACCTTCCCCGCAGTATACCAAGTCAACCCCAAAGTTGACCATGGTACCCTCGCAGGAGGCGCAACCTCCCAAAGGCTCAGCATGGGCCAAGCCCTTACCATACTCGAGCCTAGCCCTTAAGGCAACGGCCCCTCCTCCGCGCTCTTCTGAGCCAGCCCCCCCTTCTAAAATGGGCAAGTCGGACTTTGCTGCCGACTTGGCTCTCATCATGGAGTTCTCCTCCATCGACCTTGCCGAGGTTCGCGTGCTAGCACAAAAACTTAGGCAAGCAAACTCCACCCTCGAAAAGCTGATTGCCCTTGAGGCGCACTCAGCTCTTCTCGCCGCCGTTAAGGCAGCTTCGTCCTCCTCCAAACCCTTTTAGGCCCCAAAATGGTTGTACAAAAGGAAAGGAAAAAACCGCGTTCGTTATCTCTAGCGTTCTTCAACGCTGACGGTCTTTCAAGGCAGCGTTCTATTATCCAAGATTTCCTGAATTCAACTTGACATCTTACTAGTGCAAGAGACTAATTTAAAGCCCGGTCATCGGGACCCTAAAATCCCTAACTATCAAATTGTTCGCAATGACAGACTGCTAGCTCAAAAGGGCGGCACTGTCATTTACTACAAGAAGGCTCTACATTGCATGCCTCTTGATCCCCCTTCTCTGTCTTACATAGAAGCCTCCGTCTGCAGGCTAGCAATGACCGGGCATTCCTCGGTCATTATTGCATCCTGCTATGTCCCTCCCGGCAAGCCTCGCTCACCTCAATTCGAGAGTGACCTGCAAGCCCTTTACAGTCTAGGAAGCTCCGTCATATTGGCGGGTGACTTCAATTCCAAAAACGTCATGTGGAATAGCACCACGACGAACTCTATAGGCAAACAACTAGAAAGCCTAGTTGAACCCCTTAATTTCGACATCATTGCCCCTAGGGGCATGACTCGCTTCCCTACTTCCACTCCCCCCGAGCTCCTTGACATTGCACTTCTCAAAAACGTAGCCCTTCGGCTACGCTTAATCGAAGTTATTCATGAGCTCGATTCCGATCATCGACCGGTAATGCTCTTACTCGGCCCTCCCACTGACCAGCCCCCTGCCATCAAGACTGTGGTAGAGTGGCATAAACTTGAGAAAGCCCTCAAGTCTGCGCACTCGACTGACCTAGATAGGATCCCTTCTGTCATTCGGACATCTGGTGATATTACGGTAGCGGTTGACGCCCTTACCACACATATCACAAACCCAGTCAGAGACTCATCAAAGCAGGTGCCCGTAGTGGATGACCACCGGGGCCCCCTGCCAGATGATATCAGACGGCTGATGACTGAAGCTAACGCCGCAGTTAGACTTCATAGTCGCTGCCCCACTAACGACAATCAAGTCTTGATGCGTTCCCTGCACCGTAAGGTGAGAGAGCGCATCAAAGAACATCGCAATCGTGAGTGGGAGAACCTGCTCTCGGGGATCGAGCCTAGCCATCTGGCCTACTGGAGGTTAGCTCGCTCCATGAAAGCGGACGCTCTCGCTCCGATGCCTCCCCTTATCCGACCCAATCACCCTCCAGCATTCGAAGACGAGGAAAAAGCTGATTTCCTGGCTGAAACCCTCGAATCTCAATGCTTGCCCAGTCTCGAACCCGTCGACCCTGTTCACCTCCATACGGTGAACAACGAGGTTGACCGCTTAGCCTCCCGAGCCCCTACTTCCCCACTTGATCCGATTAAGCCCTCTGAAGTCTTTGACACTATCAAGGCCCTACACCCAAAGAAAGCCTCCGGCCCCGACGGCATTTCCAACAGAGTACTCAAACAGTTCTCTGTTCCCCTTATACATATCCTAGTCTGCATCTTCAATGCGGCTATGGAAACTTGCACCTTCCCTGATTCTTGGAAGGAAGCCAACGTCATTGGCATCCGAAAACCCAGCAAACAGGCAAACGATCCAACTAGTTATCGTCCCATTAGTCTACTTAATACGAGGCATGCCTTTTAAGTTCTGTCGTTTCCATATTTTCCGGCAATTTTGAATTTGGAACTGTTCTATATTCGAATGTGTTTACATTTTGAATCTCAAAACAGTTGAAAGTATTAGGATTAATGCTATTGTTTAGTCACAGTTTCGATTTGAATCTGTCAGGTCACATACGAAAATGAATCTTTCTAAGGAAAATGTTCGTGCAATAATTTTCTACAACTTTAGAAGAGGCCTGACACGGCTTCAGTGTTTAGAAGAGCTAACATCTGTGTTCAGTGATGTAGCCCCATGTCTGCGGACTGTCGAACGCTGGTATTTAGAATTCCAGCGTGGACATACTAGTGTTAGTGACAGATTTCGCGAAGGACGCCCAAAATCCGCCTTCACTGAAGATAACATCATTGCTGTGAGACAACTAATTCTCGAAGATCGTCATGTGACGTATCGAGAGATAGAGGCTCTATTAGGCATCTCAGGGACAACCATTCAGAAGATCTTGCATGAAGCGCTTGGTGTGAGAAAGCTAGTTTGCCGTTGGATACCGCATCTGCTTTCCGACGATCACAAGGCGGCCCGCGTCAGATGGTGTAAGAAAACTCTGCAAAGGTTCAACCGAGGGGAGTCAAATCACGTCTACGACATCATAAGTGGTGACGAATCTTGGATCTATGCCTACGATCCTGATTCCAAACAACAATCTACAATCTGGGTCTTTCAAGACGAGCCAAAGCCGACTAAAGTTGTTCGTTCTCGAAGCACTTCAAAGAAGATGGTGGCCACGTTCGTTGGAAAAACCGGCCATGTTGCGACTATTGCACTTGAAGATCGTAGAACGGTTAACGCAGAGTGGTATACTACAGTTTGTTTACCACAAGTCATCGCCGAACTTCGAAAATCTAACTCAAAGCGACGCATCATCCTGTACCACGACAACGCAAGCTCACACAGCGCTCGTCAAACGATTGAGTATTTGAAGCAGGAAAAAGTAGAAATTCTTGACCATCCTCCATACAGTCCTGACCTAAGCCCTAACGATTTCTTTACATTTCCTAAAATTAAGAAAAGTCTTCGTGGTCAAAGGTTCCAGTCCGGTGAAGAAGCAGTCGACGCTTTCAAGTCAGCCATTTTGAACACCCCCACTTTAGAGTGGAATAAATGTTATAATAACTGGTTTGAGCGAATGGAAAAGTGTATTAAGCTACGCGGTGAATACTTTGAAAAACAATAAAAAGTACTATAAGGTTCTAGTTGTGTTTTTTTCTTCAAACGACAAAACTTAAAAGGCATGCCTCGTAGTCTAGGCAAGATATATGAGCGTCTTCTAATGAAGCGCCTCTGGGCTCATGTCAATGAGTTCAAACTCCTTCCCGACGAGCAGTTTGGCTTCCGTGCCCAACACTCATGCCCACAACAGGTGCTCCTCATAACGGAGCATGTCCTCTCCAATTGGCAAAGTACCTGGCCTTCAGATACTGGTGCCGTCTTCCTCGACGTAGCGAAAGCTTTCGAGAAAGTCTGGCACAACGGCTTGATCTACAAGCTTTTCAAACTCGGAGTCCCAGACAGACTCGTGCTCATCATACGAGACTACCTACAAGGTCGCAGCTTTCGCTACACCGTGGAAGGCACTCTCTCTAGTCCTAGACCAGTCAGAGCAGGAGTCCCTCAAGGCTCCGTTCTCGGCCCCCTCCTGTTCACGCTGTACACCAGCGATATCCCCCGCACTCCTCAAGTGGAAATAACCCTATACGCAGACGACACAGCCTTGTACACATCCAATCGGAATCCTGATCGGGTGGGTATAAGGCTGCAGGCTGCCCTTCATTCACTAGCCATTTGGTTCCGCAAGTGGCGGATCGAGGTAAACCCGTCGAAAAGTACAGCAGTGTACTTCTCACGGAGTAACCTCACTCCCAAACCGATCTCTCTATTTGGCCAGCCCATTCGCTGGGCCCCATCAGCCAAATATCTGGGTGTCATCCTCGATAGGCGTCTTTCCTTTAGGTTGCACATCACTAAGAGGTGCAACCAAGCAAAGTTCACCCTAAGACGATTGTCCTCACTTCTAGGCGCGAAAAGTAAAATGTCCCTTAAAAATAAGGTGACCCTTTACAAAGCGTGCATTCATCCCATTATGACATACTCATCTGTAGTATTTGCCCACTCTCCTAAAGTTGGTGCCATTCAGGTTATTCAAAATCGCTTCTTGCGAAAAGCCTCAGGCTCGCCCTGGTACTTTCGCAATAACGATCTACATCGCGACATGAAATTAGATTCAATAGCCAAGTTCATGAAACTCGCTTCCAAGCGGTATTATGAACTTGCGTCCCAGCATCCGAACCCTTTGGTACATACCATTCCGGTCTACCCGTTGGATCCGCCCGCCAACAAAATCCTCCGTCGTCCGAGACACGTTCTCGGAGACCCGGATGACGAAATCACCTCCGCTAATGCGGAAGGTGAGTCATCTATTTCAGACAGAGCAAACACTTCACAGACACACCGACCTCGCCGGCGAGGTCGACGAGTCCCTTCAGTCGCCGCCTATACGAGGTACAGACATGTACCCGGGCGTTTCTCTCCTATCCCCACCCCGGCAACAGCCCAAGCCGAGGCTCGTACCTAAGTGGTGCCCTTGCGCTAGTTGCCTAAAAAACTTACTGGGCTGAGCGCCATCTGCGCTCGCCAAAAGTTCGGTTAAGCTGTCACGGCCTCAGAGGCCAACAGCGAGATTAGTCCATAAAATTAAAAAAAAAAAAAAAAAATGGCCAGACCACTTTTTGGGGGACCTGCAAACTAGAAGGATATCCTAAGGTATGTTGTTGTAAAAATAGATATATCTACTAAGAGTTATTCACGTAGTGTTTCAGGCTAATTTACTCATTGATTATATTTTATTCAACTATGTGAATCGATGATAATGTAGTGTGTTTGTTGTAACTGAAATTTGGGGATACTTCCCTAAGAGTTATTCACGTACTGTTTCAGGCTAATTTACTCATTGATTATATTTTATTCAACTATGTGAATCGATGATAATGTAGTGTGTTTGTTGTAACTGAAATTTGGGGATACTTCCCTAAGAGTTATTCACGTACTGTTTCAGGCTATTTTACTCATTGATTATATTTTATTCAACTATGTGAATCGATGATGATGTAGTGTGTTTGTTGTAACTGAAATTTGGGGATACTTCACTATTTAATACCTTTCTGCTAAGCATTTGATTAAATAAAATTAATTGTTGAAGTTTTATGTTTTATTTCATACTAAATTGAGCGGGTAGGTAAGTCTAATCTAACACACGCGTAGGTTTTCAATGAAAACATTACCCTCCATCTGCGCAGTTAGGTAAAAAGTAGCCTATGTCACCCAGGGATAGAGTAGATTCAAAACAGTGATTTTTTTTTAATCGGTCCAATAGTTTCGGAGCCTATTCAATGCAAACAAACAATCTCAATCAGCTGACTCACCCGCGGCTTCGTACGCGTGGTTTGTCAATAAAAACATTACCCTCCTTCTGCGCAGTCGGGTAAAAAGTAGTCCATGTCTCAATCCCAATCTTATTATATTTAAATACCAAATTTCATATCGGTCCAACCGTTTTCGAGTCATAAGTGTTCGAACAAACCCGACTTTGTTTTATTTATTAAGATTTATACACACAGAAATGTGTACAGATGGAGGACTTAAAGCTAAAAACATTTTTTGCTCGTTTCGTGACGGGAAAATAATTTAGATTGGCGTGCTTATCTAGGTACTAAAACATACTGGTACTAAACATTATTTGAAAGCTGGTATTTGCTATGAATACTTTAATGGCGGAAGTTGCTGTTAGTTCAAAGATGGTAAACTTAAAATAAAATTATTTGTGGTTTATGATCTCCATTCCGAAAAGTTCTCCAACGTTTTACGAGCTGAACTTGTTACCTAAGTCCAGAGTGTCACCAGCCAGCGACCATTATATTATGAACTGCTCAAAAACCGTATTACCTTCGCTAACGACCTTCTTTTGACAGCACCCCTACTGTTCACGCCTCTAATCTGCCTGACAACCCTGTTAGTTAGGGGTGCTGCCTCAGGTGATTCTTTATTCAATTCTTTTCAAGGCGGCTGTATGTTCTAATCATAACTCTCTGCAGTTTGTTGAAAGGTATAACTGATTGTCCCACTCTTCTCACTGAAGTCAGCCGGCTTTGCGTGCCTGAACAACGTGCCAGATTTCGATCAGGCCGAGTGCGCTTGTTGGAACCACTGCGAACACGTACGTTGCACTGCCAACAGTCACCCATCTCCCGTGCGCAGCGCAGCCTTAATGAGCTTATTTCCATCCATCCTCAGTTTGATGTGTTTGTGGATGACTGGAAGACGATCGAGCGAGTGTGTCTCAGTTATTGTGAGAGTATTTAATTATGTATACCTATGTTATGTTAGTTATTTTATGTGCCTATTGTATTTGTATATCTGTTGTGTTTTTTTTGTGTATCTTGTTAACCTAAAATAAGTTAATAATGAATGTAGGTAAGTATATTATAATTTGTATTTTTTTTTCTTGTATAAGTTTTAGATATAGCGTATTAGATTAATTCTGTAAAGTTATATTAAAGTGTAAATAAACGAATTTGAATTTGAATTTGAACGAATTTGAATTTGAATTTATAGTTGTATGTGTAAGATATTCAGGTCGTATAAGGTTTTGTATAAAGAATAGACAAAAATGTTATTTTCCGAATAAAGGCATACCTATTTTGGCCACCTAGCAGCATTGCTGTGTTTCAGTTTGAAGGGTATGGTTGCTGGAGAAATTACAGGTACAAGAGGCTTTACACCTGTATGCCTTACGTTGTTGGACGCAGGGTACCATAGGTCACCTTTCTAGGGTGCGTGACCTACGATGCAATACTTTGTTATAGGCAATGATTACTACCTAACATCAGGTGGGCCATATGATCGTTCTATACCCATGTCGTATTAAAAAATAGGCAATTTTTTTTAATTCAAGACCTGCTATCGCGCGCGGCTTTGAACGCGTGGTTGGTCAATAAAAGTAGCGTTTGTATCCAGGTCATAAATCTGTATATATACCAAATTTTTATGAAAACAAACATACAGTTACTTTCGAACTTATATAATTAGTTGGGATTGTGGAAATCAGGCAGTGGAAAGCACAGCGTGGTGCGGTCCACTACATGGAAGAAGATTGTATACCTAATAATGGTTGCTGAAAAGAAGAGGAGAGTTGTGCATGCCGCACAAGATATGTTGGGCCCGAAAAATTTAGAAAGGAGGGCAATAGTATTGAATTTGGTCGAAAATAAAATAATAATAAGTTGGATCAAGGGTCAGATACAGAAAGTGGTACTCCTGATCTCGGCACGCATAGTCAGGAGGCTCCTCTCTCTGCAGCCCTAGCCACCGATCGCTTGGGCCTTGCTTCGCGGTCGGTGGTTTACCGTTTTAATAAATATACTATCTGACCCGCCCGCGGCTTCGCACGCGTGGATTGTCAATAAAAACATTACCCTCCTGCGCAGTCGGGTAAAAAGAAGCCTATGTTCCAATCCCGGTCACAGTCTATCTATATACCAACTGTACATAGGGAGTGCATCTAATGAATATCTCATAATTTTACTATATCCAGCCCTTCACCTTTCTGCCTTTAGGGATGATTGTGAAAAAAAGTTGAAACACGTATTACTATAATAAATACATTTTTTTTACTAACCTATATTGTCCCACTGCTGGGCAAAGGTCTCCCCATCTCCCCTCCATCCATTGCGGTCCACCGCCAAATCTGACCAATCTGGTTTGAATGCATCCAGGTCGTCTCTCCATCTTTTTCTGGGCCTACCACGGCTGCGTCGTCCGTTCGGTATCCACTGGGTGGCTAGATTCGCCCATCGTTCTGGATGCATTCGAACCAAAGAAAAAAACAATAAAAAAAAAATCGTTAATTCGTTCATAATGCTTACCAAAGACCTAAATATAAATTTTCAGATCTCTAACTTGAGGAATTATGGAGTGCCCAAACAAACAATCAACCCCTATTTTACCCCCTTCAAGATTATTAGATTATATTGAGACTAAAGATAGCCTATGCCCCTCTCCTGGATATAATCTATCTCCTCCCAAAATTTTATTCAAGAAAGTTTTTTTACGAGTGTGATTAGATAGCGTGTGACTTGTTATTTCTTAAAGTATGTTTTTTTTATACCAAAAATGCTCATTCTCCTTTATTATAACCTTTTTATGTTTAAAAATCGAATTCCAAAACACAAATGCCTCAAACAATTTATAAAAAAAAACGACAAAGAAAACTCATTTCTCTGCTGATTATCGTTTTGGTATATTAATTTCAGAAGCGCCTAAGTTCTCAGGCCTATTTCGAACACTTCCTTTGACGCAGTTGGGTAAAAAGTTCGATACGGGTACTTCATACGCCAAACATTTAACTTAAAAGTTATCGTCAACCGAATAACCCCCAACAACCTTCGCCCTTTATCCAGGGTCCAATCCAGGCTTATAGAAGGGGACCTAAGTAAGGAAAAGCAAAACTCTGCACTTACTGCTCTCATCACATCATCATAATATCAGGACAGGACGTCCATTGCTGAACATAGGCCTCTCTGTCCTTGTCCATATTGTTTAACTATTGTTTTCTAGTTAGGTGTTCTCTTAAGTTAATTTTTTTTATCATACCATAACTGTTGTACCATTATTTAGCGCATGCTCCTAACAGCAGTAAGCTTAATTTGAAACATTTGTGAAAGAGCTACCCACAACACAGTTCACACAACAGGTTCTTCTAGGGTGGGAGCTAGTTTACGTGCATATGATGCGGGCTGCCAATGTATTGTCAATCGGCCATCATTAGCTGCATCTATGTATGAGAAAATGAATTTTCTTCATAATTCCTTTTTGCGTGAATTTTTCCGATATTTTAATAAGTTATTCTGCTATTCGGGGCGGAGATAAATCCAACAAATCAAAGATTATAAAAGTCGGTCCTGCTGTTATTGAGTTATAAATGGCGTAACTAACCTGACTTTATTTTATACATATATAAATTAGTCTTTTCAATATGTATTCAAATACTAATTAGATTATATATTATCAGAGACCAGACTGGTCTCTGATATTACCCACAGACACAGAGCAAAGGCTGTCCCTTTAACTTGTCCCTTAAGTCTGTGGTACCTTAAATATTCGCATACCATTTTTAAATTAGTAGAATATGATTATATTATTAACTAGCTTCTGCCAGCGGCTTCGCACGCGTGGAATTATCGTGCAATTTATAATATGGGCCCCAGAGAATCATTACGCAATAAGTTTAAAGAAATAAATATTATGACATTCCCTTGTCAATACATCTATGAAAATCTAATGTATGTTCACAAAAATATTAATTTGTTTAAGAAAAATAGCGATAATCATAATTTTAATACTAGAAATAAATATAAACTCGCTGTTGCCACTTGTAGACTCCATAAAGTTAGTAAATCGTTTAAAGGGCAAGGTGTACGCTTTTATAACAAACTCCCAAGGGATGTACAAAAATTGACAATTAACAAATTTAAAAACGTAATTAAACAAAATCTTTATAAAAGAGCCTACTATAAAATATCGGATTATTTAGATGATAGAGAAGCTTGGGATTGAAATTGCTCCAACTCGTTCAAAATGTTACAATTTAGACGTAATTTATGTTCTGTATTATGTATTGTAAAAGGATCATTAAAAAAACAACCAGCCTTGTTTCTTGCCTTTCTTTCCTGGCTTGGTCGCGAAGGAACAGGCAGTAAAATTGACGTTTCAAAGTGATCCTTGTGATTTTAATGAATAAAAATATTTGAATTTTTTGAATTTTTGGTTTATCAATAAAAAGAAGCCTATGTATCAATCCAGGTCATAATCTATCGACATACCAAATTTCGTCGAAGTTGGTTCAGGCATTATGACGTGATTGAGTAACAAACAAACAAACATCCAAACTTTCGCATTTATAATATTTGTATCATAACAACTAACTACAGTTACTGTTTGGATTCCAGCTCACTCTCCATAACTGGGTACAAAAAATGACAAATACAAATGTAATATTCACGCAAATTCCATACAACAGACACCTTAATAAACAAAAGCTAAATTATGAACTCAAATTTGCTTGTAGCCAGTCCAAATTCGCTCAATTTGTTGATTTGGATTTTAATAGATATATACCTAAGGGAAACTATTTCACTTTATATGTATGTCGAATGATTTTAAGGGAAATATTGCGCATTGACTATAAGGATAGAATATATAACTACCAAAGAGCTAGACAAAATAATAACGTAATAAAAATGATTGACCAAGGTACACAAACCGAAACTACAAACACGCAAAATGATGACGTACCGACCCTGGCTGTCGACCAGACTAAACAAAATTCAAACAAGACACAGGGAAATCAGTTATTTCGTGTATATATTTATCTATATTATGCATCAAAATATAAATGGACTTGTATCAAAATCAGAAGAACTTATTATACACATTGACAATCTAGAAATAGAAAACAAACAAAGTATTGACATTCTATGTATTACTGAACATAATATGACTAACGATGACACGAAGTTACCGAAAATACCAAACTACAATTTAGCCACGTTCTTTTCACGACCTAATAGAAAGGGTGGATCTTGCATACTTATCCGGAATAATCATAGGCATAAAGTCTTACACGAAATTAAATCCTTGAGTGTTGGTAATAAAATAGAATGCTGTGCGGTAGAAATATTAGAACATGACATCATTATCATATGCGTATATAGACCTCCTAGAACTAAAATTATTGACCTTGATTTATTCTTTATGAAACTCGATGACATTTTAAGTAAAGTTTGCTATAAAAACAAAAAGATTATAATATGCGGCGATCTGAATATAGACAGACTTAAAGTTAATCCAACCTCTAAACAGTTAGAGCAAATCCTAGCTTCCTATAATCTAAAGCTACGTATCGAGCAACCGACTCGTCCATGCAGTAAAACATGCATAGACAATTTTGCAGATAACATTAAGGGCTGTAGGGTTGAAATTATCGAGCTAGCACTATCCGATCATACAGCTCAACTTATGCAATGCCCAGTGAAAAAGAGTTATGCATTAAAACTCATTTATTTAAAGAAAAGATAGACTACAACCAAGAGAACATAGATAAATTTATAAACTGCTTAAATAAACTATCTTGTATAGGTTTTCTTCGAAAACAACAGACAGAGACACATTTAAACAATACTCTAAACATCTAAAAAATGTATTAAAACAAACACAAAAATCCCAGAATAATTACTACATAGCGAACGCATCTAATAAAACTAAAGCAGTTTGGGATATAATTAACACTTATAAACAAAATATAAAGATTGATGAGATTAACCAAATTAAAGTTAACAATAAAATTATAACTGACCCTAAAGAAATTGCACAGGCGTTTAATAACTTCTTTATTGACGAAATAAAAAAGATACTAAATCTGACACACACAATAGATGTACACTATTAAGTGGGAAATCCAATTCCTGTTTCATGGCACCTACAAATAAGCTTGAAATACTACGTGTCATAAAATCTCTAAAAGACACTCTTATCATGGGCTACGATGGGATTACAACAAAAATAATCAAACTTACGTCAGTTCTTATAGCACCCGTATTGGCTCACATTATCAATAAATGCATCGAAAATGGTATATTTCCTACTGTACTAAAAACTAGTATCGTCATACCCATATTTAAAAAAGAGGATACAGAAGATATGCAATATTATAGACCAATCACAATGATACCTATAATGTCTAAAATATTCGAAAAAGTAATTCATCAAAATTTAGACAATTTTCTGGAAAAAAACCAAGTAATAGTAAAGGAGCAAGCAGGCTTCAGAAAGAAAAAATCAACTGGTACAGCTATTTATAATCTTTTGGAAATAATTATGACAGGTATGGATAAGAAAAACAAAGTAACGGCTCTCTTTATGGACATGTCAAAAGCATTTGATAGAGTAGATCATAACATATTACTAAAAAAACTAGAAATTTATGGCGTTAGAGGAAAAGCGTTTGACTTATTACAATCTTACCTTAAAGACAGAAAACAAATAACGGAAATAACGAAGATAAACAAAATCTCTAAAACACAACAAAAGTACTACTCAGACTGTAGAACTATTGAGTATGGAGTCCCTCAAGGTAGTATACTTGGACCATTGTTATTCTTGATTTATATCAATGACTTACCTAACGCTATAAATTATCCTATTGTATTATATGCTGACGACAGCACTGCTGTATTTACTGATCCAAATAATTCTAATAATAATCATGAAAGTATAATAAATAATTCTCTTTATAATATTATTGACTGGTACATTACATTACGGAAAGTAGGAGCCAGATCAAATGGGCTCCGTTTCGCAGAAAACAGGCACGCCTGGGTTTTATTAGCATTAAACTTAACCAGGTTGGCATCGCCCCAGTCGGAGACCGCCTTTAAGGACAAGTTTAAGCGCTCAACCATGGCCTCTCTGTGAGACTGAATCTGCGCCCCACTGGCTCGTGCAGTAGATGTGTAACTCTCCACAACTGTGCTGTCGTCCGCATACCCAAAGGTTCCAGGCTTTAGCAGATCGTTGATATGTAGCAAGAAGAGAGTTGCAGAGAGTACCGACCCTTGAGGGACTCCGGCGTTAATCGCCAATTGATCGGACGAGCAGCCATCAACGACGACTCGTATCGATCGGTCTCTCAAAAAGTCCGAGATCCAAACACAAAGACCAGTGGGTAGACCGAAAGATGGAAGCTGACTTATAAGGCTATCATGCCAGACCCTGTCAAAGGCCTTTGAGATGTCGAGAGAAACAGCAAGCGCTTCTCCGTATTTCTCAATGGCCTCGCTCCATAAATGCGTGGCATACGCCAGAAGATCCCCAGTTGAACGGTTTCGGCGGAAGCCGTATTGGCGATCACTGAGGAGGTTATTAGCTTCTAGGTGTGCCAGGAGCCTGTTGTTCAGAACACGTTCCATAGTCTTACAAATTATGGACGTGACCGAGATGGGCATATAATTTGATGGGTCAGCACGACTACCTTTTTTGGGCACAGGCTGCACATTAGCCAGCTTCCATGATTTCGGCACATGTCCAGCCTCAACAGAGCGGCGAAAGAGGCGTGTCAGTACAGGAGCGAGCTCAAACGCACAGGGTTTAAGTACAATTGCTGGAATCCCATCAGGGCCACTAGCTTTATTCACGTCCAAACTCCGCAGCGTTTTACGAACCTCGGTCTGACGAATGCGTATTTCCGGCTTTGTTTAATAAGAGTGTGTTTTGTATGGGAGTGAAGATATATAATAAGCTTCCTATTTATATAAAATCTATACACAGTTCACATCTATTTAAGATAAAACTAAAAAATTACCTGACCCAAAAAGCATATTACACAATCAATGAATATTTAAATGATACACAATGACATTTATAGTTTAAAATTGAATTGAATTATTTAATTAATATGTGCTGGTATTATATTAAGTACTATTTCTAAGTTGTTTTCTTGTTAGTTTTAGGTGACATGTAATTTGCACGCCACTGTGGTTGAATATGGTGAAACCATTTAATTTTGTAACATCTGTATAATTTTACCCATGTTTTGGCAAATAAATAAATCTTTATCTTTACACTCTGTTTTTGTGAACAAACAATTTCATTCATTCAATTAATTATGCATGTCAACTCACCTGGTTCCGCCCCTGTTTCCGCCTGCAGAAACTTGAACCGGAAGGTCTGAGCAGGCTTTACATAATTCTCGCATTTCTATGCCCATTCGATACAGACATACATAATGCTTCAGTTTTATACCTATAAAGATATCTTTATGGCTCTGGAGCCGTAAAATTGAGGAGTAGAGAATTGTGGGTGACTGTAAGTGTAGTGGTATAATTAACTTATATAGGGTGGGAAAGACTATTCCTGTAAATTAAGGTCACAGTAGGGGGTGGAGGGGAGCGTAAAAATACGAATCCTCATCATAATAATATATTGTTCTCATAGCAGGTGGGTTTTAGGCACATAAATAAATGATATTTAACATTTCATAAAGCGCTATTTAGCCCCAATCCCCAAACTAAGCAAAGCTTGTACACACGGCTATACTTCAAGTGATATTTTTCCAGAAACTAACCTCTCGTTGTACGGAAAGCCTACACAAATATGTTGGAAATTAATATGGGAACCAGGTAACTGATAGAATACTTATATATTTTTTGTAAAGTTTACTTATTCAATAGAAAAATACTTAAACCCGGAACTAATATTTGTTCTGCGGTGGAAATCGAACCCGCAATCTTCTGCGGCTCATGCAGGCGGCTATTTATTCACAACGCCACAGGGGTTGCCTAAAAAAACAAGTTTTTCATTTTCATGGACAAAGTCATTCCTGAATCGTCCATGAATCGACATAAAAATTGTATCGGTTGTCCATTATATCTTAAAAATATATAAAAACAAAGTCGGGTTTATTTTATAACTCAAGAACTGCTGGACCGATTTTGATGATCTTTGATTTGTTAGATTTGTCTCCGTCCCGAATAGCAGAACTACTATTAAAATATTTAAAAAATTCACGCAAAAAAATATTATGAATACAAATCATTTTCTCATAAATAGATGCAGCTAATGATGGCCGATTGACAATTCTACCGGCGACGTGCATTGGCAGCCCGCGTCATGTGCATGTCAAGTTGAATATAGTGTTGATACCTGAGAGTTATAAAATATACACATACATAATTAATTTAAAACATATATTAACTGTTTCCTGTAATTTTGGAGGTTATAATCGCATCGTTAAGAACTTAATCTTCACTATAAACATAGTTTTCACTTAATCACTACTTTAGCACACAATACAGTTAAAGTTTATAATCAATATACTTCAAAATACGGAGGTCTCGACAGAGCTTACGTATTTAAGCCATTTGTGATCGAGACCCTGGGACCATGGGATACCGAGACCCATCACGTTTTCAAATATCTTTCTAGGCGTCTGGTCGAAGCGACGTGTGATCCGAGAGCTGGTGATTATCTGGGTCAACGCATACGCATTGCAATTCAACCGGGCAATGCAGCCAGTGTCTTTGGGACACTTCCGCCTGGTAGTGATCTGGAGCAGTTGAGCTATCTATAGATCGTTTGCAGCAGTCTTTAGATGATTCAACTGTTTCTCCTGTCTTGTAAATAATTTTGTATTATTTCGTATACTGTGGTAAATATACCGTTTTTAATGAAAATATGTTTGTCTTTGGTTTTTAGTTGGATAAAATCCCGAGAAAGCCTTCTAAAAGGAACACTAACATTACTTTTAATATTTCTAGATACAACGCACAGCTTCGCTATAACACCAAAAGCACAGCCATAACTGCGAGCGAGAGTATCAACAAACATACTTCTCCCCGACGTATTTTGAAATGCAAAAGACAAATAACTTATACAGTATTCTCCCGAATAACGAGAGAGACCAATTTTCACCCCTTTTGTCGCTAGCAGAATTCAGAAGCAAGTGTTCCGCTTATACCACCGAACTAAGATATCAGAAACGCCAAAACAAACCAAAAACCAGCCAGCCAGCCACGGCAAAAGCCAGAAACCAAAAAAAATCCTATATTTCATAATCACAGATTTAAACGGGTATTAATCGCGTATGTACCATTCTTTGAAGTGAATACTTCTTTAGGCGCGTTGGGCATTTTTTGAGATGGGAAAAAACCATTGAACTCGCGACACTGTTACCGTTACCTTTACCGACACCACTGTATATAAGTATCTCGGAATTTGTTAAGTTTTCACTTCTGTCGGCACTCCTGGAGTGCCACTTTTTTATTATTTGTGGTCTGCCCGCGACCACAGCTGTTGCAGTACAGTCGGAACGTCGGGATAATAAAAAAAATGGTACGTACGCTATAAATACCCGTTTAAATCAGTAATTATGTACAGCGATCGCGAAAGTTTGAAAAATCCTACATTACAACTCATTCTAATGGTCGGAATATCATATTTATGTTATAAATTATGTAATAAAATTTGTTTTAAGAATCTACACCATGACATTGCAAAATAACAAATTAATTGAAGCAAATGTTCTGCCTCCATGATGTCTCTCTGATGCCCATCTACTATGTCTCCTTTATATCTTACATGGTCCTCAATCACCCAACTACCTCAAAGAACGATTAACTCCCTTGTATGCTGAGGACCGTCTTGTGCGTTCCTCGCAACACCTTCATGAGTCATGAGGAGAAGTCATGAGTTGACTCCCTAGTACAATACAGCTTGCTATACCAATTCATTCACCATCACTGCTATCCGGCTATGAAATAGTATTTCGCAAGACTTTCGGAGATAAAAGGGGTTGGGGGGAGGGGGTCGAACCAAATTTCGCGACATCTCACCAGTGACAGGGGGGGGGGGGTCAAAATTCGTTAAAAACGTCTCACGTAATTAATCTATGCCCCTTTAGTTATAATAAAGAATTTTCATTAATTCATTCCGTGATAGGGCGCTTCTAAACAAGAAACCTTTGTGGTTTATACAGTTTTGAGTTTGCGAAACTGCATACCCTTGTGTATTTTTGACTGTTTCCATATTTGTTTCTATTGTGATTCTGGATAATGGGGCGTGTTCAAATATTATGCTTTAATTCTACCTGTTGGCTCATTAACGGGATTGTTACAGTGATTTCCATGAGTTCTCTGTGGTTTTGTACACAGCACAAGCTAAATGTAATTATTACTAGTGGTTCGCCTCGAACTGAGATCTCGCGAGTCTCCCATAAAAGCAAAAATATTTTTTGTAGTCTTCAAATAAAGCTTACTCATATAATATCGATCAAACTTGACTTGTAAAGTCGTTTGATCATATAATAGTGCCAAGAAATGAATAACCAAACAACTTGACCTACAGTTTCATTCAAATTACAGGTAACGGGAGTTCATGTATATTGGTTAGTTTTTTTGGGGTAGAAATTGTATTTTTTCTAGATTTCAGACTTTTCCCTATATTTTTGTCACTAAAACTACACGTGCACCAAGTTTCAGTACTGTGGGGTCACTGGTGTACCCTGTGAATTTTCTCAAAGTTCATTTTTAATCATGGCTAAATAATTTAAAAACTACAAGGTTTAAAATAAAAATAAAAACGCGGCGAAGTATACTCATTAAACCTTTCATTAAACGTGCAATTTGACCGGATAGTATCATTTTGTTTTTTTTACCCCCCCCCTGAACCCCAATATCTCAACAACCCCCCCCCCCATTTTTAGCTCATTTAGACACAACAAAATTGTGCTATCATAACCTACCTATATACCAAATTTTATGATGATCAAGTAGACGCTTCAAAAGTTATCCTTGGACAAACTAACATACATACATACATACAACGCCGATTTGCCCAAATTGATTTAGAGATCTTGCTTTGCTCAATCAATTGTGAATAACAAATACGTTTAGAAAATGAGGTAACAGTAATACTTCGTTACAGCGGCATCGGTTGCCAGCTATTCTTGCAACATAGGCGCTTTATAAATCATCTTCAACTAATCGTTGAAGGCACAGATTTATAAGGGTAAACTTGATGGGCAAAGGCAGGATAGTGTCCCAATTCTCATAAATCACCACAAAATAGTGCCACGAAATACAAACTATATAACTTGACCTTCAGTTTCATTCAAATTACAGGTAATGGGAGCTCATGATGTGGTTATACTTTTTTGGGATACAAATTGCAGTTATTCTGGATTCAGACTTTTGCCTATATTTGTGTCACTAAAGCTACACGCATAACAAATTTCAGCACTGTGAGGTCACTGGTGTACCCTGTGAATTTTGTCAAAGTTCAGTTTTTATTATAGCTAATAACTTAAAAACTATAAAGACTTTACTAAAAATAAAAAGGAGCCTAAATGTACTAATGAAGACCTTTCATTTGACGTTCCATTTGACCTAATAGTCTCATTGTAATTTTTTTTACCCCTCTTAAACCCCAATATCTTAAAACCCCCCACCATTTTCATCTCATTTAGTCACATCAAAATTGTGCCATCACTACCTACCTATGTATTAAATTTCACGATGCGGAAAGTTCGATGACGATGAAAGTTATCCTCGGACAAACAAACATACATACATACATACATGCAACGCCGATTTGCCTAAGTTGATTTAGAGATCTCGCTTCGCTGGATCTATTAAAATTTAATTCAATTTTAGTTAACTTTTCGTCGGATTCGGATCTAAGGAGATATTATCTCTATTCTGAGCTACGCTGCAGACTGCAACTGCCTGAACTGCAGAAAGTCATACAAAGTTACCGACGTTTAACCGACTTCAAAAAAAGGAGGAGGTTGTGCAATTCGTCGGAACCTTTTTTATATGTCGGTTCCCCGAGTACTGGAAGACGCCTGGACAGATTCGAGAAATTCCTTTTTTGTTTAAAAGGGTATACTTCCCAAGTGGTCCTATTAGCACCAAGTCAGGATCTGATAATGGGATCCCAAAAAAATCGAGGGCAATCCTCAAATTTTATAGGGATGCATAATGTGTTTTATATATTTTTATAAAATAACACTAAAGTTGGTTATATTTCTGTTAAAAAGTAACTTGTTCACAGATTGATTAATATTGACTATGAATTTCGGAAGCGTAGCTCGGAATAGTATCTTTATCTACATCAAACTTTGTAGGCTTTGATGAGAGACCGTATACCGTTGAGAGAAAGTGGTCTTCAAGTGGTGGATAAAACCGTGCTTAAAAACAAACTAACAGTTTTCAGGATGCAGAGCTAACTAAGCCACAGGTTTTCTCACGATTTTCTTCTTTACTGATTGAGACATTAGATTCGTCTTTCTAACCTAACCTAACACATAAAAACCTAGTGTAGAACCTAGAGCAGGAGGTAGTATTAATTGATACAGCGAAGCGAGATCTCCATATCAACTTGGGAAAATAGGCATTGTATCTATGTATGTTTGTTTGAAGCGTTTATTCGACCATCGTGAAAAATGGTATATAGCTAGATAATGATGGCACAATTTTGGTGTGACTTAATAAGCTAAAAGTATAGGGTTTGGGGGAGGGGGGCTTGTTGAGATATTGGGGTTCGAGAGGAGTAAAAAATAACCAAAATGGGACTATCCGGTCAAATGGTACGTCTAATTAAACGTATTTGTGAGTGCAGTTCGACACCGTTTTTATTTTTAGTTTAAATCTTGTAGTTTTTAGGTTTTTAGCCATTATAAAAACTGAAATTTAACAGAATTCACAGTGCACAGCAATGACCCCACAGTGCTGAAATTTGGTATGCGTAACGCTTTAGTGATACAGATATAGGAAAATGTCTGAAATTCAGAATATCTTCAATTTCTACCCCAAAACGAAAACCAATATACATGAACTCCCGTTACCTGTATATTGAATGAAACTGTGGATCAATTATGTGGTTATTAATTTCGTAGCACTATTTTGATGGTCAAAGATTGGAAATAATATTTTTTGTTTTATGGGACTCGAGAGATTTCAGTTCGGGGCGAACCACTAGTTAAAATAAGTAACTACCTACGAACCTTATGTGAAATATTTTTCTGGGCAATAAATTATTACTAATTATTAATAAA
The DNA here is from genome assembly GCA_963924445.1 of Philereme transversata. Classification (NCBI taxonomy): domain Eukaryota; kingdom Metazoa; phylum Arthropoda; class Insecta; order Lepidoptera; family Geometridae; genus Philereme; species Philereme transversata. The sequence goes on from OZ004347.1 coordinate 3,582,986, forward strand.
TAATCACCAGAACAAATAAAAGAGCTATTAATAAATCAACAATCAAAAAATTTTTCAAAATGTTTAAACCACTGAAAGTTAGACATCCCATAAATAGAGCCTGCAAAATGTTCGATGCACTCTACAGTGAAATACGAAACATAAATCCTTAAATAATAGACAATAAGCCGCTTAGTACGACAAAGGCGCAGGTGCAGTGAGGAGAAATTGCTCAAACGTACCGCGTGGCTACCTCTACTATACTTGAGTAGGTATATGATGTCCTCCGTGCCGCAGTAGGCGAATAGCCGTCTGAGATGCAGGAATAGAATAAATAAAATACCTTTATTTGATAAAGAAAAACGTAGACAACAAAAATACATGCCATGTACTGTTGTTTTCCTTTAGAAGCTAAAAGATTGATTACTTACAACCACAAACTCTTAGGCCGGCTTGCACAAGGATCCCTAAACGTATTTAGCGACTAAACATGCTTAAATTTGACGTATTTGTATGATTGACAACTCCTTAAATAATATTTAGTCCCTAAATAAGTTCAGGCATTGTTACGCAAGTCGCTCTTAGAACATAAAGCATGTATAAGTTGACCTTGGCAGAGGGTCAGTCGCTTTGGAAATTAATGGAACATTTTACTCATCGAAAATTTTAAAGTTTTGGTCTACCAGATATTGTTAGTGGCAACCATCGCCTATATAACAAAGCATTGCCGCTCAGTCTCAGTATACTGATTTCCATTGTAAAATCTAGTCAAACGTGACGATCCATTGTCGCGGCGCAGTGGGCGAATAGCCGGCTGAGACGCAAGAGCTAGCGGTTTTGATTCCCGCTGCGGGACAAATGTTTGCATGGTTTACAGATATTTGTTCCGGATTTGGATATTTTTCTATAAACTGTAAGTTTTTATTTACAAAAAAAATGTCTATAAACATTCTATCAAATAACTGGTTCCTATAGTACAAGCTTTGCTTAGTTTGGGGCTAGATAGCACTGTGTGAAATGTCCGGCATTATTTATTTCGTTCAATATTAGGTACACCTACTTGTCAATGTAACGTATGCTGTACCTTTGAACGCGTGGTTTCTCAATAAAATACAGCTTTTGATTCAACTCAGGTTTATATGTCACTCATTATCTATACACCAAATTTCATTAAAATCGGTTTCTCCGTTACGATGGATTTGAGCAAGAAACAAACATCCATGTGATAACTTGAAACATTTTACATGACATATATTTGTATGGTTTTAATGGAACATTATTTAGAAATGTATTTATGACCAAATTTACTTGAAAATCTAACCTATAACTGACAAATATCTAGAGTTTACAAATAAGAGACGTAATAAGATTTGTAGAACAAATATTCGCCGGGGAGACATTACTTAGGGGAGCGTTATCGGTGTTTGAACAGCTCATACAATGCGAGTAATTGTGCCAGGGCCACAGCTTATACCAAATGGCTGCTACAAGGTAATTTACAATAAGCTTGCATGCCAGTTTTTATGATTTTTTAAGCCTGGACCTTTACAAAGGCATTACCAGGGCCTGTTTATTCTAGATACAATTCTTGATGTACGGTTTTAGTAATCTATTCGTAGATATAGTGCTCTTATTATGTGTATGTAGATAATTTTTATATTAATTTATTTTAAAGTAAGAGAATACAAAAAGATTGCTATAGGATCTTATGAGATCATGATAATTTCTTACTAATTGAATAAATAAGGTTAATTATCGAATACGAGCAATATCTTGCAAAGTAGTTGCAATTGGCGATCTCTTCGATGATCTCGAAATCTCATAATCATTGCTGCACGCTTGCATAGGAAAATTGACGTTTGTCATTGGCTGCAAACCTGTCAAAAGTTACGAAATCAAAAGACGGGATATGTTAGAAATATAATTTATCTGTCGGCGTCTGGTATTCCAGACCTCTATAATGTAGGAGTCTTCAAGTCTAGATTCTATACGCACCTCAATTTGATAATTTTGTTATATTTGTTAATGTTTTATTCATTGTTTAATTTTAGTTTATATTTTTTTGCATTGCTTGATTCTATTTTAATTTTTTAATTTTATTGTTTGTGTAACTTTTTTTAGACGACCTATCATGACCTCATGACATTTTATGGAAATTATCTTTAAGAGTTTAATTATTTTATGATTTATTTAATTGCTTGTTATTGTGTTATAAATAAAAAATATGAACTAATCATTTGTTATTTTTTAGAAAACCAGCTATATCTCTTTGACTATGACAGTGTTTAGAACAATAAAAGCATTATGCACCGATGCATAACGAGATTTCGCGAATTATTTGTCGTTATGCCGAATTTATACCGCCATTGGGTTTATGATTAATTTGCGTAGTTTTCAGTTATTTTACTACGGTATAGGCAGTAATAAAAGGTTCTTGTATATATAGGGTACCCTGGAAGTAGTATTTTAAGCCTGAACAGGGTGATTCCGATCATGAAAAATAACAACATTCCTTAGAACAAAAGAATTATTTTAACATTTTATTGTTCTGGAAATATATATATATATATATATATATATATTGCTGGACATTTCACACAGTGCTATCTAGCCCCAAACAGAAGCAGAGCTTGTAATATGGGATCCAGATAACTGATATAATACTTATATACATTTTTTTTGTAAATACATACTTATAATATATAGAGAAACAACCAGACCCGGAACAAATATCTGTAGATCATGCAAACATTTGTTCCGCGGCGAGAATCGGACCCGCTACCTCCTGCGTCTCAGCCCACTGAACCACGGATGCCGTCAATATTCTTGAACTTTTTGGTTTGACTTTAAAGAAGTTTTTTCTACGCATTTCCTAAAAATTGTCTAATAGTAATGTTTGACTTAGGCTTTTTGACCAAACACAGCTGATAAAAAGAATTTAAATCGGTTTCAGCAGACTTTAACTAAATGATTATTCAATGAAAATCATCGAATTCACAAAAGTCGTAGCACAGTTGTTGCTTTTGATGTTCTCGTAATTGTTTAGAATCGAGGTCCTTCGGGTTAACATAAAGCCTACGCTGTGCTTTCCAGTGCGTGGTCTCCACTCGAGAACCTTTCTGCCCTGCCCACTGCCACTTAAGCTTGCATCACTTGAAAATTTGGATTTTGAATTATTATTATTATACTGCAGCAATGGACATCTATGTTCAAACATACAGTATTTAACATTTAAAATTGTCATTTTTATGCAGTGAGCAGTATAAATCATCCTCTAATATACTAGTGGTTCGCCCCGAACTGAGATCTCGCGAGTCTCCAAAAAACAAAAAAAATATTAGACCATCAAAATAGTGCCACGAAATGCATAAACAGTTTACTTGACGCTTCACTTACTACAACGCTTCGAAAGTTATCCTCGGACAAACAAATATACATACATAAATACTTACATACATATATACAACGCCGATTTGCCTAAGTTGATTTAGAGATCTCGCTTCGCTCGATCAATAATAAATGATTGTCTATGTCTATATCTTCATTGACATTGACAATCATATATTCACTACATTAGCACATAATACAGTTATATTTTAAGACAGAGAAAAGAAAAAAAAACTATGAAATAGTAGTGTTACGCCGAGGCTGTTAAACAATGAGTAATAATCGAAACTTCTCGAACGCTTTTGTCTTGCTGTGTTATTGTCTGCGGGTGCGCACAATGGGGATTGGTCGTTTTGTCGAAACACCGACCCCTTTCCTGGAACGATCGAGATCGTTCTCGAACAATCGAAATGCGCGTGATATAAATAGGCCGGAGAGATGGCCGGACAGGAGTGAGTCTCAGCGAGGTCCTGGAGGACTGACGTGGAGAAGGGTCTCGCGTGAACAGTAGTTGCTCGCGAGTCAGTCTGGATTTTGCTATACGTGCGAACGTTTCGGTGACTTTAAGTGGTGCACCAGTGGTGTGAATTAGTGTGTTCTGATTACGTGTGACCAAGTTCGTGTATTCATCGTTTAGTGCTGAATAAAAGTGTTGTTTTGGTTAGATCGATTCCCATTATTTTATCCCGAACCCTCAGCTCGTAACAGTATTAACGTAAAGCATAAACAAAAACAAGGGAGAACTTGGTAAATACTGTGTGCTACAGCAGTACATGAGTAAATGGAACTCGACTCAGCATTACGCCCGTCCTAATGGTTGAATTCGGTCTGTGTATAATACTCATGATGAACATCTACGAGGGCGGATTGTAATTATTCTTAACCAGAAGATGCGAAGAACTCAAGATGTGTAACCATCTTAAAGTTTACGTTAATTAAACTAATATAATTAAATTGGTATAAATTGAACCCCAGGCAGGTGTTCCGTTTAGTCGGGCTCCCGCGATGCTTATGCCTTGGCCGAGTTTACGCATAAACCCGTTCCGAACACCAGCGCGGACCTGTTGCTGACGTCATCCTGAACAAACCGTGCGGCGCGAAATTAAATCATCCACAAATTCTAATTCTAGGATGGGAGAATAATATTTGCACTGATGCATACTTGTACAATAATCGCTATCTGACCCCTTACCATCTTAACTCCTTAAAGTAACGGAAAACAACTTTTTTTTATTTATTTCAAGATACACCAACAGTCCACATATTGTATCAGTATAATTACCATAAATATGACGACAGTTTGTTTGTTTTAATTCTTTATTACACAAACAGAAAAATGTACAAATGGAGGACTTAATTCTAAAAGCATTTACTACCAGTCAACCGTGACAGGTAAAAAAACAGTCATAAACACATTTCTGATACGTGCACCAATTACATTTATTATTAGTATTATTGTGTGGTCTAAGCATGATACCATCCATCATCCACAGCTGGGTTTTCGAGACAATTATTTCTTTAGTATCGGGAGAGCGCAGCTAAGGGTGACTCCCACTATATGGAAAGGCGACCTGATAAAGGTTGCTGAGAGCCGTTGGGTGCAGGCCGCACAAGTCGGTCGCCATGGAAATCTATGGGGGAGACCTCTAATCAGCAGACGTCTTATGGCTGATATGATGGTGATTTTTAAGTTTAACTTTGGCCAATCGGCCATAAAACGCCGATTAAATATTAAAATTACCATAGTGACTATAAACTAGACCCACAAGTATTAAGGCCAAGAAATTGCTTATGATAGCTTTGTTGCAGGAGAATAGCTAAGTAGGTAGTAATTAGAGTTGCCGCGAATACTCGCTATTATTCGGTATTCGGCATTACCCGACATTGTTTTGATATTCGTCGTGGCGAATAGTCATCTAAAATAAACTTTTAACGAACAAAAAAACGAATGAGTTAAAAATTATCAATTTTTATTATTTTCCTTGTTAAAACAATACACAGTATCAATTATTATCTATGATATGTGCCTGTGTCCATCATATTCATGAAATTAAATTAGTTAGGCTTTTTAATTAATATTCAATCCAACAGAGGCAGATTGTTGTGCAAAAAAACAATTTTTTCTGCACGTTCGGGAGCAAGTCGGTTTCGCTTTTCCTTATAATTTAAACCTGCCTCGGAAAATAGTCTTTCTGAATAAACAGAGCTTGCTGGTGTGATTAATATCGTTTAGCAAGCTTACTTAAAATAGGAAATCTATTCTTATTGGTACTCAAAGCCCACCATTCATATGGGTTTATTTTTCTGTCAGCCTTTGCTAATGTGATTTCTTCAGCAGTGGCATTCTTGGTGAAAAATTAAATTACTACATTACATATATGTAGGTATGTATGTATAACATGAAACAGATTTCTTTAACTTTATTGTTTTCTTTTATCACAACCTTAGAAGAAATTAGAAATATTTTTAATGTGCCTTATTTATGTCGAATAGTAATGTCGAGTTATTCGACTATTCGCCAAAATGAATGGCGATTAATCGGTATTCGACTATTCGCTATAACAACTATTCGCGGCAACTCTAGTAGTAATTAGTTATAATTGGTTGACATTTAGAACTAATTATCTTATCAGATTAACATTTATAATTATACTAGTTTTCGCCAGCAGCTTCGCTCGCGTGGTTTGTCAACAAAAATCAGCCTCTGTGTTAATCCACGTTATAATCTACTATTAGGTTATAATCTACGTGCATACCAAATTTCATCGAAATCGGTTCAGCCGTTTACGTGAAAGAGTAACAAACATCCACACATACATCAATACAAACTTTCGCGTATTTAAATTAAAAAAAATTAAATAATATTTATGTGGGAGTGGGATGTAACTTTTAAGATAAATAAAGAATTAAAAAAAGTTGCAGTCGGCAGTTAATCTGCTTTATGTGTAAATGCGCGTCTAGCGTTCTTAAACTTGGCCAGATTTGCAAGTCTCGGCGGTAATGTGATTTGGTAATTAAAATTTTCATATACTTAATTGCTGTAAGTTAGTAAGGCTGCAGATGTGAAATGAGAATGATCGCCTATTCGTAGTAAAGGTGTCACTTATCATGATGTCAAATAGTTGACAGCACAGGGTAACTTGCGCAACGATGCCTAAACGTATTTAGCGGCTAAATATGATTTATGGAGTTGTTAAACCTTACAAATAAGTCAAATTTAAACATATTTGGTCGCTAAATACGTTTAGGGATTTTTTGCAAGCCGGGCTTACAGTTTACGAGTAAAACGGCTGTTAAAGGTCGGACCGACAGACGGACCTGGCGAAACTATAAGGGTTCCGAATTCGACTATGGAACCCTAAAAAGATGAGTTTTATTATCCTTGATGGGCACTGAGACAGGGAAACCAAATTAATTACGGTATTGTAGCGATACTATCTACCCCATTTTTTTTGGCGCACAATCAGTATTTCTTAGAAATTTTGTATTTAATTGATCGAGCGAAACGAGATCTCCAAATCAACTTGGGCAAATCGGCGTTGTATGTATGTATGTATGTTTGTTTGTCCAAGGATAACTTTCGTAACGTTTATCCGATCATCATGATATTTGGTATATAGGTAGGTAGTGATGGCACAACTTCGGTGACTCAATGAGCTTAAAATATTGAGGGGTTGTTGAGATATTGGGGTTCAAGAGCGGTAAAAAAAAATGAAACTTAGAATATTAGGTTAAGTGGGACGTCAAATGAAAGGTCTTTGATATTACATTTAAACCCCGTTTTTATTTTTAGTATAATTCTTGTAGTTTTTGAGTTATTAGCCATAATAAAAACTAAACTTTGACAAAATTCACAGGGTATACCATTGACTCCACAGTGCTGAAATTTGGTATTCGTGTAGCTTTAGTGACACAAATATAGGCAAAAGTCTGAAATCCAGAATAACTGCCATTTATACCCAAAAAAAAACATAACCAATCTAACAAGAACCCCCGTTACATCTAATTTGGATGAAACTGTAGGTCAAGTAGTTTGGTTATGCATTTCGTGGCACCAATTTATTAGTCAAAGATTAAACCCGGCATGCACAAAGATCACTAAACGTGTTTAGCGACTAAACATGTTTCAATTTGAAGTATTTGTATGATTTGACAACTCCTTAAATCATATTTAGCCACTAAATAAGTTTAGGCATCATTGTGCAACTCGCCCTAAGAATAATATTTTTTTTGGGAGATTCGCGAGATATCAGTTCGGGGTGAACCACTACATAGTTATAAAAATCCACAATTATATGAACGTTAAACGGTTCGTCAGACTATTCTGTACGACTATTCTATTCTAACGAGTATTAGCCATCATTAGATAAATAAATACAGTTAAAACCGTTTATAACGACATCGTTTACAACGACCTATCGGTTATTACAGCCAGATTGTATGGTCCCTTCCATTGTATATCTAAATGACTGTATTGCTTAAAACGACTATCGGATATAACGTCGGCAACTATACGGTCCCCTCGATGTCGTTATAAACGGTTTTGACTGTATACTCATTATTGTACTACAAATAAAAACACAGTAACAAAGAAAATATACAATAAATAACGGTACAATGGGCGGTCTTATCATTAAAAGCGATCTCTTCCAGATAACCTTTGCATGGACAGGATAAACGAAAATCAAAAGACAGCGGTTTTACGAGTACCTTATTACTTCTGTTAGCATAAGAGGTGTGTGTGTAAATAAACGCCCTTTTATTTTTTTATTTTTTTTTATTATGCAGTCTCATCGTGGTTGGACTTCATAAGGCCTACAAAGCTTATTTTCGATAAAAGCAACCAACCACTTTGCTATTTCCAGCCATAAATTGAATTGTTCTGAGAGGCTCTATATTTAAGCCTTCCAGTTCAATCTTTGGGTGGCAAAGTGGGTTTGACTTAAAACTTGCGAGATGGCCTCGATGGTGACGTCATAATTTCAAGTAAAAGCCTCGTCAGAACGGTCCAATAGATCCACACTGACGGTTTTGAGGATGTGCGAATTTTACAGGTGCCGATATTCTTTATTCATTTGTACACAAATAGATTACATACAAAATGCTTACAAGAGGACATGTACTTACATATACTTTGTTATGGCCGATGGTAGCCCAACCACTTAACATCAGATGTGCCTAATGCTTGTTCCAACTCCAGGTCGTATAAAAAAAATAAACAAAGGCGAGATTAATCCTAATATGTGCTTTCTTCCAGCATACCTTCGAAGAAAGAGATAGTTGATTATAGCGATTATGTTCAAGGTGGCGAGTAGGTACGAGCAAATTCCCTCCAAAATGATTTAACACAGAAAAACCAGGCTTTCAGTCCCCGGCGGCCCCGCTATTCTGCTACGACCCGACGGTTGCTGGGAGCCGTTGTATGCGGGTCACACAAGAACGGTCCCTCTGGAGATATATGAGTACGGGCTGTGTTCAGTAGATAAAATATATAGATATACTACCTGAGCGCCCGCAACTTCGTATTTGTTACACTACTAAATGTGTAGGTATAAATAAAGCTAAACTCGCTGTTGCAACTTGACTTGACACCCCATTTTTATCCAATGGGACCTGATTTATGGGATAAAAAATAGCTTATGTGTTAATCCAGGTTATAATCTATGTACATACTTACTAAATTTCATTTAAATCGGTGCAGCCGTTACGACGTGATTGAGTAACAAACAAACAAATAAACAAACATCCTTACCATTTCAAATTTCGAACTCTACGTCCCTAAGAGGCCGTGTTCTAAAAGTACATAACCTCTTTAAGCTTAGAAACCTTTAAATGAGGTACTAATATAGTACGGTGACTATCGAGACATTCCTATTTTAAAGAGTAAGTATTTGCTTATGTTTTTAAGTGAGTTCAACGGATTGAGTTTTCAAACATGTGTTAAAATAAAATGTTATTTAAATCAAACGCACTAAGGGGTATTGATATCAACTTCGAAGCAAATCACCGCCAAAATAACTTTCTACCCCTTTTTAACCCCGTTAGGGGATGCATTTCAATATAATACGAAACATTTCTTCCATCAATTCTGTTAAAAAAGGTTTATGCAGAATTTGAAGTTGATTGGACCAAGGAATCACGTTGTCCCGTACAAATTTTACCCCCCTTTTTCATCCCCTTAGGGGTAGAATTCGGAAAATCCTTTCTTATCGGATGCCTACGTCATACAAAGAATACACCCTCCAAGTTTCAGGTCTCTACGATCAGCGGTTTAGAATGTGCGTTGATCCGTCAATCAGCCATTCAGGACAAAGCATTTTATATGTATAGATTAATAATATGTTTATTGCATACCATGAAGCAAAATAACCAAACATAAAACATAACATAACCAAACAAAAAAATATGTTTAAATCATAAATACAATGTACAGTGGACGTCCCATGACTGATATGATGATGACGATTGCACTGCAACTTCCAGATACAGCGAGCGAAGCGTCTAAGTTTCGAGATTGGGCAAAAAATGCTTTTGTCAGTCTGTTCTCGCCTACAGGTCACATTTTTCAACTAATTTTGACGAAAATTGGCACACAAGTTCCTGGATTAATTTAATTTTTTCTGTCTATCGCGATTTTTGATTAGGGGGAAAATGAGGGGGAATAGGGGGGGGCTGTAGCATTATTTATCGACGGATTTCCATCAAATTTGAGAGGCACACTAAAGACTTCATTCTATACAAGAAAAAAATTCCAAAAGGGGGACGTAGAGGGGGGGGGGAAATGGGGAAAGTTTGCTGTAGCGTTATATAAGGACGGATTTCAATTTTTACCTATACCAATCAGACTACGCGGTCCTCTCCACCCTTACGAGACGAACCCGTAGACACCAGATTCGACCTCCTAGGACCAAAGGAACGCAAGTAATCGCTAAAATGTATACCTACCAATATTTTACGACAACTGTTAAGAGTCGGATCGGTTGTCTAAGTCTGAGCAGTTGTCCAGGGATAAAGAAGACAGGCAACTGTTATTGCATGGTCTACCGTTTTCACATAACCACTAGTAGAATAGGTTAAAGAACCACATCCAGTATTTTACACCTCACGTCTTCCAAAGACAATTAAGTTTTTAGAGGCAAAGTGTCCTGTCGATCGCGCCCTTCCATTATGCTTTAAAGGCTCGTTAATTTGTCACAAGCTGACACTTATTTACTTTGATTTCTAAATAAATTCTCTTTTATTTTAATGCCGTTCTTGACCTTTTGTTTATATGCTAATATGTTGAGCAGATAAATTCTGAGCAAAGCCCTTTCCATAGCTCGCTGAGCCACTTTCAATTTGTGGACCAGTCCCACCGTAAGTGCCCACGTTTCGGCTGCATATGTCATCACTGGTAAGACGCACTGGTTGAATACTTTAGTTTTTAGGCATTGTGTGATGGTTGACGAGAAGACCTGACGAAGTTTACCGAAACGAGGTTATCCGACACAGAAACAAGATAATCGACATAGCTCAGAGGGTCAACAAGCTGAAATGACAGTGGGCCGGTCATATCTCTTGCAGAATCGATAACCGCTGGGGTAAAGACTGTTCTGTTCTGGAGTGGAGACCACGCCTGGGCAAGTGAAGTGTAGGACGCCCAAATCGCGAATCATCACTCCATCTAGTCGGTGACTAGATGGAGTAACGATTTGCGCGCTGTGGCTGGCAAAGACTGGATGAGAAGAGCTGAGGATCGGGCTCAATGGCACACCCTAGAAGATACCTACGTCCAGCAGTGGACGATTATTGGTTGATGATGATGATGATGTAGATGCAGGGTTGGCCTAATGGATAAAAGTCTTGAAGGTTTGGGTTGGAATCTCGGTCGTGCACCAATGGATTTTTACAAGCTTCCGCCCACGGCTTAGCTCTCTTCGTTTCTCAATAATAAGTAGCTAACCTATGTTTATAATATATAATATGCTAAATGTTTGCATGTTCTACAGATATTTGTTTCAGGTATGGTTGTTTTCTATATATTATCAGTATGTATTTACAAAAAAAAAGTATATAAGTATTCTATCAGTTATCTGGTTCCCATAGTACAAGCTCTGCTTAGTTTGGGGCTAGATAGCGCTGTGTGAAATGCCCAGCAATATTTATTTATTTTATTTATTTATGTCACAATCCAGGTCATAATCTATCCACTGTAACAATTTTCATGAGAATCGGTTAAATCGCGAAAACGTAAAAAAAAAGATGGAGTAATTTTCGAATTTAATATATTAGTGTGGATAAATAAATAAAAATAAACTTGAATTCTACCAACCCCCGACACATCTAGGTCCATGTCCAGGGACATTAAGGTCCAGCATGCACATTAATATGTTAACCTACACATGTTAAGCAAATAAATATTTTTATGTTTATCCGAAACCCGTATTAAATTTCCATTTCACAGCTGAAAAGCTAAAGGAGGTCGGGTAATTTATTTTATTTATACCTGTTTAAATGAGGTTATTAGATGTATGATAATGACCCTGATAGTGTTATATGAGTACAATATATTGTATCTGATGTAAACATTTTTCCTTATAACGACGGCGTCAAAGTCAGTTTGTTGAGATTTGGACCCTTTTCTATTCAATTTGGAATCGCACGAATACGCTTTTCTAAATCCAGTAGAATCGAAATAAAATAATCGAAATTGCAAAAAATAGCTTATTTAACATTGAGTGATAAATAAAATTATAATCTGAAGGGCCACTCCCATAACTGCAGTGTCTTGCGTCATGGGTACTACATTGAATCACGAACGTAACGAAAGATTCTATTTTTTTTATTTATTAAGGAATCACAAAAAGATACAATATATAATTATCTAAGGTACAGTCTGTGTTAGTACATAGTATATCATGTGTGATCTATTGATATTGTAGTCCACGACGTTATCCACAGGTTAGATATATACAACTCATAAAAAGAAATGTTCCAGCTAAAGGGTCTGTTAGAGGGTAACATAGATTCTTAAGGTTGTGTTAACAAAAACAAACAAAGACCCTCAAAGAAGAAGAAGAATAAACAATATAAAATCGAAGAAGAAATCACGAGCGGAGCGAGGGAGTTACTAGAATCCTGAGTGCAGAGAGGGATAAAAGCACGCCCAAGATGCAGACAGCTTTATCCACGAGGAGAATACTCTATTTTTCACACTTTCTGGGAGACAATAAAAACCAAATCTAGGTTGGTGCGTTCTGTGCAGAGGTTAGTTCAATTTACGAATAAGTTCTTGTTGTGTCTCTTTGGTTCAAATTTTAATACAGATGAGGTTCCAAATTCGAATCAGTACAATTTTACTCCCGGCTCAGCCGTAGGGATTTAATAACCTGCTTTCAGTGAGGTTTACATCACATATAATTTGACATTGTCGAGCAGGTGGTGTGAAATATTATTTACATCTTCCACATTATGATTCAATTTCAATTTTAAAAGTTCTTTAATACATAATAAAAGCTTAACTAATACAATTTCAGTGTGAATTTAATCCTAGAATGAACAATCATATGATTTATAACGTTAATTAAGCTAAAACGCTTCTCAAATATTAAACAAATAAAATGTAACCTAAAGTAGGTAGTAGGTAATTCGTGTTACGATGCATATTGTGGCATCAATGGATCATTAATAAATAATAAACATTGCTGGACATTTCACACAGTGCTATCTAGCCCCAAACTAAGCAGAGCTTGTACTATGGTAACCAGATAACTGATAGAATATTTATATACTTTTTTGTAAGTACATACTTATAATATATAGAAAAACACCCAGACACGGAACAAATATCTGTAGATGATCTACACATATTTGTTCCGTGTCTGGGTGCAAACATTTCCGCAGTGGGAATCGAACCCGCTACCTCCTGCATCTCAGCCGGCTATACGCCCACCGCGCCCCGGAGGTCGTCTTGTGATGAATGATCATAAATGTTTATCTAACTTGGGTCGGAAAGAAATAATATACCACGTCTTGGGTCCAGTCTTAGCCCAGCTTGCTGAACGATCTCTAAACGTAGTTATCGTCTAAACATATTTAAATTTGACGTATTTGTATGATTTGACAACTCTCTAAATCATTTAACTTAGAAAACTTTCGTGATTTATTTCAATTATTATTATAAATACGGGATTTATCACATACCGTCTTATCGGTGTTTTGACCGACAATGTTTCGGTTCAATTCGTGAACCTTCATCAGGGTGAGTGCGATCCGCTCTGAATAATGTCTCGCCTCGCACTGCGCGCCGCAGCCCTCTGCGCACGAGTATATGGGTGCGGTGGTGGGGTTTGAGTCAACCATGGCCCAGCGCGTTGACAGGATACATCATCGTCATTCTCATCACTGTTACTCTCTTCAGTAGTTCTCGGTACAGGCAAACACACAACACTAACTATATCTCTACCAGGTTCACTCACTCTTCTGTCGCTTGCATCATGAAGACATGGCCTACAGGCTGGCGGTAGAACCCATCCTCTATCTCTGTTAAAGTTCGGCACATGACTTATTTCTATCGCCTCTCGGATCTTGCGAGGAACAAAGAACTTCTCTCTCGCTAAGACCCGAGCCTTGTCGAAACGTATGTAGTGCGTCGAATCAGAATCTAGGGCATGTTCCGCCACTGCAGAACTGTTAGAGTCAACATTCTTCATTGCACGTATGTGTTCAGTCAACCTGGTAGATACGTTTCGCTTTGTTTCACCACTGTAGCATTTACCGCAGTCACACGGTATCATATATACGCCGGGGACGCACAGAGGGTATCTGTCCTTCGGCAAACGGAATATCGTCTTGATGCCGAAACATTGTCGGTCGAAACACCGACAAATCTCTAAATCATATTTTAATAGTACAAAAAAGATACGTACCTACTTGAAAAACAAAAAGACGTGTGGCACTCAGACCTGCCGCGGTAAAGCTATTGCATAGCTGTTTTTATAACTTTTTTAGCAATTATAAATACGATACGAGGGGGATTACGCATGCGCAGTAACGCCGATACAACCAATGCCACCTAGAGGCGAGTTCCTGAACTAAAGAGACAAGCGTGATATTTCAAAAAGTCATTAAATTTCTGCTATTCATCGATAGATGACAAAACTAAAAAGTATCACCGCTGTGCCGATCGGAGTGGGGGGTGTTAGGTTATTTTCGTTACGTCGGAATTAATTTCTGGATTCGGTCTCCACGCTCAAGGCCCGCGATAGAAGCTATGCAATAGCTTAAAAGGTTTAAACAATTTTTTCTTAAAAAAAGCTACGTTAGTGCGGCCAAAAGTTGACAGGCGTTTAAATTAAGGATATTGAGGCACTGATTCAAGGTCTACTAATTTATTTGCAAATCTGGATAAGGTATTCAGGATTCTAAAACAAAAGGCTATGGGCCCAGATACCTCAATTAAATTATTACTGGCAATACATTATTAAACAAAGGAAGTGTTGTGCGAACGAAACCGATTCCGTTTTATAATTGATGGCTGTGGTCGATTTGCCATTTGTACGGCCTTACACATTTGTGTCTCTGTGTTCAGGGTGTGTTCTGTTTAGCACCTTTCTTCCTAGTAATTATTAATGAATTAATGAGCAAATGAATGCATCGTTAAGTAAGGTTATTTTTCAACGAGCGAAGCGAGATCTCCAAATCAACTTGGGCAAATCAGCGTTGTATGTATGTATGTTTGTTTGTCCGAGGATAACTTTCAAAGTGTTGATCCGATCATCGTGAAATTTTATATATCGGTAGGTAGTGTTGGCACAATCCTGGTGTGACTAATTGAGCTAAAAATGTGGGTGAGTTGTTGAGATATTCGGGGTCAAGAGTAGCAAAAAAAATCTAATTGAGACTATTAAGTCAAATCTGACGTTTAATGAAAGGTATTTAGTAGTACATTTTGACCCCAATTTTATTTTTAGTTTAATCTTTGTAGTTTTTGAGTTATTAACCATAATAAAAACTGAACTTTGACGAAATTCACAGCCTACACCAGTGGCCCCACAGTGCTGAAATTTGGTATTCGTGTAGCTCTAGTGACATAACTATAGGAAAAAATCTGAAATTTAGAATAACTGCAATTTCTACCCCTAAAAAGTAAACCAATTAACATGAACTCCCGTTACCTGCAATTTGAATGAAACTGTAGGTTAAGTTAGTACATTTCGTGGCACTATTTTAATAGTCAAAGATTAAGGCCCGCTTGCACATCAATCCCTAAACGTATTTAGCTACTAAAAATGTAAAAATTTAACGTAGTTGTATGATATGACGAACTCCTTACCTTAGGCGTTGTTGAGCAAGTCGCCCTAAGAATAATACTTTTTTGTTTTTTTGGGAGCCTCGCGAAATCTTAATTTGGGGCGAACCACTAGTGTATTGACAATGAGTAATAAAAGATTATGACTAAAGATTTAGGATTGGCTGCCTAGTGCGAGCTATCACACTAGGCAGCCAATCTTACATAATTGACGGCTCATTGTACTTTCGTACTAGACAGTAATCTATTACTGTTTATTTATTTGTTTTATTGTGTGTCTATGTTATTAATCGAGCGAAGCGAGTTCTCTAAGTTCACTTGGGCAAATCGGCATTGTATATATGTATGTATGTATGTTTGTTTGTTCGAGGATTACTTTCGAAGCGTTAATCCAATCACCGTGAAATTTGGTATATAGGTAGGTAGTAATGGCAAAATTTTGGTGTGACTCAATAAGCTAAAAATATTGGGGGGTTGTTGAGATATTGGGGTTCAAGAGGGGTAAAAAAAAATAATGAAAATGAGACTATTAGGTCAAGTGGGACGTCAAATGAAAGGTCTTCATTAGTACATTTTGACCCCGTTTTTAATTTTGGTAAAGTTTTTGTAGTTTTTGAGTTATTAGCCATAATAAAAACAAAACTTTGACAAAATTCACAGGGTATACCAGTGACCCCACAATGCTGAAATTTGGTATTCGTGTAGCTTTAGTAACACAAATATAGGCAAAAGTCTGAAATCTAGAATAACTGCAATTTGTACCCCAAAAAAGAGTCCAATTAACATGAACTCCCGTTACCTGTAATTTGAATGAAACTGTAGGTCAAGTTAGTTGGTTTTTTTTCGTGGCACTATTTTGATAGTCAACGATTACTAATAATATATTTTTGTGTTTATGGTAGACTCGCGAGATCTCAGTTCGGGGCGAACCACTAGTTATATAAATCAAAGATATATATTTTTAGGCAAGCTAACATGCGTTAGACCACAACCTCATGTGATGGTAAGCGGTGATGTGGTCTAAGATGAAGCACGAAGATCTCGATAAGAGTTATAAGAGTGAATACTCTTCTCTTAAAGAAGCCCGAACTAGCCTTCAGGAAAAACAGACTACGGTAATGTGGTCCATACGTATTAAAAACGTAGAATCAAAACGGTGAGTGCGAATGCGATGCTCGTAAAGAGCAAACAAGTATAAAGTCCCACTATCTAATTTTTAAGACCTTAATGTACACTTGTTTACGCAATTAAATATGTTATATCTTAATGGTACATTAACTGGATTTCGAGCATCATTTTGCAATGTTTCCATGCATTTCATTCACGCTCAACAAGACCCAATTGGAACCAACCTGCGGAACCGTCTGGAGGCGACCGCAACCCGGCGAAATTAATTGCGGACCCCCAATACCCGCAGCTAAGATATTGTCAAACGAATTACTTTTTAACGAGATTGCTGGTTTAGAGGTAGATTGTTTGTACGGGGCTTAATTTGTTTATGCTAGATTGAGTGAAATGAGATTAATTAATTAGATACTTATGTAGTTTGTGTTTACGTTAGCTATATTCTGTAGCTATATTTAGTATATATATATATATATATATAGCAATATACTAAATATGCAGAACAGTGATGGCATATGGTCCAGAAACGTGGTATTTCACACTCAGTGTGATATGTGTCACATAATACCAGCACTACAGTAGCTATATGTTACAGTGGCACACCGCTGAGTGACGACCTATTTTATAGTCTTGTATTTGGTATAAGTATAACTGTATAACTGGCCTTTAGTGTGGGACGCCACTTGTGTTGACACTTTAGCACCGTCACATCTTTCCGGAACACAAAATAAGGCTGGTGCGGCGGCTGAATCGGCGGAAAACCTCAAAAGGCGCAAATATAGTAGTCTAAACACATGCTTTATATTTGAGCCTTTTGGGGTTGAGACCCTTGGACCGTGGGGACCGAGCGCCCACAAAATTTATAACGAACTTTCAAAACGCCTGGTCGAGGCGACGCGTGACCAAAATTCTTGCCAGTATTTTGGCCAACGTTTAAGCATTGCCATTCAACGTGGCAATGCGGCCAGCATTCTGGGCACGCTTCCCACTGGCAGCGGCTTGTTAGATTAGGGTTTTATATATTGTTTGCTTTGTATATAGGTTTAGTTGCATAAGAATTATACGTTAAGTTTCAAATTGCTATTAATAATAAACTAGTATAACTGTTGTATTCATAGAATGTAAAAATGGACACAAAATAAATATTTTTCTATTTCTATATGGAGAGGGCTACATAAAATAATTTATTAATAACACCATTGTTACATGTCAAACGAATTCTTACTAATATTATTCTATAAATAAAATTAGCGCAAAAGACATAATATTTTCATAATAATTATCTCGGGGTCGGGGTCGGCCGCGAAAGCGTTGGCGTGACGACATCAATGGATTCGAGAAGGAATGGTGGGAATCGGCCAAGGATCGTGATAGGTGGAAGGAGTTGAGTTGCCTTTGCCCAGCAGTGGGAAAATGTAGGCTAGTTAAAAAAAATTATCTGATTCATTAAATTATTTAATACAATTAAATTGCCTTATTAAATAATAAATATTATTTATAATACAGGCAGTTCGTAAAAAAGCCGCTTCAATAAGCCATTTATTGAGATTTCTTTTAATACCGTGTGGAAGCTGCATCACTATCCAGCACCCTGTTGTTTACCGTATAATGTAAACTGGGCCCGTAGCCAAATGTCATTCGCCACGAATCTATTCGATTTCTACATACATTTGTTGTCGCTGAATGACGTAATATTTCTATAGCATGTGTCAAATCCCATACATTTGCGGACGTATCGACTAGCGTCATCGCTAATCGACTGTAACTTGGCTAAGCCCTCTGATCTCTCCGACTTTTTTAATTTGTTGGTTGGGTTGACAAGGCAATAATTATGTTGGTGCGCAGGGCACGGATACTGTTGACACCTCGACGCTCGAACAAGTCCAAGTTGACATGAGTGAACAGGGCTTCTTGTAAAATCAACTCACAAGGAAGCGTCATAATCATATACTCTTTGAAGAGGTCTCTACATGGATGACGTCTGGTACAACCGCCACAGCAGGCAAATCTCGCTTTTGCATTACGAAGGCTCGGTTAGTGTCAGCGGCTCGCACCCACTACTCCACGCCGTAGGTGAGGGTGCTGTGGACGGTGGCAACGTAATGCAAATCATGCCCGCCCTAGCTTCGCGCATAATCCCTACAATGCTTGGTGTTTCTCTAGGCCTATGCCTTCCCCATACATTTCTAGAGTGATCGATCTTGTGCGGCCTACACTCAACGGCTCCCAGCAACCTTTATCAGATCTTCTTACCATCTAGTGGAGGCTACGCTGCGCTTTCCAGTACGTGATCTTCATTCGAGAACTTTTCTGCCCCAACGGCTGTCAGTTCTTCGAGCTATGTTCTGCCCACGGCCACTAAAGCTTGCTAATTCTTTGTGCTATGTCGGTGACTTTGGTGCATCTACGGATCTCCTCATTTTTGATTAGATCTCGTAGAGAAACACCAAGCATAGCAAAGTCCTCTCCATAGCACGTTGGTATTAGCTGATTAGTGCGTACATAAATGGTTCTATTAAAAATATATGCTGGGGCCCGGCCGGGATTCAAACCCGAAATCAATGAATCGGAAAATCATCCGACTAGGCCACCATGACTCTGAATATCAATATGATTCAATAAAATATAATCTAACTTCTATTCCAATCACATAGTATCTAGTGATTGTTATTTGCAAAACTCTGTTTGCAAAGTTAATATTCGATATACGAGTAGAACCTCTAAATGGATTGAGCGATATTTGTTTACTGATCAAATTAATGAACAAACAAACTAGAACAATTGTTCGTATTAAATTAAAATAAATAAAATTCTAACCTTTGCTGGACTAACCTTACAAATAAATACAGCTACACAATTATTGTTAGGTACTAGATAAATATAGTATTTTTTTATATTTTCGATGTTCTCAATAAAGAGCAATGTATTTAGGTTACTGCTTCCGTCATTACTTTCCATCCAAAGGTACCTGGAAGAAATCGCTTGAAGCGATAAAGCCGCCCATATTAGGCAGTAACTTATTTTTTATGTAAGTGTAGTGTTCACCTATCTTGGGGTAGGTGGTTGGGTAGTTCATGAAATAAAACACAGTTATACTATTACGTTATTACACTGTTAGGTGCGCGCACGTCTATCCCGCTTGGCGGACCGCAGTCAACTGACCCGCGGCTTTTTTTTAGAATGGACTAATCTCGCTGTTGGCCTCTGAGGCCGTTGCAGCTTAACCGAACTTTTGGCGAGCGCAGATGGCGCTCAGCCCTGTAAATTGTTTGAAGAGGCAACTAGCGCAAGGGCACCACTTAGGTACGAGCCTCGGCTTGGGCAGTTGCCAGGGTGGGGATATGAGAGAAACGCCCGGGTACATGTCTGTACGTCGTATAGGCGGCGACTGAAGGGACTCGTCGACCTCGCCGGCGAGGTCGGTGCATCTGTGAAGTATTTGCTCTGTCTGATGTAGATGACTCAGATATCTCTTCCGCGTTAGCGGAGGTGATTTCGTCATCCGGGTCTCCGAGAACGTGTCTCGGACGACGGAGGATTTTGTTGGCGGGCGCGTCCAACGGATAGTCCGGAATGGCGTGTACCAAAAGATTCGGATGATGGGGGGCAAGTTCATAATGTCGCTTGGAAGCGAGCTTCATGAACTTGACTATTGACTTTAATTTCATATCGCGGTGTAGATCGTTGTTACGAAAATACTAAGGCGAGCCTGTGGCTTTTCGCAAGAAGCGATTTTGAATAATCTGAATGGCACACTGACCCGCGGCAAGCGTTTCTTGCGTATTTATACCAAAACATTTATTCAAATACCACAGTAAGTACTGGTAAACAACAAAGCATTATTTTATACTAATAACACAATGTACAGTTATACAACCTGTTTTGTTATCTAAGAAATTTATTTAAAACACGCATCGGAAATCGTAATAACTGATTTTAGAGGTGGGTTTAATACCGGTAGTTTGAGTATTTATCCAGTAATCGATACATTTCCAATAAACTATTTTTACGTAAATCGGCGGCGCCTTTGCGACGATGCCGCTTAGTCAGTATGTAAGTAACATGATGAATAAATATGATTAGTTTATCTATTTTATTCTTATTTTAGGGCTTGATATTAAAGTTGCTTGAAAATTTTAAATTTAATGATTTTGAAAAAACCCTACAACAATAGTCCCACCCGTGTTTTCATTTAATGTCGTACATAACATAACATGTAGTATTAAATCTATTCAATAAACTATTGAAACTGTGAAAACAATGTGGTGAATACATAACTAATAAAATATAACAAATAAAACCTTTAAAATAATTCACAAACAGTTCAAGCTAAATTCCAGTTGATATGAAAATGACGGAATAAAAATACTTTAAATCATAAATAAAGGCTATTTCATACAAAATTCGTTTATACATAAATCTCCATTGAGATTGAACGCGGACATAAAATTGCATCCAGATAATATAATAAAAATGTCCAAGACCGTGTCAAATCACTTCTAGGCAATGGGTTCCGGAGATTTTGCATTAAAATACGTTTCAAATACTCACATTAAGATATTATATTAATAGGTCTGTATTGCGTAAAATAAGAAAAACAATTATTCTAGAAAGAAGACCACGAAGTATAAGTATAAACCAGTACGCTGTTATATATTAAATTGATTTAATAGTGTTTTATTTTGACATTAAACACGATAAAACATTAATTAATAGTTAATTATAACTATTGTTATTTGCGAGGCTAAAGGACAACCGATGGAGCGAGAGAGGGCTACATTTAGTGCCTCGAGATGGTAAGAGATGGACGTGGTCGCTCAGTCTGTCGCTGGAGAGATGACATTGTTTCAGTAGCTGGGAACCACTGGCCCAAGAAAGAAATATATGGCAAAAGATGGAGGAGGCCTTCATCCAGCAATGAATAGCTCTAAAATAAAAATAAAAATAAATTCATATAAAAGTTAATATAATATAATTTAATATAAATTTAATATAATTCAATACAATGCAATGTTTTAATTAATTCAATTTACAAATTTAAAAAAATTTAAAAATTACGAATAATTAATAATTTATCACTAATGTTATTTTAATTAAGTATCTCTTAAAGGAAATAAAGGCTATTTTTATTGTTATTTTAAGACCTTATTGTAAACAAATATTTTTTTAACCGCTGATTATGGTTAATTTATAATCTTCTTTAAATAAATTCGTGAAGAGTAAACTTTATACCCCTTTTAAGTTTATGGCATGCGGAGAAGTTATGAGAATATTATGTTAGTGTTATATTTGGCATTGTTATATTATGGAGAATTAAAGGCGAATGCTAAAATTAAGTGAAAATAATATAATGAATTACGTTCTAATGTACCTACTGGCAATTAGTTATCAATTTAATACGGGATTTGTCACGTTCCGGCTTACTTAGTTGAAGGTTTACGAATTGAACCTAGACAATACGTAGTACGATTAAACGGAAAGTAAAATCCCCATGTTTTTATTACGTTATTTAACAAAACATCTATTATGTACCTGCTTTAAAAAGATACTTGCAAGACTGACAGACGGACATGATCAAACTATAAACATACCTTTTTGCCATTTGGCTTCGTAACCCTAAAATATATCGTAAACATAAAATATTGTTCTGCAAACATTGGGAAGCTTAAATTCGATTTATTTCACGTACGCTGCTTTGTTTAAATTCCGATCGGGTCTGAATAACGTGAAATATGATGCTTTGTAGTGTTTCCAAACCTATTAGATTGTCACAAAAAAATCAATGATAAATGATGACTTTTTAAAAATTTTTGTCAATTTTTATTTTTTTTTTTGTAAAAATTTACTAGTATTTCCAATATTGTCATTACTCTTGAAATTATTCCTTATCTTAGTCATAAAATCCTCTACATCCAAAGATCACCTGGAAACAATTGCTTTAAAGCAATAAGATTTCCCATTGTACTAAGCGTTTTCATTTATCAGTTCTTAAAGTAGGCGTAAATTCGCAGGAATAACTCAGAATTTTGATGGAGGATTAGGATGTTTTTTTAACAAAAAACTTTGGTCACATATTTTCGATAAATCACCCCTTTTCGGGTTATTAAGTTCCAAATAAAGGTACAAATTAAGTTCGTAAAAGATTGTAAAACCACTTATTTTTATCATTTCCAAAATAGGTCGATTCCAGAGCGCGCTCAAACCAAACCGTACCCTCGTGTACCCCAAACAGCTAATACAATATGGCGCGGGCATTTTATTTTATTTTTATTGCGCGAAATCCTTGAAAGCCTCAGGCTTGTCGCCTCTTGTTCAGTTTATTTTTATTTTCTTACGCTCCATTGTATTTTTAGTGTCGGATGCTTGGAATAGTGTCGAGATGTTATGGATATTACACCTGTGTTTCTTAAATACTAGCTTTTGTTTGTAGTATTGCCATTTTAATATGGCAACAAGAGATTTTAGATTGCACCTTCCAGTAATATTATAAAAGTAAATACGTTTTTTTATATCCCTGGAGATGGAACAAGCTGGAAGGGCCATAAGGCCCTCCTGATCTTAAGTGGTAACCATCGCCTAAAACAAAGTATTGCCTCGTAGATGACGCACTTTAGAAACGTGCTTTAAGATGCACTGCCATCGACTTTTGACTGTAATTTCACCGGCAACCATATTCTTCAAATCGAAACACAGTAATGCTGCTTGCCGGCAGAAATAGGTATGGTGGTAGTTCTCCACGGGCGAGCCTTTTCACAGGGAATTCTACTACTAGGAACCCGCTCTGGTTCCTAAATCCGCCGGTAATCGATTACGACTCGTATCTTCTTGAAAAAGTGTCAAACTAGTGTCAAACTTTTGACACGTTTTCAAGAAGAAACGAGTTGCAGCTGGTTACCGACGGATATAGGAACCCGCCATTGAGGTTATGTTGTGTTATGTATGATATCGAATAAGAAATGAGGAGATTCGTAGACGAACCAAAGTCACCGCAGAAAGCAGCAGCACAAAGCAGAAAGGATTAGCAAGTAGAAGTGGCAGTGGGCAGGGCTCCAAGAACTGACGGCCATTGGAGCAGAAAAGTTCTCGAGTGGAGACCACGCACTGGAAACCGCAGCGTTGGACGGTCCCCAAGTAAATGGATGGACGACCTGATAAAGGTTGCTGGGAGCCGTTGGGTGTAGGCCACTTTGGAAATCTATGAGGAAGACCTGTGTTCAGCAATATACTTCCTTGGGCTAATACGATGATGATGATGATGAAACTAAGCGTGTTTAAAAATAAAAACATCGCGATGAAACTCGTGCTTTACTTAGTTCGGCATATAATGACTATATCTTACCTACGGATGTCTAAAAGGATGGTCAGCCTGGTTAACTCTGCAGGTAACCAGGCTACAGTAAATCACACTACCTGGTCTGTTCGTCTGTTCATTGTGAAAGCCTAACGAAGTAACGCCATAACCTAATTTCGTTCAAGCTAAGTCGTGATGCACTTACCGAGTCCTGAGGTTTTTATTTTACAGAAACACTCCATTACCTCTCAATTAAAAAACTAGAAATAGCTGCAATCTGAAAAAATATGGCAATCTACTCTATCCTAAAGAAAAAAATGACATATGAAATAGTCTGTTTTTTTCATAGTTATATTCTTTTTGTTGTATATTCATAGTAGGTTATCAAATTAAGTATTTATCTATCGGTCTGTTTGTTTTTTCTTCCAAATGTATGGCAATCCAGAAGAAGAAGAAGAGCAAGAATTTTTGTGCGTTTTCTTTGTTTGAACGTTGACATTTTTGAAATACTTCATCAAATATTTTGTGGAAATTGGTAAGTACTATCCATCCAAAGATAAGGTTTTTAAAATAAAGTAAAACTAATCTGAACCAGCAGAGATATGTGGCAGATGTGGATAATGCAGCCAGTGTCTCGCAGAAACTTCCTCCTGTAATCTGGAGCTATCTATAGATCGCTTGCAACGGTTTTTCGATGTTTTTTTATTTTTATTTTATTTATTTTTCTTTATAAACAACAAACAAAAATGTTTCAACTGTTTCTTCTGCACAAAATTATATTAATCTATATAGGGTGTTTGATTAATATACGCACACAAATAAAAGGGGGTATTTTGATAAGAAATTGGCCTTTATTTTTGGAAGTTTTATACCAAAATAATCACCTAAACTTATTTAATTTTCTTTAAAATTTGATAATATAACTAGTAGTTTTTTTATTCGAGAAGTCTTTTTTTATGTTTTGAGAAACCGTCACTTGTATATCATTAGTATATTACCAAACACCCTGTATAGTCTGGGTGATAATTTTATATTATTTCTGTATACAAATGTATTTATTATCTGAACTCATATACTCTAGTTTCAAAAATTTTAGTCTGTTTTAAGAACAATTGCAATGCAATGCTAGCAACAACTGATTTAACATGAGCGATTTACTTATAATTTAAAGAGACAACATTTTAAACTTTTATAGTTCTGCAGGACGCTTCTAAACAATATATTTCTATGGATCTTAGCTTTGTAAAGGTAAAAGACGTTAATTGGATCAGCTAAAGCTGAAGCGAGTATGTTTTGTTGTGCAATTTAAGTTTAACACACTCAGGAAAAGCTAGGAGTTTATCAATAAAGCTTTTTTATGGCATACGAGTAATTCAGGTTTATCGAGAAAACAAGCAGGTTATGTTTTTTTAACAATTTTCGTTTAACTGTTTTCGTTTGACCTCAATCTAACCTGATAAAATTATCACTATGATGGAGTTTAAGATGGTGCATGAAAGAGGTACCTATTCACTCATATCTTAAAGAGATTGAAGTGTTTAGGAAAGAGACAAAATTTGCTTATCAGTGTGATCCAACAGGCTCTTTAAATTAGAACACATAAAACAAACATGATCAAGTAAACTTTTTTTAGAAGAAAGGATTTTTTTAAAAACGAAGGTAGATTCGGAAAAATGCCCACGAAATGTTTTCAAATCGAATTTCAAACCGCCGCGCCGATTTGAAATTGGAAGCCATAAAAGCGGGCACCGACCGGATGTCGGACGGAGCTCCATCAGATCCGTATCACGACAGACTCCCGCCAACGGATTCATTTCCGGGGACGGTTGCATTTTGAATTTCGAATTTTCTATTCCCGTCTGAAGTGGGTCAGATGTGATTTTTAGATATCGATAGTGTTGATAGTTTTGCTACATACTTCTATTAGCTATCACCGTTTTGTTATATTTAGTTCACAGGTCTTTTTATCATGACAATGTAATTTTCCAGGCGTCTAATATGCACCTAATAACATCAACTGAGAGCTGAATTTCAGCTACACAGCACTAATAATTAACCAGTTAAAAGGCTGTAATCGGTCGGATAAACATACAGACGGACATGGTGAAACTTTAAGACGACCTCTGTGGCTGAATAGTCGGCTGAGATGCAAGAGGTTGAGTGTTCGATTCCTGCTGCGATACAGAAGTTTGTATGGTCTACAGATATTTATTCTGGGTTTGGGTGTTTTTCTATACATTATAAGTATCTATGTATTTACAAAAACAAAAAAATATAAAAGTATTTTATCAGTTATCTGGTTCCCATTGTAAAAGCTTTGCTTAGTTTGGGGCTAGATAGCGCTGAGTAAAATGTCCAGCATTATTTGAGGATTCATAGTACGACTACGTAACCCTAAAAAACGCTGTGTAAAATCGTGGCCACAGCCTAACCGTAAATTAATAGAATTAATACCCAATTGCCAATAGCTTAGATCGATACTCTAACTTGGGCACTTGATTCAATTAGTTCACAACTTGAATTCTCCATGGCATCACACTAATTAAACGGACTCCTAACTTGGTATAAACTTGCGGTCACTCTGTCTCCTGGGTGTGTAGTTACGTTGGATGATTATATTGTTATGTTCTTAGATTCACTCTCTTTCTAACTAATCTAGTTATTAACACAATACCTACATTAGTTAGAAAAACAACTGCTGACTATGATGTAGGTAGGTATGTATTGTATGTAGGTTTGTCTGAATTAGCAGAAGGAAGGTAATGTTTTAATTGGTGCTCAGTTTAACATATCTATCTTAAACGTCAAAAGAAAATAAAAATTCAGGAGAAAAGATAAAACTCTTAGTATTTATATTTAGTCTTATCTATAGCATAGTTCTTTAAAGTGACTTTATCTCCAATCGGGTAGTAACACTAATAACGAAAAATCCAAGAAAAACCCACGGGAAACGCAAAACAAAGAATTCATGATTCAATTGTGGGATAGTTACATCTGTTATACCTTAATTACAGGTTCCTGATTCGCAAATTTTTAAGACTTCGAAATTATTGCAGAAGTATTGTTTGCGATTTTCAAATTACATATTATTATATTACAAAGTCTTCATTGGAATATTCAAATTCGTATTCATTAATTTAATATTCTGTAACAATAGAGTAATTAAAACTAAAGTGTTATAAATAGCGTTACTAAAATTATAACGTTACATCAATATGACATGTCGAGCTATATAATTTATTAAATATATTGTTACTACTGACACGACCCCGGCTTCGCACGCGTGGTTTGTCAGTAAAAACAATACCCTTCTTCTGCGCAGTTGGGTAAAAATTAGCCTATATGCCAATCCCGGTCATAATTTACCTGTATAGCAAACTTCATCGAAATCGGTTCAGCCCTTCAGTCGTAAAAACGTAACAAACAGACAGAGAAATAGAGTTACTTTTGATAATATATTAGTGTTACGCCGAGGCTGTTAAACAATGGGTAATAATCGAAGTTTCTCGAGCGCTTTTGTCTGTGTTATTGTTTGTGGTTTCGCAGAAAGGGAAGTGGCCATTATGTCAAAACACCGACCCTTTCCTGGAACAATTGAGATCGTTCTCGAACAATCGAAATATGCGCGATATAAATAGGCCGGAGAGATGGCCGGACAGTCAGTTTTGGATTAAGCTATACGTGCGATCATTTCGGTGACTTTAAGTGGTGCAACAGTGGTGTGAATTGGTGTGTTGTGATTACGTGTGACCAAGTTCGTGTATTCATCGTTTAGTGCTGAATAAAAGTGTTATTTTGGCTAAACCGATTCCCATTATTTTATCCCGAACCCTCAGCTCGTAACAATTTGGTGTCAGAAGTGGGATAAAATAATGCTGGTTCTACCAAAGGATAACGTGGACGGTGTCAGGACGAGAGGTCAACGACAACAGGAAATGGATGAAAGGCGGTTTGGGGAGCCTCCGGTTCAAGAAGCTCAGCAGAGGCGTCAGCCGATAGACATGGAATCAGCCGCCGCCGAATCATTTGGAGCTTCATCATCATCACCATCCGTGGGTCAAGCTCCTGTGACAGGCGATCTTGCTGCTATTATGGCAATGCTCCGTCAGGATAAGGAAGAGCAGCGTCGTCAACAAGAAGAGCAGCGTCGTCAACAGGAAGAGCAGGCTCGGTTGCAGGAGGAACAACGCCGTCAGCATAAAGAAGAGAAGCGTCGTCAACAGGAAGAGCAGGCTCGGCTGCAGGAGGAACAGCGCCAGCAGGATAAAGAAGAGCAGCGTCGTCAACAGGAAGAGCAGCGACATTGGCAGGAAGAACAGGCTCGACTGATGAAAGAATTGTTCAGTTCAATTGGAAAGGAAGTCCAGTGTGTGAGAGAACAGATAGAACATCATGAGAGCCGTATGTCGGAAGTTGAAATTCAGATCGCCAAGTTAAAAAAAGCTCTGGATGTCCTAAGGTCTGGAGACAGCAATGTGGCTCCTACAATTGCTACACCTTCAGCGCGAGATTTTAAAATGCCACCATTTGATGGAAGTTCTTCGTGGTCAGCCTACAAGATTCAGTTTGAGGCAGTTGTCAAGGCCAACGGATGGACAACGGTGCAGGCCATGACGGCTTTAACACTGGGCCTTCGTGACCAGGCACTTAGAGTTTTAGAGGCTCTTGGAAAGGATTTCACCTATGAACAGCTATTGGAGGCACTGGAGTCACGCTATGGTGACGCACATCTGGAACATGTTTTTCGAGCGCAGTTAAAGGACCGGAGCCAGCGTAACTCGGAGAATTTACAGCAGTGGGCTCTTGAGATAGAAAAGCTGGTTCGAAAGGCATACCAAACCTCTCCAGCACCCCTTGACAGTTATTTGGTTCAGGCATTCGTAGACGGAATACGTGATTTGGAAGTGAGAGCTGCTGTAAGGCTTGGACATCCTGATTCTTTGAAAAATGCCTTGGCCTATGCATTGGAGGTGGAGGCTGTACGTCAGGACCACCGAGCTCACCGCATCAGAGAAGTAAAGGACTCTTACACTCACGACAGTCGTCCGAAGTTTAGCCCTAGATGCTGTGGGTGTGGAGAAAGAAGACATCTGAGGTCAAGCTGCCCAAAGAAGGTGGAGGCCGTGCGTCAGGACCACCGAGCTCACCACATCAGAGAAGGGAAGGACTCTTATACTGGGTACAATCGTCCAAAATTTAGTCCTAGATGCTACGGGTGTGGAGAGAAAGGGCATCTGAAGTCAAATTGCCCAAAAAGAGAAGAGAGCATGGATGAGTTATCACGACGACCATGCCCTGAAAACTGGAAACATTGTGCCGAAGAGAAGCCTAAAGAAGCGGTGCCCGTCAGGCTGTTGAGAAGTTTGAGAACGGATCTAAGTGACGAATGGAAGGAAACTTTGCAGCAGGCACAATAGGACGACAAAGACCTTAAACCCATCATTGAAAGGATCACAGCGGGTGCCACTAAGCCTTTGTGGAGTGACATTGCTGCTCTGAGTTCAACAACGAAGAGTTATTGGGCACAGTGGGAGAGCCTGGTTATCCACGACGGGGTGCTGTGTCGCAAATGGGAAAACGCTCGTGGGGATCACTGTCATCTGCAAATGGTGGTTCCCAAAGCCAAGGTCCCTAACGTGCTACAACTCTACCATGAAGGATGTTCGGGAGGCCACATGGGAGTAAAAAGGACACTGTTAAAAATAAGGGAGCGGTTTTACTGGATCCATTGTAGAGAAGATGTTGAAGACTGGTGCCGAAAATGCACTACTTGTGCGGCAGTGAAAGGACCCCATACACGCAGCAGAGGAGCACTTAAACTGTATAACGTTGGAGCCCCATGGGAGCGTATAGCCCTGGATATTGCAGGACCATTCCCTGTAAGTAAAAATGGAAATAAGTACTTCATGGTCGTTATGGACTACTTCACAAAATGGCCCGAAGTTTTCGCCATTCCTAATCAAGAAGCTTCGACGGTAGCAGATAAACTAGTCCACGAAGTTTTCTGTCGTTTTGGAGTTCCCCTGGAAATTCACAGTGATCAAGGAAGGAATTTTTAATCACAAGTATTTCAGGAGACATGCCGAATAATGGGGACTCATAAAACAAGAACCACTTCTTATCATCCTCAGTCTGATGGCATGGTGGAAAGATTCAATCAGACGTTGGAGAGATATCTGGCCAAAGTGGTCGAAAATAAGCAAAACGATTGGGACCAACACATACAGCCGTTTTTACTGTCATACAGAAGTGCAGTCCATGAGAGTACAGGCGCCACTCCTGCGTTGGCAAATTTTGGAAGAGAACTGCGGTTGCCTGCAGACCTGATAACTGGCATTCCTCCAGATTCTCCGCGTGCCATCACAGATTATGCAAACGACCTGCGCAATAAAATGAACGACATAAATGAACACATTCAACTAACTGGTCAACAAATGTCTGATGAGGGATCACAGGTCTGTTTGCACAATCCGATACGGAAAAAAGGAAAATCCCCTAAACTACAAGCAAAATGGGATGGACCATACCGTGTGTTGACCAGGATTAATGACGTCACATACCGAATTCAGAAGGGAACGCGAGGTGCGCCTAAAATTGTTCATGTTGATCGGCTGGCGCGATATTACGGGGCTAACAATGCTCGGGACGAGCATGTTTTAGGAGGGGGCAGTGTTACGCCGAGGCTGTTAAACAATGGGTAATAATCGAAGTTTCTCGAGCGCTTTTGTCTGTGTTATTGTTTGTGGTTTCGCAGAAAGGGAAGTGGCCATTATGTCAAACCACCGACCCTTTCCTGGAACAATTGAGATCGTTCTCGAACAATCGAAATATGCGCGATATAAATAGGCTGGAGAGATGGCCGGACAGTCAGTTTGGATTAAACTATACGTGCGATCATTTCGCTGACTTTAAGTGGTGCAACAGTGGTGTGAATTGGTGTGTTGTGATTACGTGTTACCAAGTTCGTGTATTCATCGTTTAGTGCTGAATAAAAGTGTTATTTTGGCTAAACCGATTCCCATTATTTTATCCCGAACCCTCAGCTCGTAACATTAGTATTGATGAGTGCCCCATTGCAGGGCAAGGATATCCCATCCTACTTTCCGATATTCTGTTTTTGGCTTGAGTGGACCAATCTTTTAAATGATCATTAATTTCATCTCTCCATCGTCGCCAGAAACTCACGAAAAGTTTTACCCATCCAAGCAGTTCAGAAGAATAGCTTTTCTTGACAGTTTTTTTTTGGTTGCTTTTTTACGGTATCGTCCTCCACTGTTTTGAGCACGTTAGTGTTGATCACGTACGGCACGCAGTACGCTAGTGTAGGCTCACGTAGTGTCGCAGGGGTGAATAGTGATGGGAAAATTAACGATGATGGTACGTATACATTTTAAGGTGGATCGATTAATATACAAACAATCAGTGTGCATTCACTAGATAATAGAGCAGAGAAATTTCTAAGCAAATGCATATCGAAATAGTTACATCTTGTTGGCAAATCAATAAAATTGCACACTTTCATTCATAAATATCTATGTATTCATCATTTTCACGTATTTGAAATGTAATAAAAAAGTGTTTGTTATTTTCGAGTTATTATGTCTTTTTTGAATGAAAGTGTGCAATTTT
The DNA here is from genome assembly GCA_963924445.1 of Philereme transversata. NCBI lineage: Eukaryota > Metazoa > Arthropoda > Insecta > Lepidoptera > Geometridae > Philereme > Philereme transversata. The sequence goes on from OZ004347.1 coordinate 3,614,686, forward strand.
ATTGATTTACAATTGCAATTTCATTGATAGGTATATAAATATACCTTAAATAAAAATAGTTGTAAACCATGCAAAAAAAATCTTGCTGAAGGTACTAAACCCGTAAACTTTGCATCTCAGTCGGCCATTTGCCTACTGCACCTCAGAGGTCGATAATGTCTCCAGAGATTATAGGATCTATGAACGAAGGTCTTTAAATAAAATGGATAGATAAGTAAACAATAATAATACATTATATTGTATTATTTTTATGCACTGGTAACCTCACATTACATGAGCCTGATGAAGTTGTTCCGCCATCAAATATAAATAATATTGCAGTGCTAAATCAATATAAATTTAAGCCTATTGGAATTCCATTAAAGCCTCCTGATTTCTAAACGACTAATGAACTTCAAAAAGTCACAACTGTCCCACCATAAATTCAATTCAATCAGTAAGTTTTATATATTCACCACACTAGCAGCTTTCAAATAAAGCCAGTTGTAGATCTAGACAGTTGCTGCCCGAGCAGTATCGCTATGTTTAATAAGTTTTTTGTTGAAAATTATTTTTTTCAATTATAAAATTCATAATCGGAACCGCAAGCAGATTCAAATGAGCCCAAACACTAGTAGCCTACTATAATCCATTCGAAGTTCCGTTGTCTAGCATTCGTCTCCATCATGAGACCACCTCCATGGTACCATATTATTGCATTGTCACCGAAGTTACATATTTATTCCAATTTCAGCTCAATCGTTTGAGGAACACGGGTTTAAAATTCAGTTGCAAGATTCCACCCGGACAAACATACATACATTGCAAGTTAATAAAAAGCTTGTAAAATACGCTGCTTGCGTTCTTCATATGCAACTTATCACCACGCGCTGTTCAATTGGTGGATGTAAAATGCTTCAGAAAAATTGGGGCATGACTGGTGAAGAGGCGTGCTATGGAAAGGGCTTTGCTCAGCGTACTTTTCATAGCCATAGGATTAGCAAGCTGAAGTGGCAATTGGTGGGGCAAATAGTTCGTAGTACTAACGGCCGTTGGGGCAGAGATACTATCGAGTGGAGCAAGCGTACGACGTCCTCCAAGGTTGTTGGGAGCCATAAGGGGGAGGCCTATGTTTAGCAGTGGACGTCTAACGGCTGATATAATGGGGATGATAATGATAGGCTAATACAGTGCATGGTGGCAAATTGCAGCAAGTTATGGCCTGTTCTTTTATACTTCGATAACCGATAACCACTCGTTTCTCTTTGATAAAGGGTCAAATTTTGTCACTTTTTCAAGGAGAAACAGTCGTTATCGGTTAAAATCGTTTATAGGAACAGGTCATTAAGAAAGCAACCGTTGTAGTAGTACTAATATGATTTTTAGATGTATAGCATCTTCTTTAGTACTAGGAATGGCAGTTACTAACTCGACCACTAACACACAGGCAACAATACCTAAATTTCGAACTAACGATTCGAAGTTGTAACGAGCTCGCCGTAAACTTGCCGTAATTTCCCCGGAGCAAGCGTTGATACGTTACGACGTTATAAAACGTAATGAATGTTACGTTACGGAGTTTATAGGTGTTGTCGACGTGAATTTCATATCAATATGAACTTGATGAAGTTTAGTTATACGATGGCCCTTGAGGCAAAAAGGTTCTTGAGTGGAGACCACGTATAGGAAGGTTGTTCTTCGGCGTGGAACAACTCCTAACTAGATGAAAATATGACCTAATAAAAATTTACTGACTGAAGCCCAGAAGTCAAAGCACAAGATTTGTCAAAGGGCAATGGAGCGCAGCATTCTCGGCTTTAAACGTGTCGACCGAGTTCGTAACACCATGCTGCGCTCACTTACCGGCATTGCAGATGTAGGGAGGAGATCCGCTGGACTTAAGTGGGACTGGGCAGGCCACGTTGCCCGAATGCACTCCGAGAAATGGGCCCATATTGTGACACCATGTACACCTGAAGACGGAGGGCGACGTCGGGGTCGGCCGAGAAAGCGTTGACGAGACGATTTGGTCACCTTCCAAAGAGGATGGTGGGAGATAGCGACGGATAGGGATACTTGGAGGGACTTGGGGGAGACCTTTGCCCACCTTTTGACTTTTGTACGAGAAAGGTTAGGGAAATATAAAAAACAAATAAATAAAAATTGGTGAGAATCGTTGTGTTCAAACTGCTTAAGATTGGACTCTCAGGATGACAGTTCAGTAGTGGACATCCTATAGCTGGTATGACGATGATGCTAGCATTCATCGACCAGTGCAGGCTACACCCCGCGCTCCAATCACATGGTCGTCCTACCATCTAATGGTGGGGATACTCTTCTTTTATAAAATATCGATAAATATCTTATACACAGCCCATCACTAGACGTTTCACAGCACGTTCTTAGGAGCGCCACATATGTAGCATAAATTGTTCGCAAAACATTTATTTTAATTTTGCATAGTAATATTAAATGTGGTAAAGTTTGCCTATTTTCCAAGCATTTCCCGAGATTTCATTTAAAATGGTATGCGCTGCATTTTGGCTGCAACTTGTTTCAAGTTATGTATTTCACTGAAAGGGTTAAGTTTTCAACAGTGTGTTTATACTGAATGTTTTTGAGTTTCTCAAGGCATTTTTGTTGTAAGAAGATAGGCTTAAGCGATATAAAAAGCGGTTCGTGATTATACACAATCTAAATCGGTTGATGTACGAGTAATTGATTCATAAATTTTATCTTCTATAAAATATAACTGCATCATTAATTTTGTATTTTAAAATTAATTAAAATAAGATCACTTATTGATATAGCGAAGCAAGATCTCTAAACTTGACAAAATTCACAGGGTATACCAGTGACCCCACAATGCTGAAATTTGGTATTCGTGTAGCTTTAGTAACACAAATATAGGCAAAAGTCTGAAATCTAGAATAACTGCAATTTGTACCCCAAAAAACTAACCAATTAACATGAACTCCCGTTACCTATAATTTGAATGAAACTGTGGGTCAAGTTAAGTGGTTATTTCGTGGCACTATTTTGATTTATAAATCAATAAATAAATATTGGTGGCCATTTCATACAGCGCTATCTAACCCCAAACTAAGCAGAGCTTGTACTATGGGAACCAGATAACTGATAGAATACTTATAGGTATATATATTTTAATATGAATATATGAATATTATGTATTACTGTACTTAATGTTTGTTTGCTCTGTTGTAATATTTTATGTTTTACTAGCTTCCACCCGCGGCTTTTCACGCGTGGTTTGTCCATAAAAAGTAACCTATGCACTGGTCCAGGTTATAATCTACGTACATACCAAATTTCATCGAAATCGGTTCAGCCGTTACTACGTGATTGAGTAACAAAGAAGCAAATAAATAAAAAAACATCCATGCTTTCACATTTATAATATTAGAGTGTGATTTCATTTTCATTGCAGTTGGTATCTTCTAAGGTGCCAGTCTCGGCCAATTCTACACATTTATTATTTTCGCTGTCCTTAAAGTCGTAATATAAATTCTTTTATTTTTGTCTCGTAATAAAAATCTTATTTCATTTTCTGTTATTTCACTTTTCCTATTTCCATTAGCTACTGTAATGATTTCCATTAGTGTGTGTTTACGATGATTCCACTTTTTTAGTATTATCTGAATACATTACTTTTTATAACTCAAACAATACGATTATAGTCCGTTTTTTTTTTCTTACCCCTGAGACACATTAAAACAAATACATCTAGATCTTCTGAATAGGTTGTCTTGACTTGTGTTACTGGTCATTTTGAAGATATTAAAATATCAATGCCTTAATTTTCGTAACGCTTCTCTACTCTTTTCTCTTCTCTTGAGATCTAAGACTCGGTCTTCTACATTGTTACGACGAAACGGCTATTTTTTTAAGTTATTAGTCGGGAAACATGCTTACGGCCCACCTGATGGCAAGCGGTCACCATCGCCTATTGACACCGGCAACACCCGGGGCATTGTCGATGCGTACTTACCCTGTTCTTGAAGCGTACCATGTCGTAGCCTAACAGGAAAACCTCAGATGGTAGGTCATTCCACAACTTGCAAGTATGGGATCTAAAAGATCGTGTGAAGCGTGTGGTGCGCGATAACCAAGGGTCGACGATATGTGGATGAGCTTTATTCCGTTGTCGAGAGTGCGGTGTTAAAATCTTGACGACGGGATGAGATCGCATAGTTCCTCAGAACATTTCCCATTATACAGCTGGTAGAATACACTGAGCGATCCGATGTCATAACGTTTGGTCAGTCGTTCCAGCCTGTCAGCGAGTTCGGGATCGCCAATAATGACTCTTCTCTGAAGGGAGTGCTCTGGAGCTCCGTGCCGATGGCTGGATCGATTTCATTAAAATTTGGTAAAAGGTAGATTGTGGCAGAGGCTACTTTTTATTGACGAACCGTGCGTGCAAAGCCGCAGGCTAGTCAATTATAAAATTCAAATGCACAAAAGTACAATTATGAAACCACAGATAATAATAATGGCTGTACAACACCTACTCACAAAATTAACATGTCAAAATTTAATAATAGGCGATATAATTAAACTATCATCTATAAAAACGATGCATTCGTAGTCCGCTATAATTTATTATGTAGGCGTGATTTGTGGTCAAAAATTATAGAGTAGATACTTGGCAGGTAGAAAGCGGCTACTGTGCGGCGGGAGCCTTATTTCTATTTTTTATGTTATTCAAATCAACAGCTAACCACTTTGGTTCAGTTTTTAGGGTTCTGGGATTATAAATGCGAAAGTTTGGATGTTTCTTTATTTATTTTTTGTTTGTTTGTTACTTAATCACATCGAAACGATGAAATTTATTATGTAAGTAGATTATAACCTGGATTACTACATAGGCTACTTTTTATTCTATTAATACTATTTATTTATATATTATAAGTATGTATTTACAAAACAAAAAGTATATAAGTCTTAAATCAGTTATCTGGTTCCCATAGTACAAGCTCTGCTTAGTTTGGGGCTAGATAGCGCTGTGTGAAATGTCCAGCAACATTTATATTTTATTTATTTATATTTATATTCCATAAATCAGTTCCCATGTGATAAAAATGGAATGTCAAAGTTTATATAATGTATTTTGCACCCCTGAACAACGCAGGCGAAGCCGCTGGCAACAGCTAGTAGGTAACACGTTTTTTTTATAATGTCAGTAAAAAAACACAACTATTTTCATTTTGGTTGCAAAAGTGGCCAGAATAATAGGGTCAAAATTTCAAAATATGAATACGTTGTCAAATGCGGTTATATGAGCTTAATTTACACATTCCAAACCCTTTTTTATGTTAAAAGTATTTTATTAGTTACCTAGTTCCCATAGAGCTTTGCTTAGTTTGGGGCTAGATAGCGCTGTCTGAAATGTTCAGCATTATTTATCTATTCACATTCTACTAGGCTAAAGCTCGAGTACCCATTTTGGGAACGAATTACCGGGTTTAAAAAAAAAAATTTTTTGCAGTCTTGATTTCAATGCATATGTACAATTACAAGTTGATAGACGCAGGGAAGTGGGCACGTTTCTAAGGTGCGTGACCTACGAGACAATGCATTGTTATAGGCAATGACTACCACTTAAGATCAGGCAGGGCATTTGCATGTTCCAGCTCCTCGTTGTATAATAAAAAAAAAAATATAGTTCATTATTTACTAACTTAATCCGGATGGCTGGCCGTCTACAACAAGCTTCCCGACACAGTCACGCGGGCTCCTAACTTAATTATTTTCAAGAAAAGAATAAAACGCGGGCTTATTGAGCAAAACTTCTACAACTACAACGAGCTTATAGCTCATATAAATTAATATTTATTATTGTTGTTTTAAGTAATTAATTGATTAATTATACTATATTATTTAAATTTTTTTTAGTACTAATTGTATGTCGGTAAAAAAATTGTTGACGTATAATAATACACTCTCGAAACCTTCGTTCTTCCGAAGCTCTACAGCTTCGTACTCCCGTCCATAGTTCACAATTTTATGGTGACTCCTTCACAGTACAAGCTGTGCGCCTGTGGAACGCCTTACCTTTGTCTATAAGGTCGTCCCAATCTCTTCCTATTTTCAAAGTCAAGGTGTACAACCATTTTCTTTCGTTGTCTCATAACTGCTAGTTAGTGTTTATTTTATTTATCCTCCATATTATGTAGTGTAGTTTATTTATATATTATTTGTATATATTTAAGTTTATGTTTATTATTATACATAATCAATAGGTATACATTATTTTATGGGTTCTGTTTACGTATGTTTATGCTTAAAGGTACTCTTACACCGCCGTCTTTTGATTTTTGTTTATCCTGTCCATCCAAAGGTTGTCTGGAAGAGATCGCTTTTAGCGATAAGACCGCCCATTGTACCGTTATTTATTGTTTATTTCCTTTGTTACTGTATTTTTGTTTGGTGTGCAATGAAGAGTATTTCATTAATTAATTCATTCAATACAATTACTATTAAGATTATTATCAATTACTAATAAGATTATTACACAAGTAATCTCAACTGAGCGACATTACATCCCAAGACTGGTTCAAGAGGCAATTGAGATTACCAAACACAAGAATTTTAATCGTGAAGATGGTTTTCAACTATCTGGAGCCTGGAATCCTGTGGTGAGAATGTGTAAGAACCGAAGGAGTGTAGTGTCAATTACGCGTCCTGATACCGTGAGTGTTGTGTGTCGGAATCGAGTTATGTTCGAGAATGAAACCGGTAGTAGTAATAGTATTAGAGAATTCATTCCTAGCAAAAGACTAAGAAAGAGGGTAGATCGTTATATCTGCCAATAACTACCTACTCGTATAGGCTTCAGTTTTCATTTCATTTCATTTCATCTATTCATAAAACAATCAACCAATTGTATTTGAAATATTATACATATACATTAAATTAAATAATCATACACATTAAATAAAAAAAATCAATAAAACTAACAAAGTCAAAGTCAAATATTTTTATTCATTAAAATCACAAGGACCACTTTGAAACGTAAATTTTACTGCCTGTTCCTTTGCGACCAAGCCAGGAAAGAAAGGCAAGAAACAAGGCTGGTTGTTTTTTTTAATGATCCTTTTACAATACATAATACAGAAAATAAATTACGTCTAAATTGTAACATTTTGAACGAGTTGAAGCAATTTCAATCCCAAGCTTCTCTATCATCTAAATAATGCGATATTTCATAGTAGGCTCTTTTATAAAGATTATGTTTAATTACGTTTTTAAATTTGTTAATTGTCAATTTTTGTACATCCTTTGGGAGTTTGTTATAAAAGCGTACACCTTGCCCTTTACACGATTTACTAACTTTATGGAGTCTACAAGTGGCAACAATAACTAATACTAGAAATAAAGATAAACTCGCTATCTTTATTTCTAGTATTAAAATTATGATTGTCGCTATTTTTTTTAAACAAATTAATATTTCTGTGAACATACATCCGAGTTTCATAGATTTATTGACAAGGGAATGTCATAATATTTATTTCTTTAAACTTATTGCGTAATGATTCTCTGGGGCCCATATTATAAACTGCACGAACAGCCCTCTTCTGCAGCACAAAAACGGTGTTTATATCTGCAGCACTCCTCCACAGCAGTATACCGTATGACATAATACAACACAATTCATAGTACAAACCTAGCCAAAAACAACACTTATACCTACATATATAACATGTCAGACATACTTAATAAAAAATAAATAATATTGTTACGCCGAGGCTGTTAAACAATGAGTAATAATCGAACCTTCTCGAACGCTTTTGTCTTGCTGTGTTATTGTTGCTATTGTTTGTGGTTTCGCAGAATGGGGAGTGGCCATTGTGTCGAGGGACCGACCCTTTCCTGGAAGGATCGACATCGTTCTCGAACAATCGAAATGTGTGCGATATAAATAGGCCGGAGAGATGGCCGGACAGTCAGTCAGTCTCGAGTCTGAGTGAGTGAGTCTCAGCGAGGCCCTGGAGGCCTGACGTGGAGCAGGGCCTCGCGTGAACAGTAGTTGCTCGCGAGTCAGTCTGGATTAAGCTATACGTGCGATCATTTCGGTGACTTTAAGTGGTGCAACAGTGGTGTGAATTAGTGTGTTGTGATTACGTGTGACCAAGTTCGTGTATTCATCGTTTAGTGCTGAATAAAAGTGCTATTTTGGTTAAATCGATTCCCATTATTTTATCCCGAACCCTCAGCTCGTATCAATTTGGTGTCAGAAGTGGGATAAAATAATGCCGGTTCTGCCAAAGGATAACGTGGACGGTGTCAGGACGAGAGGTCAACGACAACAGGAAAGGGATGAAAGGCGGTTTGGAGATTCTCCGGTTCAAGAAGCTCGGCAGAGTCGTCAGCCGATGGAGATGGAATCAGCCGCCGCCGAATCATTTGGAGCACCATCATCATCATCCGTGGCCAAGCTCCTGTGACAGGCGATCTTGCTGCTATTATGGCCATGCTTTGTCGTCAGCAAGAAGAGCAGGCTTGGTTGCAGGAGGAAGAACGCCGTCAGCATAAAGAGAAGCGTCGTCAGCAGGAAGAGCAGGCTCGGTTGCAGAAGGAACAGCGACGTGAATAGGTGGAGCAGACTCGGTTGCAAGAGGAACAGCGACGTCAGGATAAAGAAGAGCAGCGTCGTCAACAGGAAGATCAGCGACGTTGGCCATAAGAGCGTGCTCGACTGATGAGGGAATCGTTCGGTTCATCTGGAAAGGAATTCCAGGAAGTGAAAGAACAGATAGAAATCATGAGAGCCGTGTTTTGGAGGCTGGAATTGGGATCGCTGATGAGAAAGGGACTCTGGATGTCCTGAAGTATTGGAGACGGCAATGTGGCTCCTCTAGTTGCTACATCTTCAGCGCGAGGTGCGCCTAAAATTGTTCGTGTTGATCGGCTGCCGCGATATGGGGCTAAGAATGCTCGGGACGAGCATGTTTTAGGAGGGGGCAGTGTTACGCCGAGGCTGTTAAACAATGAGTAATAATCGAACCTTCTCGAACGCTTTTGTCTTGCTGTGTTATTGTTGCTATTGTTTGTGGTTTCGCAGAATGGGGAGTGGCCATTGTGTCGAGGGACCGACCCTTTCCTGGAAGGATCGACATCGTTCTCGAACAATCGAAATGTGTGCGATATAAATAGGCCGGAGAGATGGCCGGACAGTCAGTCAGTCTCGAGTCTGAGTGAGTGAGTCTCAGCGAGGCCCTGGAGGACTGACGTGGAGCAGGGCCTCGCGTGAACAGTAGTTGCTCGCGAGTCAGTCTGGATTAAGCTATACGTGCGATCATTTCGGTGACTTTAAGTGGTGCAACAGTGGTGTGAATTAGTGTGTTGTGATTACGTGTGACCAAGTTCGTGTATTCATCGTTTAGTGCTGAATAAAAGTGCTATTTTGGTTAAATCGATTCCCATTATTTTATCCCGAACCCTCAGCTCGTATCAATATCATAAATTTAAAAGAATTACTTAAATTATTTTGAATTGCATTGTAACTTGAAATCATCCACTGAATAAAAACACCCTTCCAGCAAAAGCTTTTTAAGCCTGGTCTTAAATGTAATTGGACTATCTATAATTTTCATGTCAATGGGTAGAGAGTTGTTTAACTTAACTGCTTGATACCGACAGCCATCACCCGTGATCATGGCGCATGCAACTGCGTCGAACATATCGGGACACTTAAGAACTCACAAATCATGGTAAATATACCGTTTTCATTACAAATAGTATTCATAACCGTGATAGTTTCAAAAGTTATACTATATTATTATATATTATTAAGATTATTATATATTATTTAGATTATTATCAATTATTATTATCAATTCCTGTTATGATTACTATCAATTACTATTATATACTATTAATCTAAGGCAGAAGTGTGCGGGGTAAAAATAACTACCTTGTTTACTTAGGGCAACTTGCACAACGATGCCTAATCGTATGTAGTGACTAAATATGTTTAAGAGAGTTGTCTAATGATACAAATACGTCAAATCAAAATATGTTTAGACGTTAGCGACTAAGTGCGACTTGCGCAACGATACCTAAACGTATTTAGTGACGAATTATGATTTAGGGACTTGTCAAATCATACAAATACGTCAAAGTTAAACATGTTTAGGCGCTAAACACGTTTAGGAATCGTTGTGAAAGCCCTGCTAAATATTTAGATAGGTAAACAGTAGCAATAAACTACAGTTTCAAGTTTATTACCAGTCGTAAAGCTCAAAGTATTCAGAATTAATTATTTCTATCGTAAATCAAGTATAGCCTTTAATTAATATTCACGGTGCACTGGTGTGAACCGGAGTTATGAACTGCTTAGATGTTTTTATGTGACATGCTCATAAAATGGCCCACATGGTTGGATCCATAGTTTTTGCACAGTAATGGTATCAATACAGTATTGTGACTCAGCCCTGTCCTTGAAATAATTACCTACACCCGCGCGGTACGTAAACACGCGATAGGGCTGCCCGCCTACAGTATTTTAATTTCATCTACCTACTTGAATTTCTTTCTAGTTTTGTGATTGTATATTCTATATATATTAAAAAACTCGTTGTGAATGAAAAAGGAAGTGTTCAATAAAAATACATGTGTGTTTTTTTAATTAGTAGATTTTATAAAAAAACTACCGTTATAAATTTGATACAGAAAAATAATTGCGCCTCGACTGAGCCGTAAGAAAAGCTTTATTGTTAAATTTAATAGTATAAAAAGCCGCATTCGGATAAATAGTTTAATTAAAAACATTACCTTACTGCGGTGCATTCGCGACTGGTTGGGTACCGAGTGGGTACCGAAAGCGAGACGCGTAGGTATGACTGATGTTCCGGCCGTTTGTATGAAGGCAGAATACTGTATAGATAACATTACCGTGGTTTTTGCCTATTATAGGGTTCCGTACCTTTGAAAAATAATGGCATTTATTTTCTCAATAAACCTACAAGTAGTATTTACAATTAGAAAACAGTTTTTTTATTTAAACCAAGTATCAAATGTATTTATTGTGTAATATGGGTAATAACAAGGTAAAAGGTACAGTTTTTGTGGAGGTAAAGCCATATTCAGCATTTAACGCATGCAATGTTAAAGCTTTATACATTCATTTTATTATTACGTTTTTATATCTAATGACAATGTTTCATTTTTTTCATTGACAACCTCCGTGGCGCAGTGGGCGAATAGCCAACTGAGACACAGGAGGTAGCGGGTTCGATTCCCGCCGCGGAACAAATGTTTGCATGATATACAGATATTTGTTTCGGGTTTGGATGTTTTTCTATATATTATAAGTATGTATTTACAAAAAAAAAAGAAAAGTATATAATCATTCTATCAGTTATCTGGTTCCCATAGTACAAGCTCTGCTTAGTTTGGGGCTAGATAGCGCTGTGTGAAATGTCCTGTAATATTTATTTATTATTTATTTTTTTATTTTTATTTATCAATTTATATAAATAACAATTATTTTTGCAACTCTATCATAGACTCTAGCTCTATACTAGAAGTTCGCCCCGAACTGAGATCTCGCGAGTCTCCCATAAAAACAAAAAAAAAAAATGTAATTTTGACTATCAAAACAGTGCCACGAAATATATAACCAAATCACTTGACCTACAGTTTCATTTAAATTACAGGTAACGGGAGTTCATATGAATTGGTTATTCTTTTTTGGGGTACAAAATGCAGTTACTCTGGATTTCAGACTTTTGCCTATATTTGTGCCAATAAAGCTACACGAATACCAAATTTCTACATTGTGGGGTCACTGGTGTACCCTGTGAATTTTGTCAAAGTTTTATTTTTATTATGGCTAATAACTCAAAAACTACAAAGATTAAACTTAAAATAAAAACAATATAAATAATATAAATAATCATGAAATGTTCTAATAAAGACCTTTCATTTGACGTCCCACTTGACCTTATAGTCTCATATTCATTTTTTTTTACCCCTCTTGAACCCCAATATCTCAACAACCCCCATCGTTTTAAGCTCATTTAGTCATACCAAATCTGTGCCATCACTATCTACCTATGTATTAAATTTCACGATGATCGGATCATCGCTTTGAAGGTTATCCTCGGACAAACAAACATACATACATGCAACGGCGATTTGCCCAAGTTGATTTAGAGATCTCGCTTCACTCGATCAATAAAAGTATGTAGGTATTTAAAAAAACGTATACTTATAACGTATTCTGTCAGTTAACTGGTTCCCATAGTACAAGCTTTGCTTAGTTTGGGGCTAGATGGCGCTGTATGAAATGTGACTCATTTATTTATTTATATATACCGACAGGCATTACGTCTTTTATAATCTGCCCTTACCTAGGAATATCTAGACGAATACAAATTAGCAGGCGATACCTCTTCATCTTATCTAAATGGATAACGTAAAGCCTGGTTCACATGGAATTTATCGCTGGACCTCTTCCGTAGCTTAGCTGAAACAGCTGCGTTAATTTATTCTTATTCATTTATTGCCAACATGTACCTACAGTCATTCATTACAGCTTTATGTAGGTAGGTACATGAACGCTGCAATTATGATCGAGCTCGGATAAACTAGCTGACCCGCCGAAGTTCGTACCGCCTTGACATGCATATGATGCGGGCTGCCAAAGTACGTCACCCCGGTAGAATTGTCAATCGGCCATCATTAGCTGCATCTATGTATGAGAAAACGAATTTTCTTCATAATTTCTTGTTGCGTGAATTTTTCCAATATTTTAATAGTTATTCTGCTATTCGGGGCGGAGACAAATCCAACAAATCAAAAATCATCAAAATCGGTCCAGTCGTTCTTGAGTTATAAATGGTAAAACTAACCCGACTTTGTTTTATATATATCAAGTCGATATCTTATAATTCGTAACAGTTATACTAAAATGTCTGGCTAAAAACCTAAGATTATAAATAAATGTGTGTTAACAGTAATATAAAATGTATTCAACGACTTTCCGTATCTTTGAAGGATCCTCTTGGCTCACACAAGCCGGAGAGCATATTGATTAGAACTTGATTAGAGACTTTAATTATAGCTGAACAGAAATATCATTAGCTATTCACCAACTGGCTCATTAGGCTGAGCCGTGGGCGAGTTGATGAATTACTCATAACTAGTGATCGGATATTCAGATGCATATGTACCTAAAGTTGATTTTTGGGTTACAAATTATGGAAGCGGCTTCTTCGAATATTTTTATCAAAATAAAATCCCCGGGTCCCAGTATTGAATGCATAATAATTTAACGTTAAATATTAAGCAGGTAGAATTTGCCATCTCACTCGCACACTTACAAAATGCTTATATTCCCTGAGGTCTAATAGGCCCGATCTGACACTTGTTATACGGTTGTTTTCGCTTCATCAAAAATTATTGCCAGTAAAAGTAATGAAAACCATATTACGTTGTAAAAAGGCATTATGTATACCTATGTGCCAAAGTGTGCGCTTTTTCATAGAATGTGAATTTCTTTAGACTATATAAGTATGAATGACATACCATAAAAACCTATGCAGCTTTAAGGGATGTCTAGGTTAAGTAGATAACTAAATATATAAAAAAAAATTAACACATGATAAATTTGTTGGTCCCAGAATTACGGAATTTATTCGAAAAAAAGTGCTATCCCTTCTAGCAAACTTTTAACATTAGGTAAATATGCATCCGTTTGTCCGATCTCTACTCATAACCTACCTACATCCTGCTATGTAATTTTTTTTGTACTACTTGTTTTCTTTCTTTTTTCGTACTCTTAGGCACCAAAAAATATGGGGTGTGTCTTGTACACGGCCGTCTTTGTACATAGTAAGTACATGTATGTACATATATACATATTATATACAATAGTAACAATATTTTGAAATGTTGCCCCGACCATTTTGGTCCCTTACGCAACCAAATAATATAATTATAAATTTCTTGTCAATATCTTTAGTACTTGCTGATATAATCAGTCTGGTGGCTTGACAATCTGTCTACTTTGATACAGTGGGAGTAGAAACGTGCTAGAGTGACCTAGCTACACCATAGCAAGCTATGTCTCTATTCAGGCAATTAAACCACATATTTTCAAATTAAGGTTGACAGTGAACACCCTGTATTCGTGTACGTAAATCCTTGAATAATCGTAGATTTCGGGTCGGCCACTGCACAGAAATAAAATTATCACGTGGGGTAGGCTTGTGGACCAAGGGTAGAACTTTAGCACAATATTAATATTACTGCTAGCTGCGTTTATTATTTGAGGTCACCTTTTTATACTCCTAAGGTAGACAACAAGCATACGGCCAGGGGTGGGCAGTGTTTGAATTACATGTAATTAAAATACGTGATCTTAAAAAAAGTACGTATTTTGTATTAGTAATTAAATTACTTCGTATTAAAAAAGTAATTTGTAATTGGTATTTCTAATACCTGACGCTGAGGTATTTTGTAGTTAGTATTCAAGTATTTCAAATACTTATGGCTTCAAAATACATCTGAACATAAATACATTTAGCGATCTTACGGTTGGTGCGTTCTACAGAAAATAGCGCTTGATAGTTTTCGTAACTATTCGTAAGCAAAATGGGGACCGCTAAATATATCAATCTTTAAAGTTCGCAACACTACACCTGTGCTGTACGTCAAATTATCAAGTACCTAAACCTAGCTGTATTTTGTAATTAGTATTTTGTATTTTAAATAAAAATAGTTATAATACTGTTTTTGTGTTTTATATTTCAAATACACGACTTAAAAATATTGTGTATTTCTTATTTTAAATACGTGTGAGATAGTATATTAACGCAAATCATGTATTTTGCCCAGCTCTGCATACGGCCCACCTGATGGTAAGCGGTTACCGTAGCCTATGGACATTTGTAACACCCAAGGTGTAACTCGCGCATTGCCGACACTTTAAACATTTTAAAACATCCTTTTTGAATCCCATACTGTAGTCCCTGGGGAAAACCTCAGCAGGGAAATTATTCCACAAGCGAAAGTGTTCGAGGAAGGACATTTTTCTGGAACTTCACGGTGTGCGACCACATCGTGTTCAAGGTGTGGATGGATTCCCTGCCGATGGCCAGCGGTGCGTAGATGTTGTTCCACCTAGAGATGGAACAAGCCTATGGCCCACCTGATGTTAAGTGGTAACCATTGCATATAACAAAGTTTTACCTCGTAGGTCACGTACTATATTAGAAACGTGCCCTACGATGCATGGCCTTGCGTCCATCAATTTGAAATATACAGATGTAAAGCCTCATGTGCCTGTAATTTCACCAGCAACCGTACTCTTCAAACCGAAACACAGTAATTCTGCTTGGTGGCAGAAATAGGTATGGTGGTAGTCCCCGGACGAGCCTTTTCACAAGAAACTGTACTACTTTACTCTCTATCTGACGGTTACAGTGTACCCATCGTAGTGTATCTTAGAGCAATCTAGGTTAGATATTGTAGTTTATATAGTACGTGTTTTTTATGCCCAACATTAAATGAAAACACGGGTAGGGCTAATGGGTATTGTTGTAAAATAGGTTTTTTTCAAATTCAAGAAATTTTATATTTTCAAACAATCTTAATTAATATCAAATCCTAAAATATCAATGAAACAGCCTGCATAAAATAACTTAACAAATCATATTCAGTCATCATGTAAGTAGGTACATGTTAAACTGACTAAGCGGCATCGTCGCAAAGGCGCCGCCGATTTACGTTAAATTTTTTTTGTTGGAAATCTATCAATTACTGGATAAATATTCAAGCTTTAACCAGCATTAAACCCATTTCTAAAATAAGTTAAAACGATTCCGGATGCGTGTATTAAATTAATGTCGTACATTAAAAACATGTTGTACATAATATGGGTTTAGTGGGCGGTCATATTGCTAAATATTCAGACTCTTACAGGCAACCTTTAGATATTATTTGAAGGTGTCAACGTTGTCAATCGCTGTTAGCTTATAACATAGTTCGGTTATGTAAATCAAGATAAATAGACTTCCGAAATACATTTTCCGTAATCTATTCGCGGATTAAAAGCATTTAACAACATTGTATTCCAATTTTATTTTGTTCGATTATTGTTTATTTTTCTCAGCGATGGCGGGACGAGCTGGATAAATTCCTAACGGATTGGCCACAAACAACTCAGGATCACAAAGTCTGGAAGGAATGGGGAGAGGCCTAAGTCCAGCAGTGGGACGCCAACAATAATAATAATTGTTTATTTATTGTGAGTAAGTAGGAACTCCTTTGTACACGTGCTCTATTTTAGTATGTTTAATTAAAATTTCCTAAAGAATAACGAATAGGATAATTCTTTACGGAGCGGTTACCAAGAGTTACTTCGATTCCAAAAACTGATTAAGTACCATTGTAGTGCTTTGTGTTTTTTCTATTTTATTTAAATGATGCACAATAAAATGTTTACATTCGTTCATTCATTCATGGCCGTCTGTCAGTTCCCAAAGAAGATGACGTAATAGAACAAGTTTCAACAGAGCGTTAAAAAAACTTCAGGACGTCTGGTCGAAGCGACGTGTGATCCGACAACTCATCAGCTGGATCAATAAATTAATATAGCTGGACATCACACAGCAGGGGGTGCATTGATGAAATCAAGCGTCGTATGACAATCTCAAGGTCAGCTATGGACAAGCTGAAAAAGATATGAAGGAATTGCAATATCATGAAAACTACCGAAACTCGGCTCGTCAAAGCGTTAGTATTTCCCATCTTTCTCAACGCAGCGGACACGATGACCCTTCGAGGAAGCGAGAAGAAGAGAATAGGTGCTCTCGAAATGTGGTGCTGGAGAAAAATGCTTGGACTATCATGCACAGAATTCCGTACCAACCCGTCCATACTCCAAGAACTCAGAATCAAGCAGCGCCTTTCTTCTAATGTGCAATATTGCATCCTCACGTTTTTCTGGCACGTGTCGCGACGTGGAGAGGTGTCAATTGAACGCCTTGTGGTGCAGGGGAAGGATGAAGGTACATGACCACGCGTTAGATCACTAATGTGATGGATGGACCAAATCAAAGCAACACTTGACGGTCCCTTATACGAGCGCACCAGAAAAGCGGCAATACGAGAGGAGTGGCGAAGGATTGTCAAGCGCGCCTCTATCCCTGAAGTGACGACCGCGACCACTCTGCCAAGAGTGTAGAAGAAGAAGAAGTCACACAGCGCTATCTAGCACCAAACTAAGCAAAGCTTGTACTATGGGAACCATATAACTGATAGAATTTTATCTATTCTTTTTTTTGTAAATAATTTACTTCTAATATATAGAAAAAAAAATCCAGACACGGAACAAATATCTATAAATCATTCAAACATTTGTTTCGCGGCGAGAATTAAACCCGCTACTGTCTCAGTCAGCTATTCGCCCACTGCACCACGGAGGTCGTCAATGCATAAGCATTGCGATTCAGCATGGCAATGTCTTGGGAACACTTCCGCCTGGTACTGATGTAGTGATCTGGAGCAGTTGAGATATCTATAGGTCGCTTGGAACGGTAGTTAGTTGATTCAACTGTTTCTTTGTTTTAGGAGATTTATGCAAATAATTGTATATTGTTACTGTAAGAAATATAGAAGAATAGAATAGACTAAAAGTTGTTGAAAAAGAAGTTCACATTGAAATGAAAATCAACCTTACTACCTTTTTTTCACCTTGTGATCGAGCAAGCATTATGGCCCACCTGATGTTAAGAAGTAACCATCGCTTATAACAAATAAATTACTCATAGGACACGTCCATCAACATGGGGCATACAGGTGGAAAAACTCATGTGTAATTTCACTTGGATCTTAGATGTGAAACAAATATTTGCAGCTCATGCAAACATATGCCCTGCAGCGGGGATCGATCCCATAAATCAATTATCGCTTCGCATGCGTAGACTGGATGGTTAGAGGATATGAATGTCGACCTACTGTGCCACAGAGGTTTATCAAATAAAATTAATTAATGAATGAAAACGTTTTATTGTACAGCATAAAAAAAAATTACAGACAAAATAGAAGACGCAAAGCAAATAGTACAATGGGCAGTCTTATCGCTTTGAAGAGTTTTCTCAACTCCTCAAAAAGTGAATAGGTTTCTTCTAGGCAAGCGTGTACCATCATCGACATCGGCATAGACTGCATCATCGCTTGGTCAAACGCTGGCCTATAATTTATAAAAAAAAGAAAAGAAGAAATATTGCATGCATTATTTTGGTTCAGGAATTGAACTTCGTTTAGCTCTGCATCTCGCTTCGTATTAAACTTTTTATTATATCATCCTTTCTTTGTGCAAACTGTCTGTTATATAAAATTACCACTGGAAACTGGAAATGAACCAAGAAAATTTAATTTTTCAATCCCGTCGCACGCAACACTCTTTCCGATTGTTAATAAAGAGCATTCCTGTATCGCAGTTAATTAAAATGGACGATCGGGTGGGGTGGCTGTATCAGCGAGAATTGATCACTATATATAAATAATTTTTAAACATTTCACACACATCTAGCCCCAAACTAAGCAAAGCTTGTACTATGGGAACCAGATGACAAATAGAATATTTATTATGCTCTTTTTTGTAATAACATACTTATAATATATAGAAAAATAACCAACCCCGGAACAAATATCTGTAGACCATGCAAACATTTGTCCCACAGCGAGAATCGAACCCGAAACATCCTGCGTTGAGACGCTACGAGGCATGCCTTTTAAGTTCTGTCGTTTCCATATTTTCCGGCAATTTTGAATTTGGAACTGTTCTATATTCGAATGTGTTTACATTTTGAATCTCAAAACAGTTGAAAGTATTAGGATTAATGCTATTGTTTAGTCACAGTTTCGATTTGAATCTGTCAGGTCACGTACGAAAATGAATCTTTCTAAGGAAAATGTTCGTGCAATAATTTTCTACAACTTTAGAAGAGGCCTGACACGGCTTCAGTGTTTAGAAGAGCTAACATCTGTGTTCAGTGATGTAGCCCCATGTCTGCGGACTGTCGAACGCTGGTATTTAGAATTCCAGCGTGGACATACTAGTGTTAGTGACAGATTTCGCGAAGGACGCCCAAAATCCGCCTTCACTGAAGATAACATCATTGCTGTGAGACAACTAATTCTCGAAGATCGTCATGTGACGTATCGAGAGATAGAGGCTCTATTAGGCATCTCAAGGACAACCATTCAGAAGATCTTGCATGAAGCGCTTGGTGTGAGAAAGCTAGTTTGCCGTTGGATACCGCATCTGCTTTCCGACGATCACAAGGCGGCCCGCGTCAGATGGTGTAAGAAAACTCTGCAAAGGTTCAACCGAGGGGAGTCAAATCACGTCTACGACATCATAAGTGGTGACGAATCTTGGATCTATGCCTACGATCCTGATTCCAAACAACAATCTACAATCTGGGTCTTTCAAGACGAGCCAAAGCCGACTAAAGTTGTTCGTTCTCGAAGCACTTCAAAGAAGATGGTGGCCACGTTCGTTGGAAAAACCGGCCATGTTGCGACTATTGCACTTGAAGATCGTAGAACGGTTAACGCAGAGTGGTATACTACAGTTTGTTTACCACAAGTCATCGCCGAACTTCGAAAATCTAACTCAAAGCGACGCATCATCCTGCACCACGACAACGCAAGCTCACACAGCGCTCGTCAAACGATTGAGTATTTGAAGCAGGAAAAAGTAGAAATTCTTTACCATCCTCCATACAGTCCTGACCTAAGCCCTAACGATTTCTTTACATTTCCTAAAATTAAGAAAAGTCTTCGTGGTCAAAGGTTCCAGTCCGGTGAAGAAGCAGTCGACGCTTTCAAGTCAGCCATTTTGAACACCCCCACTTTAGAGTGGAATAAATGTTATAATAACTGGTTTGAGCGAATGGAAAAGTGTATTAAGCTACGTTGTGAATACTTTGAAAAACAATAAAAAGTACTATAAGGTTCTAGTTGTGTTTTTTTCTTCAAACGACAAAACTTAAAAGGCATGCCTCGTATTCTCCCATTGTGCCACAGAGGTCGTCAAGTCGTTAATTGATGATGATGATAAAAATGACAAACAAGCATACGGCCCACCTGACGGTAAGCGATTACCGAACTAAATGATTTTTATCTTTCTGTTTTCTTATGTTTGAATGTACGTAACTTTTTAACAAATATATAATAATTAAATTCTTCTTTGACACAATGATCCATATTTTACAATATACACTAAAATAAAATTAAAATGATACAATAATTATAATAAAACAGTAAAAAAATTGTTCAGTTAAAATAACCGACTTCAGAAAATCGAGACCAGTTATTTTGATTAAAAAACTCATTACTATAACTCAAGCTAGGGTTATTGATTCCTAGATTACCTACCTATTTAATTAGATAGTAATCTGTTTTTGTTGTAACAACTGAGCTGATTAATAAAGATAAAAAAACACACACGCACACATAATGCGTCTCTATAAAACTTGAGGGTTGCCCTCGATTCTTTTAGGATCCCATCATCAGATCCTGACTTGGTGCCAGGACCACCTGGGAAGTATCTCCTTTTAAACAAAAAAATAATTTCTCGAATCGGTCCAGGCGTCTTCGCATAATCGGGAAACATACATAAAAAAAATTCTGACTAATTGAGAACTTCCTTCTTTTTTGAAGTTGGTTAAAAACAATGTCGAGTGTTCATGTGACACCCCGCTAGTATGTAACGCACTTTACACAACTAAACACCCATGCAAAATCTATCAATAAACAAAGTAAATGAATTATTGTTTCAGTTCTAGTCATGGCAGTAGCTTTTAGATTTTAGATGGCCTAAAAACTCCAGCATCAGCTACTAGCTCTTCCGAATTGCACCATAATACACAAAATCTAATTTACCCCGCTCTCGCTTCCGCTTAAGAGCCCGCTCAATCCACAACCATACCTCAAATTAACAGTGTAGGAAAAGGCCAGCTTTCATGCGCTTTATTGAATTCTGCAAAATTCCTAACATACCCCTGCCCGGGGTATGTTATGAACAGGGACAAGTTTTAACTCATGAGTGAAACGTGTGAATTGTCCGGAATTACCGGCCGGTGGAATTACTTAGGAAATTAAAAATTTAAAAAATTTACGTTAGATGTGAAACATGTATTGGCGCTCCTTAGGGGTAAGACAGACTCGTATGCCGTCACGCCACCGTGACGTTATTATTATATTTAATACAGTACAAGATATTATTTGTTAGGCAAATCATTTTATCTGTCTATAGAATAACATTTTATTACGATAAAATAAAGTGATTATAAATGGAAAACCGTTTATAATTACCTTATCTTATGACCCTCCTTCTGCGTAGTCGGGTAAAAAGTAGCCCACGTCCTAACCTCAGTCTTAATCTATCTGTATACCAAATTTTATCGAAATCGGTCCAGCCGTTTAGTCGTGAAAACGTAACAAGCAGATAGAGAGACGAAGACAAAGTTACAGAGTAACTTTCAAATTTATAATATTAGTATGGACAAGCTAGGCCTTAAGGGTCAGACATTAGAGATTTCAGATTTCACCCCCACTTCACCGCGCACCCGCCATTAGATTTACGCCAAAGCAACAACTAGAGACATTATTACAAATAAACTTCTCGGAAATTTGTGGAACTAAACAGCTACAAAGTACTGATAATTGCTCTCTATACTCGCGCCATCTGTTTAGGAATGCGGGAACTACGTTTCATTGCAAATAACGTGATGAAACGCCATCTATACATTCGCACACGATACGCTGGTTAGATGGTTGGTCAGTGTGTCACAGTAAAATAAATGTAGTAAGTCAGAAATTTATTTTTTTCATTGAAAGTGTTATGTGAGCCCAAAAATAGAAAGTTTAAATAGTATAAAATATTCCGACATTAATTTATACATTCATAAGCATTTATTTACAGAAATAATATCATTGCAAGTCAATACAACAACCAAGTCAGACGTATTGAAAGAGATACCGAATTTTTTTTTTCTATCAATATTACCTAATGATATCGTCCACAACATAATTTTACATGATGGACATACTCGGATTTATTACTATTCATACCCACTTTTGCGCACTGCGCAGAGTTCTCATGGTATATGTCCGTTAGTAGGTAAGTATAAAGTTAGTATTATGTACAAAAATTGACAATTAACGAATCTAAAAACGAAATTTAATTTCTCCTACTTGTTTTGCATACGGTAAGCGTAACGCAAAGAAATTTATTTTACTCAAAAGAAATTAACATTTCACTTATATATCATACATTACAAGTAAGGGAAATGTTAATTTCTTTTGAGAAAAATTTTAACTTAAGAATTTTAGTGATTTAAGACTGTCCAAAAATTTAACTAAAAAACATTTTAAGAATACCCGCAAATAAATATTTGTTCAAATGTCACCCTCAGTATGGTACAAGATCGCTCGGGGTGACACTGTGAGAAACCAAGAAGTCCATTCCAGATCACAAGTCTTGGAATTGTCCGTAAGTGTTCGGATAACACTATGAAAATAGAGATACTATTTGAATTTGACGTTGTGCATTTGGTGAATCATGGAGGCTAAAAGGCTTGACACTTTGAGCACGTTACTTTTCTGTATATAATAATAAATTAAAAATCCTCAAAATCTATACGGAATTCCAAGGTTTGAGAAGGTGCATTGCCAATAATTGTACTTTCACAATTTATAATTTCATTGGTTATTTTTCGTTTCTTGTTATCATGTGACGAGGTCGTTCTCACATTTGCTTGACGTTTCCTGGGGACTGATGCACCTCGCAGAGGTAAGCTTCTTGTCTGCCTGGGATTAGTCTTCCATATATGATTTGATACATATCCGTTGAATGCTTAAAGCCTTCCACTATAATATCGGACTCCATGCCAGTGGAGGGTCCCGTGTAATTTTAGTAGCATGTGTGTACCTTTGGTTGTACACTTTTCGGCCTGGGCGCAAATGGAACAGTATTTGTTTCTCACGCCGAGAAATAACACTTCTCCGAATCTACGTCCCACTATTGCTGCCGCGCCGGATAATGATGAATAATTTTTCTTATAAGATCTTTTCCCCCAGCATCCATCCGCTATTACATCAATAACTGCCACACCATCTTTAACTTTTCCTTCTTCAATCGCTGCTTCTCGCTCACGTTTAGCTGCTGCCTCCATTGCCACCATAGCGCTTTCTTCCCACTTTTTAGAAATAATTGTATGTGTCTTACTATAGATGGTTTGGGACATTTGCGGCAAATTCATCGCTGCAAACAGCTCTGACAGTTGTGCTAATCCTATGCCTGTTACTGTCATGCCTGTGACAGCAGCTGTGTTCAAATCTAAAGTATTTTTAGGCTTTGGATCACATGTATCAACTTGGAATTTGATATTGCACATTTTACACAGAAACGTTATTTTCGATGACAGACCAAAACTTTTCTCTGAATGGAACTGAATACTTTCTAGTCCACAATCAAAGAATGAATGTTTTGAGATCTGATTCAATAAGTTTGATGTATAATAATGAATATCAACGATTCGTCTTTCTTCTCCTCTATTTTATATCCTAAAACAATAAAATTGTGTGAAACGTTGTTCAATAAAACGTTTCATCAGGGCATAAAGTAGTGATCTATACGACCTCCGTGGCACAGCGGGCGAACAGCCGGCTGAGACGCAGGAGGTAGTGGGTTCAATTCCCGCCGCGGAACAAATGTTTGCATGATCTACAGATATTTGCTCCTGGTCTGGTTGTTTTTCTATAATGCTATTAAAACTATATATTATAAGTATGTATTTACAAAAAAAAAGTACATAAGTATTCTATTAGTTATCTGGTTCCCATAGTACAAGTTCTGCTTAGTTTGGGGCTAGATAGCGCAGTGCGAAATGTCCAGGAATATTTATTTATTTATCTCATTGGCCAAGTATTATGAGACTTAATAATAACTAGTGGTTCACTACGAAATGAGATCTCGCGAGTCTCCTAAATAACCAAAAATAAATATTGTTCATAATCTTTGACTATAATTACTGGTGTACCCTGTGCATTTCGTCAAAGTTTAGTTTTTATTATGTTTTTATATTTATTTTATTAAATTACTCAAAAAATACAAGGATTAAACTAAAAATAAAAACGGGGTTGAAATGTACTCGTTTAGACCTTTCATTAGACGTCCCACTTGACCTAATTTTTTCATTTTGGTTTTTTATATCTTAACGACCCCCAATATTTTTAGCTCATTTAGTCACACCAGGATTGTGCCATCACTACCTACCTACGTATCAAATTTCACGATGATCAGATCAACGCTTCGAAAGTTATCTTCGGACAAATAAACATACATACAACGCCGATTTGCCCAAGTTGATTTGGAGATCTCGCTTTGCTCGATCAACCCTATTTTATTTTCAATCCCAAATTAGAAATCTGCAATGGGTAGACTACTATAAACTGCTGCTGTTGATCAAAATAAATAAATAAATAAAACTTAATAAATAATAATAATAATATTAAATAAAAAAAGTTGATTTATATTTGCCTTTTTAGTTTACATTTTTCTATTCTTTTTGTTTATTGTATTTGAATATGTACGACAGTTTATTCTGAAATAATTGTAAAAATACATTATATTATTAAAGTAAAGCAGATTTTTATAACTTGTTAATGAATGTTAAATTTAAATAGTTAACATAATAACTTGAAATAATGAGTTTTATACTGTTTTTATAGTTGATTGATAATACAAACAGGCAACAATAATGCAAACATCTAACCGTTCAAAATTTGGAGTGTCACACGGTAATGTGTCACAATTTTCATCGACTGTCCTCTCACTCAGGCCGAAGCTGAAAAGTTTTTTATAATATGTATAGGTACTTACTCCAATATATTTAATGTAAAAGTTTTTATACTCTAATATATGTACTTATTTTATAGCCAACTTAGCAATTTCAACTAACTAGGAACGTAAGTAGTTGTAACTTGGTCAACGTAAGACATGTGAACTTTGTCCTACTGTTACAAATTTTCTTATACTGTGCCACGACGCGCCATGAAGCCGCGCTGATACAAAGTAAGTAGATAATATGAATGGCTGCATGTAATAACTTACAATATCCACATACTTAGTATATACACATACCTACCTACCTAATAAATAATTATGATGGGTTTTCCTTACCTTTCGCCGGATTGTGTCAAAAGGGGCTCATTTGCATCTTTCTTCTTTGACCTTACAATAAACATAGCTTTGACTGACAAAGGTTTAAAAATCAAAAGTTATGATTTCATATTAAAATATTCACTAGGTACATGACTAAATAAAAGTATACTTGTACAAAACATAGAAACAACTAAAGGTAGAAAAAATATGAAAAAAAAAATCATCTAGGTATATTCACTAGGTACCTACATGACTAAATAAAAGTATAGGTACTTGTACAAAACATAGAAACAACTAAAGATAGAAAAAATATGAAAAAAAAATCATGTAGGTATATTCACTAGGTACATGACTAAATAAAAGTATACTTGTACAAAACATAGAAACAACTAAAGATAGAAAAAATATGAAAAAAAAATCATCTAGGTACTATGAGACTTGAACTCCCTTCACCAGATTATGTAGATAACTCTCCAGTGTAGAGAGAGAACCGCTGGGCTAACAAGACTTTTAATTTTACGTTGAAAATAAGAATATATGTCGTCAGTGCCGCGGCACAAAAAACCCTCCCTGGATGAAAGATTTTACAAAATCATACTAAATATTATCAAATGTCAATATATACGCGCAAATAAAAGGCTTACTTACCTTACTTTATCCATCATGTGTTTCGCGCGCATAATGCACAATTTTTTAAATGATTTTTTACCCATTTGTGTGGGTTTAATTTTCGTTTCATTCCTGGAAAAAAATTGCACAGGTCCATCTAGCAACGCGGATCGCCGCGGAATGAGATTGAGCGCGAAGTAAAATACGCGAGTAAAGAGTGAGAAGAGTGCGACATGATGTTGAAGTGGCTCCGAATTAAAAAACGTAAGCGACATTTATAAAAAACATAATTACTGTGCAAATAAGTCACTTATTCTAAAAAATAGGTTTATAGTTTATTTTCTAATTATTTGAAGCATATATTTGTGAAATATCATATCAAAATACCTCAATGTGTAGAATTAACTTGGGAATGTCGTAATTGTCAGAGGTGTCTTTGAAAATTTTTTTTACTGACATTTTATTAATCATTCGTGTTTTTAGATCAGCAGTTTTGTTACTTATATCCTTGAGTATCGTGTATTTAAACTTTAATACCATAAAGCAAGCAGAATAATAATTGTCAGTGTTGCAATATTGAGTCTTCTGGCTCTTAAAACTCGGGTTGGCCACTACCATAAAACTTCATTATTATAAATACGGGGTTTATCACGTACTGTTTTATCGGTGTTTCGACCGACTACGTTTCGGTTCAATTGTGAACCTTCATCAGATTGAGTGAGATCCGCTCCGAACAACGTCTCGCCTCGCACTACGCGCCGCAGCTCTCTGCGCGCGAGTAGATGGGCGCGGTGGTGGGGATTGCGTCAACAATGCCCCGATGTGTTGACAGGCTGCGTCATCATCATTATCATCACTGCTGCTCTCTTCGGTAGTTTTCAGTACAGGCAAACACACAACACTAACTATTGTCTCTACCAGGTTTAGTCACTCTCAATAATGATTGAAATCAATCACGAAAGTGTTCTAGGTAAAAAAACCATACAAACTTACTTGTACTCTATTGTTTGCGAGTGGAGCTGTGTGCAAAAGCTAATAAATAATTATACTTTCATTGTTTGGATATCTGCGCAATTTCAAACTAAACTAAGCTAATATCGATATTCTGGTTAGTGTAGGTTAGGTATTTTCTAAAAAACGGTGGCCGTATTATGACGACTAATTTATTTAAGTAGAGACGAGACATCCATCAATTAGGTATGTAGATACGCACTTTATTGGTGTACGCTTTAACATCTCGTTCATCGCTATATTGAAATAATGTAATAAAAATTCCGAGTCCCTCAGGATTTTTTATGTATGTAAAATATACAACTTTATCATAAATCAAATACAAAAAATGTGGCACTCCGGGAGTGCCGACAGAAGTGAAAACTTGAACAATAACGTGTGTATTTTTAATCGTCAAGTTTTGAATCTTCAGGAAATATTTTATTGTGCAGGAACTATTTTTAAATGAAGTGTTGTTTTTCTTCATTTTACTATAATATTAAATTTAGCGCTCAATGTTTTCAAAATTTAAAAGCAGACTACACTACAGATACTTATATACAGAGGTGTCGGTAATGGTAACAGTAACAGTGTCGCGAGTTCAATGGTTTTATCCCATCTCAAAAAATTCTCAACGCGCCTAAAGAAGTTTTTGTTTCAAAAACATATGCGAGTAGGTACTTATGTACGCACAAAATGTAGGAAGTTATTATACTTTATTGACGTGAATAAAATTTATTGTTTTGTCCAAAATGGTTGCGTGTCTTTGCGTTATTTGCGTCAAGTGGTGCGTTAAGAGTTTACCGCTTTGTGTACCACTTGGATAACTTTAGACCGGAAAAAAGAAGTTCATGGTTTGTTACATCGGCACGCGTATCTTAGTAACATGCTGCAAATAAACTCTTATCTGATTCTCATACACGCCAAAAGATTATTTTGGAGTGATATGAGAATCAGATTAGAGGATAAGCTCCTTTTATTTATTTTATCAGATAACAATGGATCTATTTTGTTAGTAAAAAGCTTAAATCTAGGGGAGTTAGTACTTAAACACTAATTGCGATTTAGTCCTCTGCGTGAGCTTCCACATCAGAGGACAGTCGAATTTATTGGCAATGACGTTCAGGATGGTGTTGCCGCACTCGCTCACCGTGCGCATTAGTGAGGCTGTTTTTTTTACGCCAGATGGCATCAAAGTTGTCTGCTCGTGCTTCGGCGAACATGCCTGAGGCACTACAGAAGCGCGGAAGCCGCAACAGCGCCCTGAACGCATTATTAAATTGGACTCGCAGAGCATTGTAAGCCCTTTGCGTATACTGAAACCACAGACTCGCAGAGTACAGCGATATACGGTACGCTTTAAAAAGAGTCACTTTGATCGCGTCTGTACATCGCGCGAATCTGCGGGCCAGCATATTCGCCCGGACTGCCAATGCTCTGCGTTCTCTCTCCATATCGGTGTCATCTCGCAAGTCGTCAGTTACCAGATGCCCTAGATATTTAAATTGGAATACCCTTTTTAGTGGTGCCCCATTGAGAGTCACGGGGGGAACAAAGGTAGGGCACTTGGTACCCGACCCGAAGACCATAAGCTCCGACTTTTTGGCATTATAAATAAGGCCATGTGATGTCACATACGACTCACAGACCACCAGTAACTTTTGGAGAGCGCTAATCGAGGGAGCCAGCAGCACCATGTCATCGGCATAGCTCAGGTTATTTACACACACACCGTCTATGTAGCAGCCTTTTAAAATTATGTTAACTTTGCACGTATTGACCTCATCAAATGCGTTTTCCAATGATTATGCAGACTAATCTGAGAGGACAGCATAGGTCTGTCTGGGCAAGCCCACTTCAACTATTAACATATCCCAGGTACTACTTGTCAATTTTACACCCTGTATTCCGAACGACAGATAACGGCCACCGTGTTTTAGAAAACAAGTGCTATATAATGGCCATATCTATAAAGTAAGCTCATAGTATCTTATTGGTAACTAAATAAATATTATAGTACCGTAGACACCTAAAGTTCGCGATATCGTAAACTCAGCGTATATACTAGTAATATTTGGTATTAAGTGTATAAAGTTTATCATCATCATTATCATTATCAGCCGTAGACGTCTATTTTTATTTATTTTTTATTTTATTTTATTTATTTGGTCTACCAACGATTGTAACAATATTACATGCTTAACTAAAAATTAATATAAGTAGGTACTAATTGCACAACCAATTATGGGTAAACACCGCATGCACTAAAAAAATGTAGTAACAATAACAAAGTAACACTAGTAAGAAAGGAAAACACAAAGTAAAAATACACTAATGATAGTAACAAAACCACATGACTATTCTAAGTACACATATTTAATAAGACTAATTTAAAGTTCTTCATTGAATTGATATTATAATAAAGCACTACACTAAACTTTCTAATGATCTATCTTTCTCTATTAGTTTGGCAAGTTCTTAGATAAGAACTGCCGGAATTTGAAAATGTTTATAGTAAAAATATCAATTTGAGTGCCGTAATTATTAAAGCCTTTGCTAATCCTGGGAATGGGTGAGTTGGAGCCGAGAACAGTTGAGAGAGCTGAAGGCCTCCCCCATACATTATCTTTTACAGCCTGCACCCAACAAATCCCAACTCCCTTTTTCAGGTTGTCTTTCCGTCTAGTGGGGGTTGTCCTTTCTGCCCGAACGGCCGTCGTTCGCTATGTGTCTTGCCCACTAGGTACTCTGTTACTAGGTGTCGAAATTCTATTATCCGATATTAATAGAACTCAAAACTTATTTAATCAATGTTCATTCAGCGCAGTTTGTGCTCTCGTACGGTTAGTTTAGCTTCACATAACCGTAAAATGGCTTTCCAGTACTGGTACCTAAATAAATAGGTATCTAATCTACGGAGCGATATTAAATTATCGTGGCCATATCGTAAACCCGGTACGTACACGTACGATACAATATTTATTTTTATTAAGTCTGCTACGCACTGGTAGAGGAAAACGGGGCGGGAAATATTTTTGATCTTGTTTTATGTTGCTAAAAGCCCACCTGCATGGTGCCTTCAAACAAATTAAGTTAGGGATATGGTGAAATAAGAAATGTGTCTCTATAGAATAGAATATATTGATTTGACACACTCAAAGAAACACAGGACGGATCACAAATAAAATAGGTATACAGACAAAAAAATAGAATAGAATAAGATATAAATAAATAAAATAAGTAAATATTGCTGGACATTTCACACAGCGCTATCTAGCCCCAAACTAAGCAGAGCTTGTGCTATGGGAACCAAATAACTGATAGATTACTTATATACTTTTTTTTGTAAATACATACTTATAATATATAGA
This sequence comes from Philereme transversata, assembly GCA_963924445.1. Lineage (NCBI taxonomy): Eukaryota > Metazoa > Arthropoda > Insecta > Lepidoptera > Geometridae > Philereme > Philereme transversata. The sequence continues at coordinate 3,644,845 of OZ004347.1, forward strand.
AAAACACCCAGACATGGAACAAATATATGTAGATCATGCAAACATTTGTTCCGTGGCGGGAATCGAACCCGTTACCTCCTGCGTCTCAGCCGGCTATACGCCCACTGCGCCACTGAGGTCGTCAAAGATATATATTAGACCTACAGTTAGAACACAGGTACCTACCCAGCCAGTAGGTAGGTGTACTAACTAGTCCCGCTCCGTGCCACGCATGCCCAAACAGGTTCTGCCTCAGTTTTATGCGCCTTTGCAATAAATGATGCAAAGCAGCGCTGGTTTTCAGAGAGGGCCTTATGTAGGATGACGTCACAAATATATTCAAATTAAACATAATAAGACTAATTATACAAAATATAGAAAATATATAATTATTTTAAATCAACATCATGAATATATCCATCTCTCTATGCAAGTTTGAAGCAGAATGAACTGATCAAGTTTTGACTTATGCGAAGGTATGCGAGAAAGTAAGATATAATTTTCAAAAAAAATTATCTAAAAATATGTAACACCTGAACAATTACTCTCTTAGAAAACTCTTTGTAATCATAAAGTTTCCTTGTAAGAAACCGATTATTGCTCGAGCGAAGCAAGATCTTCAAATCAACTTGGGCAAATCGGCGTTGTATGTACCTATGTATGTTTGTTTATCCAAGGATAAGAAGCTTTTATCCCATCATCGTGAAATATAGTATATAGGTAGGGAGTGATGGCACAATTTTGGTGTGACTAAATCAGCTAAAAATGTGGGGGGGGTTGTTGAGATATTGGGGTTCAAAAGGGGTAAAAAAAATGGGACTATCCAGTCAATTGGTACGTTTAATAAAAGGTATTTATGTGTACAGTTCACCCCGTTTTTATTTTTACTTTAAACTTTGTAGTTTTTAAGTTATTACCCATAGTATAAACTTACCTTTGACAAAATTCACAGGGTACACCAGTGACCCCACAGTGCTGAAATTTGGTATGCGTGTAGCTTTAGTGACAGAAATATAGGCAAAAGTCTGAAATCCAGAAAAACAGCAATTTCTACCCCAAAAAAGAGTAACCAATTAACATGAACTCCCGTTACTTATAATTTGAATGAAACTGTAGGTCAAGTTCATTGGTTAAATATTTCGTGATACTATTTTGACAGTCGAAGATTACAAATATTTTTTTTTTGTTATTATTGAAGACTCGCGAGATCTCAGTTCGGGGCGAACCACTAGTATATTTATTGAAAATACTAACTGCTACAAGTTTAAAAATATCTTATCTATCGCTTTTAGCGTTAAGGTCGCCCATTGTACCTTTGATTTACTTATAATACATAACTTATAATAGGTACTTATAATACTCTTTTGCTTGTTTATTTTTTAATGGTGTGCAATAAAGAAATTATCTAATCTTATCTTAAATAGGCTAAAATTTAAGATGTTATTTCGGCCCTTTTCTAGTCTAATCTAATATAAGTAATCTTAAATAGGCTGACATTTAAGATGTTTTTTCAGCCTCTCTCTAGATAGAACTTAACAAAACTAATTTACTTATAAGTGCTACAACATTGTTGCAGTTTCCACAGCGTTTTCTCTACCAAGTGCGTACTTTGTATTTTTTCATGTCCCAGAACTGCGGTCGTAACAGGAACTAATTGCTTTCGGAAACGCTTTTATGTGATCGTATTTCACCTGAAAAATGATTTATCCTCTTTAGTCCGCGAATTCTTTGTCGCATTTTTGCAACAATATTACACGCAACGAGACGTGTAATCGGAGTTTTATTAAAGACGGTAAACGTACGGTTCTAAAACACAGTGACTATTCTCATTTATTTATACGTTCATCGTGCTACTGATTTTTCATTTGTAAGTGTTCAGTTCCTAGGACGGTAGATTTGTATTTTCATCAATGTTTTCATCACTACACTAAGTTTAGTGTCCGAGGGAAGTACTTTAATATTATTTATAAAATCATAAATTATAATAACAATAAAATTGTTACAGGATAGTATTTAAATAAATAAAAATATATTTGATATTAAAAAAAAAAAGAAGTTCTACATAAACACAACAATTTTTAGCGATACCCATTGTGCATTTGTATAACCAGCATGTTGTTTAATGTTTATAATTGGTAATCTGTGCAAAAAAGTAAATCTGTAAAACGTTTTATCGGTGCCACTCACCCTGATGAAGGTTCGCGAATTGAACCGAATTATTAAACTGTTATTATTAAATCGCGTATTTATAATAATGACTGTAATACTTAAATCACGAAAGTTTTCTTAGTAAAAGCGCTATCCTATCTATTTTGAGATATCTACAGTGAGGACCCTGGAAATCATCTTCTGAACAATCAAATGATCACAAATCATTAATTTATCTAAGGTATATGTAATCTAATAATTTGAATAGACGTGATCTTGTTATTTGTTAACAAGATCACGTCTATTTAATAGCAGTTTAATAGTAGATTATAAAACGAGGGAATAAAGCAGTGTCTTGCATCACGGACGCTATATTGAATCCCTAACGTAACGAAGAAATCTAGAGTTAACTCACGAGCGGAGCGAGAGAGTTACTAGAATCCTGAGTGCAGAGAGGGATATAAGCACGCCCAAGATGCGGAAAGCTTTATCCACGAGGAGAATACTCTACTTTTCACACTTTCTGCGAAACGATAAAACCAAATCAAGGTTGGTGCATTCTGTGCAAAGGTTAGTTCGATTTCCGAATAAGTTCTTATTGTGTGGGTCTCCTTGGTTCAAATTTTAATACAAAGGAGGTTCCTAATTCTAATTAAATTCAGTACAACTTTACTCCCGGCTCAGCCGTAGAGATTTAATCACTTGCTTTCGGTGAGGTTTACATGACATATAATTTGACATTGTCGAACAGGTGGTGTGAAAAATATGAAATGCACCTCAGTATAATGAAATACAATCTCCATGACAAATCCTTATTTCTAGTTAAAAATTAAAGAGGCCATATTGATAATATGCTAAAATGAAATAAAATCTCCATTACAAATCCCTATTTTTATTTAAAACAGAAAGCCTTAGCTAGTAGTTAAAAAAAATGGATACCGAAAATGAAAATTTTCTTCTAAGCAACAAATGGTTTTAAAAATACATTTAATTTCCTCGCATTCGTGATGAAAAGTTATGTGTTATACTTGGGTGTAAGCGATCAATAACACCCTTGACCTCGGGTGTACAATAGACCATTTACAGCTTGTATAACATGTTCTAAAAGAGACTACTCAGAGACTAGTTTTAGATACAAAAAATAATCCAGTCATTCGATGAACCATCAAACCTCTTACATCGCTTACAAGCGCCGAAAACCCACAACACTAATATTATCAGAACAGTGTAACAAGATAATGGAACTGGCTGGCTTCCAGATTGCTTCGCTCGATGATGGCTCAAGGATTAACGGGTGCACCGCAGTGTACGCCTGTTTGTACCCCAGCGAGTACACTTGCGGTCAAATAAAGCGTTTGTCTGCAGTGTATTCATTGAAACAATATATCTGTTTTAAATTGAGAACTAGAATAGGGATCTGTTGAAATCGAATATATCGATAAGCTAATTACAGTTCCTTACAGTTAACTAATGCTCATAAAAATAGCTTCAAAATAGAAATATTGGTGCCCAACATGGGGCATCGTTATTTTTATGCGATAGTGAACATTTTACACATATTGTAACCTGTATACATAGGCTACCTTTATCCCATAATTCAGTTCCCATGGGATACAAATGGGATGTCAAGTCAAGTTGCAACAGTGAGTTTAGCTTTATTTCTAGGTTACCTACACATTTAGTACTGTAATGCGTACGAAGTCGCGGGCAACAGCTAGTATTAAATAATTCACTAATTCATACGAATGCAAGTTTATCAACCAAATCCTAAAAATTGAAAAAGATCTTTATTTGCTATTTTTATAATTTCTTAGATTAAAATATGATCGAAAATCGCTTTGAACCTACAAGTAAAAATTAACGCCCTGCTGGTTCCCCAGACCGGAAGCCACCGCCATTTCCCCGACTTCCGGTCGGCGAGTGAGGTTCCATGTCAGCAATCTGACCTCTTATGCCATCCATCTTGTCTCTGGAAGTTTGTTTGCTAAGCTTTTTGCTTTTTATTAACGTTACGTAGTCCACTTACATAAAAAAGCTATGAAAACGGGATACGCGAGGTTGTGGACACTTTTTTAAATTACCACATCTGTGTTTTTAAAAATCAGTCTGTTAGTATACCTACAAATAATATGATAAGGGGAATCTTTAATTGCACCTCTAAATAAAATTATGCAAACTAAATTCTGTCACTAATAAACTATGCGCATAACTTTTAAATCATTGCACTTCTAAAAAACCACTTGTCACTCAAAATAAGGCATAACTAAAAATGTAATAAGTCTTATCAAAAGTAGAGGATCGTTTTAACTGAGTGCTCACCAAAAATTTGTCTGATAACACTGAAATACTGCATTTAAACAAAAATTCATGATACACCTAAAATACTGACTTGCACACTAAATATTCTAATTGCATATCATATCAATTATACAGTGTGTCCCTGGATAAAGTGCAACCCCGAAAGGGGGTGAAACTAGATCAAAAATTATCGACAAAAAAATAGAAAAAAAAAAAATAAAAAAATTTAGTATATACTTTATTGATGAATTAATATTTTTATTGCTCACTAATGACTCTATTTAATAAAAAAATGATTTCTTCCAAAGTAGTAGGTCTATTTTGTTAAAATAAAAACCATAATCATGTCAGATATGTGACGATGACGATAAAATAACAAATAACTCACAAACAAGTGGCTATCGTGACTTAAAGTTTAATTTTTGTATTAAAATTACATTTTTAGGCTGTTTTTTTCCAATAAACTCCAAAAATCTTAAAATTAAGCCTATAATACTAGAAATTTTTATGACTTTTTATTATTGTCTATCATAATAGCTTTTAAATAAAATAAAAACCTACGTTCTAACATAAAAAATGTGCTGGCTAGGAGCATTTAAAGTTGACCACTGATTACGTCACCACTCAGGTAGAGACCCTTTTTTAACTTATATTGTTGTAGATTATGGTCGCTGGGCCTGTTCTATGAAAGATGAAGGGTGGGGATCGAAACAGGACTCACAACTAGGCACGCCAGTCGCTCCGATATTCTCGCCGCTGCTACCGCCTACCGTACCTTACTGCGCCTTCAAGTTTTTGTTACGTTGTTTTGCTTTTGTTTTGTTTTTGACTTTTTGTTACGTTTTTGACTGTACTTTGTTGTGTTGTGGAGATGCCGCGATTGACTGAGTTCTCTCCGCGAGAAATCGCTGACATCCATTATTATTATGGTATGTCACGTGGACACACAACAGTCGCTCGTTCTGCATACATAAATGCGTTTCCGAGCAGACTTATACCGTCAGCACGAAATTTCCAAGAAGTTCACCGAAAGTTATCCAACATCGGACTTGGATTAGCAAGAGATCGCCGTGAGCAACAAGCTACCATTATTGACCATTCCATAGAAGAGGCCGTTTTAAACGATTTGTTTGCTGATCCCACAACCAGCATTAGACGCTTAGCTTTGCGTCACGGTATATCAAAAACATCCGTATGGCGAATTTTGAAAAAGAAGGGATTGCATCCATACCATTATCAGCGAGTACAGCATTTGCATGAAAATGTAGACAATCGTGCAAGATGCGTAATGTCTACGTGGATTCAACAAAAAATTAGAAATAATCCACAATTCCTAAAAAAAATTTTATGGATGGATGAAGCGAAATTCACCCGGAATGGAATCACAAATTGCAGAAACTTACATGTATGGTCCGAGGAAAATCCACACCTAAAGAGGGCGTCTACTTTTCAAGTGCAATTTTCAGTTAATGTATGGGCAGCTCTAATAGACGACACGCTGATTGGGCCAGTTATTTTACCCGCAACATTAAATGCCGAAAGTTTTTTAAACTTATTAAGAGACGATCTGCCACTACTGCTGGAAGATGTTCCGCTGGCTACAAGGCAACAGATGTATTTGCAGATGGACGGATGCCCTGCGCACTACGGGCGCAATGTGCGAAGTTTTTTAAACGAAAACTACGCTAATAGGTGGATCGGCCGGGATGGACCAGTCGGGTGGCCGGCACGTTCACCTGACCTGACACCCCTAGACTATTTTCTGTGGGGTGTTATGAAACAAAGAGTCTACAGAACGACCGTAGACACCGAGGCAGAGTTACAAGATCAAATCATGCGATGTGCCGATGAGATAAGAAGTGACCCAGAGATGGTGCTTAGAGCCACACAACAAATCGCTCTTCGTGCGGCAATGTGCCTACAACAACAAGGAAGCCATTTTGAGCATTTAATGCATTAAACAAAACCCTTATTTCATACTTACATGTAATAAGTTAAATAAAAATGTTGTAACTAAAATTTGATTTTTAATACTACCTGAGCAGCAAAAAAAAACGTGTCTCTACCTGAGTGGTGACGTAATCAGTGGTCAACTTTAAAAGCTCCTAGCCAGCACATTTTTTATGTTAGAACGTAGGTTTTTTTTTATTTAAAAGCTATTATGATAGACAATAATAAAAAGTCATAAAAATTTCTAGTATTATAGGCTTAATTTTAAGATTTTTGGAGTTTATTGGAAAAAAACAGCCTAAAAAATGTAATTTTAATACAAAAATTAAACTTTAAGTCACGATAGCCACTCGTTTGTGAGTTATTTGTTATTTTATCGTCATCGTCACATATCTGACATGATTATGGTTTTTATTTTAACAAAATAGACCTACTACTTTGGAAGAAATAATTTTTTTATTAAATAGAGTAATTAGTGAGTAATAAAAATTTTAATACATCAATAAAGTATATACGAATTTTTTTTTAATTTTTTTTTATATTTTTTTGTCGATAATTTTTGATCTAGTTTCACCCCCTTTCGGGGTTGCACTTTATCCAGGGACACACTGTATATCATATCTCAGTATTTTATAGTTCCTCTTTTACTTTGCAGACTACCAGGCTCTGGAATGCCCTACCTGTCTCAATTCGTCACGCTAAATCTCTCCCTATCTTTAAAAACTTGGTCAGACAACACTATCTGTCATCCATCGCTCACTAGGCCACTTATTAATTATTACATTTTTATAATTTATATATGTAAGTATGACAATATATATTTCATGTATTATAATATTAATATTTATGTAATTTTATGATTATATTATACATTATAATTATGCATTTTATTTTATATTATCTATATTTTAATAAATATACGTGTACTATATCGGATTTACGCCGCCGTCTTTATTTTGTTCACATAGATCCTGTCCATCCAAAGGTTGCCTGGAAGAGATCGCTTTTAGCGATAAGGCCGCCCATTGTACCTATTATTTAAGTGTATTTTCTTATAAATGTTTGTATTTAAATGGTGTGCAATAAAGAAATTATCTATCTATCTATTTCTAATATTTCTATCATAAGTTGCAACTCAATAACATAATGTTTATGCAATAGTAGGTAATACTCTAACAATTAACGACTCATCGGCGGCGGAGCCATCGTCAGGGGCCACCAAGGCGCTTAACGAATAACGTTTAAGCACCTACCTACCTACCGAACCTAACAGAAGCACAAATAAATATCAAGATTTAATAGGTTAGGTAGGGTTAGAATAATAAAAAATACGACAGATCAAAAAAACCGCCGTCAATCTAGGTTAATAAAAACAGATATTCTTACAAGTTTATTAGGTGCTTGGTTCTAATAAATAACGGTTTCGATTTTTGTGGTAAGTAAAATGTTATTGGGTATGCTTTCGAAATATTAGATCATCACGTGGAAAAAAGTTTGCTAAATCAGTATTTTTTGATATGCAAATTTAGTGTGCTGTCAGTACTTTTGGTCAAATATGACCATGTTTCCCCTTATCGCATCATTCTCAAGTGGCTCCCTATTCGCCTTCGCCGTGATTCTCATATTCTGTCTCTTCTCTATTCTATTCTATTCAATCCCTTCTCCCCTTGCTATCTTAAAGAGAGGTTTGCTTATCTCCATTCTTCCAATACTTTTACTCTCAGGTCATCGGAAAACTTATCCCTCAAAACACCCGTACACTCTAGTTCCTTCTACGGGAAATCATTCACTGTCGAAGCAGTGCGCTTGTGGAATGCTTTGCCTGTGGAAATTAGACGGGCTCCTTCACATCACTCTTTTAAGCTGAGATTAAAGCAGCATTACCTTAATGCCTAGCTTCATTTGAGTTACCTATTTATTTATTATTATATTTTATTTTATTATCCTCATTTTAGAATATCTGTAGGATTTGGGTTGTTGTTTGGGTATATACTCGTATTAGTCTATCTTCAGGTATTTATTTATCTATTAGGATTATAAGTACCTACAGTTTTTATTTGATATAATTTTTATATAGATTATTTCATTCGTTTGTAAATATACTCTGTGCACCGCTGCCCATTACTGCTCCGTTATTTACTTTCCATCCAAAGGTTGCCTGGAAGAAATCGCTTTCAGCGATAAGGCCGCCCATTGTACTTTATTTAGCTTAAATTAGTTTTTTTAAGTATTCCTGGTGTACAATAAAGGATTATTCTATTCTATTCTATTCTACTTTTGATGCTATTTTGAATTGTGTTGTTTTAAAAAAGGTATTTATTATTTATGCGTTTAAATGCCACCCATATGATAGTATTACTAAAACATCGCCTAAATTGGACAATTTAGTTTGAGGGACTCCGAACCGATTAGTTCATAAATGCTTTCATAAACTTAGTTTGGCATCGGCTTTTATGGCTAATCCTAAAATCAGGGTCGGACCAAAACATGATGGAAAGCACTTAAAATGGAACCGTTGTTTATACTAAATTATACTCATATTATGGAAATATCTTACCTCTCTTCTGGTTATTGGGCAGAAACTTTGGAATCGGACAATACGAGTAAAACAACAGTAATTTATTAGTCGGGATCGTATTTTATTGCATACTCGTACTAGCTGACCAATCCGCACACGTAGTTTTTCAATAAAAACACTACCCTCCTTCTGTGCAGTTGAGTAAAAACTAGCCTTTGTCTCAATTCCAGTCATAAACTATCTATATACCAAATTTCATTGAAATCGGTCCCGCCGTTTAGTCGTGAAAACATAATGAACAGACAGAGAGACAAGCGTTACTTTCTGATTTTATAATATTATAGTTTCCGCAGCGCATGCGATGAAATACCTTTTAAGGCAATTTTTTTTACAACTTGGGTTGTTGAAAATGTTATTAAAGTTTTAGTAGGTATTCCTAATTGTCTCTAGTAATAAATATAACATATGTTACTCAAGGATAATACATCATTCTAATGGTGAAAGGATTTTTTTAAATCGGGCCGGTACTTTTTGAGTTTATTAGTTATACAAATCTTCCCTCTTTTTATTATTATTAGTATGGCTAAAATTATTAGAGAAACTGGCTACAACGTAGGATAACTTTTTAACACTTATAGTATATAAGGTGTTGCAATTTAAACTAATTATATTAAAGGCATGGTCTCTACATAAAAAATAAATGTATCTATAAAAGGATCTTGTTTTATTATCTACATCTCGAGAAAATCGATAAATGCTGCTCGACGAAATGTTAGCGCATAATGTACGATGCCACAGATTACTAAAAGTTAATAAGAGCAGTTTAACGACCCCGCTAGTTCAATGACCTAGCCCAATCAATAACCTGGCCTGGTCAATGACCCAACACCTACATGTTAGGGAAAAAAACTCAAAAATAAAGGTTTATGGATAAAAAGGAAAACATTATTTATAAATTATTTAGGGTCTCAAAATACCATCACTCAATCAAAAAAAAAACCTTTTACAGAGTGTTTGGTAATATACCGACGATATTCAAGTGACGGTTTCGCAAAACATAAAAAAAGACTTCTCGAAACAAAAACCTACTAGGTCCATAATCAAATTTTAAAGAAAATCGACTAAGTTTAGATGATTAATTCGATATAAAACTTACTGGCTACTCTTGCAGTCGACATCCAAAAATAAAGGCCGATTTGAGATCTCTTTCGGAAATAGCTGCAGGTTTTAGTAAGTGACAACAAGGTATATTTCGAGATGTCACAGAGTCTGTGGCAAGCATTATGCAATAGCACAACATAAGTTTAATAAAGTGTTTGTTTTTACGTAAATTTCACATTTCTATGGTAAACATTTCACAATTTTTTTTATTATGCTCTACAAAATAACCACTTTCATTTTTGTGCGTATATTATCTTACACCCTATGTAGTTAGTAATTTAGTCAAGATTTTTATCGCCTAGCTGTAGCCTTTGTAGCCTAGCTATTGCTAGGACTACAAAAATCTTCTTCTAGCCAGATTTTAAGGCCTAGAATTATCTAGGCCGTAAAATCTTTCTAGCAAGAAACTGTCCTAAAACACTTCTGTTTTACCTAAAATTTTCTATTCCTTATCTAACTTGCTTGAAGAACGATAGACTAATCTGGTTTAAGGTGAAACAATTAATCTGACTGCTTTCTCCCCAGATTGCTGTAAAAAAAATCTTTTTCGCAAATCACTCCATTTGTAACTAGGTTTGATTAATAGACCTTCTTAAAGTGGGGTGTGTCTGGACTAATTTTACCTCGAATGTTTCGTAGAGATCTACACAATTAAATAATTGCATTGTTAGAGATCTTTCAGACTAAAATTGCCTCCACTGTGTGACCTTCAGATTTAATAAATAAATCATGCTGGATATTTCACACAGCACTATCTAGCCCTAAGCAAAGCAAAGTTTCTATGGGAACCAGATAACTTATAGAATATGAGAATACTTACATATTTTTGAAGGGAAACTTCTTTAGGCGCGTTAGGCATAGCGAAAACTTCTTAAGGCGCGTTGGGCATTTCTTGAGATGGGAAAAAACCATTGAACTCGCAACACTGTTACCGTTACCGACACCTCTGTATATATTAAACTCGTAATTGTTCAAGTTTTCACTTGAACTTCATTTTGCACTCCCGGAGTGCCACTTTTTTTCTCTCTAATTTGAGAAACACTCAGAGCCGGAATAAATATCTGCAGATCATGCAAACATTTGTTCGGCAGCAGGAATCAAACTCGCAACCAACTGTGTCACAGTTAGCCATTCACCTACTATGCCACGGAGGTTGTCAAACTACGTTAGTTTACTCATAGTAGATGTTTCATGATGACCACCCGAACCTACCAGAAAATATCTACAAGGAATGCATTTTGGAGATTACAGCTACTGAGTTTTGTATGCATCTATAGGCATGCGAATCAATACGACGACCTCCGTGGTGCAGTGGGCGAATAGCCGGCTGAGATGCAGGAGGTAGCGGGTTCGATCCCCGCCGCGGAACAAATGTTTGCATGATCTATAGATATTTGTTCCGGGTCTGGTTGTTTCTCTATATATTATAAGTATGTATTTACAAAAAAAAAATCTATTTAAGTATTCCATCAGTTATCTGGTTCCCATAGTACAAGTTCTGCTTAGTTTGGGGCCAGATAGCGTTGTGTGAAATGTCCAGCAATATTTATTTATTTATTTAATACACTAAACGCAACGCGGTTGCCAGCCGCACCTCTTATGAAATTCTTATATTAACGATATTAGGAAGAGAGGCAAGAGTTGAATAAGGTTTCTTGTGAAAGGGCTCACCCGGGGAAGTACTACTTCTGCTGCCAACCAACATTGCTGATTCGGTTTAAAGGGTTTAAAGGGTTGCCAGTAAAATACATGATACATGAGGCTTTATACTTTCATGCCTCAAGTTGACGCAGGGCAGTGCATTGTGATGGGGGCCAGCAGGGTTCGGGTGCGAGGAACTCCGACCCAGCATCGCACAGGCCTCCTACGCTGAGGAATGTCTTCCATATTCCAGGACATTCCTCTCCTTCCCAGGAGGAGGACAGAGGGGTCCAAGGCGGACATTAACCGACAGGGCTGCGGTTGAATCCAACCGGGACCCCGTGACCTTGTCAGGTGCTAGTGCAACATCGACCCGCTCATCCGATGGGCGGTTTGATGATGCACTGGCACTGAGGTGAATGAAGGAATATCGGTGGGTTTTTAGCCGGTATGCCGCTGGTTGACAGCCTACGGAGAGTCCGACAGACCCCTTCAGCTCTCCCCGGGTTGGAGGACAAGCATAAAGCATTTTCCCATCGTAAAAAAAAGGGCAGTGCATTGTAGGACACGTTTCTAAGGTGCGTGACCTACAAGGCACTGTTTTGTTATAACCATCGTTACCACTTAATATCAGGTGAGCCACATGCTTATTCCATCTCCAAGTTGTATAAACTACTACTCTGCGTCCATCAACTTGAGCCATACAGGTGTAAAGCCATACAGGTGCCTGTAATTTCGTAGTAACAAATTAACGCGGCTACCGAGTTTTGTATGCATCTATAGGCATGCAAGTCAACCCACTAAACGCCACGCGGTTGCCAACCGCATCTCGTATGTTTCATGTTGCCGGTATTATGAGTTATACGGTAGGTTAGGTACCATGGCTACTTTAATACAAAAACTAAAATAGAAGACAGAAATACTCTATTATACTTTGACCCATGTTATTTCATATACTGTATATATGGTACTACAACACCCAAATGAGGAACATAATGAATTAGCGTGTCGGTAGAGAGTTTAAGCGTACAACAGAGGTTGCCGAACTGCATTAAAACTACCATTCAGTACCTATTAGTATTAAGTATGCTATTTAAGCTAGTTTTTGTTACAATTTTGAGTAGGAAATTATGTAGGTATTTCATTTAAGTCATTTAAAAGTAATTTTTAAGTATATTTTTTAATTAATCTTATTCTATTTTTATATCCACATTTATTTTTATTACATAAGAACAATTATGTTAATATTCGCCACGTAGCGAATTATAAATGCAGAGACCTTGCAGGGTTTAGGTTTTAAACAGAAAAGTGCCTATTTTTAAGATTCATTCCATCAGCATAATTAACATATGGAAGAGCAACAACGCCTTGCCTTAATACAGGGGGAAAAAAACAAGTGTACTTTAGACCACACGACAGAAGTGTTTTACTTTAGCTCCATCTATATATACATATATGTATTAAATTTAAGAGAGAAAGAAAATGTGTGCTCGCACCTCTCTTGCCCCTACAGTAATACACGCAACGTAACTCACTCTATCTTCACTAACTCATATCTCCCTCTCAACTTTCGCTCGCATCGCCCGATCACACTTTTCGTAACGCTCTCGTCATGCATTCACCAGCTTACTCTTCAAGTCGAGCGTGCGTAAAGAAGTTTTACTTCAAAAACTTGGAGGTACGGAGGGTAATCACTTGTCTATATGTAGCATCGTAGCTACAAACTTAAGTTTTACAAAGAAACATTTATGTTATATGTCATATCTGCCGTAGAACGGATAACCGTTGGGGTAAACGTGTTTTGGAGTGGAGACCACGTCGGTAAACGAAGTGTAGGACTCCCTCCGGCTGGATGGAGTGACGATTTGCGCGCTGTGGTTGGCAAGGATTGGATGAGAAGAGCTGAGGATCAGGCTCAATGACGCACCCTGGGAGAGACCTACGTCCAGCAGTGGACTATCATAATATATCATCAAAACCAGCATTCAAACGTTCTATCCATTGTCACTATTTAAACGCCAATTCCACTCGAACTTTATTTATTATTTGTTACTACACTTATTTATTTAGTATATATATATACTTTCTTATATTAATTTATGTTATCTATTTATGTGTTACATTTGTGTATTTATTATTTTTATAATTATATTGTATTTGTGAATATTATTAGATTTATGTTATATTTAGGTAGTTAGTAGTTTTTTATTTCTATTTGTATTTTTAGTTAGTACACGCCAACCTAAGTTTTTTTACCTGTCACAGTTGACTGGTAGAAAATGTTTTTAGCATTAAGTCCTCCATTTGCACATTTTTCTTTTTGAACAACAAAGAACTAAAATAAACAAACAAACTGATAAAGGTTAATGGTGATGATGATGTTCTGTGTTTATAGCTTAAGCTTAGATGTTATGCTTAAGTTTGTAAACATACATTTTGTAATAAAATTTACATACTTACTTTAACATACGCAATAAATATTTTGAGTTTTGACTTGTATTACACCGAAACTGTCTTAACTCTGAAACCTAACATAACCACAATATCATTAATAATTTAACTGCTCTGCCATAACTTCAAGACTAGAGAACGAGACCACGTAATAATTTATCCGCGTACCTGTTAATTCGAGCCGGGGCCGTGTAAGTGCCGGAAATGCGCCATTTTCAGCTACTTCCGGCGACTAAGCGCTCTCGCAACGCTTTATTTTTACTCGAGTTTACGGTGGGCGGTCAGTGAAAACAGTAAGTAATTGCAATGTGAATCATAAATAATTTAGCTGAGAAACTTACTTAAGCCTTATAATTGATTATGTTCTATAAAACCTGTTTTGTTATGTACGACATCATTTTAAAACATACATCCGGAATCGTATTAACTGATTGTAGAGGTGTGTTTAATACGAGTACTAGTAGCTTGAATATTTATCCAGCAATCGATGCATTTCTAATAAACAATTTTTAACGTAAATCGATGCCGCCTTTGCGACGATGCCGCTTAGTCAGTTTAACAGGGACCTAGGTACTTACATGATGAATGAGCTTTATTACACAGGCTCATTGATATTTTAGGACTTGATATGAAGGTTGTTTGATTTTTTTAATGTGAATATGAAAAAACCAATTTTACAACAATACTAGCGATTATTATAAACTAGCTTCCGCCAGCAGCTTCGCACGCATTGTTTGTCAACAAAAAGTAGCTGATGCGTTAATCCAAGTTGTAATCTACGTACATACCAAATTTAATCGAAATCGGTTTAGCCGTTACGACGTAATTGAGTAAGAAACAAACACACATCCAAACATTCGCATTTATAATAATAGTGTGATACGGGATTTATCATGTAGGTACCGTTTTACGTAAATAAATCCCGTATTTATAACACCTACTGATTTATTTTATTTTATTTTTATTTATTTTATTTATTTATTTATTGTGAACTGTATTTAGTGTGATTGAAATAAATCACGAAAATTTTTTAAGTAGATTATACCTACTAGCCATTAGCCCTACCCGTGTTTTCATTTAATGTCGTACATAACAAAACACGTAGTATATGAAGAATATTTAGTTATTTTATTTTTAGCCATTACCGCTTTATTAGGTTGTGACGTTGATTTGTTACTTTAGTGAGAATTAAATAAGTACTTTAGTTTTGTACGAAAATTTAGATAAACCAAATCATAAAAGCAGTATTATTGTTTTTTTTCTACGACTTGTAGATGGAACAAGCTTATGGCCCACCTAATGTGTGGTAACCACCGCCTGTAACAAAGCATTCTCTCGTAGGATACGCGCCTTGGAAACGTGCCCTACGAAGAACAGCTCTGCGTCCATCAACGTGAGGCATACAGGTGTAAAGCCTCATGTGCCTGTAATTTCACCGGCTACCATTCCCTTCAAACCAAAACACAGCAATGTTGCTTGGCGGTAGAAACAGGTATGGTGGTAGTACTTCCCCAGGCGAGCCCTTCACAAGGAACTCTACTACTCTTAACTACTTAACTAAACTATCACACTAATATTATACATGCGAAGGTTTGGATGTTTGTTTATTTGTTTGTTTGCTTGTAACACAATCACGTCCTAACGGCTAAACGATTTCAATGAAATTTGGTATGTACGTAGTTAATAACCTGGGTTAACACATAGGCTACTTTTTATTGACAAAAGGGAACGGAAGCTAGATGTACTTACAATAACAAACAGATTATTGATCGAGCAAAGCGAGATCTCTAAATCAACTAAGACAAATCGGCGTTGTATGTATGTATGCTTGTTTGTTCGAGGATAACTTTCGAAGAGTTTATCCGATAATCGTGAAATTCGGTACATAAGTAGGTAAATAGTGATGGCATAATTTTATGAACTAAAAGGGTGGGGAAGGGGGGGGGGTGGTTGATACATTGGGGGTAAAAAAATGGGACTATCCAGTCAAGTGGCCCGCCGTATAAAAGGTCTTTATGAGTACATTTCAACCCCGTTTTTATTTTTAGTTTAAAGCTTGTACAAACTGAACTTTGACATAATTCACAGGGTACACCAGTAATCCCACAATGCTGAAATTTAGTATTCGCGTAGCTTTAATGACACAAATATAAACAAAAGTCTGAAATCCAGAATAACTGCAATTTGTACCCCAAAAAAGCAACCAAATAACATGAACTACCATTACCTCTAATTTGAATGAAACTGTGGGTAAAGTTATTTACAAGTTTATTTTAAAGTTATTTGTTATTTGGATGTTTATTTTGTCGCACTATTTTGATAGTCAAAGATTAAGGCCGGCTTGCACAACGATCCCTAAACCTATGTAGCGACTAAACATGTTTAAATTTTACGTATTTGTACGATTTGACTCCTTAAATCATATTTACCCACTATATACGCTTAGGCATCGTTGCGCGAGTCGCCGTAAGAATATTTTTTTTTATGTTTTGGGAGACTCTTGAGATCTCAGTTCGGGGCGAAGCACTAGTTACTCATACTAGTTTTTTATTTTATTTTTAAATATATATGATGATGATGAAGTGATAATATCATCACTTCAGCTCGTCCGCATCCGATCCTGGATAAATATCTATTATTATATCATTTTCAATAGCAGTTAAACATAAAACTAAAACTCTAAAATTTTAGAGTACAGCAGATAGAATTCAAACAGGCAAAATAAGTTACGTAAAAATACGTTTTTACGTTCCATAAAAACTACAATAATCTACATTTTTATATTTTCTGGCACGAAATTGCGTTGAAAATGCATAACAGTAACAAACACTCACATAAAAATATGCTAACCCGATTCAGTATATTTTCCACGAAAATAACAATTCTCAAATCTCTCCCGGGGGTGTGGAATACCGTCAAATCGAAATTACTGCTGTATTATACATATACGACGATTTTAAATTATGCACCGATGTTGTTTTTTTGTTTGGAAATTTGGCGTAAAAGCAATTGCTTGGAATGTAAATTATTATAATTCAAAAAGTTACCCAAAATCAGCGTTTTGAACATGTTTGCAGAAGCGCGTGTCGATGGGTTCCACGCCATCATCCGCAAAAAGACTGCCTCATAGCGATGAGTAACTCCGGAGTAAGTGAATGAAATGAGTCGATTCAGCACTCGGAGTTGGTAGTCTTATTGATTCCGGACAATTGCTAATGACTCCGACTCGATTCGGCTCGGATCGTTAGAGCTCGGGTTCGGTTTAGTTAGTTGCTTGCTTTGATTCCGACTCCGAGGAATCATTTGTTTCTTCGATTCGGCCTGCTCCGTTCGATCGTTGGGTAGTGCTCGGGTAAACTCGGATTCGTTCAGTCGCTCACTAGGTAGGCATGGAAATGAATATATAATTTTTTTAATCATTTTCAATGACATCGACAATTATTTTCTTTAAATTATGAAAGATTTTTGACATTATTATATATCGTTATGACAAGGCTCTTTTCAATATATAATTATAATTTATATATAATTACCATATAGGATTTTTTTTTATTACGTGCTAATGAAACAAGCTCCTGGCCCACCTGGATATTCACGCTTGCTAGAAATGTGCCCTACGATGCACTGCCCTGCGTCCATCAACTTATTTCCTATATAGTCCTAACCACCTACCTGTAGAAACTTCTTTAATCTGTACCAACTCTAAGCAAACTATATATAAACTATTGTGCGCGTCAAGAGCGAGATGACACACCCCGATACTCCTACTACCTTACTAAAAACGATTAATGGTCGATTATAGACGGATTTCTCTATTCCTTTGATTCTTTTACGCCGTACTGTACTTCGGAGTAAAAGAATCAAAAGAATAGAGGAATCAGATCGGATGGCGGAGTCGGAATAAGTGAAGACATTCACTTTGAGGAATAAAGAGTACCCATGTTTACTGCTTCACTGCTCAGTAGAGTGCGGGGCAGCACCAACACCATCATGCAGATCATAGCTGGCAAATACAACTCACCCATTATGAAGTCCTTCAATCGGGTTCTGATCGCATAGGCTTTGTGAGAGACTATTGACTCAGGACTTGACTTAGTGACTTTAACTTAAACTTTTATTAATATTATTTGAATTTTATTTGTTCAATTATGCCTATACTTTGTACTAACCCATTTACAAATATACATCTTTCGACATTTGAAAATTGAATAAATGATGAATGAAAATTAGCTCCTAAATATCACCCGGTGATTAACGATTGATAAGAAAACGTTTATCAACGAAATTATATATATTTATTCATTATAATTACAAGGACTTGTCCAATTTTATAATCAAGATAAACTATCACTAGATGGAAAGACGACATGTTAAAGGTTGCTGGGAGCCGTTGGGTGCAGGCTGCAGACGATCGGTCTCTATGGGGCAGGCTATTCAGCAGTGGGCATACTGTGGCTGATATGATAATGATGATGATATGGTCCACTAGTTGCAGTTAAATGTACGAAAACTTTAAACTTGATCTGAGTATCAAAATTAGGATTATGACGACTCAAGAAAGGTCTGAAGCGTAAAACTAGATAGCTTTTTAAATTTGCGTGTTTTTAGATTTTTTTATATTTTGTATACATATACAACAAATACCAGCTCGCTACCTTAGACTCGATAGAACGTAGGGCTTTTAGGCTTATAGGTGAGCAATATATGGCGGAGACTAAGTCTCGAACACCGCCGTAAAGTTGCAAGCCTATCGATGTTTTACAGAATACATTTCGGGGAATGTGCCCAGGAACTATACGATCTGATTCCGCCATCTCCTTTCCACCAAAGGACAAGCAGGAGCACGGCTCAGTACCATCCTTACCTAGTTGATATGCCACCCATTCGCACACACCGTTTTGGTTCTACGTTCTTGATGCGCACAGCTAAGGTATGGAATACTTTGCCATCGTTTGTTTTTCCTAAAGAATACAATTCGGGCCTCTTTATGGTAAGAGTGAATGGGTTTCTTCTAGATATTCGTGCTTCATCTTAGACCACATCATCGCTTACCATCAGGCGAGATTGTGGTCAAACGAAGATCTATAAAGCTAAAAAAAAAAAAACACATTACGTTTTATTTCCTTCTTTGTGATCGAAATGAGCCGTTACAAATGTTTTTTTTCGAGACTCATTTCAGAAAGGTCTGAAATGAAGCGTTAACTAGCTTTTTAGTTTTACGTGTTCATGTTTCTTATATGCTTTATAATTAGTATATATTTTTTTCGGTTATATCCTTCGTTGTGATTCGAATGAGCCGTTATAACATCTTATTTTTTTTCTCTTTCTTAATGACAACAAGTCAAAATAACAGTACCCGTATAACAAGTATTAAAAAATAGTTCCCGATCCCCAAATTGATATTCCTTTGTCCAATCTCTGAATGTGCAAAGTACTACTGGCTTTGCTTATAATTTCGTTTGTACCTGCCCATTTCAGTATTCAACCTGACCACGTACACAAAGGAAGCTTAGCACGATCAAGTTATCACAGTGCAGCTGCATCGGACGTGTCAGACTGAGGGGTAGGCAGGGTTAACGCGGAAAGGATTTTCGGGCACTCCACGTGATTGTTTTGGAAGCTTGTTGGTCTTTGTTTGTGGAATGCAGGTTCAAAACTAGTTTAGTTCGTTAGGTAGAAAGTTGTAGGGATTTTAGAAATTGTTCAAACATATATTTTGCTACTATGTGTACACAATGTACACATAGGTACATACATACTGTGACTACGGACGTGCTCATGCTAGTGCAGGCACTATATAATGTGTATAAATTATTATTTCTCAAACATGCTTGAAAATTTGAGCAATATTTTGACAACCTTCTTCGAGATAAATAGAAATTGCTGTACTGGCTAAATACATGCGAGCAGCGGCCGGCAAAAGTTGTATGAAAATCTGTATCTGTCGTAGTTTAGCGGCCAAATAAATTACATAGTAAACTCACATCTGTCGTGTAATTTAAAAATGGAGCGATCTTTTACTCCGAAGCATGGCAACCAAGGAGGTAACCTATCAAAGCTTTTATTTAAATTTCGAACTGGCTTACAAATAGAAAGCTGTTTATTGAAAAAAAAAACAAATGACCGCTTTAACGCGGGAAAACTTATTGTTGTTCGTTGTTCGTCATTGATTTTGAAAAGTAATTGTATTTTTATTTTATAATTGTATAATTCCGCGCATTATTTGAGAAAAGTACTATACAAGTCTTGGCCACAACTAGGCATTGATGGACTTACGTATGTGTGCCTTGGCTTCGCCTCAGCCCACATTTACACGTTCGTCCATCAATGCCTTTTTGCTGGCCGCTGCAGTAATGTACTATATTATAATATTATACGTATTTACATACAAAGTAAGAGATAATACTAAAATAAAACTTTTGTTTAAGTACAAGATAAGTAATAGAATAGAGAAAAGTAAGACCTATAGTCACTACCAAATAAAAATTATAAATATTAAGTAAGTATTGCTAATTTTAAGTAAATAACATCAACTAACTTAAGTTAATTAAATGTGTTAATGAGTGGGGCTCAAGTCATGAACATTTTAATAAAAACACCTTTGTAACTACTCCTCAATCTCTGCTCACTCGTTTTCTGGTACTGGTTGTTGCCTCCACTATATTTATCTTGACGGTTCACTTCTGTTAGCCTTCCATGCGTCTTTATCGTGCGTAATTTCTTTAGGCAAACCTTTCTAGAAATCATTCGTATCATTTTACCTTCTCCTCCTCCCTGTCTCATGTCCTTCCTCGCTACACATCGCAACTTAGTCACAGATATCGATATTTACTTCCCTAGCACAATCTTTACCCACATAACACTTTTTGTTTTTATCTCAAACTCTCACAGCTGCCCAACATGGCACCTTTGTTTATTGTGTATGTTTTTTTATTGTATAATGTTTATTTAGTTTACTTACATAATTATTTTTCTGCGTTCGTGAGGCTACGCCTGGGTCCCATCTGAAAACCAGCACCGCTTACTATCCTCGGATGGTTAGCAGTGTTACGCTGTTACACAATAGGAAATAGTCGAAATTTCTCGATACTCTCGTCTTACCTACTGTATCACGGAATACGTAATACTTTATGTGGAATATACCTGCATGCGGCGTTTACCTGCAGTTGCGCAGAATGGGGAGTGGTCATTCTGTCGAAACACCGACCCTTTCCTGGAACGTTCGAGATCGTTCCAGTGTAGTGAATTGTGCGCGATATAAATAGGCAGGAGAGATGGCCGGACAGTCAGTCTGGATTTTGCTATACGTGCGATCATTTCGGTGACTTTAAGTGGTGCACCAGTGGTGTGAATTAGTGTGTTGTGATTACGTGTGACCAAGTTCGTGTATTCATCGTTTTAGTGTTGAATAAAAGTGTTATTTTGGTTGGACTGATTATCATTATTTTATCCCAAACCCTCAGCTCGTAACAGCAGCAATACGCTGAGACGGGGCCTGTTTGATCCAAACAGCACGGAATACCATATTATCTGTACGTACCTACCTATATATATGTACTAAATTTTTATTTCGTGTTTTTCCTGTTGCTATAAATATTTTTTTTTCTTCATTATAATCTTAATATAAGTAGGTATGTTTGTTCGTATTTGTACTCTTTTGAATGGTCTGTCCTGTGTGTGTTTCAAATAAATGTATTTTCTTTTTTACTTTACCTACACAGAATCAATGGTTAAATGAATATCAATAAATATGTATAAAACCTCCTTCATTTGATCAACTGCCGTCTATTACTTACCCGAAAAGATGCATAAAACAACTTTACTAATCCTATCAGTTTAAATCAATATATTACGAAATTAAATCGAATTTGAATGATTGTTGCAGGTAATGGAATCATCTTAGGGTCGTCCATTAATTATGTGAGGTGTTCAGGGGGGACGGGGTCTAGCCGTATCTCGCCCAATCTCACCAAGAGGGGAGGGGGGTCAAAAAATCGTCAAAAACGTCTCACGTAATTAATGGATGCCCCCTTTTTTTATTGACGAGCTCAGTTGCAGAGTGGGCGAACAGCCGGCTGAGACGCAGGAGGTAGTGGGTTCGTTTCCCGCAGCGGAACAAATGTTTGCATGACCTACAGATATTGGTTCCGGGTCTGGTTGTTTTTCTATATATTATAAGTATGTATTTACAAAAAAAAGTATATAAGTATTATATCAGTTATCTGGTTCCCATAGTACAAGCTCTGCTTAGTTTGGGGCTAGATAGCGCTGTGTGAAATGTCCAGCAATATTTATTTATTTATGGGACGTCTGGCGGTCGCCTAAAGATGCGCCATATTTACATAACACAAAAAACTGGTTATGCTGTATGTTGTCTTAAAACCTATCTAGGTCATGATTAAAATTAAAAATTGGCATTCATTTAATTTTGTATGATCTTATACATGGCAAAAGTGCTCATCAGGAATCATTATCCAGTACATAAATCAAGAAAATAAAATCTGAAACAACATTTGAAATTGAACAATCATCTATAAGCATGCCCCATCGCCGAGATCTAAGAATAATGGGAGATCAACAACGTCACATGCATTTAACTGCCGTGCACCGATATTGAATGGGATATTACATTTTTATTGGCCATTAGGGAAACTGAAGTGTTTTTAATAAGGAAAAAGATTAATCGCAACTTTCTAAGTTATATGCCGAGCCAAGACTTCTAAAAATCTATTTATTCTACAGACTCATCATCATCATCACTGCTGAACTGCCTCTATAGAGTTCCAGAGGAACCGATCTTGTGCAGCATGCAACCAGTAGCTCACAGCAACCTTTGTTCGTTCATATAGGATTTCATTCATATAGTTCATCATTAGATATAGTTCATTCGTTCTGTAAGACGACCTCCGTGGCGCTGTGGGCGTATAGCCGGCTGAGACGCAAGAGGTAGCGGGTTCGATTCCCGAAATGGAACAAATGTCCAGCAATATTTATTTATTTATATACGACCTCGATCGTATGGCGACCTCCATGGCGCAGTGAGCGAATAGCTGGCTCAGACGCAGGAGGCAGCGGGTTTGATTCCAGCCGCGGTACACATGATTGCATGATCTACAGATATTTAAAAAAAAATCGTGATAACTGTAGGTACTAATTGTACTAATATTATTTGTAAAAATTATGTTCTGTATGTTACTTTGTTGCACAATAAATAAATAAATGTTGCTTGACATTTCACACAGCGCTATCTAGCCCCAAACTAAGCAGAGCTTGTACTATGGGAACCAGATAGAATACTTATATACATTTTTTTTGTAAATACATACTTATAATATATAAAGTGTTAGCGCACCATTTTGACGTCTGACATCTGACATCTGACAGCACCGCGTCTTGGAAGAAAAACTTCAATGACTTTTCTGGGAAGAAGATGGCGATTGCGTCATTCTAACAACTTTTTCGTTTGTGAACACATAATTATTTCCTACATACTGTAATAAGTATCGCATTATACGTTTTAAATAGCAAGCGAATAAAATATTCATTACGTCTACTACGCCTCCCCCAAATCGAAAAGTAGGAGCATTGGCTGACGAAGCGAAATCTGGTGGACATATCATCTGCCGCCACATAAAGAAACAACCAGACCCGGAACAAATATCTATAAATCATGCAAACATTTGTTAATAAAGAGTTATCTTATGTTATAATTGGTTTAAACGGGCATTTACCCCTCATAAAACTGTATCAAACAGTCGAAACGTCGGAATAACAAAAAAAAATAAAAAACACGTTAACGTTGTCGGTAACGTTAACGGTAACAGTGTCGCGAGTTAAATGGTATTTTTCCATCTCAAAACATGCCCAACGCGCCTAAAGAAGTTTTCACTTCGATAAAAAAAGTAAATACGCAATAAATACCAGTTTGTTGCAGTTCTGGATGCTTTTCTGTATATTATAAGTATGTAAAAAAGTATATATGTATTCAATCAGATAACTGGTTCTCATATTACAAGCTCTGCTTAGTTTTGGGATAGATAGTGATGTGTGAAACGTCCAGCAATATTTATATATACGTTAAAATAATCCCCTTTCAACTAACATTCACTTCAATATTCGAATTGCCAGCCTTCAAATACCATTCCCAAATGCTTACCTAAAGCACAGAATAAATAACAGCACGTACAGATGTTTCACTCCTCATGGCCTAGCAACCTAAAATTAATCCATAGTAATATATTATATTTCTTGTATATTCTAACTCTGGCCTTATTTCAGATGACAAATAAAACAATATCTTGTTGTCTCATTTCAACGTTATTAGTTTGACTGTATAAGAAAAAAAACAAGCATTGTTTCCTATTTTTTGTTTTCATAATTCCAAAGCATTTGTTTTGAACTTGCAAGCGGTTACAATTTTTGAAAATTTTTTATATGACGGCTCTAGTCTATTGTCTCAATGAGTTGTGGTGCTTGGCCGGTAAAAATTGTATTTTTAGAATTATGTTACCTTTTTACATATTATACAGTCTGTCACCGCATTGACGACATTAATTTGCGACACATATGCAGATCGTATTAACTGACTTTAGAGATTGGTTTAATACCAATAGCTTAAATATTTATCCAGTGATCGATACATTTCCAATGAACAATTTTCAACGTTAATCGGCGGTGCCATTGCGACGACGCCGATTAGTCAGTTTAACAGGTATCTACTTACATGATAAATGAATATTATTTTGTTTCCCTATTTTATACCGGGCTGTTTCATTGATATTTTAGGACTTTAAATGAAAGAAAATTGAATATTAAGAAAAATCCATGGTAACGAATTAGAAAAAAACTAATTGACAACAATACTAGCCATCAGCCCTAGCTGTGATTTAATTAAATTAATGTCGTAAATGCGGTGACATGCAGTATACGAAGCAGTACCGAAGTCGTTGATGTGGGTAGAATGATCAACCAGCTGAAGTCCACTTCAGCTAGTTGATCCTTCTACCCCCCCTTGATGGGCGGGACACTTGGCAAGGAGGAAATATGGAAGATGAACGAGTGGTGACCGCGAGAAGAGTGCAGACCAGTTGGCAGACCACCAGCCAGATGGTCGGACGACATCGCGAGAGTTGCGAGAAGGCAATGCATGCGCTTGCCACAGGACCGGAGAGAGTGGCGTGATAACGAGGAGGCATATACCCAGCAATGGGTGCATGTGGGCTGAGATGATGATGATGATTACATTTAGAACTGATTCATAGTAACACAGACCAGTCTCAAAAAGAAAATGGAAGTCTCCAAATGGAAATCCTGTACATTTTCAAACAGTGGCTAGAATGTGTGCTTCTACGTCCCCTACTATGGATCTAAACGATTATTGAATCTAGAATTACCGGTTTTAAAACGCGGTAAAATACTTTTTGAAACCATAGATATGGAAAAAATGGTGATTTCAAAATCTTTTGTCGTCAAGTCGTGGTATTGATATTTAATTTAATTTAAATTTGTAAACGTTGGAATTGAAATTGTAGAAATTGGAATCTGAGAAACGCTTTTTAATATTCTTAAGTATTTATTGGTATCATTTAGGTTCAGAAGAGGCGTTAGACAGGGAAATATACAACCTGTTTTGTTATGTCCGACATTAATTTAAAACACACCTCTGGAATCGTATTAACTGATTTTAGAGACGTGTTTAATTCTGGTAGCTTGAATATCCAGTAATCATTACATTTCCAATAAATAATTGATTTTTATACAGACTATTTAATTGATATTTACGGAATTTAAGTTAAAGTAACTAGAATATTAAAAATTTTCAATGGTAATGAACTTGAAAGAAACCTATTTTACAACAATACTAATCATTAGCCCTATCCGTATTTTCATTTAATGTCGTATATAGCAAAACACGTAGTATAATCTTCGTAATTGTTTACAGCCGCTCTAAAGGACGCCTTCAAACTCCTGGAATGTATCTTGTGTGGCCTGCACCCAACAGCTCCCAGTATCATTTGCTAGACTATTGCTGCCTAGTGTATAATTAATAATAATAATATTTTTTTCAGGGTTTTATTACCTTAGTAAGACCCGCAGTCCAGACAAGCCACGTGCCACTTTTTGTTCTTTGTCGGCTACAATATTTTGTTTGCGCTCAAGACCCGAGTAGACCTAGCTCACTCAATAGTAACCGGTTTCTGTAAAATGAGTTTTATTACCATGACCTAAGATACAGTTTGACGATGGATGAAGCAATTTTTTAGGCATGTCGTTTAGCCCACTTACTATTAATAGGCTTTTAAGGTTAAGTATATAAATAAACTAGAGGTTGCGTTGTGCGCGAGCTGCTCGCAGCTCGCGTGTTTTTCTTTTAGTCGAAGAAGTAATTAAAGAGGATATCGAGCTGTTAAAAGCCATCAAAGAGGATATCCATGTGTAAGAAGCAGTCAAAGACGATATCGAAATGGAAGAAGCAATCAAATCAAAGAGGATTTCCAAGTGGAAGCAGCAATCAAAGATGATATCGAAGTGGAAGAAGCAATCAAAGAGGATATTGAAGTGAAAGAAGCAATCAAATAGGATATCGAAGTAGCAGAAACAATCAAAGAGGAAATTAAAGTTGAGGAAGAAATCAAAGAGGATACCAAGGTGGTAGAAGCATTCTAAGAGGATGACGAAGTAAAAAAAGCAATCAAAGACGATATCGAAGTGGAAGAAGCAATCCAATGGATATTGAAGATGAAGAAGGAATAAAAGAGGATATCGAAGCGGAACAAGCAATCGTAGAGGATATCAAAGTTAAAGAAGCAGTCAAAGAGGATACCAATGTGGAAGAAGCAATCAAAGAGGATATCGAAGTGGAACAAGCAATCAAAGAGAAAAAAATTGGATGTTCCAAAATGATCATGATAATGGTTGTATAAAAAAAAATTGAAAATTGCAAAAAAAATCATGATGAACGTTGCATAAAAAAAAATCTGGACGTTCCAAAATGATCATGATTGACGTTGCATAATATAAATGTATGTTGCAAAATGATAATGATCAAAAATTTGTACTACTATTTTGTCAAAGTTTGCTAGTGCTATCTCTTCCCGTTTAGAAGATACGAGCGATTAAAGTTTTGTAAGAAAAATCATAAATTTGTTGATTGGATATCGAAGTGGAAGAAACTATCAAAGAGAATGTTGAAGTGGAAGAAGCAATCAAATAGGATATCGAAGTAGCAGAAACAATCAATGAGGAAATTGAAGTTGAGTAAGCAATCAAAGAGGATACCGAGGCGGTAGAAGCATTCAAAGAAGATGACGAAGTGAAAAAAGCAATCAAAGACGATATCGAAATGGAAGAAGCAGTCAAAGACGATATCGAAGTGGGAGCAGCAATCAAAGAGGATATCGAAGTTAAAGAAGCAGTCAAAGATGATGTCGAAGTGGAAAAAACATTCAAAGAAGATGACGAAGTGAGAGAAGCATTCAAAAAGGATGTCAAGGATGACAATAAAAAAACAGTTGCACCAAAAATTTATACCAATATTTTGTACAAGTTTGCTAGGGCTATCTCTTCCCGTTTAGAAGATACGAGCGATTGAAGTTTTGTATGAAAGACCACAATTTTGTAGAGAGCATAATGAAGTAACTGAAGCAATTAAAGAGGATATGAAAGTAGAAGAAGCATTTTAAAGGGATAACGAAGTGGAACATGCAAAAATAGAAGATGTCGAGGCGGAAGAAACAATCAAAGAGGATATCGAAGTGGAAGAAGCAATCAAAGAGGGTATCGAAGTGGAAGAAGCCATCACAGAGGATATCGAAGTGAAAATGCTATCAAAGACGATATCGAAGATGAAGACGCAATCAAAGAGAATAATGCAGTGCAAGAAGCAATCAAAAGGAAATCGAAGATGATATCGAAGTGGAAGGAGTAAACAAAGAGGATATTGAAGTGGGAGAAGCAATCAAAAATGTTTTTCTTTTAGTCGAAGAAGTAATTAAAGAGGATATCGAGCTGTTAAAAGCCATCAAAGAGGATATCCATGTGTAAGAAGCAGTCAAAGACGATATCGAAATGGAAGAAGCAATCAAATCAAAGAGGATTTCCAAGTGGAAGCAGCAATCAAAGATGATATTGAAGTGGAAGAAGCAATCAAAGAGGATATTGAAGTGAAAGAAGCAATCAAATAGGATATCGAAGTAGCAGAAACAATCAAAGAGGAAATTAAAGTTGAGTAAGCAATCAAAGAGGATACCGAGGTGGTAGAAGCGTTCTAAGAGGATAACGAAGTGAAAAAAGCAATCAAAGACGATATCGAAGTGGAAGAAACAGTCAAAAACGATATCGAAGTGGAAGAAGCAATCAAAGAGGATATTAAAGTGAAAGAAGCAATCAAATAGGATATCGAAGTAGCAGAAACAATCAAAGAGGAAATTAAAGTTGACTAAGGAATCAAAGAGGATACCGAGTTGGTAGAAGTATTCAAAGAGGATGACGAAGTGAAAAAAGCAATCAAAGACGATATCGAAGTGAAAGAAATAGTCAAAGACGATATCAAAATGGAACAAGCAATCAAAGCGGATATCGAAGTGGAAGAAGCAATCAAAGAGGATATCAAAGTAGAAGAAGCCATCACAGGATATCGAAGTAAAAATGCAATCAAAAACGATATCGAATATGAAGACGCAATCAAAGAAAATATTGCAGTGCAAGAAGTAATCAAACGGAAATCAAAGAGGAAGGAGCCCTTACAGAGGATACCGAAGTGAAAATGCCATCAAAGAGGATATCAAAGATGAAGAAGCAATCCAATGGATATTGAAGATGAAGAAGGAATAAAAGAGGATATCGAAGTGGAACAAGCAATCGTAGAGGATATCAAAGTTTAAGAAGCAATCAAATAGGATATCAATGTGGAAGAAGCAATCAAAGAGGATATCGAAGTGGAACAAGCAATCAAAGAGGGTATCGAAGTGGAAGAAGCCATCACAGAGGATATCGAAGTGAAAATGCTATCAAAGACGATATCGAAGATGAAGACGCAATCAAAGAGAATAATGCAGTGCAAGAAGCAATCAAAAGGAAATCGAAGATGATATCGAAGTGGAAGGAGTAAACAAAGAGGATATTGAAGTGGGAGAAGCAATCAAATAGGATATCGAAGTAGCAAAAACAATCAAAGAGGAAATTGAAGTTGACTAAGGAATCAAAGAGGATACCGAGTTGGTAGAAGTATTCAAAGAGGATGACGAAGTGAAAAAAGCAATCAAAGACGATATCGAAGTGAAAGAAATAGTCAAAGACGATATCAAAATGGAACAAGCAATCAAAGCGGATATCGAAGTGGAAGAAGCAATCAAAGAGGATATCAAAGTGGAAGAAGCCATCACAGGATATCGAAGTAAAAATGCAATCAAAAACGATATCGAATATGAAGACGCAATCAAAGAAAATATTGCAGTGCAAGAAGCAATCAAACGAAAATCAAAGAGGAAGGAGCCCTTACAGAGGATACCGAAGTGAAAATGCCATCAAAGAGGATATCAAAGATGAAGAAGCAATCCAATGGATATTGAAGATGAAGAAGGAAAAAAAGAGGATATCGAAGTGGAACAAGCAATCGTAGAGGATATCAAAGTTAAAGAAGCAATCAAATAGGATATCAATGTGGAAGAAGTAATCAAAGAGGATGTCGAAGTGGAAAAAGCAATCAAAGAGAAAAAAATTGGATGTTCCAAAATGATCATGATAATAGTTGTATAAAAAAAATTGAACGTTGCAAAAAAGATCATGATGAACGTTGCATAAAAAAAATCTGGACGTTCCAAAATGATCAGGATTGACGTTGCATAATATAAATGTATGTTGTAAAATGATAATGATCAAAAATTTGTACTAATATTTTGTCAAAGTTTGCTAGTGCTATCTCTTCCCGTTTAGAAGATACGAGCGATTAAAGTTTTGTAAGAAAAATCATAGTTGATTGGATATCGAAGTGGAAGAAACTATCAAAGAGAATGTTGAAGTGGGAGAAGCAATCAAATAGGATATCGAAGTGGCAGAAACAATCAAAGAGGAAACTGAAGTTGAGTAAGCAATCAAAGAGGATACCAAGGTGGTAGAAGCATTCAAAGAAGATGACGAAGTGAAAAAGCAATCAAAGACGATATCGAAATGGAAGAAGCAGTCAAAGACGATATCGAAGTGGGAGAAGCAATCAAAGAGGATATCGAAGTTAAAGAAGCAGTCAAAGATGATGTCGAAGTGGAAAAAACATTCAAAGAAGATGACGAAGTGAGAGAAGCATTCAAAAAGGATGTCAAGGATAACAATAAAAAAACAGTTCCACCAAAAATTTACACCAATATTTTGTACAAGTTTGCTAGGGCTATCTATTCCCGTTTAGAAGATATGAGCGATTGAAGTTTTGTATGAAACACCACAATTTTGTAGAGCGCATAATGAAGTAACTGAAGCAATTAAAGAGGATATGAAGTAGAAGAAGCATTTTAAAAGGATAACGAAGTGGAACATGCAAAAATAGAAGATGTCGAGGCGGAAGAAACAATAAAAGAGGATGACGAAGTGTAACAAGCAATCAAAGAGAATGTTCGAATAGTGGATGTCGCATAATAAAAAAAAAATTGACGTTAAAAAATGATCATAGTGGATGAGGCATAAATAAAAAAAATTGATGTTCCAAAATGATCACAGTGGATGTTGCATAATAAAAAAAAATTGACGTTCCAAAAGTGATCATTGTGGATGAGGCATAATTAAAAAAAAAATTGACGTTCCAAAATGATCATTGCTGATGAGGCATAATTAAAAAAATTGATGTTCCAAAATTATCACAGTGGATGTTGCATAATAAAAAAAAAGAAATTGACGTTCCAAAATGATCATTGTGGATGAGGCATAATTTAAAAAAAATGATGTTACAAAATGATCACAGTGGATGATGCATAATAAAAAAAATAAATAATTGACGTTCCAAAGTGATCATTGTGGATGAGGCATAATTAAAAAAATGATGTACCAAAATGATCACAGTGGATGTTGCATAATAAAAAAAAAAATAATTGACGTTCCAAAGTGATCATTGTGGATGAGGCATAATTAAAAAAATGATGTACCAAAATGATCACAGTGGATGTTGCATAATAAAAAAAAAAATGACGTTTCAAAGTGATCATTGTGGATGAGGCATAATTAAAAAAATGAGGATGTTCCAAAATAAACATGATGAACGTTGCATACTAAAAAAAAAAAAAAAAATTGGATGTTCCAAAATGATGATGATGACCTTTGCAAAAACTATGAAAGTTATCTCATGTCCCTCCACCACCATTATATAGAATCAAGCAAATTTACAGTAATTTTATAGTACACACAAGCCGTGGGCTCCCTACAAAAACAGTATGAAAATTACGGCAAACGAAATTTACGGTTTACGGTATTCATACAGAAATATTTTGTATGGGACAATTTTTTTTTTTGTATGAAAGACCATTTTTTTTTCATGGAACCGGAGATAAAAAAATGTCCTCTTTAACATTAGTTTTTGCGCCAACGCTGTAAGACCTATACTTTCCGAGATACGAGGTGGATGGGAGCGAATGGGGGACAAAAGGGGTACTTTAGGATTTATTCCCAACTCATCGGAACTCCCTCTATACGATCCCACCAAACATTTTCACCCTACGAGGTGGCATCTGGGAGAACAAACATGTCAATGAGTCAGTCAGTCAGTGGTAATCGAGCTTTATATAATATAACTAGAGGTTGCGTTGTGCGCGAGCTGCTCGCAGCTCGCGTGTTTTTCTTTTAGTCGAAGAAGTAATTAAAGAGGATATCGAGCTGTTAAAAGCCATCAAAGAGGATATCCATGTGTAAGAAGCAGTCAAAGACGATATCGAAATGGAAGAAGCAATCAAATCAAAGAGGATTTCCAAGTGGAAGCAGCAATCAAAGATGATATCGAAGTGGAAGAAGCAATCAAAAAGGATATTGAAGTGAAAGAAGCAATCAAATAGGATATCGAAGTAGCAGAAACAATCAAAGAGGAAATTAAAGTTGAGGAAGAAATCAAAGAGGATACCAAGGTGGTAGAAGCATTCTAAGAGGATGACGAAGTAAAAAAAGCAATCAAAGACGATATCGAAGTGGAAGAAGCAATCCAATGGATATTGAAGATGAAGAAGGAATAAAAGAGGATATCAAAGCGGAACAAGCAATCGTAGAGGATATCAAAGTTAAAGAAGCAATCAAAGAGGATACCAATGTGGAAGAAGCAATCAAAGAGGATATCGAAGTGGAACAAGCAATCAAAGAGAAAAAAATTGGATGTTCCAAAATGATCATGATAATAGTTGTATAAAAAAAATTTAACGTTGCAAAAAAGATCATGATGAACGTTGCATAAAAAAAATCTGGACGTTCCAAAATGATCAGGATTGACGTTGCATAATATAAATGTATGTTGTAAAATGATAATGATCAAAAATTTGTACTAATATTTTGTCAAAGTTTGCTAGTGCTATCTCTTCCCGTTTAGAAGATACGAGCGATTAAAGTTTTGTAAGAAAAATCATAAATTTGTTGATTGGATATCGAAGTGGAAGAAACTATCAAAGAGAATGTTGAAGTGGAAGAAGCAATCAAATAGGATATCGAAGTGGCAGAAACAATCAAAGAGGAAATTGAAGTTGAGTAAGCAATCAAAGAGGATACCAAGGTGGTAGAAGCATTCAAAGAAGATGACGAAGTGAAAAAGCAATCAAAGACGATATCGAAATGGTAGAAGCAGTCAAAGACGATATCGAAGTGGGAGAAGCAATCAAAGAGGATATCGAAGTTAAAGAAGCAGTCAAAGATGATGTCGAAGTGGAAAAAACATTCAAAGAAGATGACGAAGTGAGAGAAGCATTCAAAAAGGATGTCAAGGATGACAATAAAAAAACAGTTCCACCAAAAGTTTATACCAATATTTTGTACAAGTTTGCTAGGGCTATCTCTTCCCGCTTAGAAGATATGAGCGATTGAAGTTTTGTATGAAACACCACAATTTTGTAGAGCGCATAATGAAGTAACTGAAGCAATTAAAGAGGATATGAAGTAGAAGAAGCATTTTAAAAGGATAACGCAGTGGAACATGCAAAAATAGAAGATGTGGAGGCGGAAGAAACAATAAAAGAGGATGACGAAGTGTAACAAGCAATCAAAGAGAATATTCGAATAGTGGATGTCGCATAATAAAAAAAAAATGACGTTCCAAAATGATCATAGTGGATGAGGCATAAATAAAAAAAAATTGATGTTCCAAAATGATCACAGTGGATGTTGCATAATAAAAAAAAAATTGACGTTCCAAAAGTGATCATTGTGGATGAGGCATAATTTAAAAAAAAATTGACGTTCCAAAGTGATCATTGTGGATGAGGCATAATTAAAAAAATTGATGTACCAAAATATCACAGTGGATGTTGCATAATAAAAAAAAAAATTGACGTTCCAAAGTGATCATAGTGGATGAGGCATAATTGAAAAAAAAAGTGATTTTCCAATATGATCACAAAGGATTTTGCATAATAATAAAAAAAATTGACGTTCCAAAAGTGATCATTGTGGATGAGGCATAATTAAAAAAAAATTGATGTTCGAAAATGATCACAGTGGATGTTGCATAATAAAAAAAAAAAAAAAATGACGTTCCAAAAGTGATCATTGCGGATGAGGGATAATTAAAAAAAATTGATGTTCCAAAATGATCACAGTGGATGTTGCATAATAAAAAAAAAATTGTACGTTCCAAACGTGATCATTGTGGATGAGGCATAATTAAAAAAAATTGATTTTCTAAATGATCACAAAGGATGTTGCATAATAAAAAAAAAATGACGTTCCAAAGTGATCATTGTGGATGTGGCGTAATTAAAAAAATGATGTACCAAAATGATCACAGTGGATGATGCATAACAAAAAAAAATTGACGTTCCAAAGTGATCATTGTGGATGAGGCATAATTAAAAAAAATATGTACCAAAATCAACACAGTGGATGTTGCATAATAAAAAAAAATAATTGACGTTCCAAAGTGATCACTGTGGATGAGGCATAATTAAAAAAAATGATGTACCAAAATGATAACAGTGGATGTTGCATAATAAAAAAAAATTGACGTTCCAAAATGATCATGTGGATGAGGCATAATTTTAAAAAAATGATGTTCCAAAATGATCACAGTGGATGATGCATAATAAAAAAAAATTGACGTTCCAAAGTGATCATTGTGGATGAGGCATAATTAAAAAAAATGATGTTCCAAAATGATCACAGTGGATGATGCATAACAAAAAAAAATTGACGTTCCAAAGTTATCATTGTGGATGAGGCATAATTTAAAAAAAATATGTACCAAAATGATTACAGTGGATGTTGCATAATAAAAAAAAATTGACGTTCCAAAATGATCATGTGGATGAGGCATAATTTTAAAAAAATGATGTTCCAAAATGATCACAGTGGATGATGCATAATAAAAAAAAATTGACGTTCCAAAGTGATCATTGTGTATGAGGCGTAATTAAACAAATGATGTACCAAAATGATCACAGTGGATGTTGCATAATACAAAAAAATAATAATAATTGACGTTCCAAAGTGATCATTGTGGATGAGGCATAATTAAGCAGTGGATGTTGCATAATACAAAAAAAATAATAATAATTGACGTTCCAAAGTGATCATTGTGGATGAGGCATAATTAAAAAACATGATGTTCCAAAATGATCACAGTGGATGTTGCATAATAAAAAAAAATAATAATTGACGTTCCAAAGTGATCATTGTGGATGAGGCGTAATTAAAAAAATGATGTACCAAAATGATCACAGTGGATGTTGCATAATAAAAAAAATTATAATAATTGACGTTCCAAAGTGATCATTGTGGATGAGGCATAATTAAAAAAAATGATGTACCAAAATATCACAGTGGATGTTGCATAATAAAAAAAAAAAAAAAAATTGACGTTCCAAAGTGATCATTGTGGATAAGGCATAATTAAAAAAAAATTGGTGTTCCAAAATAATCACAAAGGATTTTGCATAATAATAAAAAAAAAATTGACGTTCCAAAAGTGATCATTGTGGATGAGGCATAATTAAAAAAAAAATTGTTGTTCCAAAATAAACATGATGAACGTTGCATACTAAAAAAAAAAAAAAATTGGATGTTCCAAAATGATGATGATGACCTTTGCAAAAACTATGAAAGTTGTCTCATGCCCCTCCACCACCATTATATAGAATCAAGCAAATTTACAGTAATTTTATAGTACACACAAGCCGTGGGCTCCCTACAAAAACAGTATGAAAATTACGGCAAACGAAATATACGGTTTACGGTATTCATACAGAAATATTTTGTATGGGACAATTTTTTTTTGTATGAAAGATAATTTTTTTTTAATGAAACCGGATATAAAAAAATGTCCTCTGCAACATTAGTTTTTGCACCAACGCTGTAAGACCTATACTTTCCGAGATACGAGGTGGATGGGAGCGAATGGGGGACAAAAGGGGGACTTTAGGATTTATTCCCAACTCATCGGAACTCACTCTATACGATCCCACCAAACATTTTCACCCTACGAGGTGGCATCTGGGAGAACAAACATGTCAATGAGTCAGTCAGTCAGTGAGTGGTAATCGAGCTTTATATAATATAACTAGAGGTTGCGTAGTGCGCGAGTTGCACGCAACTCGCGTGTTATTGTTTTTGTCGAAGAAGCAATCAAAGAGGATTTCGAGCTGTTAAAAGCGATCAAAAAGGATATCCATGTGTAAGAAGCAGTC
This sequence comes from Philereme transversata, assembly GCA_963924445.1. NCBI lineage: Eukaryota > Metazoa > Arthropoda > Insecta > Lepidoptera > Geometridae > Philereme > Philereme transversata. The sequence continues at coordinate 3,680,842 of OZ004347.1, forward strand.
AAAGATGATATCGAAGTGCAAGAAGCAATCAAACAGGATATTGAAGTGAAAGCAGCAATCAAATAGGATATCGAATTAGCAGAAACTATTAAAGAGGAAATTGAAGTTGAGTAAGCAATCAAAGAGGATACCGAGGTGGTAGAAGCATTCTAAGATGACGAAGTGAAAAAAGCAATCAAAGACGATATCGAAGTGGAAAAAGCAATCAAAGAAGGTATCGAAGTGGAAGAAGCAATCTTAGAGGATCTCGAAGTGGAAGAAGCAATCAAAGAAGATATAGAAGTGTAAGAAGCCATCACAGAGGATATTGAAGTGAAAATGCTATCAAAAACCATATCGAAGATAAAGACGCAATCAAAGAGAATATTGCAGTGCAAGAAGCAATCAAAAGGAAATCGAAGATGATATCGAATTGGTAGAAGCAATAAAAGAGGATATCAAAGTGGAAGAAGCAATCAAAGAGGATATCGAGCTGTTAAAAGCTATCGAAGAGGATATCCATGTGTAAGAAGCAGTCAAAGACGATATCTAAATGGAAGAAACAATGAAATCATAGAGGATTTCCAAGTGGAAGCAGCATTCAAAGATGATATCGAAGTGGAAGAAGCTATCAAATAGGATATCGAAGTAGCAGAAACAATCAAAGAAGAAATTGAAATTGAGTAAAAGACGTCGAGGACAATGATAAAAATAAAAAAACGGTTCCACCAAAAACTTATACCAATATTTTGTAAAAGTTTCCTCGAGCTATCTCTTCCCGTTTAAAAGATACGAGCGATTTAAGTTTTGTATGAAACCCCATAATTTTGTAGAGTGGAAATTGAAGTAAAAGAAGCAATTGAAGAAAACATATAAGTAGAAAAAGCAATTAAAAAGGATATCAAAGTGGAAGAAGCAAAAATAGAGGATATCGAGGTGAAAACAGCATTCAAGGAGGAAGACCAAGTGAGAGAAGTATTTAAAAAGGATGTCAAGGGCAATGATGGTATTAAAAAAACTATTCCATCAAAAATTTGTACCAATATTTTGTAAAAGTTTGGTAGGCGTAACTCTTCCTGTTTAGAAGATACGAGCGATTTAAGATTTGTATTAAAACCCATAATTTTGTAGAGTGGAAATTGAAGTAAAAGAAGCAATTGAAGAAAATATATAAGTAGAAAAAGCAATTAAAAAGGATATCAAAGCGGAAGAAGCAAAAATAGAGGATATCGTGGTGAAATAAGCATTTAAAGAGGAAGACGAAGTAAGAGAAGCATTCAGAAAGGATGTCAAGGGCAATGATGGTATTAAAAAAACTATTCCAACAAAAATTTGTACCAATATTTTGTAAAAGTTTGCTACACGTAACTCTTCCCGTTTAGAAGATACGAGCGATTTAAGATTTGTATTTTGTAGAGTGGAAATTGAAGTAACAGAAGCAATTGAAGAAAATATATAAGTAGAAAAAGCAATTAAAAAGGATATCAAAGTGGAAGAAGCAAAAATAGAGGATATCGAGTTGAAAGAATCATTCAAAGTGGAAGACGAAGTGAGAGAAGCATTCAAAAAGGATGTCAAGGGCAATGTGGTATTAAAAAAACTACTCCACCAAAAATTAGTACCAATATTTTGTAAAAGTTTGCTACGCGTAACTCTTCCCGTTTAGAAGATACGAGCGATTTAAGATTTGTATTAAAACCCATAATTTTGTAGAGTGGAAATTGAAGTAAAAGAAGCAATTGAAGAAAATATATAAGTAGAAAAAGCAATTAAAAAGGATATCAAAGTGGAAGAAGCAAAAATAGAGGATATCGAGTTGAAAGAATCATTCAAAGTGGAAGACGAAGTGAGAGAAGCATTCAAAAAGGATGTCAAGGGCAATGTGGTATTAAAAAAACTACTCCACCAAAAATTAGTACCAATATTTTGTAAAAGTTTGCTACGCGTAACTCTTCCCGTTTAGAAGATACGAGCGATTTAAGATTTGTATTAAAACCCATAATTTTGTAGAGTGGAAATTGAAGTAAAAGAAGCAATTGAAGAAAATATATAAGTAGAAAAAGCAATTAAAAAGGATATCAAAGTGGAAGAAGCAAAAATAGAGGATATCGTGCTGAAATAAGCATTCAAAGTGGAAGACGAAGTAAGAGAAGCATTCAAAAAGGATGTCAAGGGCAATGATGGTATTAAAAAAACTATTCCACCAAAAATTAGTACCAATATTTTGGAAAAGTTTGCTGGGGGTAACTCTTCCCGTTTACAAGATACGAGCGATTTAAGATTTGTATTAAAACCCATAATTTTGTAGAGTGGGAATTGAAGTAAAAGAAGCAATTGAAGAAAATATATAAGTAGAAAAAGCAATTAAAAAGGATATCAATGTGAAAGAAGCAAAAATAGAGGATATCGAGGTTAAAGAAGCATTCAAGGAGGAAGACCAAGTGAGAGAAGCATTCAAAAAGGATGTCAAGCGCAATGATGGTATTAAAAAAACCATTCCACCAAAAATTTGTACCAATATTTTGTAAAAGTTTGCTACGCGTAACTCTTCCCGTTTAGAAGATACGAGCGATTTAAGATTTGTATTAAAACCCATAATTTTGTAGAGTCGATATTGAAGTAAGAGAAGTAATTGAAGAAAATATAAAAATAGAAAAAACAATTCAAAAGTACATATATTGAAGTAAAAATGCCATCAAAGAGGATTTCGAAGTTATAGAAACAATTAAAGAGGATATCAATGTGGAAGAAACATTCGAAAACGAAAAGGAAGTGAGAGAAGAATTCAAAATAATGGCAAGGGCGATGATGACCGTAAAATAACGATTCCACCAAAAATTTGTGCTACAAAAAAAATTAATTTTCCAAAATGATCACAGTGGATGTTGCATAATAAAAAAAATTGACGTCCCAAAATGATCATGTGGATGAGGCAAAATTAAAAAAAAATTATGTTCCAAAATGATCACAGTGGATGTTGCATAATAAAAAAAAAAAAATAATTGACGTTCCAAAGTGATCATTGTGGATGAGGCGTAATTAAAAAAATTATGTACCAAAATGATCACGGTGGATGTTGCATAATAAAAAAAAATAATAATTGACGTTCCAAAGTGATCATTGTGGCATAATTAAAAAAAATGATGTACCAAAATATCACAGTGGATGTTGCATAATAAAAAAAAAAAAATTGACGTTCCAAAGTGATCATTGTGGATGAGGCATAATTTAAAAAAATGATGTACCAAAATGATCTCAGTGGATGTTGCATAATAAAATAAAAAAATTGACGTTCCAAAGTGATCATTGTGGATGAAGCATAATTAAAAAAAAAATGATGTTCCAAAATAAACATGATGAACGTTGCATACTAAAAAAAAAAAAAAATGGATGTTCCAAAATGATGATGATGACCTTTGCTAAAACTATGAAAGTTGTCTCATGCCCCTCCACCACCATTATATAGAATCAAGCAAATTTACAGTAATTTTATAGTACACACAAGTCGTGGCCTCCCTACAAAAACAGTATGAACAGTACGGTAAACGAAATATACGGTTTACGGTATTCATACAAAATATTTTGTATGGGACAATTTTTTTTTTGTATGAAAGACAATTTTTTTTTCATGGAACCGGATATAAAAAAATGTCCTCTGCAACATTAGTTTTTGCACCAACGCTCTAAGACCTATACTTTCCGAGATACGAGGTCGATGGGAGCGAATGGGGGACAAAAGGGGTACTTTAGGATTTATTCCCAACTCATCGGAACTCCCTCTATACGATCCCACCAAACATTTTCACCCTACGAGGTGGCATCTGGGAGAACAAACATGTCAATGAGTCAGTCAGTCAGTCAGTCAGTGGTAATCGAGCTTTATATAATATAATTAAGATTTGTATTTGTACCCATAATTTTGCAGAGTGGAAATTGTAGTAAAATATAAAATAAATAAATAAATATTGCTGGACATTTCACACAGCGCTATCTAGCCCAAATTAAGCAGAGCTTGTACTATGGGAACCAGATAACTGATGGAATACTTATATACATTTTTTTTTGTAAATACATACTTATAATATATAGAGAAACAACCAGACCCGGAACAAATATCTGTATAATATAAAATGTATAATAGTAAAAGAAGCAATTAAGAAAATATATAAGTAGAAAAAGCAATTAAAAAGGATATCAAAGTGGAAGAAGCAAAAATAGAGGATATGGAGGTGAAAGAAGCATTCAAAAAGGATTTCAAGATCAATGATGGTAATAAAAAAAATATTCGACCAAAAATTTGTACCAATATTTTGTAAAAGTTTGCTAGGCGTAACTGTTCCCGTTTAGAAGATACGAGCGATTTAAGATTTGTATTAAAACCCATAATTTTGTAGAGTGGGAATTGAAGTAAAAGAAGCAATTGAGGAAAATATATAAGTAGAATAAAGCAATTAAAAAGGATATCAAAGTGGAAGAAGCAAAAATAGAGGATATCGAGGTGAAAGAAGCATTTAAAGTGGAAGACGAAGTAAGAACGGCATTCAAAACGGATGTCAAGGGCAATGATGGTATTAAAAAAACTATTCCACCAAAAATTTGTACCAATATTTTGTAAAAGTTTGCTAGGCGTAACTGTTCCCGTTTAGAAGATACGAGCGATTTAAGATTTGTATTAAAACCCATAATTTTGTAGAGTAGGAATTGAAGTAAAAGAAGCAATTGAAGAAAACATATAAGTAGAAAAAGCAATTAAAAAGGATATCAAAGTGGAAGAAGCAAAAATAGAGGATATCGAGGTGAAAGAAGCATTCAAAGCGGAAGACGAAGTAAGAGAAGCATTCAAAAAGGATCTCAAGGGCAATGATGGTATTAAAAAAACTATTCCACCAAAAATTATTACCAATATTTTGTAAAAGTTTGCTGGGGGTAACTTTTCCCGTTTAGAAGATACGAGCGATTTAAGATTTGTATTTAAACCCATAATTTTGTAGAGTCGATATTGAAGTAAGAGACGTAATTGAAGAAAATATAAAAATAGAAAAAACAATTCAAAAGTATATTGAAGTAAAAATGCCATCAAAGAGGATTTCGAAGTTATAGAAACAATTAAAGAGGATATCAATGTGGAAGAAACATTCGAAAACGAAAAGGAAGTGAGAGAAGAATTCAAAATGATGGCAAGGGCTATGATGACCGTAAAATAACGATTCCACCAAAAATTTGTGCTACAAAAAAAATTGATTTTCCAAAATGATCACAGTGGATGTTGCATAATAAAAAAAAATTGACGTTCCAAAATGATCATGTGGATGAGGCATAATTTAAAAAAAATTATGTTCCAAAATGATCACAGTGGATGATGCATAATAAAAAAAAAATTGACGTTCCAAAGTGATCATTGTGGATGAGGCGTTATTAAAAAAATGATGTACCAAAATGATCACAGTGGATGTTGCATAAAAAAAAAATTGACGTTCCAAAGTGATCATTGTGGATGAGGCATAATTAAAAAAAATGATGTACCAAAATGATCACAGTGGATGTTGCATGATAAAAAAAAATTGACGTTCCAAAATGATCATTGTGGATGAGGCATAATTAAAAAAAAATTGATTTTCCAAAATGATCACAAAGGATTTTGCATAGTAAAAAAAAAATTGACGTTCCAAAATGATCATTGTGGATGAGGCATAATTAAAAAAAATGATATTCCAAAATGATCACAGTGGATGATGCATAATAAAAAAATAAAAAATAATTGACGTTCCAAAGTGATCATTGTGGATGAGGCGTAATTAAAAAAATGATGTACCAAAATGATCACAGTGGATGTTGCATAATAAAAATAAAAAAAAATTGACGTTCCAAAATGATCATTGCGGATGAGGCATAATTAAAAAAATTGATGTTCCAAAATTATCACAGTGGATGTTGCATAATAAAAAAAAAGAAATTGACGTTCCAAAAGGATCATTGTGGATGAGGCATAATTTAAAAAAAAATGATTTTCCAAAATGATCACAAAGGATTTTACATAATAAAAAAAATGACGTTCCAAAAGTGATCATTGTGGATGAGGCATAATTTAAAAAAATTGATTTTCCAAAATGATCACAGTGGATGATGCATTATAAAAAAATAAAAAATAATTGACGTTCCAAAGTGATCATTGTGGATGAGGCGTAATTAAAAAAATTATGTACCAAAATAATCACAGTGGATGTTGCATAATAAAAAAAATAAAAAATAATTGACGTTCCAAAGTGATCATTGTGGATGAGGCATAATTAAAAAAAATGATGTACCAAAATGATCACAGTGGATGATGCATAATAAAAAAATAAAAAATAATTGACGTTTCAAAGTGATCATTGTGGATGAGGCGTAATTAAAAAAATGATGTACCAAAATGATCACAGTGGATGTTGCATAATAAAAAAAAAAATGACGTTTCAAAGTGATCATTGTGGATGAGGCATAATTGAAAAAAAAATGATGTTACAAAATGATCACAGTGGATGATGCATAATAAAAAAAAAAAAAATTGACGTTCCAAAGTGATCATTGTGGATGAGGCATAATTAAAAAAAATGATCACAGTGGATGTTGCATAATAAAAAAAAAAATGACGTTTCAAAGTGATCATTGTGGATGAGGCATAATTAAAAAAATGTGGATGTTCCAAAATGATTACAGTGGATGTTGCATAATAAAAAAAAATTGACGTTCCAAAATGATCATGTGGATGAGGCATAATTTTAAAAAAATGATGTTCCAAAATGATCACAGTGGATGATGCATAATAAAAAAAAATTGACGTTCCAAAGTGATCATTGTGGATGAGGCGTATTTAAACAAATGATGTACCAAAATGATCACAGTGGATGTTGCATAATACAAAAAAATAATAATAATTGACGTTCCAAAGTGATCATTGTGGATGAGGCATAATTAAAAAAAATGATGTTCCAAAATGATCACAGTGGATGATGCATAATAAAAAAAAAATTGACGTTCCAAAGTGATCATTGTGGATGAGGCATAATTAAGCAGTGGATGTTGCATAATACAAAAAAAATAATAATAATTGACGTTCCAAAGTGATCATTGTGGATGAGGCATAATTAAAAAACATGATGTTCCAAAATGATCACAGTGGATGTTGCATAATAAAAAAAAAAAATAATTGACGTTCCAAAGTGATCATTGTGGATGAGGCGTAATTAAAAAAATGATGTACCAAAATGATCACAGTGGATGTTGCATAATAAAAAAAATAATAATAATTGACGTTCCAAAGTGATCATTGTGGATGAGGCATAATTAAAAAAAATGATGTACCAAAATATCACAGTGGATGTTGCATAATAAAAAAAAAAAAAAAAAAAAATTGACGTTCCAAAGTGATCATTGTGGATAAGGCATAATTAAAAAAAAATTGGTGTTCCAAAATAATCACAAAGGATTTTGCATAATAAAAAAAAAAATTGACGTTCCAAAAGTGATCATTGTGGATGAGGCATAATTAAAAAAAAAAATTGTTGTTCCAAAATAAACATGATGAACGTTGCATACTAAAAAAAAAAAAAATTGGATGTTCCAAAATGATGATGATGACCTTTGCAAAAACTATGAAAGTTGTCTCATGCCCCTCCACCACCATTATATAGAATCAAGCAAATTTACAGTAATTTTATAGTACACACAAGCCGTGGGCTCCCTACAAAAACAGTATGAAAATTACGGCAAACGAAATATACGGTTTACGGTATTCATACAGAAATATTTTGTATGGGACAATTTTTTTTTTGTATGAAAGACAATTTTTTTTTAATGAAACCGGATATAAAAAAATGTCCTCTGCAACATTAGTTTTTGCACCAACGCTGTAAGACCTATACTTTCCGAGATACGAGGTGGATGGGAGCGAATGGGGGACAAAAGGGGGACTTTAGGATTTATTCCCAACTCATCGGAACTCACTCTATACGATCCCACCAAACATTTTCACCCTACGAGGTGGCATCTGGGAGAACAAACATGTCAATGAGTCAGTCAGTCAGTGAGTGGTAATCGAGCTTTATATAATATAACTAGAGGTTGCGTTGTGCGCGAGCTGCTCGCAGCTCGCGTGTTTTTCTTTTAGTCGAAGAAGTAATTAAAGAGGATATCGAGCTGTTAAAAGCCATCAAACAGGATATCCATGTGTAAGAAGCAGTCAAAGACGATATCGAAATGGAAGAAGCAATCAAATAGGATATCGAAGCAGCAGAAACAATCAATGAGGAAATTAAAGTTGAGTAAGCAATCAAAGAGGATACCGAGGTGGTAAGAGCATTCTAAGAGGATGACGAAGTAAAAAAAGCAATCAAAGACGATATCAAAGTGGAAGAAACAGTCAAAAACGATATCGAAGTGGAAGAAGCAATCAAACAGGATATTGAAGTGAAAGAAGCAATCAAATAGGATATCGAAGTAGCAGAAACAATCAAAGAGGAAATTAAAGTTGAGTAAGCAATCAAAGAGGATACCGAGGTGGTAGAAGCGTTCTAAGAGGATGACGAAGTGAAAAAAGCAATCAAAGACGATATCGAAGTTGAAGAAACAGTCAAAAACGATATCGAAGTGGCAGAAGCAATCAAAGAGGATATTGAAGTGAAAGAAGCAATCAAATAGGATATCGAAGTAGCAGAAACAATCAAAGACGAAATTAAAGTTGAGTAAGCAATCGAAGAGGATACCGAGGCGGTAGAAGCGTTCTAAGAGGATGACGAAGTGAAAAAAGCAATCAAAGACGATATCGAAGTGGAAGAAACAGTCAAAGACGATATCGAAGTGGAAGAAGCAATCAAAGAGGATATCGAAGTGGAAGAAGCAATCAAAGAGGATATCGAAGTGGAAGAAGCAATCAAAGACGGTATCGAAGTGGAAGAAGCCATCACAGAGGATATCGAAGTGAAAATGCTATCAAAAACGATATCGAAGATGAAGACGCAATCAAAGAGAATATTGCAGTGCAAGAAGCAATCAAAAGGAAATCGAAGATGATATCGAATTGGTAGAAGCAATAAAAGAGGATATCAAAGTGGAAGAAGCAATCAAAGAGGATATCGACCTGTTTAAAGTTATCGAAGAGGATATCCATGTGTAAGAAGCAGTCAAAGACGATCGAAATGGAAGAAGCAATCAAATCAAAGAGGATATCCAAGTGGAAGCAGCAATCAAAGATGATATCGAAGTGGAAGAAGCAATCAAAGAGGATATTGAAGTGAAAGAAGCAATCAAATAGGATATCGAAGTAGCAGAAACAATCAAAGACGAAATTAAAGTTGAGTAAGCAATCGAAGAGGATACCGAGGCGGTAGAAGCGTTCTAAGAGGATGACGAAGTGAAAAAAGCAATCAAAGACGATATCGAAGTGGAAGAAACAGTCAAAGACGATATCGAAGTGGAAGAAGCAATCAAAGACGATATCGAAGTGGAAGAAGCAATCAAAGAGGATATCGAAGTAGAAGAAGCAATCAAAGAGGATATCGAAGTGGAAGAAGCAATCAAAGACGGTATCGAAGTGGAAGAAGCCATCACAGAGGGTATCGAAGTGAAAATGCTATCAAAAACGATATCGAAGATGAAGACGCAATCAAAGAGAATATTGCAGTGCAAGAAGCAATCAAAAGGAAATCGAAGATGATATCGAATTGGTAGAAGCAATAAAAGAGGATATCAAAGTGGAAAAAGCAATCAAAGAGGATATCGACCTGTTTAAAGTTATCGAAGAGGATATCCATGTGTAAGAAGCAGTCAAAGACGATCGAAATGGAAGAAGCAATCAAATCAAAGAGGATATCCAAGTGGAAGCAGCAATCAAAGATGATATCGAAGTGGAAGAAGCAATCAAAGAGGATATTGAAGTGAAAGAAGCAATCAAATAGGATATCGAAGTAGCAGAAACAATTAAAGAGGAAATTGAAATTGAGTAAAAGACGTCGAGGACAATGATAAAAATAAAAAACGGTTTCACCAAAAACTTATACTAATATTTTGTAAAAGTTTCCTCGAGCTATCTCTTCCCGTTTAAAAGATACGAGCGATTTAAGTTTAGTATGAAAACCCATAATTTTGTAGAGTGGAAATTGTAGTAAAAGAAGCAATTGAAGAAAATATATAAGTAGAATAAGCAATTAAAAAGGATATCAAAGTGGAAGAAGCAAAAATAGAGGATATCGAGGTGAAAGAAGCATTAAAAAAGGATGTCAAGGGCAATGATGGTATTAAAAAAACTATTCCACCAAAAATTATACTTTACGTATACGTACGTACGGAGGTACTTACACTTGGCCGTACTTGTTCACGGCATCCTAACGTCTGGATCACCAGAATATCTCTTCTCCAAACTGAATCGTCACGAGAGCAAGTACAGCACAAGACCGACAAGGGATTTGTTACACTACTCCAAGCACAAAACGGTAGCGTTTAGGGGCAGCTTCCGATACCAGGCAACCAAGTGTTGGAACAATATTCCCCCACCACTTAGACATTTAAAATCACAGTTTATCTTTAAAAAACGTTTAAAATCCATGATAATTAGTAAACAAAAAATTGGGTTGCCTGGTGCGGGAAGCATTATTGCACCTTTCACGTGCTAGCCGGTTGGGGTATTATTTTGACCAATTTATTATTTTGATTTGTATGTATGTATATGTTCTGACTTTATTTATTTTTATTACATAATATACTATTTTGACATTTTAAACTACATCTTATATTATATATAGATTATATTTTGACACAACATGACATAATTACCTACCATGACACATTATATTTTTCATTTGACAACACAATACTCTCAAGGTCTAGTGGCTAAATGGAGCGGTCTCGACAGAATATCAGCGCTTTCCTTTACGGCGGGCATAATGCTGAGTCGAGTCCCATTTACTGCTGTAGCACACAGTATCTACCAGATTCTCCCTTGTGTTTTTGTTTATTTTACGTTTATAGTATTTAATTGTTTCTTTGTTTGTATTTTCTCTGTTTTAAAATGTAACTGTATTGTATATTGTGTGCTAATGTAGTGAATAAATGATTTCTATGTCTATGTCTAATTAGTACCAATATTTTGTAAAAGTTTGCTAGGGGTAACTCTTCCCGTTTAGAAGATACGAGCGATTTAAGATTTGTATTAAAACCCATAATTTTGTAGAGTGGAAATTGAAGTAAAAGAAGCAATTGATGAAAATATATAAGTAGAAAAAGCAATTTAAAAGGATATCAAAGTGGAAGAAGCAAAAATAGAGGATATCGAGGTGAAAGAAGCATTCAAAGAGGAAGACGAAGTGAGAGAAGCATTCAAAAAGGATGTCAAGGGCAATGATGGTATTAAAAAAACTATTCCACCAAAAATTAGTACCAATATTTTGTAAAAGTTTGCTGGGGGTAACTCTTCCCGTTTAGAAGATACGAGCGATTTAAGATTTGTATTAAAACCCATAATTTTGTAGAGTGGAAATTGTAGTAAAAGAAGCAATTGAAGAAAATATATAAGTGAAAAAGCAATTTAAAAGGATATCAAAGTGGAAGAAGCAAAAATAGATGATATCGAGGTGAAAGAAGCTTTCAAAGAGGAAGACGAAGTGAGAGAAGCATTCAAAAAGGATGTCAAGGGCAATGATGGTATTAAAAAAACTATTCCACCAAAAATTAGTACCAATATTTTGTAAAAGTTTGCTAGGGGTAACTCTTCCCGTTTAGAAGATACGAGCGATTTAAGATTTGTATTAAAACCCATAATTTTGTAGAGTGGAAATTGAAGTAAAAGAAGCAATTGATGAAAATATATAAGTAGAAAAAGCAATTTAAAAGGATATCAAAGTGGAAGAAGCAAAAATAGAGGATATCGAGGTGAAAGAAGCATTCAAAGAGGAAGACGAAGTGAGAGAAGCATTCAAAAAGGATGTCAAGGGCAATGATGGTATTAAAAAAACTATTCCACCAAAAATTAGTACCAATATTTTGTAAAAGTTTGCTGGGGGTAACTCTTCCCGTTTAGAAGATACGAGCGATTTAAGATTTGTATTAAAACCCATAATTTTGTAGAGTGGAAATTGTAGTAAAAGAAGCAATTGAAGAAAATATAAAAGTAGAAAAAGCAATTAAAAAGGATATCAAAGTGGAAGAAGCAAAAATAGAGGATATCGAGGTGAAAGAAGCATTCAAAAAGGATTTCAAGATCAATGATGGTAATAAAAAAAATATTCGACCAAAAATTAGTACCAATATTTTGTAAAAGTTTGCTAGGCGTAACTGTTCCCGTTTAGAAGATACGAGCGATTTAAGATTTGTATTAAAACCCATAATTTTGTAGAGTGGAAATTGAAGTAAAAGAAGCAATTGATGAAAATATATAAGTAGAAAAAGCAATTTAAAAGGATATCAAAGTGGAAGAAGCAAAAATAGAGGATATCGAGGTGAAAGAAGCATTCAAAGAGGAAGACGAAGTGAGAGAAGCATTCAAAAAGGATGTCAAGGGCAATGATGGTATTAAAAAAACTATTCCACCAAAAATTAGTACCAATATTTTGTAAAAGTTTGCTGGGGGTAACTCTTCCCGTTTAGAAGATACGAGCGATTTAAGATTTGTATTAAAACCCATAATTTTGTAGAGTCGATATTGAAGTAAGAGAAGTAATTGAAGAAAATAGAAAAATAGAAAAAACAATTCAAAAGTATATTGAAGTAAAAATGCCATCAAAGAGGATTTCGAAGTTATAGAAACAATTAAAGAGGATATCAATGTGGAAGAAACATTCGAAAACAAAAAGGAAGTGAGAGAAGAATTCAAAATGATGGCAAGGGCGATGATGACCGTAAAATAACGATTCCACCAAAAATTTATGCTACAAAAAAAAATTATTTTCCAAAATGATCACAGTGGATGTTGCATAATAAAAAAAATTGACGTTCCAAAATGATCATGTGGATGAGGCATAATTAAAAAAAATGATGTTCCAAAATGATCACAGTGGATGATGCATTATAAAAAAAATTGACGTTCCAAAATGATCATTGTGGATGAGGCGTAATTAAAAAATTGATGTACCAAAATGATCACAGTGGATGTTGCATAATACAAAAAAAAAATAATAATAATTGACGTTCCAAAGTGATCATTGTGGATGAGGCATAATTAAAAAAAATGATGTTCCAAAATGATCACAGTGGATGATGCATAATAAAAAAAATAATTGACGTTCCAAAGTGATCATTGTGGATGAGGCATAATTAAAAAAAATTATGTACCAAAATGATCAAAGTGGACGTTGCATAATAAAAAAAAAATAATTGACGTTCCAAAGTGATCATTGTGGATGAGGCATAATTAAAAAAAATGATGTTCCAAAATGATCACAGTGGATGATGCATAATAAAAAAAAATAATTGACGTTCCAAAGTGATCATTGTGGATGAGGCATAATTAAAAAAAATTATGTACCAAAATGATCACAGTGGATGTTGCATAATAAAAAAAAAATAATTGACGTTCCAAAGTGATCATTGTGGATGAGGCATAATTAAAAAAAATGATGTACCAAAATGATCACAGTGGATGATGCATAATAAGAAAATAAAAAATAATTGACGTTCCAAAGTGATCATTGTGGATGAGGCGTAATTAAAAAAATGATGTACCAAAATGATCACAGTGGATGTTGCATAATAAAAAAAATAATAATAATTGACGTTCCAAAGTGATCATTGTGGATGAGGCATAATTAAATAAAATGATGTACCAAAATATCACAGTGGATGTTGCATAATAAAAAAAAAAAAAAAAATTTACGTTCCAAAGTGATCATAGTGGATGAGGCATAATTGAAAAAAAATGATGTTCCAAAATGATCACAGTGGATGATGCATAATAAAAAAACAAAAAATTGACGTTCCAAAGTGATCATTGTGGATGAGGCATAATTAAAAAAAATGATGTACCAAAATGAACACAGTGGATGTTGCATAATAAAAAAAAAATTGACGTTCCAAAGTGATCATTGTGGATGAGGCATAATTAAAAAAATGTGGATGTTCCAAAATAAACATGATGAACGTTGCATACTAAAAAAAAAAAAAAATTGGATGTTCCAAAATGATGATGATGACCTTTGCAAAAACTATGAAAGTTATCTCATGTCCCTCCACCACCATTATATAGAATCAAGCAAATTTACAGTAATTTTATAGTACACACAAGCCGTGGGCTCCCTACAAAAACAGTATGAAAATTACGGCAAACGAAATATACGGTTTACGGTATTCATACAGAAATATTTTGTATGGGACAATTTTTTTTTTGTATGAAAGACAATTTTTTTTTCATGGAACCGGATATAAAAAAATGTCCTCTGCAACATTAGTTTTTGCACCAACTCTCTAAGACCTATACTTTTCGAGATACGATGTCGATGGGAGCGAATGGGGGACAAAAGGGGGACTTTAGGATTTATTCCCAACTCATCGGAACTCCCTCTATACGATCCCACCAAACATTTTCACCCTACGAGGGGGCATCTGGGAGAACAAACATGTCAGTGAGTCAGTCAGAGAGTGGTAATGCAGTTGTATATAATATAACTAGAGGTTGCGTTGTGCGCGAGCTGCTCGCAGCTCGCGTGTTTTTCTTTTAGTCGAAGAAGTAATTAAAGAGGATATCGAGCTGTTAAAAGCCATCAAAGAGGATATCCATGTGTAAGAAGCAGTCAAAGACGATATCGAAATGGAAGAAGCAATCAAATCAAAGAGGATTTCCAAGTGGAAGCAGCAATCAAAGATGATATCGAAGTGGAAGAAGCAATCAAAGAGGATATTGAAGTGAAAGAAGCAATCAAATAGGATATCGAAGTAGCAGAAACAATCAAAGAGGAAATTAAAGTTGAGTAAGCAATCAAAGAGGATACCGAGGTGGTAGAAGCGTTCTAAGAGGATGACGAAGTGAAAAAAGCAATCAAAGACGATATCGAAGTGGAAGAAACAGTCAAAAACGATATCGAAGTGGAAGAAGCAATCAAAGAGGATATTAAAGTGAAAGAAGCAATCAAATAGGATATCGAAGTAGCAGAAACAATCAAAGAGGAAATTAAAGTTGAGTAAGCAATCAAAGAGGATACCGAGGTGGTAGAAGCGTTCTAAGAGGATGACGAAGTGAAAAAAGCAATCAAAGACGATATCGAAGTGGAAGAAACAGTCAAAGATGATATCGAAGTGGAAGAAGCAATCAAAGAGGATATCGAAGTGGAAGAAGCAATCAAAGAGGATATCGAAGTGGAAGAAGCAATCAAAGAGGGTATCGAAGTGGAAGAAGCCATCACAGAGGATATCGAAGTAAAAATGGTATCAAAAACGATATCGAAGATGAAGACGCAATCAAAGAGAATATTGCAGTGCAAGAAGCAATCAAAAGGAAATCGAAGATGATATCGAATTGGTAGAAGCAATAAAAGAGGATATCAAAGTGGAAGAAGCAATCAAAGAGGATATCGAGCTGTTTAAAGTTATCGAAGAGGATATCCATGTGTAAGAAGCAGTCAAAGACGATCGAAATGGAAGAAGCAATCAAATCAAAGAGGATATCCAAGTGGAAGCAGCAATCAAAGATGATATCGAAGTGGAAGAAGCAATCAAAGAGGATATTGAAGTGAAAGAAGCAATCAAATAGGATATCGAAGTAGCAGAAACAATCAAAGAGGAAATTAAAGTTGAGGAAGAAATCAAAGAGGATACCAAGGTGGTAGAAGCATTCTAAGAGGATGACGAAGTAAAAAAAGCAATCAAAGACGATATCGAAGTGGAAGAAGCAATCCAATGGATATTGAAGATGAAGAAGGAATAAAAGAGGATATCGAAGCGGAACAAGCAATCGTAGAGGATATCAAAGTTAAAGAAGCAATCAAAGATAAACAATCAATCAAAGAGAAAAAAATTGGATGTTCCAAAATGATCATGATAATGGTTGTATAAAAAAAAATTGAACGTTGCAAAAAAGATCATGATGAACGTTGCATAAAAAAAAATCTGGACGTTCCAAAATGATCATGATTGACGTTGCATAATATAAATGTATGTTGCAAAATGATAATGATCAAAAATTTGTACTAATATTTTGTCAAAGTTTGCTAGTGCTATCTCTTCCCGTTTAGAAGATACGAGCGATTAAAGTTTTGTAAGAAAAATCATAAATTTGTTGATTGGATATCGAAGTGGAAGAAACTATCAAAGAGAATGTTGAAGTGGAAGAAGCAATCAAATAGGATATCGAAGTGGCAGAAACAATCAAAGAGGAAATTGAAGTTGAGTAAGCAATCAAAGAGGATACCGAGGCGGTAGAAGCATTCAAAGAAGATGACGAAGTGAAAAAAGCAATCAAAGATGATATCGAAATGGAAGAAGCAGTCAAAGACGATATCGAAGAGGGAGAAACAATCAAAGAGGAAATTGAAGTTGAGTAAGCAATCAAAGAGGATACCGAGGTGGTAGAAGCATTCAAAGAAGATGACGAAGTGAAAAAAGCAATCAAAGACGATATCGAAATGGAAGAAGCAGTCAAAGACGATATCGAAGTGGGAGAAGCAATCAAAGAGGATATCGAAGTTAAAGAAGCAGACAAAGATGATGTCGAAGTGGAAAAAACATTCAAAGAAGATGACGAAGTGAGAGAAGCATTCAAAAAGGATGTCAAGGATGACAATAAAAAAAAGTTGCACCAAAAATTTATACCAATATTTTGTACAAGTTTGCTAGGGCTATCTCTTCCCGTTTAGAAGATACGAGCGATTGAAGTTTTGTATGAAAGACCACAATTTTGTAGAGAGCATAATGAAGTAACTGAAGCAATTAAAGAGGATATGAAAGTAGAAGAAGCATTTTAAAGGGATAACGAAGTGGAACATGCAAAAATAGAAGATGTCGAGGCGGAAGAAACAATCAAAGAGGATATCGAAGTGGAAGAAGCAATCAAAGAGGGTATCGAAGTGGAAGAATCCATCACAGAGGATATCGAAGTGAAAATGCTATCAAAGACGATATCGAAGATGAAGACGCAATCAAAGAGAATAATGCAGTGCAAGAAGCAATCAAAAGGAAATCGAAGATGATATCGAAGTGGAAGGAGTAAACAAAGAGGATATTGAAGTGGGAGAAGCAATCAAATAGGATATCGAAGTAGCAAAAACAATCAAAGAGGAAATTGAAGTTGACTAAGGAATCAAAGAGGATACCGAGTTGGTAGAAGTATTCAAAGAGGATGACGAAGTGAAAAAAGCAATCAAAGACGATATCGAAGTGAAAGAAATAGTCAAAGACGATATCAAAATGGAACAAGCAATCAAAGCGGATATCGAAGTGGAAGAAGCAATCAAAGAGGATATCAAAGTGGAAGAAGCCATCACAGGATATCGAAGTAAAAATGCAATCAAAAACGATATCGAATATGAAGACGCAATCAAAGAAAATATTGCAGTGCAAGAAGCAATCAAACGGAAATCAAAGAGGAAGGAGCCCTTACAGAGGATACCGAAGTGAAAATGCCATCAAAGAGGATATCAAAGATGAAGAAGCAATCCAATGGATATTGAAGATGAAGAAGGAATAAAAGAGGATATCGAAGTGGAACAAGCAATCGTAGAGGATATCAAAGTTAAAGAAGCAATCAAATAGGATATCAATGTGGAAGAAGCAATCAAAGAGGATATCGAAGTGGAACAAGCAATCAAAGAGGGTATCGAAGTGGAAGAAGCCATCACAGAGGATATCGAAGTGAAAATGCTATCAAAGACGATATCGAAGATGAAGACGCAATCAAAGAGAATAATGCAGTGCAAGAAGCAATCAAAAGGAAATCGAAGATGATATCGAAGTGGAAGGAGTAAACAAAGAGGATATTGAAGTGGGAGAAGCAATCAAATAGGATATCGAAGTAGCAAAAACAATCAAAGAGGAAATTGAAGTTGACTAAGGAATCAAAGAGGATACCGAGTTGGTAGAAGTATTCAAAGAGGATGACTAAGTGAAAAAAGCAATCAAAGACGATATCGAAGTGAAAGAAATAGTCAAAGACGATATCAAAATGGAACAAGCAATCAAAGCGGATATCGAAGTGAAAGAAGCAATCAAAGAGGATATCAAAGTGGAAGAAGCCATCACAGGATATCGAAGTAAAAATGCAATCAAAAACGATATCGAATATGAAGACGCAATCAAAGAAAATATTGCAGTGCAAGAAGCAATCAAACGAAAATCAAAGAGGAAGGAGCCCTTACAGAGGATACCGAAGTGAAAATGCCATCAAAGAGGATATCAAAGATGAAGAAGCAATCCAATGGATATTGAAGATGAAGAAGGAATAAAAGAGGATATCGAAGTGGAACAAGCAATCGTAGAGGATATCAAAGTTAAAGAAGCAATCAAATAGGATATCAATGTGGAAGAAGCAATCAAAGAGGATATCGAAGTGGAACAAGCAATCAAAGAGAAAAAAATTGGATGTTCCAAAATGATCATGATAATAGTTGTATAAAAAAAATTGAACGTTGCAAAAAAGATCATGATGAACGTTGCATAAAAAAAATCTGGACGTTCCAAAATGATCAGGATTGACGTTGCATAATATAAATGTATGTTGTAAAATGATAATGATCAAAAATTTGTACTAATATTTTGTCAAAGTTTGCTAGTGCTATCTCTTCCCGTTTAGAAGATACGAGCGATTAAAGTTTTGTAAGAAAAATCATAAATTTGTTGATTGGATATCGAAGTGGAAGAAACTATCAAAGAGAATGTTGAAGTGGGAGAAGCAATCAAATAGGATATCGAAGTGGCAGAAACAATCAAAGAGGAAACTGAAGTTGAGTAAGCAATCAAAGAGGATACCAAGGTGGTAGAAGCATTCAAAGAAGATGACGAAGTGAAAAAGCAATCAAAGACGATATCGAAATGGAAGAAGCAGTCAAAGACGATATCGAAGTGGGAGAAGCAATCAAAGAGGATATCGAAGTTAAAGAAGCAGTCAAAGATGATGTCGAAGTGGAAAAAACATTCAAAGAAGTTGACGAAGTGAGAGAAGCATTCAAAAAGGATGTCAAGGATGACAATAAAAAAACAGTTCCACCAAAAATTTACACCAATATTTTGTACAAGTTTGCTAGGGCTATCTATTCCCGTTTAGAAGATATGAGCGATTGAAGTTTTGTATGAAACACCACAATTTTGTAGAGCGCATAATGAAGTAACTGAAGCAATTAAAGAGGATATGAAGTAGAAGAAGCATTTTAAAAGGATAACGAAGTGGAACATGCAAAAATAGAAGATGTGGAGGCGGAAGAAACAATAAAAGAGGATGACGAAGTGTAACAAGCAATCAAAGAGAATGTTCGAATAGTGGATGTCGCATAATAAAAAAAAAATTGACGTTAAAAAATGATCATAGTGGATGAGGCATAAATAAAAAAAAATTGATGTTCCAAAATGATCACAGTGGATGTTGCATAATAAAAAAAAATTGACGTTCCAAAAGTGATCATTGTGGATGAGGCATAATTAAAAAAAAAATTGACGTTCCAAAATGATCATTGCTGATGAGGCATAATTAAAAAAATTGATGTTCCAAAATTATCACAGTGGATGTTGCATAATAAAAAAAAAGAAATTGACGTTCCAAAATGATCATTGTGGATGAGGCATAATTTAAAAAAAATGATTTTCCAAAATGATCACCAAGGATTTTGCATAATAAAAAAAAATGACGTTCCAAAAGTGATCATTGTGGATGAGGCATAATTTAAAACAAAATGATGTTCCAAAATGATCACAAAGGATTTTGCATAGTAAAAAAAAATTGACGTTCCAAAAGTGATCATTGTGGATGAGGCATAATTAAAAAAAATTGATTTTCCAAAATGATCACAAAGGATTTGGCATAATAAAAAAAAATGACGTTCCAAAATGATCATTGTGGATGAGGCATAATTAAAAAAAAATTGATTTTCCAAAATGATCACAAAGGATTTTGCATAATAAAAAAAAAATTGACGTTCCAAAAGTGATCATTGTGGATGAGGCATAATTAAAAAAAATTGATGTTCCAAAATGATCACAGTGGATTTTACATAATAAAAAAAAAAAAAAATTGACGTTCCAAAATGATCATTGTGGATGAGGCATAATTTAAAAAAAATTGATTTTCCAAAATGATCACAAAGTATTTTGCATAATAAAAAAAAAATTGACGTTCCAAAAGTGATCATTGTGGATGAGGAATAATTAAAAAAAATTGATTTTCCAAAATGATCACAAAGGATTTTGCATAATAAAAAAAAAAAATTGACGTTCCAAAGGTGATCATTGTGGATGAGGCATAATTAAAAAAAATTGATTTTCCAAAATGATCACAAAGGATTTTGTATAATAAAAAAAAAAAAATTGACGTTCCAAAAGTGACCATTGTGGATGAGGCATAATTAAAAAAAAAAATTGATGTTCCAAAATAAACATGATGAACGTTGCATACTAAAAAAAAAAAAAATTGGATGTTCCAAAATGATGATGATGACCTTTGCAAAAACTATGAAAGTTGTCTCATGCCCCTCCACCACCATTATATAGAATCAAGCAAATTTACAGTAATTTTATAATACACACAAGCCATGGGCTCCCTACAAAAACAGTATGAAAATTACGGCAAACGAAATATACGGTTTACGGTATTCATACAGAAATATTTTGTATGGGACAATTTTTTTTTTGTATGAAAGACAATTTTTTTTTCATGAAACCGGATATAAAAAAATGTCCTCTGCAACATTAGTTTTTGCACCAACGCTCTAAGACCTATACTTTCCGAGATACGAGGTCGATGGGAGCGAATGGGGGACAAAAGGGGTACTTTAGGATTTATTCCCAACTCATCGGAACTCCCTCTATACGATCCCACCAAACATTTTCACCCTACGAGGTGGCATCTGGGAGAACAAACATGTCAATGAGTCAGTCAGTCAGTGAGTGGTAATCGAGCTTTATATAATATAATAATAATGCTGGATATTTTACACAGTGCTATCTAGCCCCGCAGAGCTTGTACTATGGGCACCAGATAACTGATAGAATACTGTTACGCCGAGGCTGTCACAGAATAAGTAATAGGTAGTCGGCATTTCTCGATGGCTCTCGGCTTACCTACTGTGTCACAGAATAGGTAATACTTGGTATGGAATATACCTACATGCTACGTTTTTACCTGCAGTTGCACAGAATAAGGAATAGTTATTCTGTCGAAATACCTGCTCTTTCCTGGAATGATCGAGAGCGTTCGAGTGTTGTGAACTATGCGCGGTATCAATAGACCGGAGAGACGGCCGGAGGAGTCAGTCTGGATTTGGCTATACGTGCGAACATTTCGGTGACTTTTAGTGCAACAGTGGTGTTAATTAGTGTGTTGTGATTACTTGTGATTAAGTTCTTGTATTTATCGTCTTAGTGTTGAATAAAAGTATTATTTTGGTTAGACTGATTTTCATTATTTTGTCCCGAACCCTCAGCTCGTAACAATACTAATATACTTTTATTTGTATTGTAAATACTTACAATATATAGAAGCACATCCAGATCCGGAACACATCATGCAAACATTTGTCTCACGGCGTGAATCGAACCTACTACCTAATGCGTCTCAGCCGGCTATTAGCCCACTGTGCCACGGAGATCGTTAATTCGGATTTCGATAATCATCAAGAAGAACTATGCTTGCTAGCATTAAGTTCGCCTACATTCAGATATGTTTATTTTTGTGCAATAAAGAATTTTCAACTAATCAAAAAAGTATTATGAGGCTCTAGATTTTTTTACTGGTTTGTTTTACGTACCACCGGTGGCATGCTCATTTTCAGGTTCACTATAACCAGGACAACCTTAAACGCGGTAAGTAGTCAAAAATTATGCTAAATTTTACTATTTCCGTGCGTAAATATACTTATACCCACTGTTATGTTAGCTAGCAGGCCTGGCGCACTCCGAACTATAGACGAAGCTATAAGTACATCGGTGGCCCGCCTTGGTGGGCCCATTCATAGCCAGTTCCTAAAATAATAATTATTTCGTTTACAATGGTAACTGATGACAACGTATCGTTTCTCTTTGAAAATTGTCAAACTTTTGACACTGAGGTTTACATGAAGAGGCCATCAGTGAGTTTCCGCATCAGGAGACACGATAGAAATAGTTTCACGATCGAAAGAAAGGCGTCTTGTCTAATATATAAAAATCTCGTGTTACGGTTTTTGTGGTCGCACTCCTCCGAAACGGGTCGACCTATTTTAATGATTTTTTTTGTATTGTTGATAGGTATGAGTATAAAGTCAAAAATATTTTCCACCCTCCTGCCCCCACCCCCCATTTTTTAATCGTGTTTTTAGTATTTTTGTATGAACAATATCCATATCATTTAACCGTTGTTCATTGACGTGAACTCATTTACATGAAGTGTTGCGTCACTTTGACATCAGTGTTTTATGTAGTTTTTACCCCGAAGTTCCCACGGGAACGGAAAATTTCAGCGTGCGAAGCCGCGGGCGGGTCAGCTAGTAGGTGAATATAAATTCAGTCACGCAGCGCTGTGCAAGCTGAATTGCACTATATTGGAACAAGCAAGAGTGGCTATTTATTTAAACTTTGCGGAGTGATCCTTCTTTACCTGTACTACAATTCTGTGGCTTTCGCTCTGAGTGAGACTTCTGTTAGCACTAGTGTTTATTCTGTGCTCGTGTCCAGTTGATGGACGGATGCAAACTGAGTGTTTTGTTGCATTCCCTGGAGGAGCTTTTAGTTTAGAAGCCTTTATGGAGGAAGGTGGTTTTTAATTGCATTTATGGTAGAATTATTTATTTACAGTAAACTTGTGATAAACAAAAGAGAAAATATATCATCATCAAAAACAACTCAAGATCTGATCATACATAAAATAATTGACAAGCGCGTGTCGGACCAGGCACAGGGTTAGTCAGTTAATTTTTCAGTTAATTATGGTCATTTTGTACCTAAACATTATTATGAACTATTTGTAAACCCAACTACAGACTTAGGTTGAGAATGTCCGCCTTTGTACGATTTTTATGAATGCATTAAAGTATTTTGACTCAATCAATTAATTGAGTTTTTACGAACTTTCTGGGTAAAGTCTTTATAGGGTCAGCCCTTATTAGTAATAGAAATATTTTTAATTTTGGGTCATTACAGTGACTAGCTTTTTGATCGAGCGAAGCGAGATCTTCAAATCAACTTGGGCAAATCGGCGTTGTATGTATGTATGTATGTATGTTTGTTTGTTTGTCCGAGGATAACTTTCGAAGCGTTGATTCGATTATCGTGAAATGTAATACGTAGGTAGGTGTTGGCACAATTTTGGTGTGACTAAATAAGCTAAAAATGTTGGGGGGTTTTTTTTGTAAAAATATGCTTATAATATATAGATAAACATCCAGTCCCGGAATAAATATCTGTAGATTGTGCAAACATTTGTTCTGCGGTGTGAATCGAACCCGCAACCTCCTGCGTCTCAGCTGGCTATTCGCCCATTGCGCCCCAGAGGTCGTCATATCGTTTGATATGAACTCACCGCACACGCCAGAGGTCACTAAGCGCCACAGACGCCACTTCTCGCTCCGTGTGGTCGTGTGGCCACCACCGACCGAAAGTAAAGGAAAAAAGTGGCCATCGCAACTTCCGCTACTAAGTAGCTTCAAGCTTCAGATAGCTTTTGTGGCTATGGCCCGTAACTCCTGTGTGGCGATAGTAAGAAGGCCAAAAATAAATCAAATTCCATCAACCATTATGCGAAACTCGTTACAAAGCGATGACTATGCTCTCCCAAAACGCTAAGTATTTGAAACTCCCGCTTGAACTAACTTCATAAAATGTGTAGAGTACCATCATTCAAAACTTTGAAATATTTTCAACAAGCATTGAAAGCTTCTAGACACCTTTGAATGGGGCACTCCGATTAGTGGCTCAGAAAATTGCCTACGGACGTTTTGGTTTAAAAAAAAAACAATGATATATAACTGAAAAATATATCCGTTATACTTTATTTGTAATTTGTGTTATTTTGATATTTATTCTGAATGATGTACAATAGAGACCTATAAAAATACTAGCTGACCTGCCGCCGGCTTCGCACGCATTGTTTGTCAATAACAACATAAGTCTCTTTCTGCGCAGTCAAATAAAAAGAAGCCTATGTTATTCAGGGATAATGGTCACTACTGGTCCGATTTGAAATATTTAATATTAAAATATTTTTGCAATATAATATTTTTTAGTTTATTTTTTATTAAAACATTCCTCTATAAAATATGTATTAGTATAAATTTATATTATTTATGTACAATAATTTTCATTATAATGGTAGTTAAAAGTTTATATACTCACATTTAATTTATTTATAATTGTCGGTCGTTATTCGCGTATTATAAAGAAAATGATATTCCTGGTTTATTGTAAACTTTTCACTACCCTCTTCCAGAAACATTTCTCATCAGTTCGAACCTAGTGGTTCACCCCGAACTGAGATCTCGCGAGTCTCCGATTAAAACAGAAAAATATTATAATAATATTAAAACATATTACAAACAATAGTAATCATTAACTATAAATTATTAGCCGATTATGGAGGATCTGAACTTTGTTTATTTTATCATCTGCTAGGTAATACCCATTTTCGCATTGAATAAATAAATTGAATTGAATTTAAAATAGTGCCAGGAAATAAATAATCAACTAACTTGATAGTTTCATTCAAATTACAGGTAAAGCGAGTTCATGTTATGTGGTTACACTTTTTTGGGGTACAAATTACAGTTATTCTGGATTTCAGATTTTTTCCTATATTGGTGTCACTTAAGCTACACGCATACCAAATTACAGTACTGTGGGGTCACTGGTGTACCCTGTAAATTTTGTCAAAGTTTAGTTTTTATTATGGCTAATAACTCAAAAACTATAAAAACTATACTAAAAATAAAAACGGAGTCTAAATGTACTAATGAAAAACTTTTATTTGACGTCCCACTTGACCTAATAGGCTCATTTTCAATTTTTTTTACCCCTCGTGAACCCAATATCTCAAGAACCCCCTCACATTTTTAGGTCATTTAGCACACCAGAATTGTGTCATCACTACCTACCTATATACCAAATTTCACGATGATCGCATCAACGCAACGCTATGAAAGTAATCCTCGGACAAACATACATACATACTTACAATTGCTAATCTCGCTTCGCTCGATATTCAGTGCAACCATAGTTCCATAAGGGTTCCAAAGTCAAATTAGAAACAATTTTAATTTTGCGTTTGGCCCGTACGTCTGTCTGTTTTCTTTTAATTTATTTCTGTGAATTACATTAAACCGAATAAACCCAATAAAAAATTAAGATAGTTTAGGTAGGTATTGTTACTTTCAACCTTACCTTATCTACTCTTACAACTCTTTAAACGAGGCTTGACGCCTAAAGCTGTTCTCCCGCTGAAAATGGAAAAAGTTTGATTGTGAAAAATCTTTTTTGTCACTCCATGATTTGGACATTTTTATTTTGGACACCTACGCTTTCTGCGAATGTCTCTTTCTGAGATACTTATAAATAAGTTATTTCTTTTTTATTTTGTCGTATACCCTGTTTTGGAAGTACTTAAGGAAATAAAAGGAATTTTTCATGTATCATTGATATACTTAAAAGCTACAATACATGTTTTTACATATCGTGTTCTTTCTGTTATTAAAGGCATTTTGCTCTAAAAAAATAGATAAATAAATACCTTGTGAGAAACATATTTCCAGCAGTATACTGTTCTATATTATAATCTAATAATCTAGTGATTCACCCTGAACTGAGATCTCGCGAGTTTCCGATTTAAAAAAAAAATTGTAATCTTTGACCATCAAAATAATGCCACGAATAAATAACCAGCTAACTTGACCTACAGTTTCATTCAAATTAGAGGTAACGGGAGTTCATGTAAAGTGGTTCTTCTTTTTTAGGGTACAAATTGCAGTTATTCTGGATTTCAGACTTTTGCCTATATTTGTGTCACTAAAGCTACACGAGTACCAAATTTCAGCATTGTGGGGTCACTGGTGTACCCTGTGAATTTTGTCAAAATTCAGTTTTTATTAGGGCTAGTAACTCAAAAACTATACATTTCATTACGAAAAATAAAAACGGAGTAGAAATTTAGTAATGAAGACTTTTTATTTGATGTCCTACTTGACCTAATAGGCTCATTTTCATTTTTTTATCCCTCTTGAACCTAATATCTAAACAAACCTCCAGCATTTTTAACTCATTTAGTCACATCAAAATTGTGCCCTTGCTACCTACCTATATATCAAATTTCACGATGATCGGATCAACGCTTCGAAAGTTATCCTCGGACTAACAAACATACATACATACAACGCCGATTTGCCCAAGTTGATTTAGAGATCTCGCTTCGCTCGATCATTAATTCAATTAATATTTTTGACGTTTGGCGAGTTTGAACTTATAGAGAAACAATAAATTGTGTCGTGAAAAAATCTACAGTTTATCTAACGACCCATTATCTCATTGAGTTGTTGAAGCGTTGAGACTGCACTTTAATTCAAAAATAATTAAGCCTTAATTGAGCTGAAAAAAACATGACTCTTTCATTAAAATCTGTGTAACTACGTGTATTGTGATGTACGACATTAAATGAAAACACGGGTAGGGCTAATGGCTAGTATTGTTGTATTATAGGTTTATTTCAAAACTAACATCATAGAAAATTTTTAAATTTTAAACATCCTTAATATCAAATCCTAAATATCTATGAAACAGCCTGTATAAAATAGGTAAATACATCATGTAAGTAGGTACTTGTTAAACTAAGCGGCATCGTCGCAAAGGCGCCGCCGATTTACGTTAAAATTTGTTTAATTCCATTAAACAAATTTTAACTAATGTATCGATAATTGGATAAATATTCAAGCTACCGATATTAAACCCACCTCTAAAACTAGTTAATATGATTTCGGATGTGTTTTAAATTTATATCGTACATATCAAAACACGAAGTACAAGACGTCAGCAAGCGAATATTGGGGCTCAAGTGGAGTTGGGCAGGACACTTGGCCAGACGTAGTGACGACAGGTAGACTAAGGCACTAACAGAGTGGAGGCCGAGAACTGGCCATCGAAATAGGGGACGTCTACCAGCGAGATGGGTCGACAACATCCATAAAACCGTGGGTCGTATGTGGTTCAGACTGGCACAGGATCGGGAAGAGTGGCAGAAACAAGGAGAGGCCTATGCCCAGCAGTGGGTCGACACGGGCTGAGAATGATGATGATGATGACATATCAAAACAGGTTTTTTATATTTTACTAGTGGTTTGCCCCGAACTTAGACCTCGCGATTCCCCTATAAAAAATCGTAATAGTTGACTATTCAAATAGTGCCACTAAATGCACAACCATCTAATTTGACCTAAAATTTTATTCAAATTAAAAGTAACGGGAGTTTAAGTGTTTTATTGACTCGGTTTTTGGGTACAAATAACATTTATTCTAGACCAGCTTACGCCGCTTCGCTTCTTTTTACGCAGTAAAAAGTAGCCTATGTTTGAATCCAGGTTATATCTATCAACACGCCAAATTTCATCGAAATCTGTTATGTCGCTACAACATGATTGAGTAACAAACATACATCCAAACTTTCGCATTTATAATAGTAGTGTGAGTGAAGACTTTTCCCAGTATAGTGTCACTAAAGCAACACGGATAGATATCAAATTTCAGCACTTCTCGTCTTTGTCTGCAATGAAAGTATGATTTACAATCAAACTCAAAATTCGCTTTCTAGGTGAAAATTTATCATGCCACTCTAAATGAAAATGTCACAGACCAAAATTAATCCGACAAGAATCGTGAAAGGTGAATCACAAAAGGCCTAGCAATCTGCGCGTGGCTGTGACACACAGCACTAATTGGAGACACAGCCTACATGTCTGTATGTTAAACATGGCTTTTGTAGGCCAAAAGGCACTATAGGAATAAACTGAAAATTTAAAAGCTCGCATTTGACAGGTGTCAAAATACTGTTGTTCGTACAACAGAACCAAATGGATACAAAATCGGAATATCGTCCGAAATATTGATCCAGGATTAAGTAGCGTAAATTACATTCATCATTTTTCAATATAAAGTGAAACTTGGTGCTTATTAATCAAACTCCTTGCTCTAGTGTATAGATAATAAAATAATTATTTGGCATTAATTGGTTGATTTTTGATTTCTTGTGTAAGACGTTCGTACAAAGTTATCACGGTATGCAAAATAATAGACGTCAAATCGGGCCTATTATATTTCTTTTAGTTTACGTAAAGTTCTTTAACATACTGTAAATTCAGTCCATCCCAAGAATAGCATGGAATATAAAGGAATGGAATGACAATAAATCTAACAGAAAAATCTTTATTGCATCCGCAAATGCGGAGCCTCCGCATCGATGTGGATTTGCATCCGCTTTTTCAATAATCGATACGGATGTTCATGCAGATGCAGATGCAGTGCAGGTCGTGACAAGAAAGAAATTGGGTGGGGGTTGCGAATGGCGCGTGCCGTGGCCACGTGCTGATTGACCAATAGGAACGAAGATTTCGGTGACAAGATCCGACAAGCTTGGTATTGTATCAATCATAACGTGTTAATTTGCGCTTATCGTATGATCATTGCAGTTTTTGATTGTTATTGAGTGTATACTACAGAGATTCTTAAAAAAAACTTAAGATCCGCATCCGCATCCACGGATGAGAGCCTTCAAAAATTTAGATAGACATCCCCTTCCGCGGTTGTCAAAAAATCTGCATCCGCAACCCCTGCACCACATAAAAAGAAACAAACATAAAAACAATAATATTCATAATTTGTATAATCGGTGATCCTATTGCTATGAGTGACCTCTTCCAGAAAACCATACAGATATTGTTTCAGAATTTTCTATTATTTTTACTTCTAATTCCCTTTTTCTGTTATTTTTCTCATATACTTTATAAATTTAAATCGCTTGATGCAAAAAATATACCGTAGATTTTTACAATTCATTACAAAAATAAATTTTCGTCTAAATTACATTTCTTAATTGCATTGGGGCTAGTAAATCAGCAGCATCTTTGTATTTACGGGCTCAGCTGGTGAGATAAATCTTGCCAGTTTAATATCTGGCTTTTCTTGAATATCCAAACTAAACAGAGTGAAAAACCTGGCTTACAGAACAAACATGACCCTTAGTTGATTTTGACTGTGTTTCGGAAACAGGTAGGGTAAGGTAACGCAGTGTCCTAGGCTAGCCAATACTTTAATTACAATAGAAAACCAAACAAATGCTGGCTACGAAAGCTCGTTTTATTTTTTTGAACTACGTGGAGATGGAACAAGCATTATGGCCCACCTGATGTTAAGTGGTAAACATCGCCTATATCAAAGTATTGCCTTCTATTTGGAGTTATGAAGCATAGCGCGCCCAAGTATCTTTATAGGTCCTGCGAGCCTCGCCAACGCTCGATGCAGCTCTCAACGCAGCGGCATAGGACAACTATTTTTAAAGGCAGTTTCCGCTACGCAGCATCGAACCACCAGAATCTGCAGAGTGGTTAGAGTTTAGGAAAAAACTTAAATTATATCTTTTTGACTGGAAAAAAATGCAAGAAAGCCTCTTACATGATACAAGTGCTATATAAATGAAAATATAAGTAATATAATATAATATAATATAATATATTTAACCTTTCAAAATAGATATTTATTAATTTTGTGTCACGCTTTTCAACATATTTTTTTGTTTTTTATTTTATTTTATTGATTGTTAAAATCTGCAAATCAGATTCGGTCCTAACGGAAGACCAGCGTGGGTTGTTATACTCGTATAAAACCCGCAGAGTCCCTTTTGCAACTATATAAGTTTATTGTAGATTGTTTAATTTTAAGTTATATTTTGTACCTCATTTTTTTTTTCTGTATGTAGTGTGTACCTACTGTAATGTTGCAAATTTTTTATTCTATTCTATTCTATTCGTAGATTACCTTAGAAACGTGACATACGATGCACGATCCTGCGTCCATTAACTTGAGCCATACAGGTGTAAAGCCTCATGAGTCTGTAATTTTACCCTTCATACCGAAACGCAGCAATGCTGCTTGGTGGCAGAAATAGGTATGGTGGTTGTACTTCCCCAGGCAAGCCCTTTCACAAGATATTCTAACACTCTTATTACGACTTTATGATTTATTATAATGCAAATACAATTCCAATAAGTAATTTGCGCAACAAAATTAACGAAGAAAGTCAAATTTTAAATCGAATTTCAGGTGCTTGAATTTTCCCTAGACTTTTAAGCAAAATATTGTTATAAGTTTTAGCGATTACTCGCGTTCCATTGGTCCTAAGAGGTCGAATCTGGTGTCTACGGGTTAGTCTCGTGAAAGCGGAGAGGACTGCGTAGTCTGATTGGTATACGCGTCTGGATAAGCATGTGGATAAGCATGAATAAGTGTGGTGTGTTTCAAGAATTTATATCCGTCTATATATAATGCTACAGCAAACCCCTTCTCCTTTTCCCCCACTCCCCCCTTTTAGAATTTTTTTCAAAACATCTTGTAAAGAATAAAATCCTTAATTTGCTTCTCAAATTTAATTGAAATCCGTCGATAAGTAACGCTTCAGCAAACTTCCCCCCTTTTCCCCCCTATTCCCCCCAATAAAAAATCGGGATCGACTAAAAATTCGAATAAGTTAAGAAACTAGTGTGCCAATTTTCGTCAAAATCGGTAGAAAAATGCGATTTGTAGGCGAGAACAGACAGACAGACGGACAAAAGCATTTTTGGCCAATCTCGAAACTGAGACGCTTCGCTCGCTTGGTCAATAGACGAAACCTTCGTCAAAAGTATACAATGAATTTTAGATTTATCTACCTACAAAGTTGAAAATATCAAAGTCTAGCCCTTCTAATAGAACAAATGTTCCATTAGAAACGAATGAGATGGGGTCTTTTATAGGATTCTCATTAGGGGTCAATCCTTTGGGACGAGGCTAGAGTAGTGGAGTTAAGGTATAACCAGAGGGTGAGAAGCAATGAGTATGCTATGCAAGTTTTCTAATTATTGAGCTTATGTGGGGTCCGACCCCAGCTCTGGAGCAACTAATTTTTAACCGACGACGCAAAAAGACTGGAGTTATAAGTTTGACGCCTACGAGTATGTCTGTGTGTCTCTGTCTCAGACAAACACATGTCTGTGGCAACATAGTTCCCAAACGTATGGAGCGATGCGGACGCAGTTTTTTCGCGCGCTACAAACAGAAACTCAGAACAACGGTTCTGGAGACAAATGCTATAAAAAGTAACAAAACAAATACCCACCGGGTACCTCTTGTAAATTAAAAGATTATAGTTATGATTGCTTGTTTTTAAAATGACTGAGTTCCATCTCTGATGGACTTCTTATTATACAGAGTGGCGACTTTTTTTTTATTCCTTTTTTTCTGACGATCTAATTCGCTGTTGGCCTCTGAGGACGATGCAGCTTAACCAAACTTTTGGCTAACGCAGATGGCGCTCAGCACAGTATGTTATGATGAGGCAACTAGCGGCAAAAGTACGAATCTCGGCTTGGGCCGTTGCCAGGGGGTTAAGAGAGAAACGCCCAGGTACATGTCTGTAGCTTGTGTAGGCGGCAACTGAAGGGACTCGGTGACCTCGCCGGCGAGGTCGATGAATCTGTGAAGTATTGGCTCTGTCTAGTGTAGATAACTCTGAAATTTCCTACGCGTTAGCGGAGGTGATTTCGTTATCTAGATCTCCAAGAACGTGTCTCAACAGTGTCAGTTTATAAGAATGATTCCCATTACGTCGGTCTCCCACTATATCGGTTTATGCATGACGTGATATACGACACAAATCGTATTTTTTTATCCTAAACCGGTATACTGCTATGGAGAAATTGGAATCAGTTTCAATGACTTTACTGTTTACCTACTTCCTATGATAGCTACTTGCCTAACTTATTCAACGCGCAACTTGAGGACAAGCGCAGTACAGTAATGCACAAGGTTCTCCATATTTTCTTGTAATTACCTTGCAAAGTGTAATTATATTTTAGTGGATGTTTTAACTGATATTTATGTAGAATTATTTCCCACTAGCTTCCGCTAGCGGCTTCAGACGCGTGTTTTGTCAATATTAAGTAGCCTATGCTTTAATCTAGGCTATAGTCTATCTATATACCAAATTCCATCGAAATCGGTGCAGCCGTTACGACGGGGTTGAGTAACAAACCAACATCCAAACTTTTACATTTATAATATTAGTGCTACATATTTTAAGGAACACAGTACAACTTTGTATTCGAATATTGCCACCGTTCACGATCGCACCCTGTATAACAAACAGATATTACTACGTATCTGTTTGTTGGCACCTAAGTACTATAGATAAGTGGCAATACCCATTCAGATAACTTAACAAAATATACCCCTAAACTATTTCAAGTGTCTAGATTGGGTATCAAAGCCCCCCATTTAATTAGAAATCTCTTTATCATTCAAATTATGCAAGTTAAATTAATGTTCAGTGTTTTGCGTATCTTGTTCTGAATAAGGGTTCTTTGGAGATTTGAAATATAAGATGACATATTTATCATCATCATATCAGCCGTAAGACGTCCACTGCTGAACAATGGCATCCCCTATAGATTATCAAAGAGATTTGTGCGGCCTGCACCTAACAGGTACTTAACAGATTTAAGAGAATTTTACTTATAAAACTTTTGTTATATAATTCAATCAGAATTATAAATACGGGATTTATCACATACCGTTTTATCGGTGTTTTGACCGACAATGTTTCGGTTCAATTCGTGAACATCAGAGTGCAATCCGCTCCGATGAACGTCTCGCCTCGCACTACGCGCCGCACGCAGCCATCTGCGCGCGAGTAGACGCGGTGGTGGGGATTGCGTCAACGAGGGTCCATCGTGTTATCAGGCTTATTGACTGTCGGTCGAAACACCGATAAAATGGTACGTGATAAATCCCGTATTTATAATTACGATTAAGATTTAAGAGAAGTAGAGTTTCTAATGAAAGGGCTCGTCCGGTGAAGTATTAACACCTGACCTTTCTGCCGCCAAGCAGTATTGCTATGTTTTTGTTTAAAATTACAGGCACATGAGGCTTTACACATATTGCCTAAAATTAAGCCTTAAATTGATGGTCGCAGGATAGTGCGTCGTAGGGCACGTTTCTAAGCTTGAGTGACCTATTAGGCAATACTTTATTAAAGGCGATGGTTACCACTAACATCAGGTGAGCTACACTTTTCAGTGCGTTATCCCCTTCTACCCCAACGGCTGTCAATTCCTCTAGCTATGTGCTCGAGTTAATCTTCTTGGATATGTCAGTATATTTTGTTTGTCTATGAATCTCCTCATGTGAGATTCGATCTCGTCAACGGTGATGTGAGTGACCAGCGCGAATGTGTAGACGAACAAGCACAAGTATAAATTAAAAAATTAAAACCCACATCTAAAATTTATGACCTCCGTGGTACAGTGGGCGAGTAGCCAGCTGAGACGCAGGAGGTAGCGGGTTCGATTTCCACCACGGAACAAATGTTTGCATGATCTACAGATATTTGTTCCGGGTCTGGTTGTTTCTCTATATATTTTATGTATGTATTTACAAAAAAAATGTCTATAAGTATTCTATCATTTATCTGGTTCCCATAGTACAAGCTCTGTTTAGTTTGGGGCTAGATAGCGCTGTGTGAAATGTTCAGAATTTTTTTTTTAATATCGTTAGTAAACTTCCATTTTACAGCTGAAATGATCAAAAAAGAAGTAATGCTGATATCTTCGGATAGGCTGAACTTATCGTAATCATATACACGGTGTCCTTTAAATCACTATTTTCCCAGAACAAACGTTGTTCTGACCATGGTCTACTAACTGTTTATAGCAACGTTTGTTTTGGGAAAACAGTAATTTAAAGGACACCGTGTATGCACCACCCCTGTTAAACTAGCTTTTTATTAGAAACCACATCCAAATCGGTCCATCCGTTTGAGAACTACGATGCTACAGACAGACACACAGTTATAAATAGGCTTCAAACGTATTACAACCCTCTATGTGTCAGAGTTTAAAAAATGGGCAGTCTTAATACCACATTTTTTATACTTTTTTGGAACAAGCTTACGTCCCACCTGATTAAGTGGTAACCATCGCATGTACCAGAGAACTGCCTCGTAGGTCACGCACGCGTAAAGCCTTGAGTGCCTGTAATTCCACCGGCAACCAAACCCTATAAAACGAAACACAGCAATGCTGCTGCGCAATGGATATGCACAAAAGCGAGCCCAATCAAGACTTCTTCCACTCTCTACTTTTAAACCTGTACTTTCGTTGGTATGATGGTCAAAAAAACCACTTCAACCAGATTTTATCAACATCCTATCTTTATGAACAAAAACTCCATACACTAGATACAAAAAAACATTCGTCAGACTAGACCCCTCCAAGTTTCTGAGCAGTGTTTGCGCTGACCACCCTCACAGCCCTTCTGGTAAACAACTCGTTAATAATTGCTCTGGCCTCGTATGTTTTATTCATAGCTGTAAACCGAACTAGACTAATGAAAAGGGACATGATATCAAAATGGATTTAGTTTTCAGTGACTTGTAACAAGGCAATATAGTCGTTAATGGTACAGTGTTATACAAGGAGCGTAAGTGATCAATTACACACGAGATATTTAACGACGCTAATAAGTTGATGGCCAATAACAGGTATAAATTCCTGACAAAGACATAAATACACACAAAAATGTTACACTTAAAAATTAGGAAACCTTATAAGTCAATCAAAGTAAGAATCAATTATTATTATATTTATTTAAATCACTACATGATTCAACTATTTTCTTTTATATTTTAAACGCAAAGTTGAGGGTGTTATAAGTTTGAAGCCATGATGTCTGTGTGTTAGCCTCTCTGAGGCATCGCAGATCCCAAATGGATGAAACTATTCTTATGCGGTTTTTTTAATAGTAAGCTAGTTTATGTATTTCAGTTTTTTACCCCCAGCGCAAAAAGGGTGCCAGGAGCGTTTGAAATGGAAACAATAAATCCCTATTGCTCTCCCATAAGAAAAGGTTCAGTGATGGATCTAAAATAGGTATATATTTTTTATTATACGACTGGAGCTGGAACAAGCACATTGCCCACCTGATGTTAAGTGGTAACCATCGCCTATAGCAAAGTATTGCCTCATAGGTCACGCACCTTAGAAACGTGCCCTAAGATGCACTGCTCTGCGTCCATCAACTTGAGGCATACAGGTGCAAAAACTTATGTGCCTGTTACTTCACCGGAAACCATACCCTTCATATCAAAACTCCAACTTCCCCAAACGAGCCATTTTACCAGGAATTCTACTACTCATAAAAGAGACAATAACAATATTTGGCAACTCAAAAGGATGACGCGATAAATCATCGTCATTCAGTCAATTTACCGTCAGCCCCGAGATCCCTTAAGCCAGAGTCATTTTTACGGGTGCCATAGAATGAAATGAAGTGCCAGACTAGGTGGCACTGTCATTTATCATCCACCCTAAAGTTCTGCTAGAGGTCGGTGAAATATAATATACATATGTGTAGGGGTAACACGATTCTTGTTATTTTTAACCAAAGAAAAATAAACGGTTAACATATAACTTTTGAAAGTATCTTGGTTATAAACACAATTTGTACTAAAAACGGGATATTTACCATGATTTTTGAGTTTTTGAGTATCCTGATATTTCGACACGGTTGCATGCGCCATGATAACGGGTCACAGGTAAAACCACGAACACAGTTTAATTATGCAGAAACATAGACCAGGAACAAATATCTGTAGATCATACAAACATTTGTTCCGCGGCGGGAATTAAATAAATAAATATTGCTGGACATTTCACACAGCGCTATCTAGCCCCAAACTTAGCAGAGCTTGTACTATGGGAACCAGATAACTGATAGAATACTTATATACATTTTTTTAAATACATACTTACAATATATAGAACAACACCCAGACAGGGAACAAATATCTGTAGATCATACAAACATTTATTCCGTGGCGGGAATCGAACCCGCTACCTCCTGCGTCTCAGCTCCTCCATTGAATCCGTAACCTGCATCTTAGCCGGTAGTTGACCACTGCGCCACGGAGGTCAGTCTTCATATTAGCTAGCATCTCTAATTCTAACACATCTCATACCTTCATGAAATATTTTATCTAGACAACGTCTTCCCTCAATAATTCTCTATGACGTCGCATAATCCGTTACTGGGTCCTCTATATCGCCGCTTATCCTATCAGGAGGTGGGGTATTTCAAGAGATTTCACCTCCGGTAATGCATTCTTCCGCATGGCGTTCTTGAATGGGCGATTAACAGTTGTATTTTTAACCAAGCGATTCTGTGGCAATCCATGGTCACTGACATATTCAATTCAATTCTTTATTTTTGACTAGCACTGACACAACATTAAATACAAGGCAGGTACATAGTCCATATTCAGTACATTATAACAAAATACAATAAAATAAGTAAAAAGGTTCACAAAAATAACACTAGTGGTTCGCCCCGAACTGAGATGTCACGAGTCTCTGATTGAAACAAAAAAATATTAAAAACAATAGTAATCTCTGACTATAAAAATAGAGCTATGAAACAATTGACCAACTCACTTAACCTATAGTTTCATTCAAATTACAGGTAACGGGAGTTCATGTTATGTGGTTATTTTTTTGGGGTACAAATTGCAATTATTCTGGATTTTCAGACTTTTATCTATATTTGTGTCTCTTAATCTACATCTCCAAATTATATCACTGTGGGGTCACTGGTGTACCCTGTGAATTTTGTCAAAGTTTAGTTTTTATTATGGCTAATAACTCAAAAACGATAAAAACTTTCCTAAAAATAAAATCGGAGTCTAAATGTACTAATAAAGACCTTTTATTTGACGTCCCATTTGACCTAATAGCGTCATTTTCATTTTTTACCCCTCTTGAACCCCAATATCTCAACAACCCCCCCATGTTTTTAGCTCATTTAGTCACACCAAAATTGTGCCATCACTACCTACCTATGTATTAAATTTCACGATGATCGGATAAACGCTTCGAAAGTTATCCTTGGACAAACAAACATACATACATACATACAATGCTGATTTGTCCAAGTTGATTTAGAGATCTCGCTTCGCTCGAACAATAAAAACATAAAATAAACATAAAAATAACAACCAGGTACTCATAAATAACACATTGAACTATGGAGACACTAAAGGTGCACAGCGTGCACTCTCGTTCAGTGTTCCATGAAGTGACAAAGTCCAGCCTTCCTGCAATGAGCTGTAGGTAGTTGTTGGAACTGCCGCGCATCCTGCGTTTCAGGAACGCCGTTCTCTTGCGCAGTATCGCTGTGAACCCGTCTTCTACCCAGACATAGGCCAGTGGATATTTATAAATGTGAGCATGAGCATATCTATGTGAGCATATTATATAATTTTTTATTTATAAAATTCATCTATTTTGACGAGGAGGATCTTAAACAAGTATAATCGCGATGTTTGTTCATACAGCGTAAATTACCGTGAGCAATCGCAGAGCTAACTGGCGATAGAATCTGAAATTCATGCCATTATGAGGCCGTGCTCTCCAATTCACCAATTCGTATATAACGAATTGGACTTCCTGCTTTTGACGATGGATTTGATACAGAAAGCTATAAGTACACAGTATTTATTTTACACACAATAACCATAATTGTATTTAATGTGTAAGTCATTATTATAAACACGGGATTTATCACGTCCCGTTTTATCGGTGTTTCGGCAGACAATGTTTCTGTTCAATTCGTGAACCTGCATCAGGGTGAATGCGCTCCACTGCGAACCACGTTCCGCCTCGCACTCAATATTTAAGTTTTTTTAATGAGTAAGTATTTGTAACTCCTGATAGTTTAAAAAACTATTTTAAGAAACCCATTTCACACTGTTCAAATGATGTATTAGATAAATTAGAATTTCTGTTTTTCTGGTTACCTGTCAAAAATAACGAGATTATTATATTTTTATCTCTCAGATAATTTGCATTGCTTGTTATTCATCACGGATGACTAGTAGAAAATGATATTTAGCATTAAGTCATCTTTATTGTTCGTTAACATTTTTTTTATAGATATTCGTTTGGCCACAACTAAAAGATGTAAAAGAAACCTTTATACTCTTACCTTAAAGAGGCCCGGATTCTTTAGGATAAACATTATGCCGACATTAAATTATTCAAAAACCAACTACACATAAAAAAACATTATATTATTATATATATAAACAGTTATAAATGGCCTCTAAAGAAGATATTTAACTACTAACGTACAGTAGTTAAATATTTTCTTTGAGAGGCCGTGCTAGGTTGCACTGTAATAGGGCTGCTAAACGCTTCCTTTCTGTTACTATAATAGTCAGCTAACGAGTAGGTGCTTTTACATTTTACACTAAAAAAAAAACACAATCAGAACAATAAGAATAAACCATAATCATTAAGTTTTGTTGTTTTGATTTAAAAAAAAAACACGAACATGTTTTTATTCAAATACCTTTTTCTTTAATGTGACGTGATAAAATTCAAATCAATCTTTTTATTTTTATTCCAGAACAATAAATCTCACCGTTATTGACTGCACCTATTGCAGCAACAGTAACAAGAGTACTACACCAGACCGTTTAGGGCGTACAGTTGGGATAAACAACGCAGGTTAAACTGTCAGTGGCCACATAGAATATTCATAGGCCTGGCTGCTGGCTTTCGGTCTGGCCACGTCTTGCGGAGCGTCGAATGTAACCAGTGTAATGGGAATGTCGGTTTTGAGACTTGCTGTTTCGATATTTTGATTTATGGTCGACTTGTGCAACGATGCCTAATCGTATTTAGTGCTTATTTGGACACTATAATGAAATTGCAAGTACTAATATCCAATACCTAGTTAATAAGTACGTGCTACCTACCACATTACATCATAGGTACATTGTACCTCTGATTTAAAAGTGTATTTTCTTTTATATGTTTATACTAGTTAACCCGGCGAACTATGTACCGGCTCGACATGCATATGACGCGGGCTGTCAATATACGTCAGCCATCATTATCTGCATCAATGTATGAGACCCTGATTTTCTTCATAATATCTTTTTGCGAGATTTTTTCCGATAGTTTAATAGTTGCTATTTGGGACGGAGACAAATACAACAAATAAATATCTTCAAAATTGGTCCAGCCGTTCTTGAGTTATATGTTCAAACAAACCCGACTTTGTTTTATATATTAAGATTGAATGGTGTGCAATAAAGGACCTATTGATTAAAACGGGTATATATCGCGTATGTACCTTTTTAATTTGTTATCCCTACGTTTCGGCCGTGTTGCAACAGGTGTGGTCACGGGTTGACTGGAGTACTTGGAGCTACCGTCGAGAAGTGATAGCAGCTGCAGCAACTACCCTCACTTGGTCTTCAGAATTAAAAATGTCCTCGTTCATGTTACGACACACTACACTAACCGTATCTACGCACTGAGACGACCGATCACGACGCGCACACCTAGCAATCACCGGGTTCCAGGACGCTGAGAGTCTATAGCCATCTTCCCGATTGAAATATTGAAATTTCTTGATTTCAATCGCTTCACGAAATAATCTTGTAATAATGGCGTTCACTAGAGAGAACCTTAGGATCATGAAGTTCAATCCAATGATTCGGTCCCGAGTCTTCTAGATGCTCTGCTATCGCTGACTTGTTTACCTGGCGATTTTTGACAGCTACGATATGCTCTTTGACACGCTCGGCTATGATACGTTTGGTTTGCCCGATGTAAGAGCGACCACAGCTACAGTCAGTATAAGGTACTTCCGATTGACCTAGAATTGTCAATTTTGGTTAAAAGCAAGGTCTTGCAGCACAAGTAAAGGAAAATTTCCAAAAAATCTAAACAGTTGAAAATTAAGGTAAACTTTGGTACTCACAAGTTTTCGCGAAAATCTAAATTTGCCCATATCTTTTTATCGTGTTGACTCAAAACCTTGATTTTTGTATACCTAATAGGGACTTCAGTATCTGGTATAAATTTCAACTTACTAGATCCACCAGTTCCTGAGAAAATTGCTGGTGACACACGGACAGACGGACAGACTGACAAGAAAGTGATCTTATAAGGGTTCCTTTTTTTAACTTTTGAGCTACGGAACCCTAAAAAGAAAGATTAATAAATTCCAAAGTCAAAGAATTATACAGAAATAGTTTTATGAGCAAAAGTTCCAAAGAAATGCAGCTCATAATTTTAAGATAAAACAATAAAATCACAAAGATCTCTCCAACTCAAAAAGAGTGAAAAAATTCACAGTTTATTCACAAAGGCGTCTAACAAACTAGCTAACTCAGATTTTCGTACCATTCTTATCCTTTGAGGGTTTTTTCCTTTGTATTGAATGGAAAACAGAACAGGTTTTTAGAGTTCTGTAGCCAAATGTGGAAACGGTGACATTATTGTTAGCTAACTCAGATTTTTGTACCATTCTTATCCTTTGAGGGGGTTTTTCCTTTGCATTGAATGGAAAACAGAGGTTTTCAGTTCTGTAACAAATGTAGAAACATTATTAGTATAGTTTCGCTATTGATCGAGCGAAGCGAGAACTCCAAATCTAGTTGGGCAAATCGGCGTTGTACGAGTATGTATGTTTGTTTGTCCGAGGATATATTTCGAAGCGTTGATTTGATCATCGTGAAATTAGATATATAGGTAGGTAGTATCAGCAGAATCCTCGTGTGACTAAATACGTTAAAAATATGGGGGGGTTGTTGATATATTGGGGTTCAAGAGGGGTAAAAAAATAAAAATAACACCGTTATGTCAAATGGGACTTCTAATGAAATGTCTTTACTATTACATTTCGACCTCGTTTTAATTTTTAGTTTAATCCTCGTAATTTTTGAGTTATTAGCCATGATAAAAACTGAACTTGGAAGAAATTCACTGAGTACACCAGTGACCCCATAATTTGGTATTTGTGTAGCTTTAGTGACACTAAAATTCTGAAATCCAGAGTTATTTCAATTTCTACCCCTAAAAAGAGTAACCACTTAACATGAACTCCCGTTGGTCAAGTTAGTTGGTTGTGCATTTCAGGGCACTATTTTGATAGTCAAAGATTACAAGTATTTTTTTTTTTTGTTTTTATGAAAGACTCGCGAGATCTTAGTTCGGAGCGAACTACTAGTTATATTTATTTATATTTAATTCAATTCAATCAATTTATTTCAGACATATATATGACCATTTATGGTTAGTTATACATTTGTTAACATAATATATTTTTGTTTCTGTAGAACTAGGCTTCGCACGCGTGGTTTGTCAATAATAACATCCTTTTACGCAGTTGGGTAAAAAGTACCCTATTTGTCAATCCCGGTCATAATCTATTTGTAACGGACGATCAAAGACGGGGAAGGATCGAATCTAGATTTGAAATGTATTAGGTAGTTATAAGATCGAATCAGATTCAAATGTTAACAGGTAGCTAAGATTGTAACAGTTTAAACTTGTAAAGGTCAAAAGAGTGAGATAGCTACATGTAAGTCCCCGTCTAACTTTGCTGGAAACTTCGATGTATTAAGAATTGTATAACATGATTTGTGAAAGCGTGAATTACGATCCCCGCACCATGGCTAGGGCGAGGAGTAGTTTTGTATAAAGATAGACCGTTTTTAAGCAGAAATTTGACCGGCTCATTCGCCTACCGCGTCCACACAGTATTCGCGCGCGCACGGACCCTTTGCTCCGAACGATCTCGGCAGCGTTTTCTTCTGGAAACGTCTGCCGAGTCCGACCCGCTGTAAAAAGTGTGCGGGGACCGCCTTCCCCCTCGAGTTCCGGACTGCGAGACAGCAGTACCCAGTACCGCGAGCCGCTAAACCCGAACGGGATTACGGTTTCGCGGTGCCGGCGTCGTCTCGCTAGTCCCCGGTCGCGCGAAGGCGAGTGCCGCAACTACGTGTTTCGTGTTTTGTGTAGTTTTGTGCCGTTTAACTCTGTTGGTTCCGTGTTGTGTGTAACCACGCGCGATGTCGGACACTAACGCCCCTTCCGGTGGGCCCGCCCGTGAAGGTCGGAGCTCCCGTAAGGACTCCCTGCTCCCGGAAACCTCCGACACATCCCTGCCCTCGAGTCGCGCGTCCAGCTCGGGCCGCGACAGCTCGGCCTCGCGCTCGCGATCCGAGATCGTAGGGCAGGTGATTGAACGCTTCTTGGAAAAGAAGAGAAAGAAGAAGCCCAGCACCCCAATGCCGCGCCCAGTGCCGGTAGGAACCCCACCCACCTCCGCGGACAAGATGCCTCCGCCAAATCCGCCCAAGCCACAGGTGATGAAGCCTCTGTCGCCCAGATCCGAGATCGACAGAAGCTACATCATCCTGGAAAGGCTAATCGAGGCAAAGTGCCTCCCCACCAAATACCTCAGCGTACTGAGGAGCACTCTTGAGGAGGACGAGAGGAACCTCTCGGCCCCAGCGACGCCCACACCCGAGGAAGCTGCCGCAGTGGAGAGGCACAAAACCCTCGAGATCCCAGACGTCCCGATCCCAGGCCTGCGTAGGAAGCGGGCCGACGACAGCCCATCGGAGGAGGAGGTGAAGCGCAGATGCGCCAAGCCCCACCCCACACCACCACTCCCGCAACGCGAGCCCAGGCCCGAACGCCCGCAGCCACCACCCAAGGACCAACAGCAGCCTTCCACATCAAAGGCTGCCTCCTACGCATCAGCTGCAGGAGCAAAAAAGGTACCTTCACCCACACTACCCACATTATCTGCCACCCCCCCACCCCCTCGGCCTCATAGCCCGGAAGGCGCGTCAAATTCCGACAAGCCGACCGCCGCTATTAAGCCGAGGTACCCCCCACTAGTAGTGGAAGTACTACCCAACTGGGCCACCCACTTTAGAGCGCTTAAGGAGCGCCTAGGCCACCCACCAAATGCCCGCCCGTACGGAAAAGGAGTAAGATTCTCGCCAGCGACCGGAGAAGAATACCGCACCGTACAGGCGTACCTGACCACCATAGAGCGTACGGAAAAAGTCGTTTGGTTTTCGTACGCTCTCCCCGAGGAGCTTAATCTTAAGGTGGCAATCCGGGGACTCCCCGCCGACACCCCAACCGAGGAAATAGAGGGCGACCTCCGCCGGTTAGGCTTCGAACCGGAGGCCATACGGGCCGTCCGCCCATCCAAAGGTCGCCCAGGGTGCATATTCTTCGGCACCCTGAAGAAAACCCCCAACCTCACCCCGGACATTTATAATGTGACGGAGCTGCTAAACATGCCCGGGGTGGTAATAGAAAGCTGGAGGGGTAAAAAGGGCCCCGCCCAGTGTCACCGCTGCCAAGCCTTCCGGCATAGCAGCCACAATTGCCACCGACCACTCGCCTGTGTACGGTGCGGAGGACCGCACTTCGCGGGCGACTGCCCCCGACCGCGTGAAATGCCCCCAACGTGCATAAACTGCGAGGGGGCGCACACCGCCAACAACAAGACGTGCCCGGTCTATAAAAAGGAGGCGAGGAACAAGAGGGCGGGCACCACGGCCCATACCACCGCATCCGCGGCCCCCCATCGAGGAGGTAGAAGGGAGCGCTCTGCGAACAGCGGAGCTCAAAACCCCGCACTCCCCCAGACCCAGACTCAGACTCGGCCCCCGGCCCCATACACACCCCTCCACCACACGGTGAAGGAGACCGCGGGCCAGTCGCTGATGGCCCCAGCGAATAACCCGCAGACAGGGAAGGCCACCAAAAAGAGGAGGAGGAGGACCAAGCGGGTGAGAGTGACAGAGGACCTCTCATCCTCAGACTCAGACGCTCCCCCATCAGGGCCCCCACAGCCCCCTCGGACCGATCTGCCAGCGGTGATCGGGAAACGGACTCCCAGGCCAGGAGCCCTCCCGACCCCCGCCCCCCAGGAACAGGAACACCACCCACTGAGCCAGCACTCCAACCCGCAACCACCACCACCGCAACAACCCAAGCGCAGGGGGGGGAAACCGCACAGACCTGCACCCCTACCGCCCAAGACCACTCACCGTTACGACAGCGACCGGTTGGAGCTGCTGGACACGGCCCTACAAATCTTGCAGGAGGTTCTGCAAACCCTACGAACGGGGGGAGACCCGATCCCAATAGTGCTCAGCGGGATCGGGAAACTCTTCAAGGTAGGGAGTTGAGAATCCTGTTCTGGAACGCTCGGGGCCTCATAAGTAAGAGCAAAGGAAACAAAACCTTGCTACTGAGGCCCCTACTGAAAGAGCAGAACATAGACGTGGTTCTCATCAGCGAGACCCTCCTCAAGCCATCAGACAAGCCAAAGTTCCCGGGCTACCACATCTACC
Source organism: Philereme transversata (assembly GCA_963924445.1). Taxonomy (NCBI): domain Eukaryota; kingdom Metazoa; phylum Arthropoda; class Insecta; order Lepidoptera; family Geometridae; genus Philereme; species Philereme transversata. The sequence continues at coordinate 3,725,411 of OZ004347.1, forward strand.
GAAGGGACGACCAGAACGCGGAAGGAAGATGCATCAGGGGCCTGCTCGTCCTGGTGAGGAGACGCCTGATACACCAGCCGCTCCCAGAGCTGGATTTGAGGTCCATGAAGGCACTGGGGGTTGAGATCTGCATAGACGGAACACCCATCCAAGTCCACTCCATCTACCACCCCCCAGGAACGCCCCTAGCACATATGGACCTCCAAAAGCTGCTGCCAACCGCACCGGGACGCCCAATCATAGCGGCCGGGGACTGGAACTGCAAGCACAGGAACTGGAACTCGAACACCAGAAACAGAGACGGGGGTATCCTCCAGCAATACACGGATACTCACGGCTACGAGGTCGCAGGCACTGATACGCCTACCCACTATCCAGAGATAGCCAACCAACTCCCAGACGTCATCGATCTCGCAGTCCACGCACAGCTGCCTCAACACCCAAAGCTGGAGGTACTCCTGGACGAACTGCAATCGGACCACCAACCAATCCTGATGGTTGTGGAAACCAGCCCGGCCGCCCTAAAACCTCCTCCACCAAGACCTGGAATCAACTGGGCCTTGTTCTCAGAAGCCCTACACACCGCAACCCCCACAAGGCCAGTGAAAAACCCCGCAGATGTGGACAAACTGGCCGGGGAGATCACGAGCGCAATCCAAAGGGCACTTTCCGAAGCCTCACTACCGCCACGTCAAAACAGACTCACCAAAACACCGGCACACCTGACCAGACTTCTCTCAGAGAAACGTAGGCTGAGGAAAGAGTGGCAGAGAACAAGGGACCCACGTCTGAAAACCAAACTGAACGCCCTCTGCGACGAGGTGAAGGCAGAGCTGCAAGAAGACAAAGCCAAGGAATGGGAGAGAAGGATAGATGACGCCACAGATGACTGGGCATCACTCCACAAACTCTGTCGACAGCTGAGGAACACACCAACCCCGATTCGACCTCTCAGACACCAAGATGGTAACCCCAGATACCGAGCTGAAGACAGAGCGGAAATCTTCGCAGATAGCCTTGAGGCACAGTTCAAAAACAATCCAGACAAAGACCCGGCACACACAATAGAAGTGGAAGCCTTTGTCGAAAACTACCTCAAGGCTGATACCCAGGAGGCAGACACCGCAGAAGGTATTTTCTTCTCTCCCGGGCAAGTCCAACGGGCCATACGTCGGACAAAGCCAAGGAAGGCACCCGGCGAAGACAATATAACGAACGCTGCCATCCGTCACTTCCCCCCCAAAACGATCGCCTCCGTGACCCGGCTCTTCAACGGGATCATGCGAAGCGGTCACTTCCCCTCCCCCTGGAAATCCGGCCGGGTTATCATGATACCGAAACCCGGCAAAAACATCCTGCTCCCAGAGAGCTACCGTCCTATCACCCTCCTTCCCAGCCTATCGAAACTGTTTGAAAAGCTCCTCCTCACCCACATTAATCCCTATATCCCCCCGCGTCCAGAACAATACGGATTTCGGTCTGAACACAGCACGACGCTCCAATTGACTAGGGTACTGCATCACCTCACCACCGCCTACAACAGGCGCGAACACTCAGTCGCAGTATTCCTGGATATGGAAAAAGCGTTCGACCGAGTCTGGCACGCGGGACTCCTCTACAAGATGGCTACCTCACCAATACCGCAGAAGGTGGTGAAGGTAATAGCGTCGTTCCTACATGGCCGCAGCTTCTCAGTGCGCGTGGAGCAAGCGCTCTCCTCCAGACGACCCATCGAGGCGGGAGTACCGCAAGGCAGCTGCCTCTCCCCTGTGTGTTACTCACGATACACTGATGACATTCCCATCACCGAAGACGCTCTGTTGGCCCTTTACGCGGACGACGCAGCATACATCACCAAGTCAATGAACCTCAACCACGCCGCCACCAAAATGCAAAGGGTCCTAACAGAGCTCCCCGCCTGGCTTACTAAATGGAGACTGAGTGTCAACGTGAGTAAAACACAGGCGGTGGCATTCTCGAAGAGGCTCACCCTGCCGCCGAAGCTCACTCTGGAGGATCAACCCGTGGCCTGGTCGCACACGGCGAAATACCTGGGAGTAACTCTAGACCGCAACCTCACGATGAGAAAGCACGCAAGGGACGTCCGCGGTCTAGCGAGCGTAACCCGAGCGCTACTCAAGCCCGTCCTGCAGTCCAACATTCCGCTCCGAATGAAGGTTGGATTGTATAAGACGTACGTCCGCCCGCGTCTCACATACGCGGCCCCCGCGTGGTATGCTTTGCTAGCCAAAGGCCACAGAAAGATACTGCGAAGTCAGCAAAGCCTATGCCTCCGGACGATCGTAAACGCGCCACGGTACGTTCGAAACGCCACCATACAGCGGGACCTGAAAATTGAAAGTCTGGATCAATTTATAGGCCGCTTAGCGACCAGGATGTTCGAGCGCCTAGATAACTCCACTTACTCTCATCTGCGAGAACTGGCCCCTCTCGCAGAAAGGCCACCGAAGAGTAAGCCGTACCCGCGGGAACTGGCCACAGACACTGACGACGACCAGGCGTCGTCAGATAGGGGTATCCCTCCCTCATCCCTTCCCCCTACCCATCTTCCTTTGAAGGTACCTGCGCGGCGACTGTCCGAAGATCCTCCCTGCGGAGTGAGCATCGGGCGGCCAGTAACGCGTGAGTAGCAAACCTGAGGCTCCGCGAGCCGACCCGATGACCCCCCCGTTGAAACGGGGGGCGGTAAGAACTCCGCAGGAAAGGGCCAAAAAGCCCGGCACTGCATCCCCCACACCGGCTTCGCCGGTGTGTGAGACGAAGACACGTCCAGAAATTTGTGATCATTCAAGAACGCGATTTATACCTTGTAAACTAGCAACTAAGAAGAAAAATAAATACAGTCCACTTTTGCACCGAGTCTATCAATGAAGCCTGGGTAGGACCTCTACAAGTTTTGGTCCTCCGACCCGGATAAGCCGTTCCTGCGACGACCGGACCAGTTGTTCCTGCGGAGCCGGCAAGACCCGCTCCACTGGGTTTCAAGAAACAGTTACATCGTATAACCACTGAAGAGACGGCGCGGGCTTGAAGATCACCCAACGGTGCGACGAGCATCGTTGTCAAGACCGGCGCAAGGGCACGGGGTGCCTGAAGATCACCCAACGGTGCGACGTGCGACGTTGTCAAGACCGGCGCAAGGGCACGGGGTGCCTGAAGATAAGCCCGCGTCCGTTGAAGACAACCGAACGAGGACGTCACCCGAAGAGTGAAGACCCCCCACCCCCTCACGTGGCTGGTCCACGGCCCGTTTATTCCGGCCACCTAACGGTGCCAAACGGTCGGAATAGCGGGTAAACGCCTTAGGGCGGTTTTTAGTGTTAGTGTTAGGGACCGCTAGGTAGGTAGGGGCATCAAGTGCTGAAGAAGATGACCACCAGGAGCCCACCAGTGACGAGGGGGAAGAAGGCTGCACTTCGCGTCTACGAAGACTACCCCGCGTCCCCGTCCGAACCCGCGCTTCCGAATGCTCCCGTTGAGCCGCGACCCGCCGAAGCGGGACCCTCCTCCGCTCGCGTAGCGTCAGAGACGACCGCGCCCGCGCCCGCGACCGAGGTAGCACTGCGAGTGACCACACACGCCGAGCCCGAACGCCGGCGTGCCCCGTCCGTCCGCTCGCAACGCTCCAGCGCCAGCGCGATAGCAAGGATACGGCAAATTGAATTTGAAGCTGAAGAACGACTGGCCGAGATTAAGAGGCAAGAGCTCCATATTCAAGCGGAACTTATAAGAAAGAGGTTGATTGCCGAAGTCGCTACAATACGGGAAGAAGATGAACAAGAAAGCATCCAGGGCACGGGTGCACGGAACGGAGCCCTAGACACAGAACACAGAATAGAGGACTGGCTCCAACGCCATCATAAACGGGGGGAGCCAGAACAAGTGACGGATCAGGATACCAGGTATCTCTCATCGACCACGAGAGAACAGAATACGGAGCGGTATCCTCCGATTACGAACAATCGGGTCACTTTTGAACCAGAACAACTGCGAGACAGATCACTCACGCCGGACCGAACGCGAGACAGAGGGATTGATCGGTTAACGGAAGCCATAGAGAAGATGGCTCACCGTAGACCACCTCCGAGACAGACGTACGACCTACCTGTATTCGGAGGTGCTGCGGGGGATTGGCTACCGTTCAAGGCAGCCATGAAGGAATCGACGACCATCCACAAGATCTCATCGGCTGAGAATCTAGCGAGGCTTAGAACATGCCTGAAAGGCGAAGCCCGTCAAGCAGTGTCGGCTTTGTTATACACTGCAACCGAACCGGCAGTTATAATGAAGACTTTGGAGCAGTGTTACGGTCGCCCAGAGATGATTATAGACAACGCGTTAGAAGAGATTAAGAAGCTACCGCGACTGGGCGCGACCGCAGGCGAATTAAACGCTTTCGCCATCAAACTACAGAACGTAGTAACCGCCATCTCTTGTATGGACCAACGCGGCTACCTGCAGAACCCGATGTTTGCGCGACAGGTAGCCGAGAAGTTGACACCGCACATTCGATCAAAATGGTGCGACTATGCAGAGGAATTTGGCAGCCGAAATGAACCAGAAATATTGACGCTGTCCCAGTTCCTGATGAGAGAGGCAGATCGCGCAATGCGATACGCGTATACAGCTACGCCTTCGCAGAGCACTTCAAAGGCCCGACCCATAGAGCAGCGACCCAGGGTGAACGAACGAAATCGTGGGTCGGTGTACGCTACACAGAACGCGGCATCGGAGGAGGAAGCCTCAACGAGACGGAACGCAGCAACGGACAAGAACGAGTGCCGTTGCTGCGGGGGCGACCATAGAACCGTCGAGTGTAGAAGGCTCACGGCGATGCCAGTAGACAAGAGATGGGAATGGGCCAAAGAGACAGGCATATGTTTTCGCTGTCTGAGCAGCAAACATAGACGCTTTATGTGCAAGAGCAAGCGATGCGGAGTAGGTGAATGCACACGTCCGCATCACGCACTGTTACATGCGCCGAAAATAAGGAACGAGGGTGCCAGTGAGCAGGGCCAGACCGAGGAATTAGCCATCACTGCATCTGCGCATGTAACAGCAAGGAATCAAGTCCTACTGAAGGTGTGTCCAGTCGTGATTAAGGGCAGTAACGGCATGGAAATGAATACGTATGCGTTACTGGACGAAGGATCAACGATAACTCTGATCGATGAAGAGATCGCCGCGATGATCGGAACGGAAGGCCCGACAAAAGCCTTGAACATCGTGGGGGCTACGACTAGTCAGAGGGAACCCGAGAGCCGGGTAGTGGATATCGTGATCCGAGGACACAAGTCGGACTCACATCGGATCACAGCGCGCACTGTGAAGAACCTGACCTTAGGAAATCAACTCGTCAGTACCGATGTGTTAAAATACGCGCACTTAAGGAAACTCCGTCCAGAAGCCGTGTGCTATGCGTCAGCGAAGCCACGCATACTCATCGGGGCCGACAACTGGCATCTTATTGTGACGAGGAAGCTTCTGACAGGGAAGAGAACCCAGCCAGCTGCATCACTAACGCAGCTGGGATGGGTAATCCATGGATCAATCCCCAGGAGCACAATAAGACAGCAGGAGACGGTACTACACGTCCATACGTGCCAAGGTGTCCAGAACGGACATACTTTGAACGACCAAGACGAGGAATTAAGCAAGCTCGTGAAAGCACACTTTGAGATAGATGCTTTGGGCGTTTCAATTAAAAGAAAGCCAAACGCAAAGGATGAGCGGGCTCAAAGCATTTTCGACAGAACAGCGAGACGAGTGAACGGTCGTTTTGAAGTGGGACTACCTTGGGCCAGCGATGAGGTGAAGATGCCGCCCAGCTACGACATGGCCATACGACGCTTACATGGGATCGAACGTAAGATGGACAGATCGCCGGAGTTTAGAAGTGCATACACCGCGCAAGTGGAGAAGCTGCTAGAAAAGGGATATGCAGTAAAAAGCGAGGAGGAACAGAGTCAGAACGAACGTCTCTGGTTTCTCCCTCACTTCGCGGTGACAAACCCCAACAAGCCGGGGAAGTTTAGAATGGTTTTCGATGCAGCCGCGCGCGCTAATGGAACATGTCTCAATGACGCGCTGCTGGACGGACCAGATCTACTACAGACATTACATGGCGTCTTGTTTCGCTTCAGAACGAAGCCGATCGCGGTCACTGCGGACATTCGGGACATGTTCCTGAGGGTGACCATACGACAAGAGGACCGTACAGCCCAACACTTTCTATGGCGCGGCGACAACCGAACAGATCCACCGCAGAAGTACACGATGAAGTCCATGATATTCGGAGCGAGAAGTTCTCCATTTCTGGCTCATAGCGTCAGGAACAGGAACGCGAAAGATCACGAGCGGACACACCCGCTAGCGTTTGACGCTATAACTCGGAACCACTACATGGACGACTGGGTGGACAGCTTTGAAACGGAAGAGATAGCCGCCAGAGCTATAGCACAAGTACAAGAGGTGCATCAACAAGCGGGTTTTGAACTTGCAAGCTGGAGCTCAAACCGTGAAGGCTTACTGGATAGTATTACCCCGGAGAACCGAGCGCATGCACCAAAAGAGCTAGCGGCCAATGCACATGTATATGGCAAGACATTGGGTATTCTTTGGATTACCGACACGGATGAACTCACCTTTAACACTGCCATGCCTCGCGTACCTGAAGATGTTAAGAATGTGGCACGAACGCCAACGAAGCGGGAGGCATTGGGTGCAGTTATGTCGTTGTTCGACCCACTAGGCCTGCTGAGTCCATACACGATTACGGCGAAGATCATGTTACAAGAGTTGTGGAAAAAGAACGTGGATTGGGATGAACCTTTGCCAGCCGAGGAGGCGGCGACATTTTTTGAATGGCAAAATAATTTACGCTACGTCGCCGACCTAAGACTGCCGCGATGTTACGACGCAAGACCAGACATAATACAGCGACAACTTCATGTTTTCTGTGACGCCAGCGAGCAGGCGTTCGCTGCGGTCGCGTTTTGGCGAAATGTCAGCCAAGACGGCGTGAGCATCGCTATAGTAGCAGGAAAGGCAAAGGTTGCGCCACTAAAGGCACAGAGCATACCACAAATGGAGCTGCAGGCTAGCTTAATCGCCGCTAGACTTGCCGCGGAGATTGTCAAAAGCCACGACTTAGAAACAAATGTAACATTTTGGAGCGACTCAAAGACGGTGCTACATTGGATTAGGAACGACGAAACGAGATTCACTCCGTACGTGGCGCACCGACTCGGGGAGATAGCAGAGTTAACTCGCCCAGAACAATGGCGGTGGGTGCCCACAGCGCTTAACGTAGCAGACGACGCAACGCGATCGAGGAACACTCAGCTACGGAGCGACGATAGATGGTTTACGGGACCGGCGTTTCTATTTGAAGACGAAGAACGTTGGCCTGTAGAGGTTTCATCGCCACCAGAACAAGACGAAGAGAGAACATGTGCAGCGCACGTGAGCCAGGGATCAACGCTCATCGACATGAGCAGGTTCTCATCCCACGAACGGTTAGTTCGCACGCTGGCCCACGCGCTCACATTTTTAAAGAAATGTCGACGACGCGGTGGGCAGCTTGGGATGGGAGAACTGCGGGAGGCAGAACGCCTGCTCATCAGAGACTCGCAGCGAGCATGTTTCCCTGACGAAGTCCAGCGCCTGAAGAAAGGGATGAGCGTCGATCGAACGAGCAGGCTGTACCAACTCGACCCTAAGTACGGTGACGATGAAATAATAAGGCTGAGCGGTAGGATCAACGCCGCTACAGTACCGGATCACCTGAAGGATCCACCCATTCTGGACGGAGCGCTCCGCTTATCACGTCTATTGATCAGGCGGGAACATGAGAAGAATAAGCACGCGGGCAGAGAACAGATCGTGAATAATCTGCGCCAGCGATTTTGGATACTGCGGTTGCGTCCGGCGGTCAGAACGGTTCTGAACGATTGTACGCTGTGTAAGATAAGGAGAGCGAACCCAAAGAAGCCAGTAAAGGGTGACCTGCCGAGGATGCGCCTAGAGATGAACACGAGGCCGTTCACTAACTGCGGCATCGATTGTTTCGGCCCCATGTGGGTGGCGATCGGGCGGCGCCGTGAGAAGCGATGGGGTATGCTCTTTACGTGTCTAGTAACGAGAGCTATACACGTGGAGCTTATAGCGAGTCTCAGCACCGACTCGGCTATTATGGCTATCAGGCGAATGGCTGCCCGACGGGGGACTCCTCGTACAATCGTGTCAGACAATGGAACGAACTTCCACGGATCGGAAGTGGAACTAAGAAAGGCGTACGATGAGTGGCTCCCAGGCCTAAAAGAGTACGCACTCAAAGAGCGGATCGAGTGGCGGTACATCGACCCTGGTGCGCCAAACCAGGGGGGAGCCTGGGAGCGAATGATAAAAACGGTGAAGAGAGCCCTAGCCATCACCTTAAATGAACGTGCCCCGCGAGAGGAGGTATTGAATACGCTAATAACAGAAATCGAGCACACCGTAAACTCGCGGCCTTTAACGCATGTACCCGTGGACCCAGAGGAAAAGGAAGCTTTAACGCCGAACCACTTTTTATTGGGGACGGCAGTAGGTTTGCCATATGTGGGAGACTGCGACGTAGCCGACAGAAGGACGTGGCGCGCCGCACAAGCTCTGGCAAACTCTTTTTGGAAGCGCTGGATCGACGAGTACTTGCCTACGTTGGCGCCGCGAGGCGACGTCAGAAGACAGCAAGAGAACATCAAAGAAGGGGACGTCGTCATAATCGCGGACGGTTTGCTACCTCGGAACGTATGGCCGCGGGGCCAGATCGAGCGCGTGATTACGGGTCCGGACGGAGTAGTTCGGAGCGCTGAGGTGCGGACGCGGGGAGGCGTTTTCCGGAGGCCAGTGAGAAGGTTGATCGTCCTCCCGATTGAATAAGAAGGCTGCGAGGATCTGCGCCGGGGGGAGACTGTAACGGACGATCAAAGACGGGGAAGGATCGAATCTAGATTTGAAATGTATTAGGTAGTTATAAGATCGAATCAGATTCAAATGTTAACAGGTAGCTAAGATTGTAACAGTTTAAACTTGTAAAGGTCAAAAGAGTGAGATAGCTACATGTAAGTCCCCGTCTAACTTTGCTGGAAACTTCGATGTATTAAGAATTGTATAACATGATTTGTGAAAGCGTGAATTACGATCCCCGCACCATGGCTAGGGCGAGGAGTAGTTTTGTATAAAGATAGACCGTTTTTAAGCAGAAATTTGTGATCATTCAAGAACGCGATTTATACCTTGTAAACTAGCAACTAAGAAGAAAAATAAATACAGTCCACTTTTGCACCGAGTCTATCAATGAAGCCTGGGTAGGACCTCTACACTATTTATATACCAAATTTCATCGAAATCGGTGCAACCGTTTAGTCGTGAAAATGTAACAAACAAACAGAAATACAGACAAAGTTACTTTCGAATTTATCATATTAGCGATGCATGTTCTGTGTTCATACATTATATATTTAGTTTTATGTTTTAAAATACATTATATTAAAGTAAGAAACATTTATTTATTTAAAAATATAAACGCCAACACATAAGTACAATTAAATTATTAATTAATTAATTAACACAACATAGTTTGTCAGTGGTTAAGTTAGATTTTTTGTTGTTATGTTTTATTTTTAACTTTTACTGTGTGGCTTTGAATATAAATCTTCGGAACCCTATCTTAGCATGGCTCAACACCTCTTGACCAGTTTTATTTGGAAAGTGATTTGGTTTGCAGCAGGCTTTTAGAAAGGTATTGGTTTCGACGGGCTTTTAATGTTTCTCTTTGTTGTGGAAAATGCTGCATTCACACAACACAATTTCATAAAATCTTGTATTTACTCTAATATTGTTACTTGTATATAGTAAAAAATAGAATTGTTTATCAATGATCTTAAACTGTTACAAAGTTACTACGAAAATATTTTATTTTATACGAATTTTTCATAGAAAAATAATCCCAACTAAACCTCCCGAGAATATCCAGTACACGATTTTCCAATCGCATATACTCTCTAATTTCTTATACCCCTCAAAATATCCGTGAGAATGGAACCAGGTGGTCCATCTTTTCCCAAAGTACCCTTTAACTTCCTCGCAGATTCGCTGAAAATAGATCAGGCGGGCACAAGTAGAAAACACCAACTTATCAAATACCAACATTAAATATAATATAGATTAGACTAGATAATAAAGGCGCCAGTGGATAAAAAAATCAGGGCTCTCTCTCTCTCAGGACTCAGACGTCATCTTGGGGTAAAGTATCTTTCTTTCAGTTTAAGTACAGAATTTGTTTGGTAGTTCCGGAGATGATCCATTACATATAAAGTTACAAATTATACCTCTATAAAATATTAGTTGGTAAATTAGTACAGATTTTTGTCAATATATTAATAGAAAAACTTATATGATCTGTTTACAATGTGACTGATGATATGATGAGACGGTGGACGGGTGATGAGCCGCTGTCAATTCATACAACATTATAATATATTTAGTAGTATATTAGGTACTAATTCGCATAACAGGTGTCACAGGCGGATTGAGTACTATGTTGTCTTGCTTATGTCAGAGTTGGTACTGTCTTGTGTATAAAAGTTACGTATAATATCGATGAATGTGAGTACCCAGACCAAACTTGCACGGTTTTAAAGTAATATTAAGGTTAAATGTTCTTATTTGTAATAAATAAATAAACAATAATAAAAAAATATGATTCACATGAAGTGTCAATTTCGACCCCCGGGCAACCCATATACTTATTTTTAGGATACCTGGTATCTTCCTCCTTCGGACAAAGGGCGGAAAAATTAAACTTATAGAGTTTTAGTTGTCTTACCAGTACTTGATAAGGTTTGCATTGTTACAGCGTGCTCCTAGACTATTGCAAGTTTAAGGAAAGAGTGTTTTATTCTTTTCAGTAAAATATTTCTGATGCCATCTTGAATTCTTACAAAACGCTAAGATAAAAGTTTAGCTGCAAAGTAAAGTTCACTGTTTTATTTTTCAATCTTTGAGACTGACTAGACAAAGCATTTTTATTCAATTAGCATTATCAATTTAATTTTATTACTTGCTTCTCATAAACTTGTATCTTACCCAAGATAATGATACATTATATTTCTATTAAATGTGGCTAAATTACAAGATGTAAAGTTTTAGTTCAGGTCCAATACATTTCGTTTATGCTGACTTACCTGTGCAGGATGAAATTAAAAGGGCTTGAGAATAATATAAAACCTGTATTTACTTACCTGTACTTACTTTTAAGTTTACTTTCTTAAAATAAAAATACACAAAATATAGATTTTTCTTGATCTACGATTCGTAAATATCTATTATAATTATTTCTTAGCCCGACTTGCACAACTATCCCTAAAAGTAATTAGCTACTAAACATGTTTAACTTTGACGTATTTGTACGATTTGACGATACTCTAAATCATATTTAGCCATTAAATACGATAAGGCATCGTTGCACAAGCCTTCCCCTATAAACCTTACCCTTCATCTATAAAAACTAAATGACGCATTTATTTATTTTTTACTAGCTGTTGCCCGCGATTTCCTGCGCGTTACCTAGAAATAACGCTAAACTCGCTGTTGCAACTTGACTTGCCACCCCATTTTCCAGGTCCCATGGCATCTGATATATGGGATAAAAAGTAGCCTACCTGTTAATCCAGGGTACAATCTACGTACATACTAAATTTCATCGAAATCGGTTCAGCCGTTACGACTTGATTGAGTAACAAACAAATAAATAAACAAACATTTAAACTTTCGTATTTATAATACTAGTGGGATCTATTTGTTGGCAGCAGCTCTTTCTTCTGCTTCCTGTGCTAACTCCTCAAGCCTCTGCATGATCTTCTGACGTTTCTTCTCTTGAGGAGTTTTGGACCACCATACATCTGCAGCAGCATCCTTAAAAGAAACAGCAGTACTTAAATTCTTCTATTTATATTTATTAACATTAATTATTAACAGAAATAATTGACTTAATATAATCACTAAATGTTGTCATTACAATACTAATACCACAGCCAATGATAACAAGTATGCCGTTGCTATGGTCATTGACATTGAAACATACAATGGCAGAGTTTGGAGAACTAAACAGTTTGTAAACTTACATGTTCTGCAAAAACTGGCTCCCTGGAACTGAGCTGAACTGCCACTTCATGAGCTGTGAGGGCACGAATCTTGAGCTGGAGTCTTCGTTTAGTTGTCAGCACTGCTTCTAATGCTGCTAGCAGTGTTCCTGAAATAAATAAGTTTTTACTTTAAAAATTACTTTTTCAAAACAAGCTTTTATAAAATTCGTAATTGGAACCGCAAGCAGATTCAAATGAGCCACTAGTAGCCTACTATCAGATGTTACTACCATTCAGAAGTTCCGTTGTCTAGCATCCGTCTCCATCATGAGACCTCCGTGGTACCATATTATTGCATTGTCACCGAAGTTACATATGTATTCCAAATTTCAGTTTAATCGGTTGAGGGAAACGGGTTTAAAATTCAGTAGCAAGATTTCACCCGGACAAACATACATACATTGCAAGTTAATTGTTAAAGTTAAATTGGCTGACCATCTGAGAAAATATTTCTTGTACCTTGAAGATTTTATCATCTTCAGGCCGGTTAAAAGAATAGTGAATCATTTATTAGACTTTGCATAGATTGACTCCTTTTAAACACATAATGAGTACTTAACTCAGTGAATTGTAATGATAAAAATGTCATACCCATAGTATATGAATCTGACACCCTCGCTAAGCAAGATATCTCCAATCTAGGAGACAGTGCATGTGCTCTGTGCAGCATCTTCTGCCACATGAGCGAGACGCTGCCGTAGTCTGGAGTTGGTATGTGGATCAGTTTCTGGTAACACTGGAAGAGAAGCTTCTGTTCCGCGTCCCAGGGGGAACGGGAAGTGCCGATAAAAATTACCCGTTCCTCGTTAGAAATTCCTGCAGACAAATAGCAATTTTTTTGGTCGTGTTTATTTATGTTCGTAAAGTTTATGTTCATTTGGGTATGCTAAATCATTTGGCAAAAGTTCTCTTTTAGACTCTCTAAACTTGTAAAGGTTTGCGTAATATGGTTAAAAAATAGGGTTTTTATTTTTTATTTTTATTATTTTCAGGAAACTTACAGCTAGGTACACAGAAAAACTAATTATATTAAAATACATGCAAAACAAACATGTATGCTTAGGGCCAATTACAAATTTCCACATTTAATTTTAAAAAAGATTAGCTAAAACACAGTTACCGTGGACGAAAATCGTTTGAAATTACAATAATTCATGAAAGTTTAGGTGGAATAATTATTATTAAAGAATTTATCCGCAAGCAAGCGTTTTAACTTGCTTGTCGAAGTATTGAATAGATCAATATCTGCATCTGCCAAAGTGTTAAGCGAGGCGCTTGCTCGAATAATAAATGCGTTCTGTCTGTAATTGGTTTTAACTAACGGAACGTGCAAAATGTGCGGTCTCCTTATTCTGACTCTATAAGTGCGCAGTCCCAGTAGCTCCAGTAACTCAGAGCAGTCAACCCTGCCATTTGCAATGCTCAAAAGATACGACAAATCGGAATTTTTTCTACGTTCATACAGGGAAGGAAGTGAAATTTTCGACACCTAGTTATATAATCAGGAAGATAAACTTTTGCACGAAACTGCAAGTAGCGCAAAAATCTCTTTTGTATTCCTTCTAAACGTGTAGAATACACGTCATAGCAGGGATTCCAGACTTGAGAGGCAAACTCCAAGTGACTACGCACATACGCGCAATACAGGATTTCGATGGTCTTAATGCTTGAAAATTCAGAAGACATTCTAAAACACGAGGTGCTTTGTTCACAATGTTATCAATATGATCGTCAAATAGAAGTTTACTGTCAAACAAAACACCAAGGTCCCTAACTGTGTTTACCCTTGTAAGAGGTAAGTTGGGTAAGGTATAGTTGAACTTGATAGTAATGGGCTTACGTGTAAAAGAGCAGACATTGCACTTGGAAATATTTAAATCTAACATATTATTTATGCAGTAATTTTGAAAACGGATTAGATCGTCCTGCAAATGATATGCATCATTAATAGTGTCAATTTTGTGTAGGATTTTCATATCGTCTGCATAAAGAAGAATTTTTGAATAAATGAAGCATCAGGAGATGTCGTTCACAAAAAGTGTAAAAAGCAAGGGGCCCAATAAAGATCCTTGAGGAACTCCTGAAGGGATGTACATTGGCAATGAAGAATACCCGCTAAGAACGATCGTTTGACTTCTGTTTTGGACATAAGACGTGAACCACCTGAAAAGGTTCCCTCTGATGCCCATCTGTTGCAGCTTCTTTAATAAGACTAAGTGATCAATGCGATCAAAACATTTGCTGTAGTCAGTGTAAATTATGTCTACTTGCGAGGGTTCCGAATTTTCATAAGAGGTTCATAAGTAAAACTATTTATTTACTATCTGTAACAACTTTTTAACCAGGTGGAAGCAATAACCGAATTCAGTATTGAAATGTTCATGGGGATCAAATTAAATTATCTCTATTTGGTTAATTTTACTTATGCACCCAGAATAATATTACAAAGATGTTATAATGTCAAGAATGAGCTAAAACATAAAACTAAACCATTCTTAGTTGGGCTACCTTTGATAATCTTCACTAAATCCTTCTTTAGTCTCTTCGGATCTGTTTTATCAGTCTTTGGGATTTTCTTTACAAACGGCTTATCTGCTTCGTCCATCCAAATCACTGACGGCTGCAACAGTCTTGATACCTTCATCACCAAGTGAATAAGCATGATAAGTCCGGATTTTCCTGGATATTTTCCTACTATATTCGCTGGAGTTAGGTCAAAGAGCATAGCCCCAAGTTCTGTGCAAACTGCATGAACTAGCATTTTCTTTCCGCTCCCTGGTGAACCTTAAAAAAGGATACATTGAAAGTTAATAATCTTTTTGCAGTTATGAATTAATATCCTCGTCATCAACTTAACGCAGTGGTACTGCCACTGGTGAGCGTTTTTTGTATCTTTTAATACAGAGTGTTAAATAGCAAACATAATAATTCTGCGATGCATCTTAATAGTGATACTGTGTGTGTATAAATACTGGTGCTGCTTTTTGATAAAATCGTAAATTTACAAAAATAAAATATTTCTTAAGAATAGAAACTCTTAGGTGATAAAATTAAATAGAACCTACCTGAGATAAGAACTGATCTTATTATAGGAGCACTATTTCTAACATGTTCTGAACCTAAAGGAATAATGCAATACTCCTTAACTAGCTGCCGAATGTCTCCCAAACAAGGAGAGGCCTCTGCACCTTCGTTCCTCCAAGCTGAGCCAACGTAGCACTTCTCGCCAATAAAGTCATCTATTTTGACCAGTGGGTAAGGTTTGATGATTCCGTTTGAGACCAATTCCTCGAATAAAGATTCGGTTGTTCTGTCTGGGGTGAGGTCTTTCTCCTTCTTCTTTTTATCTTTTTTACGACGGGCCTGTAAAAAGATTTGAGTAATTGATTAATAGATTGGAAGTTTATAGAAAAAACAAATTGATTAGATATTCGACATTAATTAAGCAACTTTACATAGTGTTTTCGAATTTTCTCTTCTAGACTATTTTGTTGTGAATGATAACTAAATCGGGGGATACGGTTTGGTGTTGCAGCTACATATCTATCATCTCCATCCAAAATTTAATCACACCACTGGATAATTAAAGGATCAAAGATATCGTTACGTTACGTAATGACTGTGACCCACTGCACGCGGTGGGAAGTGAGAGGGAAGCACCGCCATTTTGAGGTTATTTCGCTGTGTTTCGAGATTTCCATTTAGTATGCCCCGAATGACTTTTTAATGTTGAAACATGATAATAACATTAATAAAATAGCGTATTTTATATTTTGTATACAACATATTACCTGTTATGTACACGTATTCACGTACAACACATGGCCGTTTCCATGACACAGCCACACCCCATTTTTTCAACAAGACCAGAATAACCTTTGTGCCCAGTGATGTTTTTGTAGACTGAATTTAAAATAACGTTGCTTAGAACCACTTTTTTATATTTACAATAAATTATGCTACTAACTTTTTTTGGTGGCTTCTTAGACTTTTTTCCTTTTATAGCTTTATCTTTATCATAAGCAGCCTGCAGTAACTCAAGCTCACTTCTCATCAGTTCATCAACAATGTTTCGGGTTTCTAGCTCTAGCTTAGCCATTTTATCTCTTTCAATCATGTCTTTATAGTATCTTTCGTGGGGATTATCAGGATCATCTTTGAACTTCCAAATGTCTTCAAATCTGAAAAATATAAACAAAATTCGTAACTAATACGCATATTTTATCGGTATCCAATAATTACTGATTTAAACGGGTATTTCTCGCGTATGCCCTTTTTTATTATTTGTTATCCCGACATTTCGACTGTGTTAAACCTAATAATTTAAATTAATACTTATCAAAACCTTACTCTTCATTAGAATTCACCATGTCCGCCAGAAACGCAGATTTGTTGCATTTATAAATAGTCAAGTCTTCTTCTTCGTCTTTTTTACCATTCTCGTCCTGATCTTTGCTACTCTTTTTGTCTTTACTGTCCTTACTTCTCTTAGAGTCTTTGGAAGATACAGGAGACTTGCTGAGTACACTTCCGTCAGCTCCGGAACCTGAAAAAATAAATTTGTTTTAAGATTCACATGTTTTTTTCTATTCACCATTATTTCCATCATCTTAGCCTATTAAAATAAAAAAAATAATTAAAAATTACTCATGGTTTTTTCTTTGTTTAGCTTTGTTAGCCTGGAGTGCATATCTTAACACATATTTACCTTGTCTACTGTACATAGCTCTGCTTCCCCCACTCTCCTCCGAAGGGATCTCAGGCATTCTTCCAGTCCTATCATAGTATTCTTGTATCCATCTTCTCAGTTCATCTCCGATTTGCTCATTGATTTTGACTCCATTTTGCGCTTTAATCTGTTCTTCTAAAACCACTAAAGCAATTTGGAATTCTTCTTCTCTTTCTTTTTGAAGAGTTCGACGATAATCTTTGACCTATAAAGTTAAATAATGTTATGTACGACATTAATTTAAAACCCACATCCGAAATCGTATTAACTGATTTTAGAGGTGGGTTTAATACGAATAATTTGAATATTTATCCAGTAATCGATACATTTGCAATAAAAATTCTAACGTAAATCGCCGGCGCCTTTGCGTAGATGCCGCTTAGTGAGTTTAACAGGTACCTACTTACATGATTAATGAATGTGATTTGTTTACCTATTTTATAGGGTCTGTTTCATTGATATTTAGGACTTGATATAAAGGCTGATTGAAATATGAAAATTTTCTATGGTAATAAATTTGAAAATAAACTATTTTACAACAATACCTACTAGCCATTAGCCCTACTCGTGTTTAAATTTAATGTTGTACTTAACAAAACACTTGTAAGTATGCAATATAATAAAAATATTATTCGCCATATCTCTAATTGTATTATGAACTTACTTCTTCTACTTTCTGTAATGCTTCCGATTCCTTATATGGGGGAAGTACCATACCAATTAAAAGTTGCTCTTCTCTTTTTCTCTTCTTAGTAGCTCTTCTAGCGATGAACCCTCTCCATACTTTCTGAATTGCTGTTGCTGCTGCAGGAGACATTTCACCTTTCTGATCACGACCCTTCTCTTTTAAAAGGCGGATTTCTTTCATGAACTGACCCCTGTACAATATTTAGTAATAGAGCTTAGTCAAAATTAAAAAAAAATTGTGTGTGTATCCAAAATTGTAATGAAGACACCTCAATGCAAAGAACTATAAACCTAGGTTAACCATTGAGATAGTAGAGGTATGTTAGGTATACGTGGGTATATGTAATAATTAATGAATAGAATAATAATTTCTAGCAATACAGTTCTAATTATTTAATTTTCAAAGCTCTTTTTATTATGCCTGTTAACTGTTTTATATTTTTATTTATTAATTGTTAATTTTCAAAACTATTTTAATTATGTCTATTAACTGTTTGAAATTATGTATTTTCATGTTTTGTATGTTTAAATAATTCGTAAGTAGGTACTTAAACGAGTCCGAAAGTTTATATCTACTAGTAATATGACATGTATCGATAGGTAATTGTAAACACAGTTGCTGCCCTGCACATACGGCAATGGCACCACGGAAGACCAGCGCTATAGTAGTATAAATATGCTACTATAGCACAATGCTGAGTGGTGACCTTTTTTGCTCACAAATTTGCTCTTTAATTTATACTCATTTGTCTAAGCTGTAATGTACACTTTTGATGCAAAATAAACGTTTTTCTATTCTATTCTAATGAATTAAAATTCTTTGTTGAACATAATGAATAAATCTGTTAAAAGATGTACTATAAGTTAGAAAATATAATTTTCCAGTTAACCTTTGTGTAATGTGGAGAAACAATTTTGCAGTGCATAATTTATAAGTAGAGGGAGAAATTATTTTCTAATACTGTATGAATTAGAATTATCAATAAACCCAATATCTAATTTATTTGAAAAGTTTTTGGGTGTTATTTTATACTACAAAACATAATTTTGAAATCAAACCCATAGATAAATACCTCAATCTTCCTTGACGAGCCCGTTCATGACTCTGTATAATAAGCACCGCTTGCTGCTCAGTCAGAACTAAGGGTTGTGCCTTCACAGGCTCATGTCCCAGCTTCCTCAGGGTCTCCATGACAAAACCTCTGCGGCTTTCGATCTCGTCTGCTCTCTCTCTCGTAAAGAATTCGGGAATGCATGGTTCGGATTCAAATGGCGTCACTTGAAGCTTTGTCAAAGCCTGAAAAATTACAATGGAATAAGATGAAAGAAAGGATTATTATTCGACTGCCTCCGTGGCGCAGTGGGCGTATAGCCGGCTAAGACGCAGGAGGTAGCGGATTCGATTCCCGCCGCGGAACAAATGTTTGCTTGATCTACAGATATTTGTTCCATGTCTGGGTGTTTTTCTATATATTATAAGTAAGTATTTACAAAAAAAAACTATATAAGTATTCTATCAGTTATCTGGTTCCCGTAGTACAAGCTCTGCTTAGTTCGGGGCTAGATAGCGCTGTGTGAAATGTCCCGCGATATTTATTTATTTTATTTATTATATGAGCATGATCCTAAATAAAACAAAAATAAAATTTAGGACACGAGTAGACCAACTTAACAAGGTTGCAATATTATAAGCGCAAATACTGAGTTTAATGAGTTGTGTGAAATGTCCAGCAATATTTTTTTTTTTTATACTCAGACTCACGATATTGTCATTAAGTGCTTTAATCTAAACCAGCACGTTCCAACTTAATTCTTGTCTCACTAAACTGTGTTTCCATTGTGATGCCTTAACTTATTTTCGATTTGATAAAGCTATTTTAAGTAATCTGCACTTACCTCATCATCATCAAATGTATAATCCGTCATATACATCTCGACTAACTCATATTTAATCTCTATAAGTCTTCCCAAACAAGCTTCAAGCAGTCTTCGTACTATTAAACGCTTTTGTGGCTGTAGCAACTGATCGTACACATTGTCAAGTTTGATTAGTAGCACTGTGTATCTGACTCGTAGCTCGAGAAGTAGTGGTCCAAGAGTTGTTCTCTCAGCCGCTCCTCCTTCGAAGATTGCTTCGTCTACTTGTGTTGCTTCGCCGATTAATTCAGATGTTTCGATTACCAGATCATTGTAGGTTTTATTAGCCATTCTGTCGTCTTTTTACTTCTCTTTAATTAGTTAGAGTATTAAACTTGTAAAACTATCATGGTTATGAACACTATTTGCACTAAATATCAAAAACGGGATATTTACCAGGATTTGTGAGTTTTTGAGTATTTCGATATTTCGACGCAGTTGCACGCGCAATGATCACGGGTAAACTCTCAAAAAAGTCTTTGCGAGTGGACGGTTATTGACAGATTTATCGATCTACCCTCTTTCTCAGTCTTTTGCTAGGAATGAATTCACTAGTACTATTACTACCAACGGTTTCGTTCTCGATCATTACTTGATTCCGATACACGAAACTCACAGTATCAGGACGCATAATTCCTAATAATAAAAATAACTGGTCGCAAATACTTAAGATTACCCGTATGGCGCATACAACTGCGTTAAAATTTCAATATATTCAAAAACTCACAAATCATGGTAAATACTTATCCCGTTTTGAGTGAAATTTTTAATTAGTATTTTGCTTAGATTTTAGATTTTTTTTAATAACTTTACATTGTTTTCATATTTTTCATGTCACATCGGTGACTTCAAAAATAACTCATTGCTTCTTGGAATATGTTTTTTTATTGGTGTTGAAAACTACTTGCGCATTTATCACTGTTTTGTTTTCCAAAATTCTATATTCCGATAACACAATATTACCATAAACCTGAGCCACACGATATTTCAAAAATCCACGACTATTTCAGACCGAGCAATATTTCAAAATACGATTTCTCTACAACTCGCTATCTGTATTCTACTTTATCGAATATACGGTCGCCCGAGCAACGTATCACTAAACCGGAAAGGCAAGCAATGTAGCCCCTTTTGACAGCAATTCAGTGAAGTTCGGTAAAAAGGTATGTTCTTTGAGAGCAATATCGGTATCAGAATACAATTTCTTTGAGAAAATAAGTATTTAATGGAAATAAGAGTAACAAATAATAATATTTTTGGACATTTTACACAGCGCTATCTAGGCTAAGCAAACCTGGGAACAAGATAACTGATAGAATACTTATATACTTTTTTTTTTGTAAATACATACGTACTTATAATACTGAGAAACAACCAAATCCTGAACAAATATCTGAAGCTCATGCAAACATTTGTCCATGATGGGAATCGAACCCGCAAACTGCGAAAAACATACACTACCAAACTATAATAATTGTTTGGGAGAGATCCCTTTCGTAAGCGATAAAACCACCCATCAATATTACATTCATTTGTTTAGTTTTCTCACTTTTCGCTAACTAAGACTTTTCAATATTTCATTAATAGTACCTATTTTTTTTTATACTACGTGGAGATGAAACAAGCTTAAGGCCCACCTAATCATAAGATAAAATCGCCTATAACAAAAAATTGCCTAGTAGGTTACGCACGTTAGAGATGTGTCCTCCGATCCACTGCCATGCGTCCCTCAACATAAGGCATACAGGTGTAAAGCATCATGTGCCTGTACTTGAAATAACATTTTATAAAAGCCAAACAAAGCCAATAAATAGTATTTTTATTTGTAAATTTTTTTATCCAAACGCTTAAAGAAAATTTCAAGATTTTAATTTTATATATTTTTTTAAATTTCAACCCTGACGTGACAAGAGCCTGTAGCACAATTGGTGATGCATCCTCGTATCAAGAGGAAGGTTGCGGGTTCAAGTCCCGTCTAAGCTTGAAATTTTTTGAGATAGTTTAAAAAATCTTGAGAGCACTAGCTTGTATTCAATAGTACCCTCCACAAAAATTACAATAATAATTTCATTTTCACTATTTTTGAATATAATCACAATCGCCTCTTCGAGTTTATTGAACAAACAGTTTCCAAAGCAACGTATCGCTACGGTTGGATTAACTTGTTTTTACTAAATTATCGACGTATTGGTGTGAAAAGCGGTTGAAATGATATTGTTCGTATACTATTTTATTTATGAGTATCGGGCTCACGCATGAGTGATAATAAATAGGCTATGGGAAAATAAAAGTAGTTCAAACATAGCTAATACTGTATTTTTGATAACTTTTAGAACTTTACTTTTAGACCAAGCAAATTTAATGAACGAATTAAAATTATTTATTATACCTTACACGGTAGACACAACAACAGTTAAATAGAAATTAAAAAACAAATAAATATAAGCATAATGGGTGGTCTTATTGCTTAACAAAGCGATCTCTCCCAGACAACCTTTGGATGGAGAGGATCATTGGCCGAGGTGTAAAAAAGAAAAAGAAAAATTACATACATATTGTAAGTAAATAAACATTGTATAATAAATAAATAAATATGTTCTATCATACATATGTATGATTTTTGATGTATGATAATAATATTAAAAATCAGATGAATTATTAATTACTAATAATAATTATATGAACTAGTGGTTCGCCCCGAACTGAGATCTCGCGAGTCTACCATAAAATCGAAAAAAATATTATTCGTAATCTTTGACTATCAAAATAGTGCCACGAAATAATTAACCAAATAGCTTTTGACTTGACCCACAGTTTAATTCAAATTACAGGTAACGGGAGTTCATGTTAATTGGTTATTTTTTTGTGGTACAAATTGTTGTTATTCTGAATTTCAGACTATTGCCTATATTTGTGTTACTAAAGCTACACGAATACCAAATTTCAGCATTGTGGGGTCACTGGTATACCCTGTGAATTTTGTCAAAGTTTAGTTATTATTATAGCTAATAACTCAAAAACTACTACAACTTTACTAAAAATAAAAACGGGGTCAAAATGTACCAAAACCTTTCATTTGACGTCTCATTTGACCTAATAGTCTCATTTTCATTTTTTTTTATTCCTCTTGAACCCCAATATCTCATTACCTATACCTATACCAAACTTCATAGTGATCGGATAAACGCTTCGAAAGTTATCCTCGGACAAACAAACATACATACATACAACACCAATTTGCCCAAGTTGATTTGGAGATCTCGCTTCGCTCGATCAAAAAAATCGCAACGTTTCTTAAGAACTCAATTTACCCACTTTTTAATAGAGTTTCTTTGCTACTTTATTGTTCGCATCAGCCAGGTTATTGCTCAATCATGTCTAGGAATAAAAATAGGTAGGTAATCGCTAGTGAATGCGCTTACAGTTGATGGTAATTATAGGATTGGCGATAAAGCTTGGTGTACCTTAGAGTATGAACATGTTAAACACTTGTATGGTCATTAACATGTTATAGAACTACTTTGCGGACTATGTAGATTCAAAAATAGACAAAAAATATAACAAAATAGATGCTTTTTGTAATAATCTGCAATAATAATAGCAGCATTGCAGTATAATAATGGCGTCTATGACATTATATTTTGCTATGCGTAGAATGGTTACATTTGGGGATGGAATGGCAATATGTAAGAGCAAATGGCAGTCAAACAGTAAAATACCTTTTTTATGGCCGAAAGCTTGGACGACCCCACCGGCCATTAGCCCCCCCCCCCCCCTCCTCCTCCATATCAGCCAATCCTCCAGCTCATATCATAGACTTAAGTTTGTCAATAAGTATAATTTTTAACCGTCTCAACCAAAAGAGAAGGTTCTCATTTCACCGATTTTTTTTTATAATTTATATTCTTCAGAAGAAGAAATAACAAAATAGATGAGATGCTTTTTTGTAATAATCAAATGCGAGTATTTTTTTGACATTTTTCGTTTCCAAAACTAAACGTCCTAAATTAAAAATATTTAAGGATGTGCAAATTAAGGTGTTTTATATGTTCCCTGTCCTAGTAACTGAAATTTGACCACCATCATTTTGGCCTCTTTGGCAATTAAATAGAAAATATTTTTGAATTAATTTACCTTCAGCAGCTTCAGTAGTTTCTGAAATAATCAGCTGTGCCAGACGGACGGACGGACAAACCTCATGCGTTCCGTTTTTACAATTTTGGTCCGGAATCCAGTACAAAAATATCTAATATTTTCACCAAAAAAACGGTATTACTTTAACTTTTAACTGAGTTGGAAAATATTAGGATAGGGCACCATCGACTTAAGTCTACTGGTGTTCGAGATAAGGTACTCGTAATTAGCAGTAATGGTTTACGCATTATAAACAATTTTTTTATGTGTAACATCTTTCCTCTCGGCAAGTGGGAGTGATTTTGACAAAAGGGACAGAAATGTGTAACAGGAAACCGGGGAAGCGCGCGCTATTATATTTGACCAATGAGCGCGCGCGGTGGTGTTACACATATGATGTTACACATCATATGCGAATACTGTAAGGCTGGTAGTTTTTTTTATCTATATTGGATATTTTCTAAACACTTTTATGGTACTCCACTTAAATAAATATCGACTCCAAAGTATCTTTCACAACAGTGTAGACCCACCTTTATGGTAAGTTGGCTTATTGTGAGTTCTGACATATAATTTAAGCGTCTTATTACAACGAGATTTAAGGCAGCGATCACAGCTTTATTATATTGAGAATGTATTGCCAATGAAGGATTTAAATTTTCGATTAAAAAACTAGTTCCAACAATCGTAATAGATGGCACTGGCTGGAGATAAGCCGCAAAAAAATATGGTTTAATATAGTCTCAAAGACACAATTTTAATGTTTGTCTAAAACAATCCAACTTCGTCAGTTTGTAAACAAACACAAATGTATTACAAGTTCATCGGAGAATAAAGTTGACACGGATATTAATATTGACAATGCACTTGATTTTGAAAAAGTTTAAGTCAAAGTAGCGCCATCTGTTAGCAATTCAAAAAACATGAACGTGAAAACACCTCATTCATTGATTTAATTTGTGTTGGGGCGCTGGTATATGAGATTTAGAGTAATTTGAAAATAATAACTGTAGAATATTATGTAGATACCTATGCTCTGAGAAGAAGAATCGTTGCTCAATTATACAAAGTCGACAAACAAAACATGCCACCTACCTTAGCTACCTATCAGCACGTTTCTAGACGTGAACTTGTTCAGCACAGGGGTCCTGATGTTGGAATGTCTTCTTAGGCACAAATTTTGTATAAGTCACAAGTCATTTACTCTTTGCTGATAGTACCTATGTTACAAAATAAGGTCTTAAAATTAAATATGGTAGTGCTCAAAGATATTATCTATAGATAATTTGATAATAGATAACTTGTTTCCAAAAAAGAATGAGTACAATTTAACTTTGTAACTTATATACTATTTTACCAACTAACAAACAGAGTATATGCTTCAACCTCCTATTTGACATGATATACAGGTTGTTTGGTAATATACGGACGATATTCAAGTAACTGTTTCTCAAAACATAAAAAAGACTTCTCAAAAAAAAAAAAACTACTAGTTCTATTATCAAATTTTAAAGAAAATCGACTAAGTTTAGATGATTCATTCGATATAAAACTTACTGCCTACTCTTGCAATCGACATCCAAAAATAAAGGCCGATTTGATGTCTCTTTCGGAAATGGCTGCGGGTTTTGGGTTAGAAAGGGCCAACAAGAGATATCTCGAGACGTCACTAATACAGTATCTGTGTTAAAATGGCAAGCATTAAGCAACATAAGTTTGATAGTGTTTGTTTTTACATGCCAAAATAAATTTCACATTTGTATGGTTGACATTTCACAAATTTATTTATTATGCTCATTAAAATATCCCCTTTCATTTTTGTGCGTATATTATAAAACACCCTATAATAGGTCAAAAATAAACTGATCGGGTATAAAATGAAGATCAAATCGTTTATATAATTTACTCATTACTTAGTTGTTTTAATAGATCATATACAAGTAGAACTGCACAAAGTCAGTTATGCCTAGACATTGTAGCTTTGTTGTAACAGGAACGTGTACGTTAAGTGGTAGTTATCACACAGCCGCCCCCGGCTCAGTTTGAAGCAATTTCCTCTGAGGAAAAGCTTCTACTTAAGTAAATAAGACATGCATATGTGGAGACCCTAAGCGTGTACTTTATGTCGAGCTTTAAATGTTTAGAAGGTCCCAAGTTTTTAATAAAGTAAACGTATTGAAAACAGTGAACGAGAAAAGAAGTTTTATATTATAAAACCATACGGAATATTGGTATTTAATAGACCATCTTAAAAATTATTTCAATTTGAAGAACAATTTTTTTTATACAACCTTTAACCCATGGAAAACGGTAGGGATTTTTTTCGGGATATAAAATAATTTTACCAAGTTTCTATAGTTAAATTATGTCATCATCATCTTAGCCCGTCTGCACCCACTGTTGGTTTAGGCCTCCTCTTTATTACGCCATTCTTTCCGGTCCATTGTGAGTCTCATCCATTGACATCCAGCTACGCTTACAACGTCATTCTATTATCGGGCGGGTGGTCTGCAAGCATCCCTTGGCCACCACTCTTTAATCGCCTTCGTTCAACGTCTTTCATCCCTCCTAGCCAAGTGTCCTGCCCATCTCCACTTCAGCCCTGCAATCTTCATCCCCACGTCCACAACCTTTGTGCGACTTTAAAAGTATATTTTCACACCACCTACTCGACAATATCAAATTATATGTCATGTAAACCTCACAGAAAGCAGGTGATTAAATCCCTACGGATGAGCCGTGAGTACAATTGTACTGAATTTGATTATGCCCTCGCGGGCATAATGAGATTTAAATATGGAACCTCATCTGTATTAAAATTTAAACCAAAGATTCCAACACAATAATAACTAATTCGTAAATCAAACTAACCTCTGCACAGAATGCACCAACCTAGATTTGGTTTTTATTGTCTCGCAGGAAGTGTCAAAAATAGAGTATTCTCCTCGTAGATAAAGCTGTTAGCTTCTCGTAGATAAAATATTCTAGTAACTCCCCCGCTCCGCTCGTGAGTTACCTCTAGAATCCTTCGTTATGCTCGGGATTCAATATATCGCCCGTGACGCAAACCACTGCTTTATCCCCTCGTTTAATAATCTACTATTAACAATTGGCGTGCGATAGTTAGAAAGAAAACTAATAATAAATAATTATTTATATGAGTAATAAGATGAATAATTACTTTGTTTTATAATAACATGCAAACTTAAAATGTTAATTGATTAGTTTATTTTATTGTATAATCATTTTTATAATAAGAAAGCGCCCACAGTAATTTGCGATCGACATTATAGCCCGCTACACAGACTTGACAAAAATAAATATCTTTTTAAAAATGTGCCACTTCTATTATATTTATAGGGTTGTTCGTCGTCAACGAAGGATATTATATTCTTGAGGAACTTTGATGGTGTTCCGTTAGTATAAGCGATGCTTGTTATAACGAGATGCAATCCATCCTACTGAATTATCTTGTACTGAGTCTCTATCTACTCAGAGTTCATAGTTTGTTTGTGGCAAAATGTGTCTGCTGTGGCTGGCAAGGATTGGATGAGAAGAGCTGAGGATCGGGCTCAATGACGCACCCTGGGAGAGACCTACGTTCAGCAGTGGACTGTTATAGGTTGATGATGATGATGAAAGCGTCTCGTTCAGTACTCGTTTTTTATCTATATAAATAAAATATGCTGGACATTTTACACAGCGCTGTCCCGCCTCAAACTAAGCAAGGTAGGTAGGTACTATGAGCACCAGCTAACTGTTAAAATATTTATATTATTTTTTTGTAAATTAGTGCTTTTAATATATCGAAAGAAACAGCCAGAGCCAAAACAAACATGTTCTGTAGATCATGCAAACATTTTTATGCGGCAGGAATTGAACCCAGGACTGCAATAATAATAGCAGCATTGCAGCACAATAATGGCGTCTATGACGTTTTATTTTGCTATGCGTAGAATGGTCACATTTGGGGATGGAATGGCAATATATAAGAGCAAATGGCAGTCAAACAGTAAAATACCTTTTTTTATGGCCGAAAGCTTCGACGATCCCACCGGCCGTTAGTCCCCCCCCCCCCCCCCCCATATCAGCCAATCCTTCCGCCCATATCATAGACTTAATCAATAGATATAATTTTTAACCGTCTCAACCAAAAGAAAAGGTTCTCAATTCACAGATTTTTTTATTATTTATATTCGTCAATATCATGATTTTCTGTTTTCTGAAAGTTATATCTTTATATAATATAATAAATATATCAAACGAAGTCTGGTTAGTTACACCATTTATAACTCAAGAACAGTTGGACCGATTTTGATGATCTTTGATTTGTTGCATTTGTCTTCGTCCCGAATAGCAGAATAACTATTAAAAGATCAGTAAACTCACGCAAAAAAAAATATCAATTCAATTCATTTTCTCATACATAAATGCAGCTAATGATGGCCGATTGACAATTCTATCGGTGACGTACATTGGCAGCCTACTCATATGCATGTCGAGGCAGTACGAAGTTCGCCGGGTCAACTAGTTGTTGATAAAAAGTTTCACAAGATTATTTCAGTGTTGTTATTCTGTTGGCTATCAGGAAGATGGCTATTCATAAAAAATGTCATTATGTGATTAAATGCTAACGACTTTATTCACAAGGCGTTTCGTCATTACGGCTAAGTGGCAAGTCCATTTAGATTTATAAAAGGCGCGGCATAATAGAGGAGTTACTAGTTGAGTTGAATGTTTCAAGCTTCTGCAATTTTGACATCTAATACAAATATTCTACGCGGTTAAAAATGTTACAATTTAGACGTCATTTTTTGTTATGTATTCTAGAAGGATCATTAAAAAGAACAACCAGCCTTGTTTCTTACCTGTCTTTCCTGGCTTAATCGCGAATGAACTGGCAGTAAAATTGACGTTGAAACGAATTAATGAATGAAAACACTTTATTGTACACTTTTAAGACATAACAATTACAGACAAATTAGAAGACACAAAGCAAATAGTATAAAGGGCAGTCTTATCGCTTTAAAGCGATTTCTTCCAGACAACCTTTGGATGGAGAGGATTACGTTATGTCAAAGATATGGTCGGGGGTGCACTATTAAGACTAAGATATGGATGAAGATAGTGCAACTAATATCTAAATACTTTAATACGAAGTGATCCTTGTAAGAATTTTAAATTTGGATTTGAATTTGGTGAATATTTTATGCAGTGTATCAGAAATGAGAAGTCTGCAGACGAACGGTTACTGTTATAGCCCAAGGGATAAAGAAGTTGAAGTGGCAGTGGGGCACATAGCTCGCAGAACTGACGGCCATTGGGGCAGAAAGGTTATAGAGATACACCACGCACTAGGAAAGTAAATGTTGCAGGGAGCCGTTGGTTGCAGGCCACACAAGTTCGGTTTCTCTGGAAATATTTGAGGAATGCACATTCAGCAGTGAAGGTCCTATATCTTACTACCTGATCCGCCGAACTTTGTAGCCGCCTTGAC
This sequence comes from Philereme transversata, assembly GCA_963924445.1. Classification (NCBI taxonomy): domain Eukaryota; kingdom Metazoa; phylum Arthropoda; class Insecta; order Lepidoptera; family Geometridae; genus Philereme; species Philereme transversata. Next base: position 3,754,584 of record OZ004347.1, read on the forward strand.
ATGCATATGACGGTAGAATTGTCAATCGGCCATCATTAGCCTTTATGTATGAGAAAATAAATTTTCTTCATAATTTTTTTTGCTTGAATTTTTCTGATATTTTATTAGTTATTCTGCTATTCGGGGTAGATACAAATACAACAAATCAAAAATCATCAAAATCGGTCCCGCCGTTCTTTAGCTATAAATGATGTAACTAACCCGACTTTCTTTTTTAAATAGGATGTACGTATATATATATAGAAGATAAAGAAAGTAAGCAGATTAAACTAACTTTCGATATTATCTATAGCTGGCTAACGTAATGATAACACAGTAGCATCAGTTACTTTAGAACTGGTACTCAGGCTACTATAGCACTGGATATTTCCTAGAATAGGTACATAACATTTAAATAAAAAGGTCAATTTAATCAACTTGCATGAAGGCATGTAAATATTTGTCATTATTTTGTTATGTATTAATACATTAATAAAACATTATGAATACATACAAATAAAATAATTTTCTGAAAGCAAACGAGTAAAGTTTTTTGTATCTATGTTCCCCGATTGCTCGAAGACGGCTTGACCAATTCGAGAAAATATTTTTTTGTTATAAGGGTAAGTAGTAATAGTTCTCAAGTAGTCCCATTGGCATCAAGTCAGGATCTGATGATGGGATCTCAAAAAAAAATTAGCAACCCTCAAATTTTATAGGGACGCATAATTATTTTATGTTTTTACCTCGTAACTCTATTATTTATCAACCGATTTGGAAAATTCTTTTTATATTTGAAAGGATTATACTTTCATATTAGTATTATAGAAATTTCATTGAAATCAGTTAAGTTGGTTATATTTTTGTTAAAAAGATACTTGTTCAATCCTTGGGGACATCTTTAATCCTCATTATCTTAAATGCCAATTTTCCTTCTTCTCTGACACCCACGAGTGAATCCTCAGATCCACTGATTCTCTCCTTCTTGCTACCCCGAAATGCTCAACGTCCTTTCCAGGCAATTCTTTTAAGGTGGTAGCTGGTCTTTTTTTTTTTTTTTTTTTTTCGGATGGACTAATCTCGCTGTTGGCCTCTGAGGCCGTGACAGCTTAACCGAACTTTTGGCGAGCGCAGATGGCGCTCAGCCCAGTAAGTTGTTTAGGCAACTAGCGCAAGGGCACCACTTAGGTACGAACCTCGGCTTGGGCTGTTGCCGGGATGGGGATAGGAGAGAAACGCCCGGGTACATGTCTGTACCTCGTATAAGCGGCGACTGAAGGGACTCGTCGACCTCGCCGGCGAGGTCGGTGTTTCTGTGAAGTGTTTGCTCTGTCTGATATAGATGACTCACCTTCCGCATTAGCAGAGGTGATTTCGTCATCCGGGTCTCCGAGAACGTGTCTCGGTCGACGGAGGATTTTGTTGGCGGGCGGATCCAACGGGTAAACCGGAATGGTGTGTACCAAAGGGTTCGGATGATTAGAGGCAAGTTCATAAAACCGCTTGGAAGCGAGCTTCATGAACCTGGCTATTGATTCTAATTTCAAATCGCGATGTAGGTCTTTATTGCGAAAGTACCAGGGCGAGCCTGAGGCTTTTCGCAAGAAGCGATTTTGAATAACCTGAATGGCACCAACTTTAGGAGAGTGGGCAAATACTACAGATGAGTATGTCATAATGGGGCGAATGCACGCTTTGTAAAGAGTCACCTTATTTTTAAGGGACATTTTACTTTTCGCGCCTAGAAGTGAGGACAATCGTCCTAGGGTGAACTTTGCTTGGTTGCACCTCTTAGTGATGTGCAACCTAAAGGAAAGACGCCTATCGAGGATGACACCCAGATATTTGGCTGATGGGGCCCAGCGAATGGGCTGGCCAAATAGAGAGATCGGTTTGGGAGTGAGGTTTCTCCGTGAGAAGTACACTGCTGTACTTTTCGACGGGTTTACCTCGATCCGCCACTTGCGGAACCAAGTGGCTAATGAGTGAAGGGCAGCCTGCAGCCTTATACCCACCCGATCGGGATTCCGATTGGATGTGTACAAGGCTGTGTCGTCTGCGTATAGGGCTATTTCCACTTGAGGAGTGCGGGGGATATCGCTGGTGTACAGCGTGAACAGGAGGGGGCCGAGAACGGAGCCTTGAGGGACTCCTGCTCTGACTGGTCTAGGACTAGAGAGAGTGCCTTCCACGGTGTAGCGAAAGCTGCGACCTTGTAGGTAGTCTCGTATGATGAGCACGAGTCTGTCTGGGACTCCGAGTTTGAATAGCTTGTAGATCAAGCCGTTGTGCCAGACTTTGTCGAAAGCTTTCGCTACGTCGAGGAAGACGGCACCAGTATCTGAAGGCCAGGTACTTTGCCAGTTGGAGAGGACATGCTCCGTTATGCGGAGCACCTGTTGTGGGCATGAATGTTGGGCTCGAAAGCCAAACTGCTCGTCGGGAAGGAGTTTGAACTCATTGACATGAGCCCAGAGGCGCTTCATTAGAAGACGCTCATATATCTTGCCTAGACTATTAAGTAGACTAATGGGACGATAACTAGTTGGATCGTTTGCCTGTTTGCTGGGTTTTCGGATGCCAATGACGTTGGCTTCCTTCCAAGCATCAGGGAAGGTGCAAGTTTCCATAGCCGCATTGAAGATGCAGACTAGGATATGGATAAGGGGAACAGAGAACTGTTTGAGTACTCTGTTAGAAATGCCGTCGGGGCCGGAGGCTTTCTTTGGGTGTAGGGCCTTGATAGTGTCAAAGACTTCAGAGGGCTCAATCGGATCAAGTGGGGAAGTAGGGGGTCGGGAGGCTAAGCGGTCAACCTCGCTGTTCACCGTATGGAGGTGAACAGGGTCGACGGGTTCGAGACTGGGCGAGCATTGAGCTTCGAGGGTTTCAGCCAGGAAATCGGCTTTTTCCTCGTCTTCGAATGCTGGAGGGTGATTGGGTCGGATAAGGGGAGGCATCGGGGCGAGAGCGTCCGCTTTCATGGAGCGAGCTAACCTCCAGTAGGCCAGATGGCTAGGCTCGATCCCCGAGAGCAGGCTCTCCCACTCACGATTGCGATGTTCTTTAATGCGCTCTCTCACCTCACGGTGCAGGGAGCGCATCAAGACTCGATTGTCGTTAGTGGGGCAGCGACTATGAAGTCTAACTGCGGCGTTAGCTTCAGTCATCAGCCGTCTGATATCATCTGGCAGGGGGCCCCGGTGGTCATCCACTACGGGCACCTGCTTTGATGAGTCTCTGACTGAGTTTGTGATATGTGTGGTAAGGGCGTCAACCGCTACCGTAATATCACCAGATGTCCGAATGACAGAAGGGATCCTATCTAGGTCAGTCGAGTGCGCAGCCTTGAGGGCTTTCTCAAGTTTATGCCACTCTACCACAGTCTTGGTGGCAGGGGGCTGGTCAGTGGGAGGGCCGAGTAAGAGCATTACCGGTCGATGATCGGAATCGAGCTCATGAATGACTTCGATTAAGCGTAGCCGAAGGGCTACGTTTTTGAGAAGTGCAATGTCAAGGAGCTCGGGGGGAGTGGAAGTAGGGAAGCGAGTCATGCCCCTAGGGGCAATGATGTCGAAATTAAGGGGTTCAACTAGGCTTTCTAGTTGTTTGCCTTTAGAGTTCGTCGTGGTGCTATTCCACATGACGTTTTTGGAGTTGAAGTCACCCGCCAATATGACGGAGCTTCCTAGACTGAAAAGGGCTTGCAGGTCACTCTCGAATTGAGGTGAGCGAGGCTTGCCGGGAGGGACATAGCAGGATGCAATAATGACCGAGGAATGCCCGGTCATTGCTAGCCTGCAGACGGAGGCTTCTATGTAAGACAGAGAAGGGGGATCAAGAGGCATGCAGTGTAGAGCCTTCTTGTAGTAAATGACAGTGCCGCCCTTTTGAGCTAGCAGTCTGTCATTGCGAACAATTTGGTAGTTTGGGATTTTGGGGTCCCGATGACCGGGCTTTAAATTTGTCTCTTGTACTAGCAAGATATCAAGTTGGTGCCTATTTAGAAAATCTTGGATAATAGAACGCTGTCTTGAAAGACCGTCAGCGTTGAAGAACGCTAGTGATAAAGAACGCGGTTTTTTCCTTTCCTTTTGTACAACCATTTTGGGGCCTAAAAGGGTTTGGAGGAGGACGAAGCTGCCTTAACGGCGGCGAGAAGAGCTGAGTGCGCCTCAAGGGCAATCAGTTTTTCGAGGGTGGTGTTTGCTTGCCTAAGTTTTTGTGCAAGCACGCGAACCTCGGCAAGGTCGATGGAGGAGAACTCCATGATGAGGGCCAAGTCGGCAGCAAAGTCCGACTTGCCCATTTTCGAAAGGGGGGCTGGCTCAGAAGAGCGCGGAGGGGGGGCCGCTGCCTTAAGGGCTAGGCTCGAATATGGCAAGGGCTTGGCCCATGCTGAGCTTTTGGGAGGTTGCGCCTCCTGCGAGGGTACCAAGGTCAACTTTGGGGTTGACTTGGTATACTGCGGGGAGGGTCTGGGTTGACTCCTACGAGCCACCACCCTGCTGACTTTGGGTGCCGAAGGACAACCACGATAATTCGCGGTGTGCCCCACGGCACCACAAAGCACGCAGCTTGGCGGCTCGATGGTGTCTCGAGTGCGGTTGCAGTCAGAGGTGCCATGGTCACCCAGGCACTTGACGCAACGGGGGCGGGCGTGGCAGTTTTTGGCCGAGTGGCCATACAGCTGACATCTATGGCACTGACTAGGAGTGCCATTTCGGTGGGGGGGTTCAACCCGGAGGCCGGAGAGGTTGTTGACCATCTTCAGGTTGAAGATGGCCTTCCCTGCCGGTGACAGCTCTAGTACTACGAGTACTAGATTGTATGTGGTCTTACCGTTATGCATACGGTGGACCTCCTTCACCGGGAAGGACTGAGCCAGTAAGTCTGACTTAATGGATTCAGTGGAGTGCTCCGCAGGGAGGCCGCGGATCACGACTCGAAGGAGCCTTTCGTCTTCGAGAGCATAGGTATGGTAGCCTATGTGCTCTTGACGTAGGAGGGAAGTGAGACGACGATGGTCGTCGGAAGTGGGGAGTAGGACTTTAATAGCGTCCTTAGTGTTGCGGGCGTTTGTGAATGAGATTTTATTCTCATTACACAGATAGGAAACTCTGTCCCACTTGCCCTTTTCGCGGATGAAAAGAGGCGGGGGAGGCCTTTCCTTCCTCGCGGCAGTGGAAGCCGCGGGGGGAGAGGCGGGGCGGGCTGGCTGCGAGGCCGAGGAAGGGGTTGCCTTTTTGGCTGGGGGGGAAACGGAGGAAACCTTCTTCGACGAAGAGGTCTTCTTCGAAGAGGGCTTCTTCCTCTTACCACCCGTGACGAGGGTGAAATCTTCCTCCGAGTCGGAGGAAGAGGAGTTTGATGCCTCTGCGGAAGACGCGGGGCGTAGAAGGAGGTCGATCTCCATATCGTCCTCGGGGGAGGGTGGGTCCGGAGATTCCGGAGAGTCTAAAAAGACTCTGCGAGGTGAGGCCTCTCGAGAGTCGGGCTTTTTTGATGACGACGACGAGGGAGGCGCTGAGGCAGGAGGTTGAGGGGAGGGGGCAGGCTTACGAGCCGCCGGTGGTGCCTGAGGGGCTTGCTGAGGCTTCCGAACCTCGTTAGTGGCCTGAGGGGCCTGGGCAGACATGCGGGCCGCCGGGGGTGCCAGAGGGGCTTTCAGAGGCTTCCGGGCCTCGTTAGTGGCCTGAGGGGCCGGGGATGGCTTTCGAGCCGCTGGGGAGGCCAGAGGGGCCGGCACGGGCTTCCGAGCCACATTTTTGGCCAGAGGGGCCGGAGTGGACGTGACGACGTCCATTAGACGCGGTAGGGAGGCAACCGATTGTTGCTCCCTCATAATACGTTGACGAATATCGACGGGAATGTTCTCGTACAGTAACCGGATAAAAGAACCCGGTACCTCAACGAGGTCATCCCCGGCGATGTCCATCTTAGCTCTCCGGGGGGGAACACCCGGAGAGGTGAGGGGGTGCGTGATCCTCCCGTCGGGATAGACAGGAGGGGTGAGGCCTAAGTGTCCTACCTAAGGTGTGTCCCTTTACCGCTCTTACGGGGTATGAGGGGTGTGTCCTAACCGATACTTGGTGTCGGCGAGGGAAGCCCCCAAGGCCGGTGGTACCAAGCCCAGCCGGATGTAGCGTTCCTCAGGAGAGGAAAGCTGGCGTTCCGGGTCCACGCCCAGTCTGGTTTGTGTTAACACCGCAAGGTATCCACCAGACCGACCACTAAACGTGGATTTGGGCTCTAAATGGTAAGAAACAAGAGTTTGCCCTGAGAAGGACAAAGTCCAATAAAGGACTCTTCTGAGGTGTACTCGCAAGCGAGCGCACACAACAGAGCAAATGGCGGATGCCAAGTGCGGCGCGGGGCGCGGGGCGCGCGGCGCAAGGCTCGGGGCGCGGGGCGCGGGGCGGCACGTGGGCCGGCGGGAGCGCGCGAGCGGAGCGGAGCAGACGTGTTGCCGGTGCGAGGACCGGCGAGCGAATGTGGTAGCTGGTCTATGGAACTCTCTCCCTATTTATATTATTGTTACGCCGAGACTGTTAAACAATGAGTAATAATCGAAGTTTCTCGAGCGCTTTTGTCTGTGTTATTGTTTGCGGTTTCGCAGAATGGGGAGTGGCCATTATGTCGAAACACCGACCCTTTCCTGGAACGATTGAGATCGTTCTCGAACAATCGAAATGTGCGTGATATAAATAGGCCGGAAAGATGGCCGGAAAGTCAGTCTCAGCGAAGCCCTGGAGGACTGACGTGGAGAAGGGTCTCGCGTGAATAGTAGTTGCTCGCGAGTCAGTCTGGATTTTGCTATACGTGCGAACATTTCGGTGACTTTAAGTGGTGCAACAATGGTGTGAATTAGTGTGTTGTGATACGTGTGACCAAGTTCGTGTATTCATCGTTTTAGTGTTGAATAAAAGTGTTATTTTGGTTGGATCGATTCCCATTATTTTATCCCGAACCCTCATCTCGTAACATTATAAAGACGCCTATAGAGTAATTTCTTGCTGTAGTCACTAGCTGTTAAAATATATAAAAACTTAGTATGTGTATGTATGTAATAGCATTTTTAAATTTAAGTATATATTCTATGTATTATTATTATACTAGTGGTTCGCTCCGAACTGAGAACTCGCGAGTCTCCCATAAAAACAAAAAATATTATTTGTAATCCTTGAATATCAAAATAGTGCCACGAAATGATAACCATATAACTTGACCTACAGTTTCATCCAAATTACAGGTAACAAGAGTTTATGTTAATTAGTTATACTTTTTTGGGGTAGAAATTGCAGTTATTCTGGATTTCAGAATATGCCTATAATTGTGTCACTAAAGCATATCAAATTTCAGCACTGTGGCGTCACTGGTGTACCCTGTGAATTTTGTCAAAGTTCAGTTTTTATTGTGGCTAATAACTTAAAAACCACAAGGTTTAAACAAAAATAAAAACGGTGTCGATATGTACACACAAATACCTTTTATTAGATTTGCCATTTGATCGGATACTGTCATTTTGTTTTGTTTTAGCGCCATTGAATCCTAATATCTCAACAACCCCCACACAGTTTTAGCTCATTTGGTCACACCAAAATTGTGCTATCACTACCTACCTATATACCAAATTTCACCATGATAGGATGAACGCTTCAAAAGTTATCCTCGCGCAAACAAGCATACAACGCCGATTTGCACAAGTTGATTTAGAGATCTCGCTTCGCTCGATCAATTAAGTAGGTTTGTTTATTTATTCTTACTGATCGGAGTTAATTGTTATTTGTGTTTTTTTTTAAGTACCAATAAGTTAATATTGTTTTTAAGTTAGCACGCCAACCGTATTGTTACCTCTGAGGTTGGCAGGTAGAAAATGCTATAAGCATTAAGCCTACCTTATGTACATTTAATTTTGGTTTTTGTGCAATACAGTATCTAATAAATAAATAAAAATTAATCAGTTTCAATCTATAAAGTTAAAAATCCACCTACATACATTAAGTTATCCACACTTAGTTAGCTCCAAGATCTGGTTATCAGATAGGTGGCGATGGCTCGGTCGGCGCCGATCTTTGTTTTATCCTAACGAGCTTGCAACTTAATAGCTCATCGAGTACTTTTTGCGGCTGTTCTTCTGGCTCTAGGCATAGCTTGAATGAAGCTGGTTCACTTGTCATCGATGAATTTATATGTATACTACATGTTTTGTTATGTACGACATTAGATGAAAACACGGGGAGAGCTAATGGCTAGTATTGTTGTACAATAGGTTTTTTTAAATTCATTAACGTAGAAAATTTTAAATTTGCCGACAACCCAACCAAGTCCTAAAATATCAATTAAATGGTCTGTAATTAGTCTGTACCCAATTCTAATCTAATCCTAATCTATTGTTTTTTATATATCCTTCTGTTTTTATAGGTCCTTGGTTTACCTACCATGACTTTTTTAATGCATGTTTTATTTTATTACCTTCTGGTTTGTCTGTGCTTGTACTGTTGTCCCAAATAAATGTCATTAAATTTACTTTTACTTTTTAAAGGGCGTCCACTACTGAAAATAGGCCTCCCCATAGATTTCAAGAGCGAGCAATCTTGCTCCATTGGACTTATCATTAAGTAACTGATAGAATACTAGTAATTTTCATACAAAAAAATATAAAATATATAGAAAGACCCCGTTTTAGAAGATGTAGATCGAACCCGCAACCTCGTGCGTCACAGTCGGCTTTCAACCCACTGCGCCAAGGAGGTCGTCAAAACTCCTTAATTATCATTAGTATAATCTCCATGAAGTGAACTAGCTATTTTATTCTAGCCAGTGTAGCATAGGCCATGCGATACACGAGACCAGTAAAAAGTTACATTAAACCACTTTTTTGTAAAACAATTACTAAATGGGTCTATAATGGTTTTATGTGGATGTTGTATAAAATAATGAGTAAACAAAAAATAAATTGTTTTAGTCTATATTGTACACAACAGAATTTGGCGAATGGCTCGTACACACTTACTCGCAATTGGCTAGTATCTGCCCTGTATCTTATGCAACTCTTGCGCTCTAAAATAGAATGGGTATGGTGTGTAATGGGAATGGTGGTATGGTTTCCGGTGAAATTACAGGTACATGCGGCACCTTCTATGTCTCACACAGATCAGTGAATCGTAGGACACCTTCTTAAGGTGCGTGATCTACTAGGCAATACTTTATAATAGGCTATGGTTACCCTTAACATGGATATGAATGGTCCCTTTTCACCGAAGAACAAGCAGTACCTTTCATATCTAGTTGATACACCACACGTTCGCACTCACCGTTTTGGTTCTACGTTCTTGATGCGTACAGCTAAGGTATGGAACACTTTGCCGTCGTCTGTTTTTCCTAAAGAATACAATCCGGGCCTCTTTTTTGTAAGAGTGAATAGGTGTCTTCTAGATCTTCGTGCTTCATCTCAGACCACATCATCGCGATTTTGGTCAAACGAAGATCTATACAAGGTAAAAAAACATCAGGTGGGCCTTATGCATGTTCCGTCTCCAGGCCGTATAAAAAAATAGATAATCAGTGGCTTCATCGTCATCCATGAGATTTGGACTGATTTCTTCTTCTCAGTTGTTACACTCTTGAGAGAGTGGTTGTGGTCGTCACTTCGGGGCAGTGGCGCGCTTGACAATCCTTCGCCACTACTCTTGTATTGCCGCTTTTCCGGTGCACTCGTGTAGGGGACCGTCAAATGCTGCTTTGATGCTGCTGATAATGCTGCTGGTCCGTCCATCTCACTGGAGATCTACCGCGTGGTCGTGTACCCTCAACTTTCCCCTGCACCACAAGGCGTTTAATGGATACCTCTCCATGTCGCGGCACTTGTTCGAAGAACTTGAGGATGCGAAGAAAGATGCTGCTTGATGCCGGGTTCTTGGAGTATGGACTGGTTGGTATGGAATTCTGTCCATGATACCCAAAGCATTCTTTTCCAGCACCACATTTTGAGATCATCTATTCTCTTTTTGAGAACATAATTCTCACGATTACGACAGTTAGGCCGATTTTGATTGATGGTGTAAAATAATAATCGTGAAGTCAGTGATGAACTAACATGGCAAGATTTCTCGAGAACACAAAAGAACATCGTTTTGAGATTTATAAATTTAAATAAACTTAAAAATAAGTTTTAATCAAATCAAATCAATATGTTTTTATTCATTAAAATCGCAAAGACCAACTTGAAATGTCAATTTTAATGCCTGTTCCTTCGCGACCAAGCCAGGAAAGAAAGACAAGAAACAAGACTATTTTTTTAATGATCTTTGTAGAATACACTTTTAAAAATTCTAACTTTCGTATTGAAGAATTAGCACAATACGTTTAACAAGTACCCTTATTTATATGTGAATAATAAGAATAGGCAAAGCTTGTACCAATCTTGAAAAGTCTTTCACTGGTAGAAAGCTACAGTATTCCTGATACTATCGGGTATATTTGATTTTGAATAAAAACATGGTAATGGTCTCCTTGTTAACAATATCCTGCTAATAAATCCTAGATTTAACGTGTGATTTTATGGACATATAAAATAATAAGTTTATAATTTGAAGCTAACGAAAAAAACCACCGTCATCTGATACTGTTATCTCAATATTTTTTATTTAAGTATTAAACAATACTATATTGCTATATTCATTACAGTATTTCAACATGCTTTAATTCAGCGTTACTATATTTCAACTTTTCAAGAACAGAGCGGTTTTTAAAGAGGTTCAGTATCAATTTCATAATGCAAATACTCCCATAAAACAGACAAATAAGCAAAAACGTAAGACAATCCTTCAACTTTGCCCTTTAGCTAGGGCTGCCACAGGTTTCAATACATGTTTCCTAAGCCGGGGAATGTCCTCAATATTCCAGGACATTCCTCTCTCTCCCAGGGGGGAGTCAGAGGGGCTTAAGGCGGACATTTACCGCCAGAGCCGCGGTTGAAACCAACCGGGGACCGTGACCCTGTCAAGTGCTACTGCAGCATCGACTCACTCATCTCAAGTTGGGCGGTTTGATGATGCACTGGCACTGAGGTGAATTAATAAATATCGGTGGATTTTTAGTCGGTATGCCGTTGGTTGTTAACTTACGGAGAGTCCGACAGACCCCTTCAGCTCTCCCCGAGCTGGAGGGCATGCGTAAAGCATTTTATTATAAAAAAAAAATGGTTTCAATACATGCCACCAATTTGGGCACATACAATTGTCTAAAGCAAGTCCGTATTTCAGAACAAAATTCCAGCAATACATGCCAGTTTTTGAGTCTATCATTACTTATGGCCATTAGGCCACCAACATGGCCATTAGGCACGTATGAGTTAGGTTTTGGAATCTTCCTCTAATAAGAGTTAATAGATTTATTCGATCATCATTATCATCGTCATATCTGCCACAAGATATTTGCTGCTAATCATAGGCCTCCGCACAAGATCGGTCGCTCTGGAAATATCCCATATATTTCCAGAGCGACCGATCTTGTGCGGCCTGCACCCAACGACTCCCAGCAACATTTATCAGGCGGTCTTTTCATCTAGTGAGGGGCTATCCTTATGCTGCGCTTTCCAGTGCGCGGTCTCTACTCTCGTACCTTTCTGCCCCAACGACGCGACGGTCAGTTCTGGGAGCTATGTGCCCCACCCACTACCACTTTAGCTAATCCTCTTGGCTATTCGATGAATGACTTTAATAATACAAGTAACTTTTATAACCGATTTAACCAAACTACTGAACTGATTTTGATGAAATTTCTAATATTATTAATATTTTAATTTCATATTAATTTTATTAATATGAAACAGGAAAGAAAGGCAAGAAACCAGGCTGTTTTTTTCAAACTTGGCAACCCTACGCTAACCATAATGGCGGCAAAAAGATCACGTAGGATGCGCTCGCGCACGCCTCAGCAGGATAATGTCTTCATTTGAGATAATTCCCGCGGATCGGCCGACTCCAGCCTGGGCACTTTTTACATTCCGCCATGATCTGGGTGGGATTCGTACAGATCGCAAAACAGATAACTAATAATCAATTTGGTCTACACCTATGTACACTATTTTATTGATTACATTTTACTGCCAGACACCACTGGAAAACTTAAAAAGACGTAGTACTATATAGGCCAACCATCTAGCAGAATTAAATAAACTAGTGGTTCACCCCGAACTGAGATCTCTCGAGTCTCCCAAAATAAAAAAAAATATATTCTTAGGACGACTCGCGCAACCGATGCCTAAATGTAATTAATGGCTAAATATGATTTAACGAGTTGTCAAACCATACGAAAACGTAAAATTTAAACATGTCGTTAAATACGTCTAGGGAGCATTGTGCAAGCCAGCCTTAATCTTTGACTAATAAAATAGTACCACGAAAAACATAACCAATTTACTTGACCTACAGTTTCATTCAAATTTCAGGTCGCGGGAGTTCATGTTATTTGGTTACTTTTTTTAGGGTACAAATTGCAGTTATTCTGCATTTTAGACTTTTGCCTATATTTGTGTTACTAAAGCTACACGTATACCAAATTTCAGCAATGTCGAGTCACTGGTGTACCCTGTGAGTTTTGTCAGAGTTTAGTTTTTATTATGGCTAATGACTTAAAAACTACAACAATTAAAATAAAAATAAAAATGGGGTCACTTGACCGGATAGTTTCATTTTGGTTTTATTTCCCCCCATCGCGCATGGGAGAAAAGTTTGCTGAGAACAAATTGTTGTTATTCGCTTGCTAGGATGACCCCTTAACAGGCTTGCGTTGAAAATCTACCATGAGGGTATATAATGTTTTTTTTTTCGTGGATTTAGGTGACGGCACTGGTCTTTAGTCTACTTGATGTTAGGTGTCAGAGCGTAATTGTATGTTTTGAAGCGAATTTTACACATTAAACTACATCAACTTTTATTTTCTTTCGTTTTATTAATTTCATATTATTTTTCATTTCATTTTCAACTATTATTATTAACGTTGCAATCAATTTACCTGTCAACGCTACACAAATCATTATACACTTTGTTTCCTTTTTACGTGAAGAACGAGTTTGCAAAATAAATCGGACCCTTACCTACTGTTTACTTTAAAATAAATAACGACGTATGTACTTAATCATGGTAATTTAAAGTAAACAATGATTGAAGGCTGTGTTTTAAGTCGGCCAGCGTACGCTTCCTGTTAGTACAGTGTCTTGAGGCTTTTTAAAAACATTTACCTGTGTGTAGCCGGGTGTTGTTGACTGGTTCGTTGAGGTTGAGTTTGATAATAAAAACTTTGAGCACAATTTAATCACGTTTATTCAGAGCACAGTTCGCTACCACGAGTCCGGGTTGACATGTTGGCCATAGACCATCTTCCAACTGACCGGAAAGGCCTGCGTCTTTCACAGATAATTTAATATTACAACAATGTTGCCATCTGTGTTCGTCAGGGATGCCAACATTACCTGCTAATTATTTTTATAGTTCCGTACTCAAAGGGTAAAACGGTACCCTATTACTAAGACTCCGCTGTCTGTCTGTCCGTCTGTCACCAGGCTGTATCTCATGAACCGTGATAGATAGACAGTTGAAATTTTCACAGATGATGTATTTCTGTTGTTCAACAACAAATACTAAAAACTGAACAAAATGAATATTTAACTGGGGCCATACAACTGACCTGATATTTTTGCCGTATAAGATAATGGTACGGAACCCATCGTGCGCGAGTCCGACTCGCACTTGGCCGGTTATTTTCGTATCTTTCTTTTAGATTTTTTAAATACAAAGAACTTTCAAGTATTCACATAAAAACTACAAAACGATGTTTAGCAAACGATGTTATAGATCAATTACTCAAAGTCAATATTAGGGGTAAGTCTCACCATGACCCAAAACAAAAATCCTTTTTGTAAAACTGATATTTGCAGATAGACTTTAGCTAGGTTCTATTGAGGAAAAATTACTCGGACACGCGAAGAGTTATGTTTTTAGCAGTCTATGTAAGTATGTTTGTATATATGTTCCACCGTAGCGCCTAACGTACTCATCCGATTTTGATGAATGAGGTATCAATCGATTCGTTATTATGGTGCGGGTGACATAGGCTACCATCAACATAGTAGGTATAACGCAGTCGAGTTTAAGTTTTAAAAATTATATCATCATCATCTCAGCCCGTCCGCACCCACTGTTGGGTATAGGCCTCCTCTTTATTACGCCATTTTTTCTATAACTATTTGATCGAGCGAAGCGAGATCTCTAAATCAAATAATAATGTATTATGTTTGCATGTCCGAGGATAACTTTCGAAGCGTTGGTCTGATCATCGTGAAATTAGATATATAGGTAGGTAGTGAAGGCACAATTTTGGTGTGACTAAATAAGCTAAAAATGTAGGGGGTTGTAAGGGGTAAAAAAAAACATAATGAGACTATTAGGTCGAGTGGAACGTTAAATTAAAATTCTTTATTTGTACATTTAGACTTCGTTTTTATTTTTAGTAAAGTTCTTATAGTTTTTGAGTTATTCGCCATGGTATAAACTGAACTTTGATCAAATTCACAGGGTACACCAGTAACCCCACAGTGCTGTAATTTGGTATGCGTGTAGGTTAAATGACAAAAACATAGGCAACAGTCTAGAATAACTGCAATTTGTACCCCAAAGAACTGTAACTAAATAACATGAACTCCCGTTACCTGTAATTTGAATGAAACTGTAGGTCAAGTTTTAATCGGAGACTCGCGAGATCTCAGTTCGGCACGAACCACTAGTATAGTTTCTTTTAATGTACAAAACTGCCTCTGTAATACCTGGAGCAGGTTTTAGATGGAAGACACTTGGCCAGCACCTATGCCATTCTTAACTTAGTTTTCCTGATGCTTATGAAAGTAGAAAAGGGTATAAATTGTATATTCAAACTAAGCTAATCTTATAAGAAAGAGCAGCGGTTTCCCCTTTTGTCTAGTGGTAGATTTCCCAAGGGCGTCCGCGTGTCCTGCTCAGTTACACGGTTGAATAACTAATTGCACTGTATTTTGCGCTGAATGTTCGAAATAGTCCAGAACACTTGAAATAGACAAGTAACTTTTTAACAAATATATAACCAATTTCAGGTAACAGAAAAATTCTACTGAACCGATTTTGAAAAATATTTATAGGACCAAACCGGTTGATAAACAAGGAGTTATACCTTCCATTATCAGCTCACCTGAATACTGAAACTCTAAGGAACATAAGTAGCGTTATATACGAGCCTATAATATTTAAAGAATTATCAATTAAATGCTAATATTTATGGAGTTATATTTTCCACCATTAGCTTAGCAACATGAGATGATCAGTACCAGAGACAAATACATGAATAGTTTTTTTTATAGAATATATATAAAACACATTATGTGTCCCTAAAAAATTTGAAGGTTGCCCTCGATTTTTTTGGGATCCCATCATCAGATCCTGACTTGGTGCCAATTAGACCACCTGGAAAGTATACCATTTTAAACAAAAAAATAATTTCTTGAATCAGTCCAGACATCTACTAGTAATCGGGGAACATACATAAAGATTCCAACGAATTGAGAACCTCCTCAAAGTCGATTAATAATGGTTTTTTTTCAATTCGTGAACCTGCATCAGAAGCGATCTGCTCCGCACTGCGTCTCGCCTCGGACTGAAATGGTCCGTGATAAATATTTATAATAATGATTTAAATCATGAAAGTTTATAAGTACAATCAACTGTGTTTATTTCAATACTATAAAACCACATACGGCAGCAGTTGTGTGAAATTGTGATTTATAACCCTTTTAAAAAGTGGACCAGTAATGTTCTGTATTCATAGGAAGATGAACAAAGATGACGCAAATAAAAACCATTCTTTAATTTCATTTCATGACGACGTCGGCGTGGAAGGCCCAGGTGAAATGGCGGGATGCACTAAACTCCTACCTTAAGGATTGGCCCTTACCCGGGCTCCACACGTTGGCCCCGACGCCGGTACCAACGAAACTCGTCCAACGTGTGAATCTAGAAAATAGCATTGGCCCCAACGATACATGCAAATTAACCAACCAACGTTGGTACCAGCGCCGTTGGGGCCAACGTTTGGAGCCTGTGATACTCGCGAACGACAGAGACGAGTGAAAAGAGGGGAGGGAGGCCTTTGCCCTGCAGTGGGACACAACAGGCTTCATCATCATCATCATCATTCTTAGCCCGTGTCGACCCACTGCTGGGCATAGGCCTCTCCTTGTTTCTGCCACTCTTCACTCTTCCCGATCCTGTGCCAGTCTGAACCACGTACGACCCACGGTCTTATGGATGTCGTCGACCCATCTCGCTGGTGGACGTCCCCTATTTCGATGGCCAGTTCTCGGCCTCCACTCTATTAGTGCCTTAGTCCACCTGTCGTCACTACGTCTGGCCAAGTGTCCTGCCCAACTCCACTTGAGCCCCAATATTCGCTTACTGACGTCTTGTACTTTAGTCTGCTTACGAATTTCGGTATTGGGAACTCGATCTAAGAGTGTTATGCCGAGCATGGCGCGCTCCATGGTTCTCTGTGCTACACTTATTTTGTGCACAGCCTCCTTCGTGAGCCTCCATGTCTCGGCACCATAAGTCATAGTTGGCAGGACACATTGGTTATAGAGACCTGTTTTAAGACATTGTGGAATATGCGGGGATTTTATTTTACAACAGGCTTATATTAATTATAATAATAGCCTTGACCAATACCTACCTTAAGAGGCTCTCGCTAGACAGAATACAGAAGGCGGTACTCCTAGACTGAGCACGCATAGTCATGAGTTTCCTCTCTCTGCCCTAGCCACCGATCGCTTGAGCCTCGCTGCGTGGTTAGTGGTTTACCGTTTTTAACCGACTCCAAAAAAAGGATGAGGTTCTCAATTCATCGGAATCTTTTGACGTTTTTTCTTACGTATCTTCCCCGATTACTCGAACCCATTCGAGAAATTTTTTTATGTATAAAAGGGTTCCCAGGTGGTCACATTGGCACCATGTCATGTGATTATGGGATCCCAATTAAATCGAGGGCAACCTTCAAATTTTATAGGGACACAATTATGTTATAATGTTCTACGTCAGAACTCCGTCATTTATCAACCGATTTGGATTATTTTTAAATTTGATAGGTATACTTTCATATTGGTCTCATTGAAATTTCATAAAAATCAGTTATGTAGTTTGGTTGAGTTGGTTATGTTTTTGTTAAAAAGTTATTTTTTATAAATATATTTTTACTATAATATGTTTTTTTAAGATACTTTGTCGTGAAAATGTATTTTTATGAACGAGTTTTTAAATTAATTTATGATAATAATAACATACTTTTGCCTTATTTCAGAGGGCAGTAATTTCGAATTAAATAAATAAATAAAATAAATATTGCTGGGCATTACACACAGCGCTATCTAGCCCCAAACTAAGCAGAGCTTGTACTATGGGAACCAGATAACTGATAGAATACTTATATACTTTTTTTTGTAAATACATACTTATAATATATAGAAAAACACCCAGACACGGAACAAATATCTGTAGATCATGCAAACATTTGTTCCGCGGCGGGAATCGAACCCGCTACCTCCTGCGTCTCAGCCGGCTATACGCCCACTGCGCCACGGAGGCAGTCATTTAGAATTGTTGCAGGATTGTAAGAAAGTTCTTGCAGACTAGCCTATCCACCGAATTGTCATCTGCACTACCCTGTACCTAAAACAGTTCAAAATGGCACCACCCGAACCATTGAGGAACACTAGACTCGTGCACCTCAGTTATTTCCCGACTTTTCTGGGCCGAGAAAAAAACTAAAAAAAAACAGTAGGAATATGAGATGTACAGATCTTTTACTCACAACTCCATGCGTTTTAAACCGTCGGTAGACAGTCGTAGGACGATAGACATAGACAACGTATGCTCGCTAAGACGCTAAGCAGTGGTCTGATGTCTGGCAGCAGATTTCCCACGGGGACTGTGTCCCGTTCACATCTGTATTTAAATTATTAATTTATTTTACTGATATAACGTTGAATAAAAATAGATAAAGTTATTATCAGAATGGAATGGGTGACGTACGTAGTATTATTTCTCTGTTGACAACCTCCGTGGTGCAGTGGGCGTATAGCCGGCTGAAACGCAGAAGGTAGCGGGTTCGACTCCCGCCGCGGAACAAATTTTTGTACGATCTACATATATTTGCTCCGGGTCTGGATGTTTTTCTATATATTTTATGTATTTATTTATAAAAAAAAATTATATAAGTATTATATCAGTTATCTAGTTCCCATAGTACAAGTTCTGCTTAGTTTGGGGCTAGATAGCGGTGTGTGAAATGTCCAGCAATATTTATTTATTATTATTTATTTATTTATCTGTTCGTAAGCGATTTTTTAGTACAATTTGTCAGATACGTAAACCATATAAGGTGAACAAGTGAATTTTTACGAAATCAAAAAAACCGCCTTCTCTTTTTGCATCGGGTGTGAAGCAGTATTGAACTCGTCAAAACATACCAAATGAATCTAATTTCGAAGAAGACTTGAAAAGGCTTTACTAGTAACGAATAAAGAGGTTTGCTATCCACCTTCTTGCTCTATCATTAGGCCCTCGTTACCAGAACGTGTATAGTGAACTTGTGAAAATAAACCAAATGAGCCCAAATTCGAGGGTAAGAAGCCATTGAAGCGTTCCACCTCCAAGCTTCATGATGAGATTAGCTTAATGGTACTAAATTATTGTATTGTCACCGGATACAACGTGTTTATGTGAATGTACGTTCCTTCTATAAATGTATAGTTGCATATCTACCAAAATTAGAAGGGTGTTTAAATGAAATTCCTAGTTAGCCAGGATACCAGCCGTATGTGACAAACCTCCTGGCTCCATGATCAGATCTGGTGGATGGTACCAAATTATTGTATTTGTCATCCAAATTCCATACACTTGCAAAGTTTTAAGTGAGATTAACGTCGTATTCCTAGTAAGTCTCAGATAATCTATGGTGCATCTACGCATTCGCTCAATGAACAATTATAATCGTGTTCAAAGTTTGACGTATTTTTTTTTAAGTTCTTTATTAGATTATAAAAGCTTAACTAGTACAATTCCAGTGTGAATTAAATCCTATAATTAACAATCATAATTTACAACGTTAATTAAGCTAAAGCGCTTGTCAAAACTTATATAATATACATAAAATTTTACTTAAAGTAGGTACTTATTTCGTATTACGATACATAACTATTGCAGTTTTAGAATTTTATATATACATATAAATGTGTATATTTTATATACACATGTAACCTTTGATGATGAGCATTACATTAAACGTCAGCTCTTATATGGGAATTTAACGTATTGCGAGCATTTCGGTTCGACCCTAAACGTATTTAGCGACTAAACATGGCCTAAAATTTAAACCAACTCTTCCGACAGAGGCTTGCGCATCGAAATCATTGGCGTGTGTAGGGCCCATTAGGTTTTATCGATCGGTCTAACGATCTGAAGGATAGAATCCGAAACGATGTTATCCGACATAGAACCATGGTAATCGACACAGCTCAGGGGGTCAGCAAGCTGAAGTGGCAGTGGGCCGGTCATATCTGCCGCAGAATCGATGATGAATGGAGTGACGATTTGCGTGCTGTGGCTGGCAAGGATTGGACTCAATGGCCATCCTGAGAAAGACCTACCTCCAGCAGTGGACTGTTATAGGTTGATGATGATGATGATCGGTCTAAACGTTTGATCTTGCTTGATTGAATGCGAAAACGTTTAGCATGTACGCATGTGAGGACATACCATTACATACAATCGAAGCTAATATAAAGCTTGTTATAGATAGCATGGGACGATGGCAGTTCACGGACTAAAGACTCCTTAAATTCTAAAATAAGAAAGCGTTCCTTTAAATAAATAAATAGAAGATTTTCAAAACTCGAGATCGTCTTAACACAATGTCTCCGTATTTAAGCCAGGAAGACGGTAAAAGGAAAATGTCTCGACCTTAAGTACCCACTCGTGCTTCACGTACTACTTATTAAATATTTTAAACCAAGTAATACGATCCTCGCTAAATTGTGTACAAAGTAAAATCCTACACTTAAAGACTTAAGTAAGATTTTTCGAGTTTTTTGACAACCTACTTTCATTCTCCATTACTATACTGTACTTTCATTTTAATTTACCTTTTTCCGTGGTGCAGTACGCGAATAGCCGGCTGAGATGCAGGAGGTAGCGGGTTCGATTGCCGTGGAACAAATGTTCGCATGATTTACAGATATTTGTTCCGGGTCTGGTTGTTTCTCTATATATTATATATTATAAGTACAAGTATCTACTTACAAAAAAATGTATATAAGTATGGTTTCAGTTATCTAGTTCCCATAGTACAAGATCTGGTTACTTTGGGGCTAGATAGCACTGTGTGAAATGTCCAGTAATATTTATTGATCGAGCGAAGCGAGATCTCCAAATCAACTTGGGCAAATCGGCGTTGTATGTATGTATGTATGTAAGTATTGTTACGCCGAGACTGTTAAACAATGAATGGTAATCGAGGTTTCTCGAGCGCTTTTGTCTGTTATTGTTTGTGGTTTCGCAGAATGGAGAGTGGCCATTGTGTCGAGGGACCGACCCTTTCCTGGAGCGATCGAGATCGTTCTCGAACAATCGAAATATGCGCGATATAAATAGGCCGGAGAGATGGCCGGACAGTCAGTCTCGAGTCTGAGTCAGTCGGAGTTAGTCTGAGTGAGTGAGTCTCAGCGAGGCCCTGGAGGACTGACGCGGAGCAGGGTCTCGCGTGAACAGTAGTTGCTCGCGAGTCTGTCTGGATTAAGCTATACGTGCGATCATTTCGGTGACTTTAAGTGGTGCACCAGTGGTGTGAATTAGTGTGTTGTGATTACGTGTGACCAAGTTCGTGTATTCATCGTTTAGTGCTGAATAAAAGTGTTATTTTGGTCAGATCGATTCCCATTATTTTATCCCGAACCCTCAGCTCGTAACAATTTGGTGTCAGAAGTGGGATAAAATAATGCCGGTTCTGCCAAAGGATAACGTGGACGGTGTCAGGACGAGAGGTCAACGACAAAAGGAAATGGATGAAAGGCGGTTTGGAGATTCTCCGGTTCAAGAAGCTCGGCAGAGTCGTCAGCCGATGGAGATGTAATCAGCCGCCGCCGAATCATTTGGAGCATCATCATCATCATCTGTGGGGCAAGCTCCTGTGACAGGAGATCTTGCTGCTATTATGGCCATGCTTTGTCGTCAACAAGAAGAGCAGCGACGTTGGCAGGAAGAACAGCGACGTCAGGAAGAAGAGCAGGCTCGGTTGCAGGAAGAACAGCGACGTCAGGATAAGGAAGAGCAGCGTCGTCAGCAAGAAGAGCAGGCTCGGTTGCAGGCAGAACAGTGACGTCAGGATAAGGAAGAGCAGCGTCGTCAGCAAGAAGAGCAGGCTTGGTTGCAGGAGGAAGAACGCCGTCAGAATAAAGAAGAGAAGCATCGTCAGCAGGAAGAGCAGGCTCGGTTGCAGAAGGAACAGCGACGTGAACAGGTGGAGCAGACTCGGTTGCAAGAGGAACAGCGACGTCAGGATAAAGAAGAGCAGCGTCGTCAACAGGAAGATCAGCGACGTTGGCCATAAGAGCGTGCTCGACTGATGAGGGAGTCGTTCGGTTCATCTGGAAAGGAATTCCAGGAAGTGAAAGAACAGATAGAAATCATGAGAGCCGTGTTTTGGAGGCTGGAATTGGGATCGCTGATGAGAAAGGGACTCTGGGTGTCCTGAAGTACTGGAGACGGCAATGTGGCTCCTCTAGTTGCTACATCTTCAGCGCGAGGTGCGCCTAAAATTGTTCGTGTTGATCAGCTGCCGCGATATGGGGCTAACAATGCTCGGGACGAGCATGTTTTAGGAGGGGGCAGTGTTACGCCGAGACTGTTAAACAATGAATGGTAATCGAGGTTTCTCGAGCGCTTTTGTCTGTTATTGTTTGTGGTTTAGCAGAATGGAGAGTGGCCATTGTGTCGAGGGACCGACCCTTTCCTGGAGCGATCGAGATCGTTCTCGAACAATCGAAATATGCGCGATATAAATAGGCCGGAGAGATGGCCGGACAGTCAGTCTCGAGTCTGAGTCAGTCGGAGTTAGTCTGAGTGAGTGAGTCTCAGCGAGGCCCTGGAGGACTGACGTGGAGCAGGGTCTCGCGTGAACAGTAGTTGCTCGCGAGTCTGTCTGGATTAAGCTATACGTGCGATCATTTCGGTGACTTTAAGTGGTGCACCAGTGGTGTGAATTAGTGTGTTGTGATTACGTGTGACCAAGTTCGTGTATTCATCGTTTAGTGCTGAATAAAAGTGTTATTTTGGTCAGATCGATTCCCATTATTTTATCCCGAACCCTCAGCTCGTAACAGTATGTATGTATGTTTGTTTGTCCGAGGATAACTTTCGAAGCGATCCGATCATCGGGAAATTTGGTATACAGGTAGTGAGTGATGACAATTTTGGTTTGACTAAATCAGCTAAAAATGTGGGGGGGGGGGGATAGTTGAGATAAAAAAAACAAAATGGGACTATCCAGTCAAGGGGCACGTTTAATTTTATTAATGGTCTTTGTGAGTAGATTTCGACCCCATTTTTATTTTACTTTAAACCTTGTCCATTAAAACTGAACTTTGACAAAATTCACAGGGTACACTAGTGTCCCCACAGTGATAAAATTTGGTATGCGTGTAGCTTTACTGACACAAATATAGGCAAAAGTCTTAAATCCAGAATAACTGCAATTTCTACCCCAAAAAAGTGTAACCACCTTACATGAACTCCCGTTACCTGTAATTTGAATGAAACTGTAGGTCAAGTAAATTGGTTATTATTTCGTGGCACTATTTTGATAGTCGAAGATTACGAATAATCTTTTTTTTGTTTTTATTGGCGACTCGCGAGATCTCAGTTCGGGGCGAACCACTAGTTTATTTTTTCTGAATCTATTCAATCAACCAACAATTTAAGTTATGAAAATGTTAAATGGTATATTGATTGACTTTACGGGGATTTTCGATGGTAATGAATTTGAATAAAACCTATTTTACAACAATACTAGCCAACCCTTCACGTGTTTTCATTTAATCTACTACGTAACAAAACACGTAGTATATAACTGATAAGCTGTAGACGTCCCATTGCTAAGATAATGATGATTGAATTCAAATAAAGTAAGCTAAATTCTAAATAACTCGTAATTTGAAAGGGTATTAGAAATTCTGAGCTCTCTCTGGAGTGAAAATTGAATATAAAGAAGCCACATGCGAGGTGAAGATAAAAATACATAGAAAATTTACGGTAGATTAGACACCTTCTCTGAATTTTAGGAAAACATTAGAGGATCTTAATATTTTATTATGAACCTTTTTTGTGTCGTTTAATGTTATAAATACTGTGACTATTGGAACGATATTATTATTTTATTCAGATTTCATACAAAAATTCTACACCGCTAACATATAATATTTCATAATAAGTAGTTATAAAATCATTAAATAATTAAACAAAAATTAAAAATTAATAAAACTGATAATTTAGAAATTTAGCATGTTACTAGTTTGATAATTAAATTGAAATAATTATAAATAATATACTAACTTAACTATTACCTCAAAGTATTTTGCATCCATTTGGTAAGGATTGTTTTTTTGTGATCCGTTCTGTGTTTCGTTGTGTGTGTCAAATAAATATATTATATTCTACTCTAAGGATAGGGCAGTCTAGACGCAAAACAATCATCTGCAGGATGCCATCGCTACTGCCGCGCACACGTTTGAGTATGGACACGACTTTCTTGCGCATGAGCGCATGAAAACCGTCCGTGTGCGCCTCTGCAAACATACCCGATGCGCTGCAAAAGTGAGGCCACCGCATCAGAATCCTGAAGATATAGTTCTAGTCCTATTATTATGTTGATAAAATAAATACAGAATGCTGGACACTTCACACAGCGTTATCTAGCCCCAAACTAGGCAAAGCTTCTATGGGAACTAGAAAACTGATATAATACTTAACACTTTTTGTTTTTAGGGTTCCATACCTCAAAAAGTAATAAAAGGAACACCTAAAAGATCAGTTTCTTGTCCGTCTGTCCGTGCGTCACCACCGATTTTCTCAGGAACAGGTGGACCTAACAAGTGGAAATGTATACCAGATACTGAAGTCCCTATTATGTGTATAAAAATCAAGTTCCTGAGTGAACACTGTAAAAAGATATGGGCAAATTTAGATTTTCGCGAACTTGTAAGTACCAAAATTTACCTTAATTATCAACTTGTTTATTTTTTGGAGTTTTCCCTTTACTTGTGCTGTAAGACCTTGCTTTTAATCAAAATTGACAATTCTAGGTCAACCAGAAATACCCTATAGATCGAAAACCTATATGGTATTTTCCGTTGACCTAGAATCACGAAATTTGGCAAAAAGCATAGTCTTACAGCATAAATAAAGAAAACATTCCAAAAAATAAAAAAGTTGTAAATTAAAGGGTGCCCCCATACATACACGTACATAGACATACATAGACGACAATGGGTAGGTACGGAACCCTCGGCGCACGAGTTCGACTCGCACTTGACTGTTTTATTTTGTAAACCAATACTAAGAAACACCCAGATCCGAAACAAATATCTTTAGATCATGTAAACATTTGTTCCAAGCGGGAGTCGAACCCGCAACAACCTGCGTCTCAGATTCACCGACTGCGCCACGCAAGTCGTCATGATGATGAAGTCATTCTATTATCTAAACAGAAGACTAAGAGTTAAAACCTACTTATGCAGCTTTATCTGGCAGCTCAAACTAAAATTACTTATATTATTCATTAAATACCTTCCAAAGAAAACGCTCAGAGTTTCTCCTAATATTACTGTAGCGTCATAAAGAATTTTCACTAAAACATAATCTTCGTCAAAGTAAAGCTGTATACGGCAGTGTTTTTTCTTTTCATTTTCTTTCCACTCGGCTTAAGGTGCTCACTCAAAGGTGTGCTCATTTCTCAACACCTAGCATTGAATGCGCTCAAAAGGACTCCCCCCAGTTTCCCCAACGCTTGAAAGCGCCAAAATGAAATGTTTTATCTGTTTATTTTGGTTGTTTTTGTTGATTTAAAAGGTAATATTATAAAACAATCACTTTATTAAAAATGGACGTTGATTAAAAAAGTGAATACATTGAATATTATTTGGCCTGCAGCTATACATTGTATTAAATTTTCGATTTAATTGCGCGCTTCACTATCGCGTGAACTTGAAGTTTATTAACAGTCATTTTCAGAATAATCATTGGTTGCAATTACAAAAGGATATTTGACTTAAGTATACGTAATGTGGCGGGACGAGTAATTTCAGACTGAAAGATCCATTGGGGGTCCAGCCTACACTGCACTTTCTGATATTCATTCTCTTCACATATTCTTTATTCTTTATTAATCTTCTTATCCCTTTACGTACAACCTGATACCTTTTTTCCCGATTTTTATAATAAAAGCTTTTTAGTTGTAATCTTATAGGTCCAAAGAGCAAAAAAAACCCAGTTAAAAAATCCTAGGTTTATAGGTAACCTAGAAACCTACCCGCACGATCGTGAGTCTCAGGTCGTACGCTACATAGTCACGTACGTGAGGGTTACTAGATTTCGCCAGTTATTTCGGAAGTTTCAAGTAAAATAACACAATTGGTTTAATCTTCTTATTGATTGGCGTTGTATGTATGTATGTTTGTTTGTCCGAGAATAACTTTCGAACCGTTGATCCGATCATCGTGAAATTTGGTATATAGGTAGGTAGTGATGGCACAATTTTGGTGTGACTAAATGAGCTCAAAATGTGGAAGAATTTAGTTTACCTCGCACTTTTTAAGTTATTAGCCATAATAATAACTGAACTTTGACAAAATTTACAGGGTACATCAGTGACCCTACAGTACTAAAATTTGGTTTGCGTGTAGTTTTAGTGACACATATATAGGGAAAAGTCTGAAATCCAGAACAGCAGTTCCCACCCTAAAAAAGGATAACCAATTAACATGAACTCCCGTTACCTGTAATTTGAATGACACTGTACGTCAAGTTATTTGGTTGTGTATTTCTTGGCACTATTTTGATAGTCACAGATTACAAATAATATATTTTTTTGTTTTTATGGGAGATTCGCGAGATAAATAGTTAAAGTAAATGCATTAAAAAGTACAGAAATAGACTAAATGTAGGTACAAAGGCGAGCTTAACCCTAACAAGAGTTGTATGGTTTCACTCCAGAACTTCTTGCCAGAATAGCCGTCAGTTTTTTAAGCTGTCCACTGCCAGCTTGCGAATCGTACTTACAGAGGACGTGTTACAGTTTCTGAAAGAACAAAAAAAAATTACCGGATACACAAAAATCCGTATAACTAGTAAAACTGACATACTCGTAGCTAAGATCCATCCCAGTTAAACAAGCTTTCTATTAATAAAAATCGCATCGGAATCGGTTACTCCCTTTTTTAATCTATATTTAATCAAATATAGAGAGATTGATCAGACATGATCATGTCACCATATATATAATATCATGTCATGTCATAGTATAAACTAACATTTTACAATTTACCTACATTTTATTCCTATTTTAACGAATACATAGGTAATACACACAAGCCAAAATGCCTACTTCGCATAAATCAATACCGCCACAGAGACATAAATAGGCGTTGAACCTATAACACCCCTTTTTGCGTCAGAGGTTAAAACAGGATAAAGTTAAGATTCAGAGCACCTTGCCTAGGAATACTATTGACAATGCAAGGTGAATTTTTAATGCCTTCCCAGTGGAATCTACAAGTCCCAGGTGTTGAAGTTATGTTAACATTGTACAATAATTTTGTATTGTCCTCGTATCGCTACCTTTAGAGGCAGCGGAATTTATTGCAATATAACAATAGGACTGCGGATCTGACAGCCATATCGGCCATCTTGAATTTACCGATGCTGTTTGATATTCGTCTTTTTGCAAGTGTTTTCTATTACTAAAGGCGACTTATTAACGTGTTTATTATATATTATGATTCAGAGAATTGTATTTTTTATAAGATTCCAAGATTTTAAAACCATTTCAAAAATGTTTAAGCCTAGACGGGACTTCAACCCGCAACCTTCCTCTTGATACGAGGATGCACTACCAATTGTGCTACCGGGCTCGGTCACGTCAGGGTCAAAATTAGTGAGATGATTCAGATTACGACTAAAGTGCCGTTAGCTCCTTCTACAGGAAAATTTGTACAGTTTTTGGCCTGCTCAATGCCAAACGTTGTAGTTTAGTACATTGACAAGAGATACCGAGGAAGATTGCGGGTTCAAGTCCCGTCTAGGCTTGAAAATTTTTGAGATGGTTTGTAAATCTTGGAATGCTATAGAGTTGTCGAATCATACAAATACGTAATTTAAACATGTTTAGTCGCTAAATACATTTAGAGATCGTTGTGTTAGCCGGTCTTAATATAGGGTATTAGATAATATACGCACAAAAATGAAAGAGGTTATTTTGATGAGCATAATAAATAAATTTAGATACGATACGAAGATAGATTACCATAGAAAAGTGAAATTTATTTTGGTATGTAAAAACAAACACTTTATTAAACTTATGTTGTGCTATTGCATAATGTTTGCCATCTAACCACAGATACTGTATTAGTGAATTCTCGAGATATCTCTTGTTTCCCCTTTCTAACCCAAAATCCGCAGCCAGTACCGAAAGAGATATCAAATTGGCGTTTATTTTTGGATGTCGATTGCAAGAGTAGGCAGTAAGTTTTATATCGAATTAATCACCTAAACATAGTAGATTTTCTTTCAAATTTGATAATATAACTAGTAGTTCTTTTTCGCGAAGTCTTTTTTATGTTAAGAAACCGTCACTTGAATATCGTCAGTATATTACCAAACACCCTGGATATTAGTTTAATTATTTAACGAGGCAGAAGATACTTAAAAAAAATAAGCTAAAATTAAAAATCGTCGAAAAAGTTTTTTAAAACATTTTAACGTTTCTTTAACGTTTTTGTCCTGCAGAAGAGGGTTGTTCGTGCAATTTATAATATGGGCCCCAGAGAATCATTACGCAATAAGTTTAAAGAAATAAATATTATGACATTCCCTTGTCAATACATCTATGAAAATCTAATGTATGTTCACAAAAATATTAATTTGTTTAAGACAAATAGCGATAATCATAATTTTAATACTAGAAATAAAGATATACTCGCTGTTGCCATTTGTAGACTCCATAAAGTTAGTAAATCGTTTAAAAGGCAAGGTGTACTCTTTTATAACAAACTCCCAAGGGATGTACAAAAATTGACAAGTAACAAATTTAAAAACGTAATTAAACAAAATCTTTATAAAAGAGCCTACTATAAAATATCGGATTATTTAGATGATAGAGAAGCTTGGGATTGAAGTTGCTCCAACTCGTTTAAAATGTTACAATTTAGACGTAATTTATGTTCTGTATTATGTACTCGTATTGTAAAAGGATCATTAAAAAAAACAACCAGCCTTGTTTCTTGTCTTTCTTTCCTGGCTTGGTCGCGAAGGAACAGGCAGTAAAATTGACGTTTCAAAGTGATCCTTGTGATTTTAATGAATAAAAATATTTGAATTTGAATTTGAAAAAATTGCACATCAAATAAAAATACAGTAACAAAGGGAATATATAATAAATAACGGTACAATGGGCGGTATTACCGCTAAAAGCGATCTCCTCCACACAACCTTTGGATGGACAGAATACTTTAACAGGTACCTACTTACATGATGAATGAATATGATTTGTTTATTACAGGCTATTTTATACAGGCTGTTTCATTGATATATTTTAAGGACTTAATATTAAGGTTGTTTGAAAATTTAAAATGTTCTATGTTAATTAATTTGAAAATACCCTATTTTAGGTAACTAGCCCATGTTTTCATTTAATGTCGTACATAATAAAACACGTAGTATAAAACTATTATTTTCCAGCCGATAGCTTCATTACTTGCAGGGATAATCAGAGAGACAGACGGACAAAGCACCGTAGGTTCCGTTTTTATCATTGGTAGGGAACCCTACAAACCACGTTTTTATATGGTATGCCTACAGTAGCTTGTGTTCGAGTGTGAAAAGCCATTTAAATGCAATGGAATATTCAGTCTGGTGAGTTTGATAAGTTTTATTCATTGAACAGATATGACCATGCCGAAACGAATCTGTTCCAAAAAAACTTCCCAACGGCGTTTGTATCGAATTAAATTGATTGTCCGTGGCGCAGTGGGCGAATAGCCGGCTGATACGCAGGAGATTCTGCCTTCGATTCCCGCCACGGCACGTTTGCATGATCTACAGATATTTATTCCGGATCTGTCCGTACCCGTATAATATATAAGTAAAACAAAAAAAAATAGGTATTCTATCTGCTATCTGGTTTTCTTAGCTTAGCTTAGTTTGTGGATAAATAGCACTGCAAAATGTCCTAGGGGCGTAAGTCGCATTTACTCACCTGTTATCGAACTAACAATGACTAGTATTATTCAAACTTTCGGAATTACTGTACATAATTACTATTAAAACGGGTACACACGCGTTAAATACCCGTTTTAATCAGGAACAATGACTAACTTTCAAAGAATTAGTGTTGATAAAACTTTTTGAAAATTATCCTTCTATAGGGTGTCTCAATAAAAGTGCACTTTTTTAAAATTGTGTATTTTTTTCGTGTATGTGGCAACTCTGAAATTTGACAGCTGGCATCTGTGATTGTTCCGATTAATAAAAATGAAGCGTTACACAAAAGAAAAACGTGTTATCAATGTGAAAAATTATTATTAAAATGGAAATTTATTGAGACACCTTATACAAGTTTTTATTTAAATCTTTAAACACGCAGTAGGTAAGCGATACTCTCTGTAAATCTCGTAGGGCCACCTTAGCTTAACTTCTTTTATAATTATCATTAAAGTTTCCTTCCGCTATATCCGCAAAATATTACACAAGACCACTTCCAACAACCCTATAACAGGAATCGAACCCTCTCACAAAAGGGGAAGATTTTGTAAATTGCACCCCTCATGACACGGCCATCTAGGGGCGAAATCTCGATCAATATGACTAGGGTATAGAATATGAAAGAATTTTGATTATCACGCTGATTATCAAGTTCAAATATGGGGATGGTTTTGAAGGTTTTTTTGAAAAGGTAATTAATAATCAAGAGGGCGCTTTTTGATCGAGCGAAGCGAGAACTCTAAATCAACTTGGGCAAATCGGCGTTGTATGTATGTATTTATGTTTGTCCGAAGATAACTTTCGAAGCTTTGATCCGATCATCGTGAAATTTGATACTTATGTAGGTGTGACTAAATGAGCTAAAAATGTTTGTGGGTTGTTGAGATATTGGGGTTCAAGAGACGTAAAAAAAATGAAAATGAGACGTCAATGAAAGGTTTTTGTTAGTAAATTTAGACTCCGTTATTACTTTTAGTAAAGTCTTTATAGTTTTTGAGTTATTAGCCTTATTCAAAACGGAACTTTATGTGTGTAAGTGACCCCACAGTGGTGTAATTTGGTATGTGTGTAGCTTATATGACACAAATAGAGGCAAAAGTCTGAAATCTAGAATAACTACAATTTGTACCCCCAGAAAAGGGTAATATGGAAGTCTCGACAGAGCTTACGTATTTGAGCTATTTGGGGTTGAAACCCTGGATCATTGAGTACCGAGGTCGCGTTTTTAAAATTCTTTATGGGCGTATGGTCGAAGCGACGTGTCATCCGAGAGCTGGCGCTTATCTGAGTCAACGCATAAGCTTTGCAAATCAGTAAATAAATAATTAAATCTTTATTCATTTTTCATATTGTTAAGATAAAAATAACGGATTAATATCTACTTATAGGTTGCCTAAACTAGGAGAACCTGTATCTCAGGCAAAAAAGGCGAGGCTGGGGTAACTTATGAATACTCAAATTAACAAAACTTAGAATCTATTTAAATAGTGAAAAAAAAATAACTAAACGGCAAACATATTCAGTGGGGCAATGCAGCCAGTGTCTTGGGGACATTTTCGCCTGGTGATCTGGAGCAGTTGAGCTATCTATAGATCGTTTGCGAGTCTTTAGATGATTCAACTGTTTCTTCTTTATATTTTATTCTAAACAGTGTATATTCTTTCTGTTAACAAATAAATGTAATATCAAAACAAACTATTATCAACGGTTTTGGTTTTAATCAAAGGGTTATAAGAGCTATATTTTGAGATGTTTGGTTTATTACTAAGTATTTATTTTGCATTTATATTCTCTTAAGCTGTGCTTATTAGTTCATTAAGCATTTAAAGCCTCGTTAGTGAAGATGTGATTAAAATACTATTAGTACGTACTCAAACCCTTTGATTTTAGAGGGTTGATAGATTGAGGAGTGAGAGTGTAAAAGGTCTGATACAAGGTTGACAACCGACGACTGATATAGCTGACTTTCGTCATTTTTGATCATGTATACAGCGGCTTGCAATAAAATTGGGCTTGACTTTCACAGCAAAATACTATATCTTTGCTATGAATGACAACTAGGCCAGTAACCAGGGGGGAAAGAGTCTGTGGCTGACCATCTAGAGAGCGGTTGACAACCATGGAGTTAGACTCGAATGTCGGCCGGCCGATGGCATACGAGCGTTGTAATGATTTTGACCAAGTCATATGTTTCTGGCGTGACCTTAGTAAAACCTTTCAACACACACGTTTTTTTCTATCGATCACAAAACTGAATTGGTAATAGTTCGCCTAATCTAACCGCGCCGTTAGTTATTAAACTGCCTGTATACTCCAACTTCCAACTTCCTCAAACGTTGGACCGAGCATATTTCAACATTATCATTATATTAAAATACGATAGAAACAATTAGGCTATCTAAACACCTTCTAAATACCGATATTAACAAACGATATATATTTTCGTATTTGTTTTAATTAATATTCGTTGTGAACCGTCATAATAGACCAAAAAACTGATGGGCGTTGGAGCAAAAAGGTTTTGAATGGAGACCTACACTATAAAATATCGGATTATTTAGATGATAGAGTAGCTTGGGATTGAAATTGCTCCAACTCGTTCAAAATGTTACAATTTAGACATAATTTATTTTCTGTATTTTTATGTATTCTAAAAGGATCATTAAAAAAACAATCAGCCTTGTTGCTTGCCTTTCTTTCCTGGCTTGGTCCCAAAGGCAGTGAAATTGACGTTTCAAAGTGATCCTTGTGATCTTAACGAATAAAATATTTTGACTTTAGACCACGGCTGTAAAACGAAGCGTAAGGTGGCCTCCCAATAGATATAAATACGATCAAGAAGATTTTCATTGGGTGCAGGATGCATAAGATCGGAATCTATGGAGGAGGCCTATGTTCAGCAGTGAACGTCCTTCATGATAATGATGGTGGTGATGAACTACTATTAAGTCATAATAAGATTTAATGATACAGCGGAATATAAGTCTTTAACTGTAAACCATATTTCAAAATGCGTCATTCTGTACCAAAACATCACCCAATCACACATCATTTGAATCAAGGTTGGACAAGCCACGCCAGGGTTGGATGATCGTGTGTAAGCAACAACATGAGAGTGCTATATCTCATAATTAGCCGGTAAATTATGATTTATTATGAAGGTGGGTACTCAATCTTAGATGCTAATTAAATGGAAACTGATAACTTAGATTTACATCACGATTAGGTAAGTTAGCTTCGCTTTAGAACAACCTATTTGATATGTTAATATTAGCGCACATTGGGTTAGATTAGATTAGATTAGATAATACTTTATTGCACACCACGAAACAAATACATATAAAAAACAACTAAGTAAATCTATGGATACAATTGGCGGTCTTATCGCTAATTAGCGATCTCTACCAGACAACCTTTGGATGGAATGGACTGTGTAGACATTACCTGGGGTGTAATGGTGTACCTAACATACTACATGTACATACATACTAATACTAATTATATAAAAAAAATATATAAAACTTACATAAATGAGAATTACATGAATCTAAATAATAACTACTCATAATAATTTATAGATACATACTTAGACTTATTTAAGAAACAAATAATTAATAATAAATACATATACAGTGTGTCCCTGGATAAAGTGCAACCCCGAAAGGGGGTGAAACTAGATAAAAAATTATCGACAAAAAAATAGAAAAAAAAATTAAAAAAAAATTCGTATATACTTTATTGATGTATTAAAATTTTTATTACTCACTAATTACTCTATTTAATAAAAAAATTATTCCTTCCAAAGTAGTAGGTCTATTTTGTTAAAATAAAAACCATAATCATGTCAGATATGTGACGATGACGATAAAATAACAAATAACTCACAAACGAGTGGCTATCGTGACTTAAAGTTTAATTTTTGTATTAAAATTACATTTTTTAGGCTGTTTTTTTCCAATAAACTCCAAAAATCTTAAAATTAAGCCTATAATACTAGAAATTTTTATGACTTTTTATTATTTTCTATCATAATAGCTTTTAAATAAAAAAAAACCTACGTTCTAACATAAAAAATGTGCTGGCTAGGAGCTTTTAAAGTTGACCACTGATTACGTCACCACTCAGGTAGAGACACGTTTTTTTTGCTGCTCAGGTAGTATTAAAAATCAAATTTTAGTTACAACATTTTTATTTAACTTATTACATGTAAGTATGAAATAAGGGTTTTGTTTAATGCATTAAATGCTCAAAATGGCTTCCTTGTTGTTGTAGGCACATTGCCGCACGAAGAGCGATTTGTTGTGTGGCTCTAAGCACCATCTCTGGGTCACTTCTTATCTCATCGGCACATCGCATGATTTGATCTTGTAACTCTGCCTCGGTGTCTACGGTCGTTCTGTAGACTCTTTGTTTCATAACACCCCACAGAAAATAGTCTAGGGGTGTCAGGTCAGGTGAACGTGCCGGCCACCCGACTGGTCCATCCCGGCCGATCCACCTATTAGCGTAGTTTTCGTTTAAAAAACTTCGCACATTGCGCCCGTAGTGCGCAGGGCATCCGTCCATCTGCAAATACATCTGTTGCCTTGTAGCCAGCGGAACATCTTCCAGCAGTAGTGGCAGATCGTCTCTTAATAAGTTTAAAAAACTTTCGGCATTTAATGTTGCGGGTAAAATAACTGGCCCAATCAGCGTGTCGTCTATTAGAGCTGCCCATACATTAACTGAAAATTGCACTTGAAAAGTAGACGCCCTCTTTAGGTGTGGATTTTCCTCGGACCATACATGTAAGTTTCTGCAATTTGTGATTCCATTCCGGGTGAATTTCGCTTCATCCATCCATAAAATTTTTTTTAGGAATTGTGGATTATTTCTAATTTTTTGTTGAATCCACGTAGACATTACGCATCTTGCACGATTGTCTACATTTTCATGCAAATGCTGTACTCGCTGATAATGGTATGGATGCAATCCTTTCTTTTTCAAAATTCGCCATACGGATGTTTTTGATATACCGTGACGCAAAGCTAAGCGTCTAATGCTGGTTGTGGGATCAGCAAACAAATCGTTTAAAACGGCCTCTTCTATGGAATGGTCAATAATGGTAGCTTGTTGCTCACGGCGATCTCTTGCTAATCCAAGTCCGATGTTGGATAACTTTCGGTGAACTTCTTGGAAATTTCGTGCTGACGGTATAAGTCTGCTCGGAAACGCATTTATGTATGCAGAACGAGCGACTGTTGTGTGTCCACGTGACATACCATAATAATAATGGATGTCAGCGATTTCTCGCGGAGAGAACTCAGTCAATCGCGGCATCTCCACAACACAACAAAGTACAGTCAAAAACGTAACAAAAAGTCAAAAACAAAACAAAAGCAAAACAACGTAACAAAAACTTGAAGGCGCAGTAAGGTACGGTAGGCGGTAGCAGCGGCGAGAATATCGGAGCGACTGGCGTGCCTTGTTGTGAGTCCTGTTTCGATCCCCACCCTTCATCTTTCATAGAACAGGCCCAGCGACCATAATCTACAACAATATAAGTTAAAAAAGGGTCTCTACCTGAGTGGTGACGTAATCAGTGGTCAACTTTAAATGCTCCTAGCCAGCACATTTTTTATGTTAGAACGTAGGTTTTTATTTTATTTAAAAGCTATTATGATAGACAATAATAAAAAGTCATAAAAATTTCTAGTATTACAGGCTTAATTTTAAGATTTTTGGAGTTTATTGGAAAAAAACAGCCTAAAAAATGTAATTTTAATACAAAAATTAAACTTTAAGTCACGATAGCCACTTGTTTGTGAGTTATTTGTTATTTTATCGTCATCGTCACATATCTGACATGATTATGGTTTTTATTTTAACAAAATAGACCTACTACTTTGGAAGAAATCATTTTTTTATTAAATAGAGTCATTAGTGAGCAATAAAAATTTTAATTCATCAATAAAGTATATACTAAATTTTTTTAATTTTTTTTTTCTTTTTTTTGTCGATAATTTTTGATCTAGTTTCACCCCCTTTCGGGGTTGCACTTTATCCAGGGACACACTGTATATTTAGCGACAAATACTCAGATAGTGTTCTCTGAGCAGACTTTTGAAAATGGCAAGTGACTTGGCACATCTGATAGCCACTGGCAGCGCGTTTCATAACCGGACAGCCTGCACTGTAAAAGACTTATCAAAGTAGGAGGAGGAGTGTACAGGTGTCCTGAGTTGGAGTGTGTCAGATGAACGGAAGGATCGAGGATTGGATTGGGTTCTTATTCATAAAAACTTAATAGGACAGGGTTATTAAAGAAAAGAACAAATAACTTTTTAACGAAAATCTAGCCGACTTCAGATAATTATCGAGATCGGTTGACGCAATTTGAAGAGTCAGAGCAGATCTTGACCAAATGGGACCACACCTAAAGTAGCCCCTTCCTAACCAAAAAAGTCAAAAAAGACAGAAGTGAAAACTTGAACAATTACGAGATACTTATATACAGCGGTGTCGGTAACGGTAACAGTGTCACGAGTTCAATGGTTTTTTCCCATCTCAAAAAATGCACAACGCGCCTAAAGAACTTTTCACTTCAAGAAAAAGTAATTGAAATCGGATTACGTCGTTATAAAAAAAGGCCCGCTACAATTTTTTGAAGTCGGTTACAATAGTATGTCGGAAAACAAACAGTATGCCGGATTTACTAATAACGCGGGCCCTGTGTATATTAGGTCCTGGTATTCTAGGGAGGCGATCTTTTCGGCTTTTTAGGATATACGCATGCCGAAAATCCCAACTGAAGTAACATTATTGTCAACCAGAAGCCTTGCGACACATTCATAATACATCGGCCAATGTGCCTTGGTCCCTTCATTTTCCTAACCAAACATCTCATCCGTTTACATTTTCTCAAGTGGAAACAGTTTCTACACACGAATTTTGACTAAAAACAAGTAACGTAGTACCTTAAGGCCTTAAGGTGTGTACAGATCTGGCGCTACGAATATTCGCTGCACGCGCGCTGCTCGCGTGCAGTTACTGCAAATGTTTGGTGTGCCCCTTGATGTTAACTCACGCAATGCTCGGACATTCTACCTACGCGTACTACGCGCGTGTACATTGCGCGCATGTGGTTCCAAAACGGCGTCAGTAGGCAGAAGCACATGCTCGGCTCGCGGGCTTGCAGTATCTGTATAATGCGCCGCGTTATGGCGTTTGTCCGCCGCCGTCACCGGGACGTCACCGAGAACGAGATGACGGCGCTCAAGTAGCGATACATACATTTTCTAAGGCTGCGTGTCCACCGCACGCTGTCACCGGGACGTCACCAAGAACGAGATGACGGTGCTCAAATAGCGATACACACATTCACTATCGTCGCGTGCCCACCGCACGCCGAAACCGGAACGGATGTAACGTTCAGTTAGAATAATCTCGTTTCTCGGTGAAGTCCCGGTGATGGCGTGCGGTGGGCATGCGGCTACAGTGAATGTATGTATCGTTACTTTGGTGCCGTCATCTCGTGGACAAACGCCATTAGAGTTCATATTCTCTATCATGAAAGTGCAAATAACACCCAGCGAGAGTTGATCACTGAGAAACTTGATTTTTTTAAGCATTTGTAAGCCAGTACATTATTTTAAGTAGTCGATTAGCGTTTCACTTGTCAAGCTCGATTTGCACGATACCAAATAGGGACCCTGGTCCGCTTGTATCAGTGAATTTAAGAAAGACTTCTATTAACTTTAGCCGCAAAATAAATATCTTCGTACCTCCCAAAGCAACTAGCAAAATGCAAATAGGCTTTAAAAAATGTTCATCTACCGTCATTTGGAGCCATATATGGCCTAAATGACATATTTTTCGCGCGTTTTGTTTTATGTGTTTTATATTCTGTTTTTGTATATTGTATGTAAAAGATTTTACAAAAAATGTAACTTTGTGATCATTAATTTGACTTAATAACGATACAATCTATGTATCGTATTCATGTTTATTCAAGATGCCTTTACAAGATGTTAACGAGGTCTACCAACACTGGTCATGCATCCTATTCTGCCGGTCAATATGCACAGATTGGAATAATTTAGGGACCACTAAATAGAAGGGACCCATCGTTAATATTCAGAGGGTAGGACAATATTTTGGTTGCAAACACGAAGGGACAAATAGGGAATGTTTGATTCGGATTTGCCTTGTAGGGTGAGATGTTATTACTATTGAGAATGTACTGTAATACACCCTGGGAGTATGTTTTGTTTTGATTTAGTATGGGACTTTTAAACAGCCTTTTATTTATAACGATGGCGTAAAAAGTAGAAGATTTTCTCCCCTGGGGAAGTACTACCACAATACCTATTTAGCCACAAAGCAGCATTGCTGTGTTTCAGTGTGAAGGGTATGGTTGACACTAAAATTACGGTCACTTAGGCTGTACAGCCTAAGTGGCCTAAGAGGCCTGTATGCCTCAAGTTGATGGACGCAAGACAGTGCGCGTAAGGCGTGTTTCTAGATGCGTGACCTATGAGGTAATACTTTGTCACAGGCGATGGTTACCATTTAACATCAGGTGAGCCACCAACAGGTAGGTAACATAAAAAAATAAAAAAACAGTTTTTATTAGAAAGACGTTGATTTTTGTTGGAACCCTCAGGTGTGGTCCAATATTAATTTGGTCAAGATCTGATGATTGATTATTTCCTCATGAGTCCTATGAAAAAATCATTAACCTCTTCAATTTATAAAGGCATCTGCGGGATATATTTCTTATGTACTACTAATACGCACAACTGATGTTTGAGAGAGTTGCTGCCCTTCACGCACGGCAATGGTACCACGGAAGACCAGCGCGTAGTTGTGTAAATTTTATGCTACTACAGCCTTGTCAATACAACTATGAAAATCTAATGTATGTTCACAAAAATATTAATTTGTTTAAGACAAATAGCAATAATCATAATTTTAATACTAGAAATAAAGATAAACTCGCTGTTGCCACTTGTAGACTCCATAAAGTTAGTAAATCGTTTAAAGGGCAAGGTGTACGCTTTTTTAACAAACTCCCAAGGGATGTACAAAAATTGACAATTAACAAATTTAAAAACGTAATTAAACAAAATCTTTATAAAAGAGCCTACTATAAAATACCGGATTATTTAGATGATAGAGAAGCTTGGGATTGAAATTGCTCCAACTCGTTCAAAATGTTACAATTTAGACGTAATTTATGTTCTGTATTATGTATTGTAAAAGGATCATTAAAAAAAAACAACCAGCCTTGTTTCTTGCCTTTCTTTCCTGGCTTGGTCGCGAAGGAACAGGCAGTAAAATTGACGTTTCAAAGTGATCTTTGTGATTTTAATGAACAAAAATATTTGATTTTTTTTTTTAGGATAATGCTGAGTCCCTTTTTGCTTTCACACTACCAATATATTGTGTATTGTATATTATATATTGTACCTATTGTGTTAAATGTTCCCTTGTGATAGATAATAAACGTTTTTACTCTACTTACACTAGTGGTGCGCCTCGAACTGAGATCTCGCGTAATCTTTGACTATAAAATAGTGCCACAAAATGCATAACCAACTTACTTGACCTACAGTTTCGTTCAAATTACAGGTAACATGAGTTTATGTAAATTGATTATTCTTTTTTGGGTTACAAATTACAGTTATTATGAATTTCAGACTTTTGCCTATATTTGTGTCAATAAAGCTACGCATACCAAATTACGGCACTGTGAAGTTACTGGTATGCCCTGTGTATTTCGTCAAAGTTCAGTTTTTATTATGGCTAATTACTCAAAAACTGTAAGAACTAATCTAAAAATAAAAACGCGGTCGAAATGTACTAATCAATTCCTTTAATTTGACGTCCCATTTGACTTAATAGTCTAATTTTAATTTTTTTTTACCACACTTGAACCCCAATATTTCAACAACACCGTAACATTTTTAGCTTATTTAGGTCACACCAAAATTGTGCCATCTCAACCTAACTATGTATCAAATTTTACGATGATTGGATCAACGCTTCTTAAGTTATCCTCGGACAAACAAACATACATACATACATACAACGCCTATTTGCCCAAGTTGATTTGAAGATCTCGCTTCGCTCGATCAGTAATATGAGCGAGTATTATTAACCACGTGTTAAAACTTATTTTATGTAGTCTAACTCTATTACTCACACTATTATAAGTTATACTGTATTTTAATAGAATCATTGCGAAGTCGCCGTCCGTAGTTCCTTTGTTCATACTTTCCAGACGGTGTCGTTTGAACCATCGATGGTGGCATGGTCCAAGACTTTGCCTCCCTTATCCTAAAATTCTCCCACCTTATTTATAACTCTCGTGACAATCAATAGCATATTGTTATTCAAGGGCTGAATGAAGGCGATCTCAAGAAATATATATTCAACACCTAATAATATAATAAATTAATTAATAAATAATAAATTTAAGCAATGGCTCTAGAAAATATATAAACTAGGTGCAAAAATACACATAGAAAGTTTAATATCCCATTTTTATCCCATGGAAACTGATTTATGGGATGAAAAGTAGCTTATGTATTAATCCAGGTTATAATCTACGTACATACCAAATTTAATCGAAATCGGTTTAGCCGAATATACAAACTTTCGCATTTGTTATATTAGTGAGATTGCAAGCTATATTGTATTTTAAAAATTGTATTGACAATATCTATATCATATATTGTATAAACATTGTGATAGAAAAATTGAGGAGTAAGAAGCTAGCGTGGTATGGACATGTCATGCGTAGGAAAGAAAACATGTGACTAAAAAAGTGTTAGGATGGATATAGAAGTAGAGGAAGGCCGAAGAAGAGATGGATGGATGGTAGAATGATATGGGCAGGAAGTGACAACGGAGATGACGGCTGATAGAGAAATGTGAAGGAGAAATACGTGTTATGTCGACCCCGTGTGATGTGGGAAGTCTCTCACAGGGTGCCCCATTGAGCCCGATCTTCAGCTCTTCTCATCCATTCTTTGTCAGCCCCAGCGCGCAAGTCGTCACAAGCTGGAGTTCGTCCTTCGCTTACCTAGACGTGGTCTCCACTCCAGAACACGTTTACCAAAACGGTTATCGATTCTGCGGCAGATATGACTGGCCCACAGCCACTTCAGCTTGCTGACCCTCTGAGTTATGTCGATCACCTTGGTTCTTTGTCGGATAACCTCGTTTCGGATTCTATCCATCAGATAAATTCCGAGCATAGCCCTTTCAATAGCTCGCTGAGCGACTCTCTATTTGGGGACCAGTTCTAGCGTAAGTGTCCACGTTATGGCTGCATAGGTCATCACAGGTAGGACGCACTGGTTCAATACTTTTGTTTTTAGACATTTTAGGATGGGAACTTTATGTATTCATAAAGTTGTGAAATAAACTTTTTTGATATGCTTATTCTTTTCGTAAGTGTTATCTCCGCTCCTGCTTGTCGCTTGTTCCCCTAAACAGCAAAGTTCATCAGACTCAGTGTAACGTCGTTACCGAACTCAATCAGGGCCATTGACGACACGACGTAAGCTCAACTCGATTATGCCACATTATTCTCGCCATACCTTCATCCCTTTATCCATTTCTATGGCGTCTGGCTCTGTTTATACTCCATTTTGAAAAGGACTTTTGACATAGGAGTATACAAAATTAAATTTATAAAATATTTTCCCCGACACATAAACCCGAAAAAAGAAACAAAAATACTTTACAACTGTGATCCCTTCACCAGAAATCAAAAGTGCCGATAGTCTTCGAACCGGCTGACCTGATCTTTATCACGCAGAAGAACCACACCAGTTAAAATACAGGGTGGTTTTTTGAGAAGGGCGGTGATGGGCAAGTTCGAAACCACGAGAGTTAGAGAAAAGTCGTGAAAGGAGTTATGCCTTCGATTTTTATGAAAACAGTAACTGCATATTTAGTTATTTTTTTATCTTTTGCATTTGACTTTTATTTTTTCTTTTACATACATTTCTTTGCGTATTGATCCTTTGCAGCAACATAATCTATTGGTTCAATAATACAGGGTCTCATTGAAAAATCATTCGGGTCTGTCCATCAAAACTTAAAAAAAACTAAATATGCAGTTATTGTTTTCTTTTAAATCGAGGAGGGCATGACTCGTTTCACGACTTTTCACTGACTCTCGTGGTTTCGGACTTGGCCATCACCGTCCTTCTCAAAAAACCACCTTGTATAGCTTTCTCTTAAAAAAAACGCGTCTGAATCGAACCATCCGTTTCGAAAATTACGATGCCATATACAGATACATACACAAAGTATTTTTCAAACTTATAACTTATTTATCGCGGCTTCTTACGCCTGTTGCAACACAGTCGAAACGTTGGGATAACAAATAAAAAAGTGCTAAATACCAGTTTAATTACAGGCATACATAGGCGTCAAACATATAACACCTCGTCTGGGGCTAAAAATAATATGCATTAAAAACGATATAACCACGATGTGATTAAAATCGCAAGTCTCTTCTTTGTCAAAAGATATGATGTGTTAAAAAGTCATCTAAAAGTATATCCAACAGAGTAAACCAATTTTAATCAACTTACGACGCTCCTAATTAAACATCCATGATTCATAAAAAGCGACCAATTTTCCGTTTTTGCCATTTCACTCGGAGCCCTAAAAAGAACATTGGTAGGTACAATACAGAATGCCGCGAATAAACAATATGGGCGACGTGCGTGATTTACGCGCTGTGGGATATTGTTGAAATTCGCGTCGATAGCGCTTTTGTTTCGCCGTTTGGCTTCTTATCGTATGCTAGAGTTGGGACTAACCATAAAATACTTAAAATTTTATGTAATATTATAATTTCATCTAAAATTCAGACTAAAATCGTCGAAATAACCCACGCCGCCAAATTAAATGGGACTGGGCCAGTAATGTGTACCGTATGCCTGACTGAGTGGGTCCCACAAGGACCGCGACCGCGTGATTAGCCCAGGCGGAGATGGCACAACGAACTTGATACCTTTTTATTCTCACGCTGACCATCCGTCGGAGCTAATAGGTTAAAGGGCACGGTGTACGCTTTTATAAATATATCTATGTCTAAAAAGAACTAAATCTAGCCCGAAAAGTGCTAAGGTTGGCTGCACTGAGCACACTCGCTCATCAATTTAAGCTTTGTTACATGTTAAATTTATGTTTAACTTTAACTAACATAGTTAAAATAACCTTTACTAGTAGTTTGTCCTGAACTGAGATCTCGCGAGTATACCAAAACAACAAAAAAAAAATATTCGTAATCTTTGATTATCAAAATAGTGCCAAGAAATAAATATCCAAAAGACTTGACCTACAGTTTCATTCAAATTACAGGTAACGGGAGTTCATGTTCATTGGTTATTTGTTTTTGGGGTACAAATTGCAGATATTCTAGATTTTAGACTTTTGCCTATATTTGTGATACTTAAGCTACACGCATACCAAATTAAAGAATTATGTAGTCACTGGTGTACCCTGTGCATTTTGTCAAAGTTTAGTATTTGTTATGGCTAATAGCTCAAAAACTACAAAAACTTTATTAAAAATAAAAATGGGATCAAAATGTACTAATGAAAACCTTTCATTTGACGTACCAATTGAATCCCAATATCTCAACAACCCCCCAACATTTTTAGCTCATTTAGTCACACCAAAATTGTGCCATCACTACACCCATGTCTGCAATTTCACGATGATCGGAACAATGCTTCAAAAGTTATCCTCGGACAAACAAACATACATACATACTTACATACATACACACAACGCCGATTTGCCCAAGTTGATTTAGAGATATCGCTTCGCGCGATCAATAATAATTAACATTGATATTGATCTTTAAAAAATAACTATTGTTTTAACTACTGCATTCCGTTTTTTCCCAATGTTACCTTCACGTGTTTGCATGATCTGCAAATGCATTTATTCCGGGTACCTCAACACTCGAATTTCCTGCATATCCTTTATAAATATTGTACATTAAAAGTAATTCAATCGCCCCATCTCTAGCGAGGCCGTATCCGCATGGTGCCTCGAAAAGGCAAAATATTAAACGTATTCTGATTCAGTATCGCACCGATGGTTTATAGGGTTCAGGTCTATAATCCATTTATGATCTATGGTCTTCGAATGGAGAAAACGTAGGT
Organism: Philereme transversata; assembly: GCA_963924445.1. Lineage (NCBI taxonomy): Eukaryota > Metazoa > Arthropoda > Insecta > Lepidoptera > Geometridae > Philereme > Philereme transversata. The sequence continues at coordinate 3,798,352 of OZ004347.1, forward strand.
ATATCTGCTTGCAATATAACTTGATGACTTTTTTAAAATAAATTGTGATTTAGGAATTTATTTATGGCTCTTATGTTTTCTGCAATTCTATGCACATATTTTTGGAATGTGGGATAATGCATCCCATTGTCCCACTGCTGGGCAAAGGTATCCCATAAGTTAATCTATATGTTTATATTCTGCGCAATGTCCAATATTCCTGCTCGAAGGCAGTCTCCAGCGCTTTCCTAAAAATTTTTTTTTACCTGGAGATCGAACGATCTTATGGCCCACCTAATGTTAAGTGGTAATCATCGCCTTTATCAGAGAATTGCCTCTTACGTTAGAAACATGCATTAGGCACTGCCCTGCGTCCATAAACTTGTGGCCTACAGGTACCTCAAGTTTATGGCCTCATGGGCCTGTAATTTCACCGGCAACCATGCCCTTTAAACCGAAATACAGCAATGTTGCTTGGCGGCAGAAAAAGGGATGGTGGTATTTCCCCGGGTGAAAAATCAAATAGGTTCTTGCAAGATTAGCTTACCTATCTAAGTGCATTCTGCTGAAGTATCTCAATTGGCAATGTCGGTCAAAAAATACAGCCTGGTGTTTTGCATGCTGAGCTAAGTACCCATTCATCCCCACAAAGAGCTTTTAAAACTTTGTTAGTATAATAGTGCGTGTGATTTTGTTGTTATTGCATTTTTTATTTTTTTTCCTTCTCTCTGAATCTGATCTGATATCAATTTGAGTCCGATCACTACGTTTTATTGACCTTTAAGAAATCTCGATTCCGTCTGCGGGACAAATGTTACGTGGTCTACAAATATTTACAAAAGAAAAAAGTCTTTAAGTATTATATCAGCTACATATCTGGTTTCCATAGTATAAGCCTTGCTTAGTTTGGGGCTGGATGGCGCTGTGTGAAAAGTCCAGCATTTTAATTAAAAAAAAAATAATCTTAATGTTGGACTTCTGTGCCTTATTTTCCTACTTAATAACCATTCTAAGTGTCGAAAAACGTTCTTCAAAACGGTTCCGTTAGTAAACTAGGAATATAATTACAGGAGCTAGAAGAAAGAAATCAAAATAGTAAAATATTAGTCAATCTACGCAAATGTTCGCAGGAATTGCTGCGGGTGCTACCAACGTATCTCTATCGAGATTCATATTTCTCTGTGACGTCACAAACCTATCAAAAAGTGTCCGAAACAATGGAGAGCTTTTTCCCCATTGTGTTGTTTTGTTTGGTGTGACAGGCGTGTGCCACTTCGAGATAGCTTGCAATGTGAAATAAACTTTATTACGCTGACTTACGATTAAAAATACATTTTCAATCAGGATTAAAAATGCATTTTAAATCAGAAGAGTCAACTTACGGATCATCTATTGGCTAACCTTTCTATTAATCTATTGGCTAAACTTTTTAAATCTGTGGTGAATGAACGACCTCCGTGGTGAAGTGGGCGAATAGCCGGCTGAGACGCAGGAGGTAGCGGGTTCGATTCCCGCCGCGAAACAAATGTTTGCGTGATCTACAGATATTTGTTCCGGGTCTGGTTGTTTCTCTACATATTATAAGTATGTACATATGTATTTACAAAAAAAAATATGTAAGTATTCTATCAGTTAACTGGTTCCCATAATACAGGTTCTGCTTAGTTTATAGCTATATTTTAGGCTATATATATCTAGTTTATATTTTAGGCTAGATAGCGCTGTGTGAAATATCTAGTAACTTTAAAATTATTTACTCTAAAATGTAGCTGCATGGTCATCTTAGCGCCATGCAGTTAAATTTTAATACATAAACCAAGTGACCTTATTTATGGAAGAGGCCACTGACTTCTGTAACACAGCTCTTTATACCTAACTCAGATGTATCTTTATTTCATTTGAAATTTGAAGAATTTTAATTCATCTTGTAGTGTTACTTCTTTTGGCGCGTTTGGTTAAAATTATGAAAGTAACATTTTTACGATGCGCGCGCACACCGACAGCCAAAAAGCGCCAGGATAAAGTTAGCTGATAACTGAAGTAAAACTTCTTACATGCGTACATAAGTACACATGTTATACTACTGTACCACACGTGTTTTTTTTTACGTATTCATGAATATAAAATGTATAGAATCGTCCCGCCTTCGTCTCGTCTTCTCGATATTTTTAGCCGTCTCTAGAACTTCAGCTCATTTCTTTTGTTTCTTGGGACAAAATATATCGCGCAGAATGGGCAATATTTATAATTTACTCGTTGACCCGCCCGCGGCTTCGCACGCTTGGAATTTCCCGTTCCCGCGGAACTTCGGGATAAAAACTATATAAAACACTCTTGTCAAAGTGACGCGACACTTCATGTAAATGAATTCACGTCAATGAACGACGGTTAAATTATATGGATACATAAAAAGTTTCCGCGCACTTCACGAATTCACACACACAAATTATAAAGAAGATATCCAAGGATTCACCAATATTTGACAACAAACATATATGTCACATTTGTCTGTGGTCAAATATTTATATTGCGTTCAGAAATTAAATAATTAAAATAACGTTTTGATAGCAAATGAAATAAACGCATCCAGATTGACAGGTACGAACAGTTTGTATGGGAAAATAAAATAGTTACTTACTACTTTCATTGCAATTTCTTTATTTTTCTCACCTTTTAAACCTTCCTTGGACTTCTACAAATATTTCAAAACCAAAATTAGGCAAATCGGTTCAGCCGTTTATGAGTTTTAGTGAGACTAACGAACAGCAATTGATTTTTATATATATAGATTTTGCTAACCTAATAATTAATTAAAGACTATATTTTTACATAGACTTTTTCAAAAAGTCCATGCTTTTACATCTAATATAGCCTATACACCATGGGCCATGATGGACAATCACAGAATGCGCTATGATTGCCGCCATGATTGCGCAGCTGTCTACACTATGGGCCATGCCCATGGCAATCATGGACCGTGGGCCATGATCAATGGCACACCTGCATTTGTTAAAATTATGGACGTCGAAACAGTAGCAGCTGCCGCTATTTATTTATTTAGTGTATATAACCATTATATAAATGTTCACTGTAAAAGCGCACCGTACCGTAAACAAATACGAACAGAGTTATTGGCGATCGTATGGACACGCTTACAATCATGGCCGCAAACTTCCTTTGATGTTTGTCCGAAAAACTGACATAGCGGCGATTACACTCGATCATCACCGATCATGGGTGATTACAGACAATTATGCCCTCTACACGATGGTGATCGTCTATGATTGCCCATCATGGCCAATCGTATAGAGGCGCAATAATGTAGCCTCTACACCATGGGGCATGATAGACAATCACAAAATGCGCTATGATTGCTACCATGATTGCGCAGCTGTCTACACTATGGGCCATGATGGACAATCACAGAATGCCCCATGATTGTCACTATCAATGGCGCACCTACATTTGTTAAAATTATGGACGTCGAAACAGTAGCAGCTGCCGCTATTTATTTATTTAGTGTATATAACCATTATATAAATGTTCACTGTAAAAGCGCACCGTACCGTAAACAAATACGAACAGAGTTATTGGCGATCGTATGGACACGCTTACAATCATGGCCGCAAACTTCCTTTGATGTTTGTCCGAAAAACTGACATAGCGGCGATTACACTCGATCATCACCGATCATGGGTGATTACAGACAATTATGCCCTCTACACGATGGTGATCGTCTATGATTGCCCATCATGGCCAATCGTATAGAGGCGCAATAATGTAGCCTCTACACCATGGGGCATGATAGACAATCACAAAATGCGCTATGATTGCTACCATGATTGCGCAGCTGTCTACACTATGGGCCATGATGGACAATCACAGAATGCCCCATGATTGTCACTATCAATGGCGCACCTACATTTGTTAAAGTTATGGACGTCGAAATAGAAGCAGCTGCCGCTATTTATTTATTTATTTAGTGTATATAACCATTATATAACACATTATATAATATATGGCACGCGTCCGCACCGTACCGTAAACAAATAGGTACGAACTGAATGATCGGCGATCGTATGGATACGCTTACAATCATGACCGCAAGCTTTCTTTGATGTTTGTCCAAAAACCCGACATAGCAACGATTACGCTCGATCATCACTGATCATGGGCGATTACAGACAATTATGCCCTCTACACGATGGTGATCGTCTATGATCGCCCATCATGGCCAATCGTATAGATATGCTATAATAATTATTAATGAAAATTGGCTATTAAATTTAGGAGAGTGAATGACGCTGCAGCGCCATGGAACAATTTTACATGAGATTGAAGGTGATTGGCAGACCTATTGCATTATTATTGCTTACCAGATGTTTTGAAAATTGAAATAGTTTATGATTTTGAATAAACAAGTAAAAATAATAAATAACGCCAGCCATTTCATACAGCGCTATCTAGAGCAAAACTAAGCAAAGCTTTGTTCATAGTACAAACCACATGACTGACTAAAATTCTTATATATAATTTTTTGTAATTACCTACATACTTATGCCTACATACTTATGTTTTAGTTACATGTAGAAAGTGCACAATTAAATAAATAAAAATAAAATAAATACATAAATATAGAAACAACCAGACCCAGAAGAAATATCTGTAGATCATACAAATCGAACCCGCAACCTCCAACATAGCAGGCTATACGCCCACTGCGCCACGGAGTTTTCTTCGGAAACATAATATGTTTTCTTTATACTATAAGTACCGCAGATTAATAAATAGTGAACAAAAGTTGAAACTGTTTTAGTGACACTTCTAAACTCAGAACTAACATTTTGTCTGTGGTCCCGCGCCGGTTTATACGGTTTTGAAAAATGGAAACAAAATAACATGTCAGACTGTGGATGGTATCGTATTTTTCTATTGTTACTTATATATTTTTTCTACTGACATTTGGTCATACTTTCTTTTGGTATCCGAATTAAAAGTCGCTTAATATCCTCCTTACTTACTTACTCATAAAACCCGAAGCCATGGCATCCTAAAAGACGCCATTGATGCCTATTTTGCGCCACTTTTTGCCAGTCTGGCACTAGAAGAAAGCGGAGGTCCTCCAACTTCCTCCGACGATATCTGGGTCACCCGATGTGATGATTGGCAGTCGAAAATTTGCACGTTGGCAGCGAACCACCTAGGCCTGAATTTTTTTTAGGCGTGTTGAGCATTTTTTGAGATGGGAAAAAACCATTGAACTCGCGACACTGTTACCGACACCTGTCACTGACTACTGACACTGACTGTTACTGACACCTCTGTATATAAGTCTTTGTAGTGTAGTCTGCTTTTATTCAAGTTTTAACTTCTGTCGGCACTCCCGGAGTGCCACTTTTCTTTTTTTTATCGATGATGGCCAAGTGCTTGACCTCACCTGATGGTAAGTGAAGGTGTGATCGAAGATGGAGCACACTTGCCTAGAAATACCTTTTTTTTCTTTATTATTTTCTTTTTTTTTTCTCCTAGTACTCCGATTTTTTAACTTTGTTTATTTTATTAACCATTGGATTCTTCTGTAGGACAAAAGCGTCTCCGTTTTTCTTCTAGTCTTCTAAAGGGTCTTCTAGTCTCCAGCTTCTTCTTATTATAGTTATCAGGTCTGTAATTACCAAATATTTGTAGATCTATCAGGAATCACACTGTAAAATCAAGTGACCAGTAGTGAAATTTCCAAAAGCCAAACCCGCCACTTGTGACGTCAATTTGACTTACATCATTGGCGATATCAGTACTTTCAACCTAAGTTTTCCAAAAATTAATCATTATTATTATTATTATTAGCCCACGGTGTCCCACTGCTAGGCAAAGGCCTCCCCCACCCTTTCCAGGCACTTTCAGGCGCTAAGATGGTCCAGTCCGCTCGGAAATTAGTGAGCTCGGCCCTCCATCTCTTCTTTGGTCTGCCGCGACGTCTTCGGGCTGTGTCGGAGTTCCACTCGGAGCATTATTAATTATGCAAAGTTTAGTTGGTCTTGTTTTAAAAATACATGTTTTTTTGCAATCAAACTGTAAGGGAATTCAATAAAAGGCCGACTAACCTTGGTTTAATCCTTCTTGCGTTCCGCATGCTCTTATGAACTTCACAATTCCTCTATCCATAGGCTGCTGATGTTGATGATAGATGTGTCGTCTTCTTGAGGGATGCAACACGCGCGAAAACTACCCCTTAGCCACCGGCCGGCGCTGCACACTATTTGATATTTGGAAGGTGCTTGCACTGAGGGAGGCACGTGGGGACGCGTTGAAAGTCACCCTGAAGCACTTTGCTCAGCAAATGAGGGTAGGTATATGAAAAAAACGAGGGTTATAATAGGTTGGGGAAAAAGTCTTTTCGCATTATAGTATGTATGAACTTGTAATAAAAACTCTTTGGCTATACTATTTGTATCTGGCTGGTTTTGGTATCATTCAAAGTTTAAATTTTAAAGAAGATAAATTCAAATTAGGAAAATGTGTGATTTTTATTTGTTTTTCGTACTGTAAAGATGAGTGAATCTAATGAAGAAATTCGATACATTTTAAAATTTTACTACAAAAAAGGTAAAAATGCAACGCAACCCGCGAAAAAAATTTGCGATGTTTATGGACCTAGTGCAGTGTCTGTGAGAGTAGCACAAATATGGTTTAAGCGTTTTCAATCCGAAAATTTTGATGTTAAAGATGCACGTCGCTCTGCTCGCCCTATTGCGGATAAAATTGATGTAATTTTTGAAAAAGTGGAGCAAGATCAGTATATCAGTAGTTACGACGTAGCTGAAGAACTGGGAATTGACCACAAAACAGTTTTGGCGCATTTGAAACAAACTGGGTACACAAAAACGCTCGATATTTGGGTACCCCACGAGCTCACTGAAAGATACCTAATGAACCGTGTACTCATTTGTGATTCTTTATTACGACGTAATGAAACCGAACCATTTTTGAAGAAGCTGATAACTGGTGATGAAATGTGGATCACGTACGACAAGAACGTGTGAAAAAGGTCGTGGTCAAAGGCCGGTCAGGCTTCACAGACTGTGGGGAAACCCGGGTTAACTCGCAACAAGGTGATGCTGTGTGTGTAGTGGGATTGGAAGGGCATTATTCATTATTAGCGGTTACCACCAGGCAGGACCATCGATTCTGAACTCTAATGCGAACAACTGATGAGATTAAAGCAAGAAGTTGAGAGAAAGCGGCCGGAATTAATCAACAGAAGGGGTGTGGTTTTTCATCATGATAACGCTAGACCTCACACATCTTTAGCCACTCAGCAAAAATTAAGAGAGTTTGGCTGGGAGGTGTTAATGCATCCGCCGTTTAGTCCTGACCTTGCACCTTCAGATTTCCACCTGTTTCGATCTCTTCAGAATTCTTTAGGCAGTGTCAGGTTAACATCACGAGAGGACTGCCAAAACCACTTGTCGCGGTATTTTGATCAGAAGCCCCACAATTTCTATAGCAATGGGATCATGTCCCTACCTTCAAGATGGCATAAAGTTATCGAACAAAATGGTACCTACATACTTTAGTTAAATGTAAATAAACTATATTAAAAATGTTTTGAATTTTCTTAAAAAATGCGAAGAAACTTTTTCCCCAACCTAATATGTACCCTCCAACTTATGTGATCTATCAATTCCGATACGGAACAAAAACATAGGTATTTTTTAAATACTAGCAATAAAAATCATTTTATTTTTTTTATTTTCAACAGCATTTTTCAAAGTTATTCAGCTTTTTCTCACCGGTCTTACGGACATCACCATTGGCAAGTAAAAAACCTTAGTGCAAGTAAAAGGTCAAGTTTGTTTATTACTAAAATTTCTCACCTTTTTCTTAATACATTCTCAGCACTTCAAAAACTTTTTTTAAATGTTGCATTAAAATATACCACTTTTTCGCATAAAAAGATTATACCGTAACTAGGTAGGCATTAAAGAACTTGTTCAAGTTATAAAATAAACAGCTAGTTCAATCTTAGATGAGTGTAAACTTTTTTGTTCCGAAGCTAGTTTGGTGACGGCACAAGCCACCTGATATGAAGCGGTTACCAATGTTATTAAAATTGCGGGGGTTTCACGGCCATATTTTTATAACTGCTAACAGATGGCGTTGCTCTGTCATGCTCTGATTAACAAAGGAAAGTGAATTGTCAATCTCAATTGCCGTGTCAACAATATTTTCCGAAGAACTTGAAATAAAAAAAGATTTGTGTTTGTTTATTTGACGAAGTGAGTTTGTTTTAGATAAATGTTGATATTGTGTTATTGAGATTTTGGCATATAAACCATATTTTCTGACGGTGCATCTCCAGACAGCGCCATATATTATGCTAGTTGGAACAAGTTTTTCTTTTTAATTTGTAAATGAAAAGCCCTCATTGAATTAACTCACAAGTTACATTAAATACTTTAGGTTTCAACATATGCTACGACGGCGCTGGTCTTCTGCTAACTACTTGGTGGCAAAACTAGGTTAGATGTGACCCTAGGGCCTATACATAGGGCGTATTTTAAATAAATAATAAATAAATATTGCTGGACATTTCACAGAGCGCTATCTAGCCCCAAATTAAGCAGAGCTTGTACTATGGGAACCAGATAACTGATAGAATACTTATATATATTTTTTTTGTAAATACATACTTATAATATATAGAGAAACAACCAGACGCGGAACAAATATCTGAAGATCATCTAAACATATTTTATTCCGCAGCGGGGATCGAACCCGCTACCTCCTGCGTCTCAGGCGGCTATTCGCCCACTGCACCACGGAGGTCATCATGACCTCCATGGTGCACATGGTCCATGGTGGTCCGTGGACATGGAGGTGAATGCTCAGAAAACGCGCGTTTCACGAACGCGCGTTTACGGCGCCGTAGATAGATTCTCAAAAAATCCTGTATACTGTAATTATACAGTTATGTTTTCTGTATACTGTACTAGTGGTTCGCTCCAAACTGAGAACTCGCGAGTCTCCCATAAAAACGAAAAAATATTATTTGTATGTAATCTTTTGCTACAAAAATAGTGTCACGAAATAAACAACCAACTACTTGACCTACAGTTTAATTCAAATTACAGGTAACGGGAGTTCATGTTATATAGTTACTCTTTTTTGAGGTACAAATTGCAGTTATTCTGGATTTCAGACTTTTGTCTGTATTTGTAATACTTAAGCTACACGTATACCAAATTACATCACTGTAGGGTCACTGGTGTTCCCTGTGAATTTTGACAAAGTTTAGTTTTTATTATGGTTAATAACTCAAAAATTATAAAGACTTTACTAAAAATAAAAACGGAGTCTAAATTTACCAATGAAGACCTTTCATTTGACGTCCCACTCGACCTAATAACCTCATTTTCATTTTTTTACCCCTTTTGAACCCCAATATCAACAAGCCCCAACAGTTTTAGCTCATTTAGTTACACCAAAATTGTACTAACTACCTATAAACCAAATTTCACGATGATAGGATAAGCGCTTCAAAAGTTATCCTCGGACAAACAAACATGTATACATACATACAACGCCGATTTGCCCAAGTTGATTTCGAATAAATTCGAAAGTAACTCTATCTCTGATTTTCTATCTCTGTCTGTTCGTTACGTTATCACGACTAAACGGCTGTACTGATTTTAATGAAATTATGTATATACCTAGATAGATTATGACCAGGACTGGGACTTTTTACCCGACTTCGCAGAAGGAGGCTTATGTTTTTAACGACAAAAAACTGATCTAGCTACTCTACAAACTCAACAGCCAGCGTGAAAACCATCATCCTATTTATTACCGTGGGTTTAAATGATTCATTTTTTCGCTCTTTAAATTTTCCGCCTCTTTAAGCCGAGAGTCTCAGTAATGACGTTTACAGGCAACAATGACGTCATAAAATAAAGCTGAGCCGTAATATCCTCAAAGGTTTCGTTACACCTGCGATGATTACTTTCGGTTCTCGATTTAATTTGTTTATGAGAAGTTTATACCACATTGTGTGAAAGATGATCGGGTAAGAAGATTTTGGTACGGAGACGTTTTTTTATTAAGTATTTTATTGTCTGTTCAAATGGTAAAACCGGAACCCATAAGATGCGAGTTTGTCCGCCCGTCCGTTCGTCTGTCACAGCTGATTATCTCAGTAGCTACGGAACCAATCGACTTGAAATTCTGAATAGTTATAAATAATACTGACCTTCCGTAAAAAAGCTATTGTGCCATGCAAACATCCACCCTAAAAGGTCTTGTAAAAATAACCAAAATGGTGGAGGTAAAAATTTCAAAACAGGGTTGCTAGGTCAAGACGAATATTATATAAACCAATTATATAGGCTCGCGTTTGACCACGATCTCATCTGATGGTAAGCGATGATGTAGTCTACGATGGACCACGCTTGCCTAGAAGAGAAAAGCTGTTCAGTAAATATGCAAATGGTAGGAGACCGCGATTTTCACCAAACAGCTATTTTAATTATAAACCGGGATATAAAAACCATAACAAGGCCAGGCAGACTGAAAGAGGTTCACACTAAAAAAGAAAATAACCCAACTGGAAAGTATTTATATATGTATATACGTTTGTTCACATAGATCTTAAGGCCGCTATTTGCACCTATGCTTTAAAAGAGTACCTATTTTCTTATGTGTATTTATGTTTAACGGTGTGCAGTAAAAATAATATCTATCTATCTACAAGGTTCGTTATAAAATGGCGTACAAGATCGGTCGCTTTGGAAATCTATGGGGGAGGCCTGTGTTCAGCGTGGATGTAATAACAGATACTGAATAAGCCAGTCCGTCTAAAAGTTGCCTGGAAAGATCACCACTGGTATTACCGTCAATTTTCCGACTATCTGTGGCATGTTAGTTCCGAAATGGATGGACAGATTTGGATGAGTTTTTTTAAAGCTAGCTTACTTGGAGTAGTTCCTAACTATGCTGGTTTTTAACACTGCTGGGATTAACATAAATAGGGGACGAAGTTTATTAAAAAAAAATACCTATTATTTCAAGCCATTGACTCATAAATTAAAATACCGAAATCAACTAAAATCAAATTAAACTAAACAAAATCAAAACAAATTAAATCAAAATAAAATTATATAATAAAATTTAATTATAATTAAAAACACACAAAGAGACATACACATACATACATACATACACGTACGCGGACACGAGGGACTATCAGTGACTGGGGCAACGTCCCTTATAAAGGGGTTGCGTGGAGGCTGAACCAGTGCCCCAGAGACGGAGAGTTCCTTCTGTCTACCAATGTGCTCAGAATGATGTTGGGGCTCCCACGCAGGCGTTTCAAGAGCGAAGCATACCGCTTTCTTATAATGGCGTCGAAGCCATCCGTGTGCGCCTCACTGAACATACCTGATGCACTGCAGAATCGTGGCAACCCCATCAGCACTCTGAACCCATTGTTATACTGTACGCGCAGCGCGTTGTACGCCCTTTGCGTATAGGCTACCCACAGGCTGTAGGTGTAAAGTGACTGACAGTAGGCTTTAAAAAGCGTCGCCTTTACCTCCTTGGAACTGCGAGCAAACCTGCGAGCCACCATATTCCATCGGACGGGCAACGCCCTGCAGTCAATGCAGTTTGTAAGAATTTTAAAGTTTTAATTACTTTGACCTGAATAATACAACTACCAAAACATGTTCGTTCAGCGGGGATAGAATGCGAACCGTGAGTTATGGCACGCTTGACACGACAATTCTTGTCGATGTTGACAAATTTATTTTTGACTACTATTATTACTTTTTTTTTTTACACAAGTTTGCTTTCTACTAGAAAAACCAGGAGTGTATAAAATAAACTGTAGCTGCGGGAGTTCTTATATTGGTCAAACCAAACGCACAATAGCTTGTCGGGTGAAGGAACATATCAGGGCGGCGAAGAATGTTGACAGACAAAAGTCTGCCATAGCGGAACATCTGCTGGACTCAGGCTCAAACCACTGGATCGAGCTACACAACCCACAAGTAATCTCAACTGAGCGACATTACATCCCAAGACTGGTTCAAGAAGCAATTGAGATTACCAAACACAAGAATTTCAATCGTGAAGATGGTTTTCAACTATCTGGAGCCGGGAATCCTGTGGTGAGAATGTGTAAGAACCGAAGAAGTGTCAATTACGCGTCCTGATACCGTGAGTGTTGTGTGTCGGAATCGAGTTATGATCGAAGATGAAACCAGTGGTAGTGATAGTATTAGTGAATTCATTCCTAGCAAGAGATTAAGAAAGAGGGTAGATCGTTATGTCTGCCATAAACTACCCACTCGCAAAGATTTCAGTTTACCCGTGATTATGACGCATACAACTGCGTCAAAATATCGGGATACGCAAAAACTCAAACATGATAAATATCCCGGTTTTAGTACAAATAGTGTTCATAACCATGATAGTTTCAAAAGTTATATTGCAAATATACACATTAAAAAAAAGCAAGCATTCAGTTTTCTTTAGATACTAATCCAGAGTTCAGAGCATAAATTCAGAATACATAAATCATGGACACAAGGTTACTCGGAAGAAACTGATATAAATTTCTCGAATGGTGGGTTTGGTCACAACACAACTCACAAGCCCTTAATAAATCTTCGAAAATAATTTTGTGTTTTTTTTTCGAAGCCACAAAAGATATCGTATCGAGCCATATCGCACGCAGAGCAACATTATCAGGTAATCAATTTCAGTACACGGGGCAGCGTGTATTGCGTCGCGAGAACAAGCGATAGACGGTGTTGCGATAGCAAAACTTGTATGGTGTTGTGTACAGGTGCCAGCGAGGTGGTTAAATTTAATTAATGAATGTAAATTCATTATTATACCTTACAAGCTGACAACAGTAAAAATAAATAAACTAATAATAAATGTAAGCATAATGGGCGGTTTTATCGCTAACCAAAGCGATGTCTTCCAGACAACTTTTGGATGGAGAGGATTATTGCTTAATGTAAGATTGGCCGAGGTGTAAAAAGAATATACTAAATAATATAAAATAAAAATTACTTAACCTTAAATACATACTTATTAAGTACCTAGATTCTTTAAATTAAATAAAAATCTCGTGTCACGGTTTTAGTGGTCGCACTCCTCCGTAACGGGTCGATCTATTTTAATGAATTTTTTATGTATATTTTGTAGGTATGAGAATAGGTTGTAAAGTATTTTTCACCTTCCTACCCCCCCCGACACCACCTTCCTAATCCTCCGTCGTCCGAGACACGTTCTCGGAGATCCGGATGACGAAATCACCTCCGCTAACGCGGAAGCGATATCTGAGTCATCTACATCAGACAGAGCAAGCACTTCACAGAAACACTGACCTCGCCGGCGAGGTCGACGAGTCCCTTCAGTCGCCACCTATACGAGGTACAGACATGTACCCGGGCGTTTCTCACCTATCCCCACCCCGGCAACTGCCCAATCCGAGGCTCGTACCTAAGTGGTGCCCTTGCGCTAGTTGCCTCTTCAAATAATTTACTAGGCTGAGCGCCATCTGGGCTCCGGCTATTTTTCTGTTTATTCGTGTTCTAAGTTTTCAGTGCTATTTTGTGTTAAAGTTGATTTGTTCCATTTTGGTTAATTTTCTCTTTGATTGTGTAAAATTTGTAATTTTTAAATAAAGTTTAGGTTTTTAGTTCTGTTTTTCTACTCTACTCCTGATCCTTAGAATATATTATGCAATAATAATAAATAACAAGAAGTACAGATATATCACTAAGCTTTAACTAAAAAAAACGTAAAGTGGATTCTATCTCGCTGTGAGACCGTAGTTTAGAACATACAGTTATCGCGATACGAGAGACAATAGGCCATTCTGAAGCCAGCGGCACCACGATGAGCCAAACGCTGATTAAGTGGTGCCTGGCTGATCGTAAATAATTCTGTTCTAAGCCAGTCTTGTTGCCAAGGTCAGCCTTGTCCGGAAGACGCCGCGATACTTTACGTGTGCTTGTGTCATATTTTTACAAGTTGCGTACTGCACCGTGCCAACGGTGTGGTGTAGAGATAATATCAAGGTTGTCCATCCAAAGGATGCCGGGAAGAGATCGCTTTTAGCGACACAAGAAACTTTACAAATTTTTATGGCTTTTTCGAAAGTTCTATTGGCATACATGTTATTTATTTGGGGTATACAAACATTGTGTTTATGCTTTCTTAGTTTATGAGAACGAACAGATTAATGGTCAGAAAAGTAGTTAATATTATTATTAACAAAAAGACAAAATTAAAAAATATATATACTTACTAGTAAGAGAAGTATATTTTTCATTATTGATTATACTACGGAGTGGTTCTATATGTAAAAATATACCATTGCAATACCTAAACACGAGCTACATATAATATACTATATACAATATACTAGCTGAGCCACCCGCGGCTTCAAATTTCACGTTCCCGTGTGAACTTCGGGGTAAAATCAAAACACTCTTGTCAAAGTGACGCGACACTTCATATAAATGACTTCACGTCAATGAACGACGGTTAAATTATATGGATATTGTTCATACAAAAATACTAAAATCACCATAAAATGGAAGGTGGGGGTAAGAGGGTGAATAATACTTTACGACCTATGCTCATACCTACAAAATATACAAAAAAAAACATTTAAATCGGTCGATCCGTTTCGGAAGAGTGCGACCACAAACACCGTGACATTAGATTTTTATACATCTTTACATAGTATATATATATGAAGTCGGTTCCGCTGTCTGTTCGTTCAGATCTTTTAAACTACTCAACGGATTTTAATGCAGTTTTCAGCAATAGAAAGGGTCATTCAAGAGGAAGGTTTATATGCATACTACATACATAACTCTGTTTGTTAGTTTGTTTGTTCAGTTAGAATAATAAGGGTATTAGGTTATGAGCAGATATAGCGGTCGCAGGAAGCATCATTCATCATCCACTACAGAATAATGTAGCTGTCGAATGTTTTACCTTATTCAGGAGTCAAACTCCATAAATAGACAAAACACTCAACAACACTGTCAATAATTTTAATTTTATCGTAACGTAAAAGTCTATTCTCACAGGCCCTCGATCGGCCGATGTATCGGGAATATTCCTAGACCTAGGCCATCTGATTTATGCGATGACGGACAACACGCTGGCGGACGGCGATAAATATAATTGTGCCGCGGTGACCCACCCAAGGAGCAAGTGTGTAAGGGTCTTTGCATGGGATCGCACATTTCCAAATCACCATAATACAGGTTGTTTGGTAATATACTGACGATATACAAGTGACGGTTTCTCAAAACATTAAAATTACTTCTCAAAAAAAAACTACATGTTAATAAATTCAATTTTAAAGAAAATCGACTAAGTTTATGTGATTAATACGGTATAAAACTTACTGCCTACTCTTGCAATCGACATCCAAAAAGAAAGGTCGATTTGATATCTCATTCGAATGCGGGTTTTGGGTTAGAAAGGGACAACAAGAGATATCTCAAACCTTTGTTCCGTGACGGGAATCGAACCCGCAATCTCCTGCATCTCAGGCAGTGGTAGATTTTTTTATTTTAAGTTCCTCGGAACATAACACACGACATTTGACATTAACAATTCACTTTCCTTTGATAATCAGCTTATGATAGAACAACGCCATCTGCTATTAGATATACAAGCATGGCCGTGAAAACCTGCTACTTCCACAGCATTATGTCATACGGTATACTGCTGTGGGGGAGTGCTGCAGATATAAACACCGTTTTTGTGCTGCAGAAGAGGGCTGTTCGTGCAATTTATAATATGGGCCCCAGATAATCATTACGCAATAAGTTTAAAGAAATAAATATTATGACATTCCCTTGTCAATACATCTATGAAAATCTAATGTATGTTCACAAAAGTATTAATTTGTTTAAGAAAAATAGCGATAATCATAAATTTAATACTAGAAATAAAGATAAACTCGCTGTTGCCACTTGTAGACTCCATAAAGTTAGTAAATCGTTTAAAGGGCAAGGTGTACGCTTTTATAACAAACTCCCAAGGGATGTACAAAAATTTACAATTAACAAATTTAAAAACGTAATTAAACAAAATCTTTATAAAAGAGCCTACTATAAAATATCGGATTATTTAGATGATAGAGAAGCTTGGGATTGAAACTGCTCCAACTCGTTCAAAATGTTACAATTTAGACGTAATTTCTTTTCTGTGTTATGTATTGTAAAAGGATCATTAAAAAAAACAACCAGCCTTGTTTTCTTGCCTTTCTTTCCTGGCTTGGTCGCGAAGGAACAGGCAGTAAAGTTGACGTTTCAAAGTGATCCTTGTGATTTTAATGAATAAAAATATTTGACTTTGACTTTGAACCCCTTACTGTTCGAGGGAGTGGTAACCGGGTAGAAACATCCAACATTTATCATTCATTTATTTATTTCAACAAATGTCTGAAAAGTAAAATGAGGCGGTAGATTTTTCGTTTAGGTAGTTATGTTCGGTGGGTTTGTCACGAATAGATTTTCGTTTGACCACAATCTCTCCTGATGGTAAGCGATGATCTGGTCTAAGATGAAACACGAAGATGTAGATGACACCTATTCAGTCTTAGCCTAAATAGGCCCGGATTATAGTCCACAGTTAATCATGGAATCGATATTTAAATCCAGTTTACTATAGAAAGAGAAATTGTGTTTGTATGTCCAAGCCTTTACAACCAGTTGTTCTTCGAGCAATGATCCAGGAAGACGGCTACATCAAGCAAACACAACACGCAGATCTTGAAAATGTCTGTAAATCTCATCGAAATTTTATTTTCATAAATCATAACTATAAATTCTTTATTTGGAACTTAAACAATGGTACAAATGATGTGAAAAACGATGATATCTGCAGAAGTATTAAACTGTGTCGCAGACATAAACGCCCTCCTCCGGGAAATATTAAAGTAGGTAGGTCCCAACCAAGGTACATTAGTTACACATACATACATATTACATACATACTGTACGTGTGTATGTATCTATGTATATATTTATGAGTCCGTGCCTGCGTGTGTGTGTGTGTGTTTGTGTGAGTGTGTTTAATACATTATAGCAACAATTTGTAATTTTACCAATAGTTTAATCTATCACTTTATTTTTCTAGCCTTGTTCAGCGTAGATCTGGTGGAAAGGGCTAGCACAACGAGGTATTTGTACAAAATCACAACAAATGCTGAGTTTGTCTTTTTGTGACGTCTGGCGACTAATTAGTTCTAAGTAGCTGTCATTTAATTACTTTTGTGTGTACCTACTGTGCTGTGTTTTGTTCCGTCACGAATAAATGTTTTGACGCGCCGCCATTTTGAGGTCAGTTTGCTGCGTTTCGAGGTTTTCATTTAGTATGTCCCTAAGGTCATCTGCCGGCAAGATGGGTCGACGACATTATAAAAATCTCAGGTCGCATGTAGGTTAGAACAGCGCAGGACAGAGGCGAATGGCGACAACGTAGAGAGGCCTATGCCCAGCAGTGGGATGAGAAGGGCTGACGATGATGATGGCCCGAAGGACTTCTTAGCGTTCAAACATGATAAGGACATACATAAAAATTCTTAATTCATATTTTGTATCGAAAATATTACCTGTTACGTGCAATACACGGCCGTGTCCATGACACAGCCACATCCCATTTTTTAGGAGTTTTTATTTTTTTATAAAAAAGCGAGAGATGTGTGCGAGGCGATGTAGCGAGCAAGAGCTTCTGGATTATCAGTCGATAGACGGTGAGAGCTGAAAAGAGTCCACTATGCATCATCGCTCCACTTAGCTTCCTCTCATATAAAAGTAGCCTTTAGGTTATTAGTGCTATTACCATGAGACTCATTTGACATTTTACCTGTATTTCTCAGAATAACGCAACTACAACTGGGAACCATCGTCCTTATCCCAGCTAGTGTTATAAATTGCCACTAATAGACGCTATAACCTCTATAGTCTAGTCACAGTTTTTGATAAATGCGGGTAACGGCTTATACGCGAAGATGTGGGACCATGAGATGAGTCAATAGACCTGGTGATAATCATGGCTAGAGGGCCGGTGGTTATAGTGTGCAGAGCCCATTAGGAATCTACGTCATATACTTGATTTTAGACAGATTAATTTGACTAAAATATTTTTTTATCAGATTACCTGAAGATATTATATCAAAAAACCTGATAAAACTTCATAAATGATCCTCGTGCCAATTAAACGATGGTAATCACAACATACCATTCGCATTGAAGTCGTAAACTAAAATGAATATTAAACATTTAGTTATATTTTTAGTTGCAATCGCAGTTTCTTCAGCTGTGAAAAACTATGATGGATACAAAGTATATAAAGTAGTAATGAAATCTGAAGATGACCTGAATGTAGTTAAAACAGTTCAGAGTAGAAATATTGGGGAGTTTTGGGAGAATCACTTCAATGTGAACCATGAAGTTAAAATCATGGTAAGACCTGAACGACAGAAACAGTTTTTAGAGGTATTTAAAACTGGTAATGTAGAAGTGACTGAAGTTATTGGAGACTTACAAAGGTATGTGTATATTTTTGTACTAAAATTAGTTTTAAGCATTAACGGCGACAAAATTTTTCCTACGCAGATCGACGCTTTTAACTATTTATTATGTTTACACCAACACCAAAAACCAGTACCTGTATTCGTAAGCAAATCATCATTATCGTCATTATCTACTTCACCAACTGTTTAGTTATAACTTCATTTAAAACAAAGTAATATTTACCAACTTAGTAGCTAATCCAAATCTAATGCAACTCTTACTTTATGATCTGCATGAAAGACAAGAGACTATAATTGTATTTATTTTCAATTCTCCAGGTTGATAAACGACCAAATGAGACCAGCCAATGTTAGAACTACAGATTCCTTCCTTTCACTCAACTGGAACCAATATAATAGTCTTGATGAAATCTACGCATGGTTAGATGAACTTGCTGCAGCATACCCCAACATCGTATCAACATTATCTTTAGGAAGGTCCTTTGAGAACAGAGATATCAAAGGAGTCGTTATCAACTACAAACAGAATACAACACTAATCGGTATGCTAGAAGGAACTCTTCATGCAAGAGAATGGATTTCATCAGCAACTGTTACCTGGATTATCAAGGAGTTTTTGACCAGCACAAACCCTGAAATCAGGCATCTGGCTGAGAATTTTGAGTGGCATATTTTCCCAGTGGTGAATCCTGATGGATACGTTTATACTTTCACCCACGTAAGTATTTAATCATATATTGTCATCCAATTACTCTTCTTACATATATATATATATATATATATATATACCTTCATAACCTTTGGATTCATAAGCCATATATATACATATATATATTAATTATTATTTTAGAAAAGTATGTTTAAAAAATGTATATCTACATTTTAATATTTATATATTATTAATTCACCTTTTATTACACTTCTTTATATATTTTTACTTTACTTCGTCGCTGCTTCACTACCTTTTGCTCCCGGTTTCAGCTGAAAATCAGCGTTGGATGCACAACATCCAACATTATGCTGAGCTGAACGCCATTTTGGTACGCAGACACATGAGTCGAACTGTCTTAATGGATTCAACTGTTCCTTATTATTGTTTTATGTGTCATTTTGTGTATGCCAAATAAATGATTATTTTATTCTATTCTATTCTAATCATTATTCATATTCATTTAGTTGCTTACATGTTCATATACATTGTTTATAGTTTAGATATTAAATAGCTTAATCATTGTCTAACCTATAAACTATGTATGTATGAACATATTCGAAACCCGACCGTGTCTATGGAATAAGGATTTGTTATGAAAATTGTATTTAATTTTAGCTTATTATGAATGCAACTAGCCTCAATCTATTTTCTCAAATTTACTTACATCTCTAGGGCAGTAAATCGTATTTACGGAGCCGTTATCGAGATTACAATTACAAACTTTCAGAGCATGAGACACCAACTTAGATTAAATCGTGCTCCTTGTAACAAACTGATTGGACCTCCCAGAAATTGTTGTTTCTCCTAGTTCAATAAACTAATTTAAAAACAAACTCGATGAGTGATGAAAAGTAATTTATACATTTTTATTTCTAGAATCGCATGTGGAGAAAGAACAGGAACATCCAAAGCTTCAAAACTTGCAACGAAGAAGTTGACGATGATATGAGCAACGGTGTTGATCTCAATAGAAACTTCGACTTCATGTGGATGTGTGAGGCTTATTTGTTATAATTAATATCTATGCAGATCTTCTAGAATACTGAAAAAAGGTCTGGTCGGAAAGAAAAGATTATGACATAAATAGTAAAAGAACAGTTTGTTTTATTATCATCATATCAGCCAAAGATCCACTTCTGAATAATTTCCGCCCCCATAGATTTCCAGGGCGACCGATTTTATGTGGCCTGCGTCCAACAGCAACCTTTATCAGGTACCTATACTTTCTATCTAGTGGGGGATCGTTCTGCGATTGAGAACCTGTCTGATATGTTTTTTTGAGCCCTGCTACATGCCAATTTTTTTTTGTGTACATATCTGTAGTTTTTATATTTGCAACGTAGAGTAGTCACATAATGCATCAAACACTTTGGATCTTAGTATACATATTTTGACTGACAGGACCGTGTTAGCAATGTAACGAAAACGTAAATTTGACTCGAATGCGTCCTCAAATCCAACGATACTCATTTTGTATATGACAAAAATCATCGTATACGTACTTACCTTTAGGTGAAATATTTCCTTGTTTTATAGTGTTCATTTAGGATCTATAACAAATATTAAATTAAAATTTTCCAGCTGTTGGAGCATCAAACGACTCTTGTTCTAACACCTACGCCGGGCCAAGTCCAGCGTCTGAACCCGAAACCAACGCTATCTCCCAGTACGCCTTAAACTTGAACTACAAAGGCCAGCTCATCTACTACATTGCCTTCCACTCTTACACACAACTCATCATCGTTCCATATAGTCATTTGGAGAGCATTGCTGATGGTGGACGCCCGGATAACTATGGGGATATGGTGAGTAATTACCGCTTTTTGTTTAATTTTCTCAGCTTGCAATCTCCAATATCAAGTTTCAAATAGATATGGTGTTTTTGATTAAACGTAACCTGTCAAGAACCACGCAAATACATTTTTTATGGTTATGGTGCGACCGATTACACTATTGATGGTTCACCCGGCTATTTAGCCACCAGGTACCCACAATTTAGCTATGTACCTAACTGTAATTAAACCATGGTCTTATACCATGCCTACATTACTGCCTATTATGACTTAACCATGTATTCCATTGTGTACCCATGGTTTGTGAATAAATGAAATGAAATAAATACGCCCACTGCGCCACGGATATCGTCAATAACCATTGTTGGTTTAAGAATTACATTGTTTTTCTTTTATTCAACCCTTGTCATCCTACTGCTGGGCAAAGATCTCCAAAGGTCCACTGTCTTCCACTACTTTCGCTCGCCTGCCAAATCCCACCAATCTGTCTTGAAGGCATCGAAATCATCACGCAGGTGTCTACTAGGCCTTCCTTGGCGCCGTCGCCCGTCTTCAAGCACCCACTGGGTGAAGTTCGTTGCCCAACTGTCCGGGTGCATGCGTTTTACATGGCCCGCCCAATCCCATTTTCGCCTGGCAGCCTTATTTTCTTTTTCCTGCGTTAGTAATGCTGGTCATTAAACGCAGCGTGGTGTTACGGATTCTGTAAATCCTTTTTACTCTAAGCATGCTGCGCTCCATTGCTTTTTGGCCAACCTTAAGTTTGGATTTTCGAGCCTCAGTTAAAGTCCACGTTTGGGGCATGTCGATGAGTTTGCGCTTTAGTGACATAGGAAGGTTTCCCTTCATCAGCTTTTTCATGATATTCTTAGCATTTATTGATATTCTTGAAAAACTTTTGACAATGTTTTGAAGTTCGAAATATTAAATTTCAGTATGAAATAGCACAGCGAGGTAGACAAGCCATCATTGACAGTTCAGGCACAATCTACAGAGTCGGACTATCAGCTGATGTAATGTGTATGTATTTAAAACTTTAGTTCAAATTACTATTTCTTATTTATCAAATAAGCACATCAACCCAAAAGATTAGTTTATTAAAAGTTGGGATTAAGTACTTGGAAGTACCAAATATTGTACGCAGATTCTACTTCTCTACGTCTAAGCTTAGTCTTCTAAACTGATCCTATTAAAACCTTCGATGTATTAAATAAGAAATGAATAAATAGATAATGCTGGACATTTTACACAGCGCGGTCTAGTCCCAAAGTAAGCAAAGCTTGGGGGAACCAGACAAGTTATATTTGTTTAAATAGAATATATATAGAGAAACAACCAGACCCGGAACAAATATTTGTACATCATTCAAATATTTGATCCGCGGTGAAACTCGAACACGCAACCTCCTGCGTCTCAGATAGTTATTCGGCCACTGCGCCACGGAGGTCGTCATGTATTTATTACAGGAGGTTGTATGTATGTTTTGAATGGAAAAATCAATTAGCATATTAAAATACGAATTTACGTTTCTACTAAGAGTTTTCGTACAAAAATCATATACTTTTGACATACCAATATTATGCAATGTAATGAAATGGTGAATAAATGGATACTGAATTAATGATATTTACATTAATGATTTTGATATTTCAGACCCTATGAGTGGCACAAGTTTTGACTGGGTCAAATATAACACCAATGTTCCAGTCTGTTACCTATTCGAGCTGAGGGATCTTGGCGAGTACGGATTCCTTCTAAACAGAGAACAGATCATCCCAACCGCGGTAGAAATAGTCGATGCTCTTATTGAAATGGACAAAACTACAAGAGAGATTGGTTATTACCAAATTGATAATTCTGCTTCTGGTAAAAAAGTTTCTGTGGCAGCTTTTGTTGCTAGCGTATTTGCTGTATTACTACAATTAGTTTTGTATACAGAGTAATATATTTAAATATCAAAAAGATGATGCAACAGGCATAAGGTACACCTGATGTTAAGTGGTCACCATCGTATAAAACAAAGCATTGCCTCGCAGGTCACGCACCTTTTAAAAGTGCACCTGTAATTTCATTAACCTACTTACGTTCATATGTAATTTTGTTTAAATATTTTTTATATATATATAAAATAATTTGAAATTATCATTAACTTATTCGGCTTTGATATTTTATTGATAAATTATTTAAATATTAATAAAATTGTATATTATTTTTGATATGTGTGTTTTCAGTTAGCATCGTCCCACCATCATTCCGCAACTCTTAAAATTAAAAATGGGCATAAATTAAAAATGATCTAATTTAGATTCCTTATAGTAGATATATTGTATGAGTAGATAAAAACAAAATAAAGATGACCTGTGTGGTATAAGGGAGCGTAACTATAGAAGCATTTAAAAAAATTATAGATGATAAAAACTGTTCTTATTTGTTGTGCATTTATAATCAAAGAAGAACTGAAAGTGATAACAAAATATTTCGAGATTAATCTTATTCAGAAAACTAATATTTAGTCTAGTGCTTGCTATCAAACAGGTTAAAACGTGGGGCAATAATATTTCTATAGATAAGTGGTATCATTTAAATGGTAACTTACGTATTTTAGATAACTCGCTGTTTTATCAATTAATCCTATACTATCCATATTTTATAAAATACAAATATAATAGTAATTAAACTTACGTGTTAAACAGTAGCCACGATGAATTTCAAAGAAGTGTTTTTAA
The DNA here is from genome assembly GCA_963924445.1 of Philereme transversata. Lineage (NCBI taxonomy): Eukaryota > Metazoa > Arthropoda > Insecta > Lepidoptera > Geometridae > Philereme > Philereme transversata. Next base: position 3,822,139 of record OZ004347.1, read on the forward strand.
TTTGTGCAATAATAGCGTCCACGTACGCAGAATACAAAAGTTACAGAAACTATAAAGTTTATCAAACTGTACCGGAGACAGATGAAGTGGTGGAGTTCTTCACACAATTGAGAAGGGAAGGATGGTACTTCTGGAGTGCTAAGATTTCTATCGGTGGTGATATACGGGTAATGGTAGCTCCGGAGAGACAAAAGGAATATGAAGAGAAACTGTCCAATGCTGGAATACGTAGTCATGTTCTCATTCCGGATGTACAAAAGTGAGTAGTGAATAATAACCAACCTGATGAAATATTTTATCTAATTCACTCTAGTTACATAACTCTTTGTCTTATTTTACCTAATGTTATATTGATGTCTGGATCCAAGTTCAGTTTAAAGAATCTTTATTTCTCATTTAAAAACATTGACACTTACAATGAGAAAGAATTATATACTTAGTTACATTAATGTCATCTCAAATCAACATTACATAAGTAGGTAGATACATAAAAAAATTAGTTTAGTTAAAGCATTTAAGTAGGTGGTAGGTGCGTCCTACCTGTGATGACCTATGCAGCCGAAACGTGGACACTTACGGTGGGACTGGTCCACAAATTGAAAGTCGTTCAGTGGGCTATGGAAAGGGCTATGCTTGGAATTTCTCTGTAGGATAGAATCCGAAAGGATAGATCCGAGGTTATCCAACAGAGAAGCAAGATGATCGACATAGCTCAGAGGGACTGCAAAACCGATAACCGTTGAGGTAAACGTGTTCTGGAGTGGAGACCACGTCTAGGCAAGTAAACTGTAGTACACCCTCTGGCTAGATAGAGTGACGATTTGTGCGCTGTGGCTGACAAAGATTAGATTAGAAGAGCTGAGGTTGGGGCTTAATGGCGCACCCTGAGAGAGACCAGCGTCCTGCAGTGGACTATAATATGTTGATAATGATGATGATGAGGTGGTAGGTAGTTAGTATATAAGTAAAAGTTTATAGATTAATATAAACTAGGAAGGTAGGTAATATAATATGGTTTGACGACCTCCGTGGTGCAGTGGGCGAATAGCCGGCTGAGACGCAGGAGGTAGCGGGTTCGATTCCCGCCGCGGAACAAAATGTTTGCATGATTTACAGATATTTGTTCCGGGTCTGGTTGTTTCTCTATATATTATAAGTATGTATTTACAAAAAAAAATGTATATAAGTATTAAATCAGTTATTTGGTTCCCATAGTACAAGCTCTGCTTAGTTTGGGGCTAAATAGCGCTGTGTGAAATGTCCAGCAATATTTATTTATTTATTTATTTATATATATATAGAATCCAAGTAAGTTATCGGCGGGAATAAATTCATGAATATTTGTTTGAAGTTGTAAGACACATCCAATTATATTTACAGGCTTATAGATGATCAGTTACGCCGCCCAGCAAATGTAAGCCGTCAACTAACTGACTATTCTTGGGAGTACTATCAAAATTTAGAAGAAATCTATGGCTGGCTCGACGCTGTCGCCGCAGAATACCCTGACGTGGTCACTGTTGTAACTATTGGACAATCAGTTGAAGGAAGAGATATCAAAGGGGTGAAGATAGATTTTAAGAAACACGAAACGCCAACTATAGGCATGATTGAAGGGGGTATCCATGCGAGGGAGTGGATATCACCAGCAACTGTTACATGGATTATCAAAGAGTTTTTAGACAGCAATGACCCTGATGTTAGGCTGATGGCAGAAAATGTTGTATGGCATATCTTCCCCGTTGTAAATCCTGATGGTTATGCGTATACTTTTACTAATGTAAGTACTTAAATGCTAATTACTCTCAAATGAGCTCTTAGACCTAAAATGGTTAATAGTGAAGATAAATAAATAATGCTTGAAATTTCACATAGCGCTATCTAGCTCCAAACTAAGTCAAGCTTGTATTATTGGAACCATTTAACTGAAAAAATACACCTGTACATTTTTTTTTGTAATGACCCTTATGTTATATTGAAAAACTCCCAGACCCGTAAAATATCTGCAGATCATACAAACATTTAATCCGCGGTGGGAATCAAACCCGCAACCTCCTGCGTGTCAGCCATTTTTTCGCCCACGGCATCACGGAGGTCGTCAACAAAATTTTCTTGATGCATCTAGAATTTAAAGCATCTAGGTATATTGTTTTTATCCCATCAGAACAGAATGTGGAGAAAGAACAGGAATCCAGCAAACTACACGTCCTGTGCTCAGTGGAACTTGGATTCTGATATCAGCAATGGAGTAGATCTTAACAGGAACTTTGGATATTTATGGATGAGTAAGTAAAACAGTAAAAATGTATTAAAACAAAAGTAAAAATCACAAGTGAATATTCGAAGCTATTCTAGATGCTAGACTCTACAAGACTATATCAATATAACTATGGTAATAATCTATCCATAGTGTATTAAATACTTTAAAAAATCTAACGTTACTTGTTCACTCTCAATGCTATTCACATCGATTACATACAGATATAAAAATGAATAATGCTGGAAATTTTAAACAGTATCTTGTCCTCAAACTATGTAAGCAAAACTTGATGTTTTGACCTATTTTTTTTTTTGTTTAGGCTTGAATATATTTTTGACACATTTTGTTATGGTGCTGCCACAAATAAAATTTAAACCACGAGGCGGTAATATTAACCTGCAAATTTGGTTAAAAATAATAACAAAATCTAACTAGTACTTATCTACTTCTAACTATCAGAATTTATTGCACTAAATTAATAAGTTGGAATAATGTACATAGATCTAAATTTTAATATTTCATTGTCAAGAAAAGGAAAATTTGATTTAGTCCTTCATTATTTTAATAAAGTTAAAAAGGCTAAGGCTCTCGTTTAGATGTATTGAACAAAAAAAAATTAAGATTAATAAAAAAATTGGTTGCTTTGACATTTGGTAGACTACAAGAAAGAAGGTGCCTATAAAGGAAAAGAGAAGATCTTTATAAGGTCTTGCTGAGAAGTATGACGTATGCATAGTTTCTCAAAACACATCTTTTGCTTTTTTTATTATTTAGCTCACTACACTGGACGTTACACAACAAAATTTACACTTTGCTTGCTTGAATAAATTAATATAAATTTGCATGATCTAGGAAGGTACTTCTATTTGCAGTTAGTTGACGCCGTTGTGAGTCTCTCTATTTAGCTTGGTGTTCAAGTACCTAGTTCTTACACAACTCGACATTTTTAACAGTAACGCTCATTGCATGGCAGTTCTTCTTCTTTCGTGTCGATGTCTGAGGCTACAGCCATTTTGACCAGTACGTCGCCACGTTCATGGCAGCGTCGGAGCAGGTCATCAGTTGATCCATCGTGCAGGTGGTAAGGCAGGATGGGCATGTAAGGACGTGTGCCATTGTTTGGAGCTGGGCACCACATTGGCATTGCGTCACGGATTTGTCTATAATACCCCATTTACTAAGATTACACCTGCAGCGGCCGACTTGGGTACGCAGTCTGTTGAGGGTCCTCCACACTGGCCAAGGTAGGTGTTGACCAGGGGGTAGTTCCTCTGCAGGTGTAAGATAGTCAGGTGGGGGGGGGGGGGGGGGGCTTTGTTTAGTTTCCACAGGTTAACACGGGCATCACTTGCATTATTTGTGGTGCATGGCAGTAAAAATATTTAATAAATTACCAGACGAATTAAAAGCCATGACTTTATTTAAACGCCGAATTAATAAATGGTTAAGATCCAAATGTTTTTACACCATTGCGGAATATTTTTATTATAAGTGCTAGACATGACATTATTTTATTTTATTGCCATTTTTTATATTGTATAAGAATAGTAAATTCAAGCTTTAATAGCAGTATAGATTGTACTAACTTTCTGCGAATAAATGGTCTTTTATCTTTTTTTATCTTTTTTACACTTTGCTATAGAGGTCGCTACAAGCAATTCCATAAATTCCTTAAAATTAAGTAACTCCATTATTTTACAGCAATTGGATCATCCCAAAACCCCTGCTCCGAAATCTTTGGTGGCCCAGTTGGTTTCTCAGAACCCGAGTCCCTGGCTATTGCGAACTACGTGACAACCCTAAAGACTCAGGGGAACCTGGTATATTACTTCGCGTTCCATTCCTACAGCCAACTGGTACTGATTCCGTACAGTCATGTAGGAGTAGCTGATGGTGTGCAGGCTCATAATTATGGGGATTTGGTAAGTAAGATTATTTATATCTTATTTTCGGTTTTTTTAACGTAAAATGAGCGTAAACCAAAATGCATCTGATCGAATTCATCTAATAACGTGTAGGAGTAACGTTTGGCACCATACAAATTTAGCAGTTTTTTGATGTGAGACATCTATTGGCACGCTATAACGTCATGCGTCCAATGAAGTTAGCGTAAGATTTTATATTATTAATTTATTTTTATTTTTAGGGTACGATTTGTATATTCAATAATTGTCAATAGTAAAAAGTACGGATATAGAATAGGTTGCTGTCACACGTACATATGTATATTATATTGCGTTTGATAAGATAAGATAAGATAAAATTATTATAAACTGTTTTCTTTAATAATAAAATTCTTTCAATAACCATAAATTTAGATGTTTCACATCTGCCAGGCGTCCCGTAAAGGCCACATTTTTTTTTATCCTACAAAATCATGAATTACGTCAATGAACTCAAGACCTAAACTAAGCCATCTTATCAGACTTTGAGAACAAGTAAATAAATAATTGTTTGAAATCAGAAATCGTTACACGCCCGGACTGCGAACCCTCTATATCGGTATCGGAATTCGGAGTTTATCTCTCTAGGCTAATACTACTTTACAATCTTAAAACCAAAGGTTGATAGCTGTATAAGTACTGAAATATCTTGTTGTACCAGTATTGAATCGTTTTGCATAGTAACAACCAATTACCACAGCTTTTCAACATCATTGGCATATTTTCAAAAAGATTTTGCATACCCTATAACGCCCGTGGTTTTTACCTCAATTAAAATATTGATGGATTTGGATGACGCTACTGATTTTGTTCGCAGTATGAAATTGCCATTAAAGGGATGGACGGGTTGAAAGACAAGTATGGAACCAATTACGTAGTTGGAACTTCGGCTGATATTCTTTGTAAGTAGAAATGACAGCAATCTTCGTACCTAACTTGATTTTGCTATATTGGTTTAATATCTACAAATGAATGTTGGTAGGTATACGATACCATACTATCAGTCATCTTGAGTGCGCGATTACGATTTTATAGGCGAAACCTCTTACTTGTTTAGCTTTTAACTATTCATATAATCTCAATGCACTCTTGTGATAGCTTTATGTTAAAAACATTAACAAAATATTACCTAATACACATCTTTTATCACACCAGCCACTGTAGCATAGCATGATAACTATTGAAGCGTTTCTATCTACGGAAGAATAGATAAAAATGAAATTTTAGCGTAGACGGAAGACACATTTGTACGATCGTGTTATTAAACTACTCTAAAATGTAATTTTTGTCTATTCGTCCATATAGAGAAGCGGTTATATGGAGGTCATGCTACTAGGGGCGAACTTAAATTTAACATAATATATATTATTTCAGACCAAGTGAGCGGCTCAAGTTTTGACTGGGTCCATGGTGTCGCCAATGTTCCTATCGTCTACCTGCTTGAGCTTCGTGATGTCGGTGAATTCGGATTCCTACTACCTACAGAACAAATTATTCCTAACAACGAAGAAATAATGGCTGGTCTTATCAAAATAGACCAAGTTACCGAAAAAATAGGTTATTATAATAGGAACGGTTCAAGCAGATTTGGCTTCAGTGCGGTGTTGCTAGTTTTTGCTATGATGTTGTTGATTTAGTTAGATTATGCTATACCTTAGTAAGTACAGAGTAATATAGAGTTTGACAGTAAACATATTAATGCAACAATCAGTTTTGAGCAGCCTACGTTCACCGTCTTTCTTTCACCGTTACAACATTAAATTAATTATACTCGGCGCGGCGAACCTTGATCCCTATGACACTGACAGCTAATGTCACCATATAACATTGTAGTGGCGTCACCATTAAATTGGGATCATATTGGGGGCGTCTAAAAATGCAATTTATAAATTTTACGTAGCTTTATACCATTAGTAATGATATTCCGTTGATATTTTTAACAATTCTTAACATTTACAAGAAGTTATCTCAATCTGAATTTATGTTTACGTCCTGCAAAACTTACGTCGTGTGACGTTTATCGACTAGGGCGGCAAGTATCGATAAAAAAATGTCGGTAATGGAAACGAGTGCACTTTTTCAGACAAAATAAATAAATGGGGAACATTAATTTTCATGATAAAATATATACTTATATAGCAAAAACGTGTTTACAGGGTTAAACATTATTAGAAAATAACAAGGTTAGAAACTTTCGTTTTACTTACCTCCTTAATCTATGCCAAAAATCTTAAATTAATACAACAACAACATAATGGACATTAAAAATGCACATTATAATATTTTTTAAAACATGTTTACCAACGTGACTGAATGCAAACCACGCCTTTGTCTAAAAAAAAAATTATCGACACGACCAAAGACACGACCCATCACTAACACGAACTGTCATAGGAATCAAGGTTCGCCGCGCCGAGTCATAACTGTATCTAGCGTTTGTTGTTTCTGTATGATCGTCTCTGACTACTGCATATTCTGAGAATGATGTCATTTCAAAAATCTCATAATCTTAGATGTGTCTAACGAATTTCTAGGGTTTTACAGTGTTTTATGTAATTATTTTATTTAAAAAGAAAAACTTTGTCTTACGCATTTACTTAAATGTACCTAACTTAATTTTATTTATCAAAATATAACACAGAAAGAGGTCAACATGCTTGTTTTATTGAGTTTCTATAGCTAAACAGCGAAATTCTTAGGAACGTTTATCTAGACTTTATAGATTTCCTACAAATCATGAATTCTATAAGGTATTACGCATAACTATTTGTATAAGCAATGTGCAATGAAGCTAGAACATTAGTTCATTTCACGTTCAACCTATCTTATCAAATAATTATTGAAAATTGCAGACGTATTTATATTTATCTGCTTCAATATTAATTTTCATGGATAACATTGGGCTTTATCCATGACCTGATAAAGGGTTTAAGGTGGTTTATTGCAAGATTGTATATCTTTACAATCTGTCCTTATTGATGTCTGTAAAAAACCGATGATTGTTATGTTTCTCTATATATTCACTGTTGGATTATATACGCTGAAACAAACACGTTTAAAATGATACTCAAAACGTTGGCTCTGTTAGGCATGGTGGCAGCAGTTGCTGCTAGTAAAAGTTTTGACAACTACAGAGTGTACAATGTTGTGCCGAAGTCAGAAGTGCAAGTTCAGATGCTTGAAGACTTGAAGAAAGAAGGTTACGAGTTCTGGACTGATTACTTGATGGTAGACAATGATGCTAGGATCATGGTATCGCCGGAGAAGAATGAAGAGTTCTTGAAGTATACTAGCAGTGCTGGTTTGGATGCTATTGTGTCTATTACTAACGTGCAAACGTAAGTAGTTTTGAATACTTGTCTATATTAGAAGAGACTCCTATAAGATGCGTAAAGAAAATTATTGACGACCTCGGTGGCGCAGTAGGCGAATAGCCGACTGAGACGCAGGAGGTAGCGGGTTCGATTCTCGCCGCGGAACAAATGTTTGCATGATCTACAGATATTTGTTCCGGGTCTGGATGTGTTTCTATATATTATAAGTATCTATAAAAAAGTATTTAAGTATTCTATCAGTCATCTGGTTCGCATAGTACAAGCTCTGCTTAGTTTGGGGCGAGATAGCGCTGTGTGAAATGTTCAGAAATATTTATTATTATTATTTATTATTATTATTGAATCATTTTCATTCGTTTTTTAATAAGTCGCCGTTAATAAGTCATAAGAGGCATACATTCCGTTAAGTTTGGACTTGTTTCTTTTTTCCTCCACTCTTAAGATAAGTATAGGCCTGCGTAACGGGTAAGTGATCTGAGGCAAGCCATCTTGATGATTAATAAAGTAGTTTCCGTATTTTTTACCCATATTACCTTGTACATAATTCACATAAGAATGGAAAATTTCAGGCTCATCGACGCTCAAATGATCCCCGCTAACGTCGATCGAAGCACCACTCTTGGTTCCTTCAATTGGGTCCAATACCACACCCTTGCTGAAATCCACGCCTGGCTCGACGAGTTAGTCGAATTATTCCCTGGTATTGTTACCACTGTCACTCTTGGAACTTCCCTTGAAGGTCGTGCTCTAAAGGGAGTTGTTATAGACTTCAACGCTGGACAAAGAGAAGGTACCCCTCTCGTTGGTATGATCGAAGGTGGCATTCATTCGAGGGAATGGATCTCGCCAGCTACTGTTACCTGGATTATCAAGGAGTTTTTGACTAGTGAAGACCCTGATGTCAGGAGTATGGCCGAAAACTTAATTTGGCATATTATTCCTGTCATTAATCCTGATGGATATGTATATACGTTTGAAGGTGTAAGTAGAAAATCTAACAATAACAAAATGAATACTCATAGCACAAAAGTCATGACGTATTTTGTCTTTTTAGAATCGTATGTGGAGAAAGAACAGAAACCCAGCTAACCATGTAATCTGCGCAAACAATGACACTGATATGGGAAATGGAATTGATCTAAACAGAAATTTCGATTTCTTGTGGATGAGTAAGTTGCTGAACATTCATTAATAATCCAAGTATATTTTTGGAGATCACGGTTCTCATTTCAACATTGATTTATATTTTATTCATATTGGAGTGCTTTTCACCAAAGTCTTTTGAATTTTGTCTGTAGTCAACGGAAACTAAATTTCATTTTAATCATTTTCTCAATACAGCTGTAGGAGCATCTGACCAACCTTGCACCGAGCTCTTTGCTGGCCCAACCGCCGGATCCGAACGTGAAACTCAAGCCATTATGACCTATGTATTGAACCTGAAGCGGACTGGAAACCTCCTGTACTACTTTGCCTTCCACTCTTACTCACAAATGATTCTGATTCCCTTCAGCCACGTAGAAGGCATCGATGTATTGCAAGTACCGAATTATGGTGACTTGGTAAGCATCCACCTTAGTGTGTAAAAAGTATCCATCTACAGTTTCATTCAAATTACAAGTAACGGGAGTTCATATAAATTGGTTTCATGGAGTAGAATTTATAAAAGAAGAAGTAGAAGTTATTCGGGATTTTAGTATTTCCTTATATTTATGGCACTAAAGCTACACGCATACCAAATTTCAGCACTATGAGGTCACTGGTCGAAATATCGTCAAAGATTAGTTTTTCTTATGGCTAATAATTCAAAAACTACAAAACAGAAATCCAGAATAACTGCACTTTATACCTACCCCAAAATAATGAATCATTTAACATGATCTCCCGTTGCTTGTACTTTTTTTATTTTTTTATGTTATTTGTGGGGAAATAGGCTTACAGCTCACCTGATGGTAAGCGGTCACCATCGCCTATTGACACCGGCAACACCCGGGGTATTGTCGATGCGTTCCCTACCCTGTAGAAACATTTTAACAATTCTCTTGAAGCTTGCCATGTCGTAGCCTAACGGGAAACCCTCAGATGGTAGCTCATTCAACATCATAAAGTTTACATGGCACTATTATAATAGTCAAAGATAATAAATTTAATACCAAATCTTTTTATAAGTTTTTATGGAATACTCGCGAAATCTCAGTTCGGGGCGAACCACTAGTAACTTTGTATTTTATAATGAATATCATCCGATAATCTTTGCCCATTAATTTTTATTTTGCATTTTATACGAGTACATGCCGCAACCACGATACAGAATAAAGATGATAAGATGATAACTTTGCGTTTATCATTTTTTCCTTTCTTTTTACAGTATGAAATAGCCATTCGTGGAGCTGAAAAGTTGAGAGCAGTACATGGAACCGCATACACCGTGGGTACTTCAAAGGAAATCCTATGTAAGAACAATTTCATCATCTTCAACTTCTTTGGATCCGAACGTATAAATAATGCTAGATATTTCACACAGCACTATCTAGCCCCAAACTTAGCAAAGCTTGTACTATGGGAACCAGATAACTGATAGAATACTCATCAATATACAAGGAGTTTGGTAATATACTGACGATATTCAAGTAATGGTTTCTCAAAACATAAATAAATAAATATAAATATTGCTGGACATTTCACACAGCGCTATCTAACCCCAAACTAAGCAGAGCTTGTACTATGGGAACCAGATAACTGATAGACTACTTATATACATTTTTTTTGTATATACATACTTATAATATATATAGAAAAACATCCAGACCCGAAACAAGTATCTGTAGAACATGCAAACATTTGTTCCGCGGCGGGAATCGAACCCGCTACCTCCTGCGTCTCAGCCGGCTATTCGCCCACTGCGCCACGGAGATCGTCATAACATAAAAAATATAAAAATAAAAAAAGACTTCTCAAAAAAAAAAATATTAATTATTATTATTAATTATATTGTCAAATTTTAAAGAAAATCGATCAAGGTTAGGTTATTATTTCGATACTTATAAAACTTACTGCCTACTCTTGCAACCGACATCCAAAAATAAAGGCCTATTTAATATCTCTTTCGGATATGGCTGCGGGTTTTGGGTTTGAAAGGGACAACAAGAGATATGTATCTCGAGACGTCACCAATACAGTATCTGAGGTTAGATGGCAGGCATTATGCAATAGCACATCATAAGTTTAATAATGTGTTAGTTTTATATGCCAAAATAAATTTCACATTTCTATAGTAAACATTTCACAAATTTATTTATTAAGCTCATCAAAATAACCCCTTTCATTTTTGTGCGTATATTATCTAACACACTATATAGGTTTTAAGACATCATCGAACTATTGTATAACCAGATTTTTGTAACAAATAATAAAAAAGTTAACAAAACAATAGTAAGTGTATACACATAATAAGAATATTTCTTGCAGATGAAGTCAGCGGCTCCAGTTTTGATTGGGTAAAGGGAGTAGCCGAAGTGCCAATCTCATATCTGTTAGAGCTCCGAGATACTGGCGTCTATGGTTTCCTACTTCCCACTGAACAGATCATTCCTAATAACGAAGAGATTATGGCTTGTCTTGTCGAAATGGACAAGACCACAAAAGAGTTGAGATATTATACTGCCAGTGGTAGCGGCCTCGCGTCAGTCATGTCTTTGGTTTTGAGCATTGCATTAATGGTACTGCTGAAATAGATATTGTTATAAACGTCTTTAAATTTGTTTTTTTATTATTTCATCGCTAAAGTTTTTACCATCATTCACAATTTCTACCTTTCTATTGTTACAATCTAGTTACTGAGCACAAAAAACCATAGACAAAAGAACAAACCACTACCCTAAGTTTAGCAAATCGCAATGTTTTGGTATGAAAACCTGTAAAGAAGGTTTTGGGATACCACAAGGTAACATTGGATGACCTATTTTTAATATACACAAAGTTGACGTAAACTTCATATCAAAAATATTCAGATGTGTGACATATATTCAATGCACACATACCGAAATTTCCCTTAAAAGAGGGTTAAGCGATTTATGCAATTTAAAAATAAACCACCCCTCACGTCACTGAAAGGTAAATAATAATAAATTACCTCACCCCATGACAATCTACCGCGTGACTGAAATCAAACGTCACATGGAAACCACAAATCATAATTCTGAGGACATGAGAGATATGGAATTGCTTAAGCTAGATTATTTCAATACCCAATACATTTATTGCTTAGATTTCGTGTTTGATTTCAATTATTATTATAAATACGGGATTTATCACGTACCGTTATATCGGTGTTTCGACCGACAATGTTTCGGTTCTGAAACCGATGAGAACCAGATAACTGATATAATACTTTTATACTCTTTTTGTTTTGTAAATACATACTTATAATATGTAGAGAAACAACCAGACCCGGAACAAATATCTGAAGATCATGCAAACATTTGTCCTAGGGAAACGAAACCGCAATCTTCTGCATTTCAGGCAGCTAATCGCCCACTACGCCACGGCAATCGTCAATGTGTTTGTTTAGTTCAAGACATAAAATATATTTAGTCTAACGTCTCTAAACATTTTTTTCCGACTGAAGCAGTATTCAATATATATGATAATACCACAGATAATACTCAGTAATGACCTCTTTATTGTTTTCTTTTTAAATCTTCCGTAAAATTGAAATATGACATTGTTCTTTCATGTATGCACAGATAATACTTATAGTAGGCTTATTGAATACATCTGGAGGGTTGTAACTGATTTCAAGAGTACCAACATAATACTTATAATTAACTAGTAATTTTGTGCTTATAGTTATCTAACCCTTTATCAAACTACTGCAAATAAAAGAGTTTGAATAGAGAGAAGTATGAACAAAATCTTTATAAAAAAGCTTACTGTAACATATCGGATTATTTAGATGATAGAGAAGCTTGGGATTGAAATTGCTTCAACGTGGTCAAAAATATTACAATTTAGACGTAATTCATTTTTTTATTGTTAGGTATTCTAAAAGGATCAATGAAAATAACAACAAGACTTGTTTATTGCCTTTTTTTCCTGGCTTGGTCTCGAAGGAAGAGGCAGTAAAATTGACGTTTCAAAGTGACCCATGTGATTTTAATAAATACACGTAAAAACATTTAGATTTATTATTTTGAATTGGAAAGAGGGGAAGTGCAGCGTCACTAGATTTTATTGATCGACCGAAGCGAGTTCTCCAAATCAACTTCAGCAAATCGGCGTTGTATGTATGTATGTTTGTTTGTCCGAGGATAACTTTCGAAGCAATTATCCGATCATCGTGAAATTTGATATATAGGTAGGTAATGATAGCACAACTTTGGTGTGACTCAATGAGCTAAAAATTTGGGGGGGTTGTTGAGATATTGGGGTTCAAGAGGGGTAAAAAAAATAAAAATGAGGCTATTAGGTCAAGTGGGACGTCAAATGAAAGGTCTTCATTAGTACATTTGAACCCCGTTTTTATTTTTAGTTTATTTTTTGTAGTTTTTGAGTTATTAGCCATAATAAAAACAAAACTGACAAAATTCACAGGGTACACCAGTGACCCCACAATACTGAAATTTGGTATTCGTGTAGCTTATGTATCACAAATATAAGCAAAAGTCTGAAATCTAGAATAACTGCAATTTGTACCCCAAAAAAGAGTAACCAATTTACATGAACTCCCGTTACCTGTAATTTGAATGAAACTGTAGGTCAAGTAAGTTGGTTTTTATTTCGTGGCACTATTTTTATAGTCAAAAATTACGATTAATTTTTTTTTTGTTTTTATGGTAGACTCGTGAGATGTCAGTTCGGGGTGAATCACTAGTTTATTTAAATTAGAAGATGGAAAGATAAAACTTCTGGGAGGTGTTATTTGCAGGCCGCACAAGATCAGTCACTCTGTAAATCTATAGGGAGGTATATTATTAAATTATGTTCAGTAGTAGTGAACGTATAATTGCTGAATAAGTTGATGATGATGTGACAAAAAGTTGCCCGTAAAACATATGGGCAAACATTTTTTAACCCATATTTTTTCGTCGATATGCAAATAATTTAGGCTATACCTATGTAGATCTATTTATTACTCTGTACTCTTTCACTTCACCCATATTGCCTCATTACTAGTTGATGTTACTAGTAGATTTTTAACTCGTTATATTATGAAGTTTTAAGCATTAAAAACGAAACTGCTGAGATACCAAACTGCCGGTCTTTAAAGCCACTATCATTACGATAAAACTTTCTTCCAATCTTTAAATTTACATTATCCCACCATTTTATGTGCCCTGCACGCTCATGCTTAACCGTCAACCCTAGGTTTTTAATTGACTAAACTCCAATATAACTTGAACTCCTGTTTGTCTGGACATTTGAAACAAAATGGATCTTTTTATAGTAGACGAGAATGTCATTATAAATAGTTTTATAGTCTCGTTTAAGTCAAAAAATATTATAATACCCATAAACAACAGCCAGACTCGTTTATTGAAGCTTTAAAATGTTATTCTCAAATAGATTTCGTAGTTATTTCTGTTAAAGGGGATAGTGATTTGTAATAATTAGAGAAATCAATGGAGGAACAATATTAAAGATATAATATACAGGTTGGAATTTTTGACTCACAGTAAACATTCCGTTGTTTTTAAAAAGAAGCAAAACAGCATTCAAAGATTTTTGAAGATTTTGTCACCTGGAAATCGAACCGACTGTAATTCAAAAAATAACATCTTAACTATTATGACACCAATCGATAGGGTCAATCGTAATGATCAAATCACTTATCATCATGGTATCTAAAATTAAAGAAATACCACCAAATCTAACTGGGGCTGTACATAGCGACGCTAGATTTAATTTTTTAAGAGTAGTAGAAGCCCTTGTGAAAGGGCTCACCCGGGGAAGTATTACCAGCATACTTTTATTATTTACAAGCAGCATTGCTATGTTTCAGTTTGAAGGGTATTGTTGCTGGTGAAATTACAGGCACATGAGGCTTTACAACTGTATGCCTCAAATTGATGAACGCAGGGTAGTTTATCGTAGGGAACGTGCTATACGATAAACTGCCTTGTATTCTAAGATATAGGCGGTTAACATCAGGTGGGCCATAAGCTTGCCATCAAAAGACAGTATAAAAAATAAGTTTTATGTTGAAAAATTACTTTTTCAATAAAAGCTTTTCATTAATTATCAGAATCGCAAGCAGATTCAAATTGAGCCCGAACACTAGTAGCCCACTACAATCCATTCGGAAGTTCCGTTGTCTAGCATCCATGTCCATCGCCCACCTCCATCCCTACCATATTGTCACCAAAGTTATTCCAATTTTAAAAGCATAAACAAAATTTCATGTCTGTGCTGTTGACCGTTGAGGAGTTCCTCCTTGGAAACCAACCCTGAGTGCAGTAGGCATGTCATGGTGCAACTTTTAACTACGAGTATCATAATTAAACGCATATACAAAATTTCGTGTCTCTGATATTGCCCGTAGAGGCGTTTCTTCGTCTGGAGTCAATCCAGGGTGTAGAATCAGGTCATGCATACCATAAAACTGCATTGTCATCGGAACTGAACCAACATATCAAATTTCAACCCGTAGGATAAGAGGAAGTGGACTAACAAACAAACATTGCAAGCTAAATAAAAACTTGTAATAATGTGTTAGTTTTCGTGTTCTCCTCAGCAAGCCCTTTCATTTGATACCCGTACGTGATAGTTCAGAAAAAATAACTAATCCGCCATCTTGGATGATCCGCCATATTGGAAATAAAATGACGTCACATAACTAAGCATGCATTGTCATCCAAAATAAGCGTGTTTATCAAATTTCAGTTCAAAGATAACTGATTGAAAATTCTGTTGCAAGATTCCATCCGATAAACATACATACATTGCAAGTGAAATAAAAGCTTGTCAAAAACATTCTTCTTGCTTTCGGTTCGTACCAAGATCAGCGCGTCTATTATATTTCCTCTAGTGAGAGTAAAAGAGTTAGTTTTTTTGTCACCGGATCTCGTGTATGCTTTTATTTGAATGTTTTATTATGATATATGATGATTTTAACGGTGAAAATGGCGGTGTTTTACGAGTTGGGAAGGAGTTATTTAGCGAGAGAATAATTGTTTAGATGGGAGTTTCATTAGCGTTTTCCGGAGATATTATATATATGAAAATAGTTAAGTAAGTACTTACTACCTCAAATTTGGTTGCATGGTGTCCTAACTTTAGGCTATTTAACTTATTTAAAGACTAGCTGTTGCCCACGACTTCGTACGCGTTACACTACTAAATGTGTAGATAACCTAGAAATAAAGCTAAACTTGCTGTTGCAACATGACTTGACCCCCTAATTTTATCCTATGGGACCTGATTTATGGGATAAAAAGTAGTTTATGTGTCAATTCAGGTTATAATCTACCTACATATTAAATTTAATCGAAATCGGTTCAGCCGTTACGACGTGATTGAGTAACAAACAAACAAATAAATAAATAAACAAACATACAAACTCCAGCCTTGTGTCAAGGTAGTTGCTTAAAGTTTACATGGACAAGAAACTGTTATAAAATTTGGATGTGACTTTTATTTATCCTACAAGAATATGGAAGATCTGTAAAAATCTATAAATATAAGCATTAAAACTTCTACTTAGAAGGACTTACTTGTTGAGTTCAGAAATAAATACCCTGGATAAATATGGGGCGTTACTAAAGACTATGCCAATATGGAATATGGGCATTGGACATACTTTTAGTCTGAAATAAACATTATTGTATTGTATTGTAAGGACTTAGAAACCCCTTATCCTGTTGCTTTGAAGCGAGGTTTATGATCGATACTATAAACATTCGTTTCAAATAATTGATTCCCTTGTCAATGAGCACTCCTTAACATGTTATGTAACTCTGATATTTGCTGTTACTATTGTTAACGAAATGTTAAGTATTAACGTTAACATTTCAGACTTATAAACTTTACTTACTTACTCCATTGGCACAGGGACCCAAAATGAGGTTTGGGCTCCGATATGAGAACTCTCCACTTTCTCTGTCCATTGCCATCTTTTGCCAGTTGTCGGCTCCCAGGTCGCGCAGGTCAGCCTCCATCCTGTCGTTCCAGCGATACTTGGGACGACGAACCGGTTGGCGGCCAGTGTCGGTCGGCCTAAGTATGCTCTGTTTACGCTTCGATCTTCACCCATTCGCAGTATATGGCCGAGCCAGCGGAGTCGGTGTGACTTGTATTCTCCTATGATGTTAGGCCACAAGATCTTCTATTTCAGTATTTTTACGGACCCTCCTCAGGCTACCTTCTCTTTTTATTGGACCCAGAACACTTGACTTATAAACTTTAAAAGGCTTTTTTTGTAGTTGAAGTTTTCAATTAAAAAAAATCATTTAGTTCAACTCTCACATTATTCCAGAATAGTTGAACTATGTGGCAAATTCAATGCAAAAAGTTAAAATAGTTAAAGTAATACACACATTTTATTATTATTGATACAAAGGGTGACTTGCGCAACGATGTCTAAACGTATTTAGTGTATTTAGCGTGGCTTGCACAACGATCTCTAAACGTAGGTATCCAGCGACTAAACGTATTTAAAATGTTAAAATTTCACGTACCTATTTGTATGATTTGACAACTTTTTAAATCTTATTTACTTAGCCACTAAACACGTTTAGGCATCGTTGCGCAAGCCGGGCTTAGGGTTTGTGTCTAAATATGATTTATGGTTTTCAAGGATATATAGTCGTAGTCGGTTACCGACGTATATAGGAACTTGACATTAGAGATTTGTTAAATCATACAAAAACGTCAAATTTAAACATGTGCTAATTATGTTTAGAGATCATTGTGGAAGCCGGGCTAATTTGATTTTTTTTTCAACGAACTACGAATTAAAGCTGTTACCACAATACTTCTTAGCACTAATCGAATATTCATAGTAAATAACATTCATCAAAAGCCCAACTTTACCCACTACTGAGAAGCCTTTGCATATGCCATTTTCCACTTTCATAACGCTATACAAAACAAACATTAATCATTTTTTTACCCTCCTGCAGGAGGTGTGAACTAAACATAAATTTATCAAAGCATCTTCGTTTCCAATGTGTTGACTGAGCGTCCCCTGTTTTGAAAACTCGTAACTTATCGACACATACCGCCCTTCTCATATTTATATGAACGGAGCATAGCGATTTTAAAAATCGTTGTCTCTAAATTAAATTCATATTGACCAATACGTTGCCGCATCTACGACGGCTTCGGAGCAGGTCATTATTTCAGCAACAGCTGAATGCCGATGATTTTTATATCTTTATTCTTGCATGTGACCACGATCTCCACGGTAAGCGATAAAAATGCCTAGGTACTATTAAAACTTTTAATAGTTTCTCAAATTTCTCAAATTTACACCAACTTTCTCAAATTTAAGAACTTGAGATTGTGCTATGCCGACTTTATAATTAATTGTGTATTTAGCGTCAGCAGGGCACGATGGGTATGCAAAGGTATATGATATCATTTGGAGCCGGGTATCACATTCACATTGTGTGGCGTTAAGGTTACAGCTGCAACGGATCTTCAGTGCGCAGTTTGTTGATTCTCCCATACTGGCTTTAGTACAAAAAAATTGTATGTTCTTCATCTGTACCGTAAGTCCACTGGACTTAGATCTCTCCCAACATGCGCCACTGAGCCAGATCCTTAGGTCTTTCTAACAAGTCACCAGCTATAGATCGCCACTTCATCGTCCTACACGTGTACAGGTGTACACGTGTCCTATACTCCTAATAGTGAGGTACTTGTAACTAATCGGCGTAGTAACACTGCTTACTTCACATAAATGGTACTTCTCAATAAGACCTGTTGGTCTTAGGACCCCGAGCCAAAGGTCGCTCGGTAGGAATATCTCCCCTTTTAAATGGCGGATACCTATAACCGAACGTCCGCCAAATTGGTGACCCTGACGGACTTGAATATGGTTCGTCGATATCGTGTTTGATAAAAAAAAAATGTTAAATTAATGACAAAAATAAACAATTTCCATTGTTATCTTTATTTAAACTATTTGTACCTATTTATACAAAACTTGATCCGCTTGTCTTTCCGCTGCACGCTCTTCTTATACATACATGCGTGGAGTCATGAAGGATATAGAGCAATTTAAACTTTTTTCCCGGATTCCTTACCGTTCGGGGACCCATTAAACGGCGCTACGCGATAATTAGGAGAGAAAATGTGACTTCCACTGATTTTTTTAAATCCACTGACTTTTTGTGACATTCACTGACTTTTTTTGACATTCTACGGATCTCTTCGGCTCTTTTTGGTCCTGCTAATTAGTTGGGTAAATTAGTAGCAATCGTTAGTTCAAAGGAGTTTTTAGTGTTTGTGGTACTTTGGCTCAGTTTATTTGATGTGTCGAAAAGTATTCCTATAATGGGATGGGAGAGAGGAAGTGTTTGGAATGCAGATTAAAATAAATCACCTTGACTAAAAGATGATTTTTTTAAGAAGAGTGTTTGCGCAACGATGCCTAAACTTATTTAGTGCCTTGATATGATTTAAGAAGTTGTCAAATCATACAAATAGGTCCTTTAACATGTTTAGTCGCTAAATACGTTGATGGATCGTTATGCAAGCTTAATTAAAAAAAATATCTCAATATTTAAATCGTTTGCAACGGCCTGAGCAGCTATTAAAGACCTTTGCAAATGATATATTTCATTCCATTAATAGCAGTTTTTGTAAAATTAAATTAGTGTATTCTTTCTTTATGTAAAAGTATACCTATAGATTTTTTTTACCATAACGGCCTTCTTCATTATGCTAAATTTTTGGACTATGTTGATGGTCAATGGTAAGAGAACTAGTGTGTTGAATGGACTCCTACTAACACTTTAAAACGAAATGCTATCTTGCAGAATAGTTTTAAATTAATAATGGCCACGAACTATTCTACCAACGGAAACGGAAGGAACTTCTCGGATTTACACTAAACTTTCGGAATCTAAATTGTTTGCGGCTGAAGTTACTTGATTTCAACTGGTTTGGATTGTAAGTGTAATTCAAGATAGATGTTCAGATAATCACATAATTATATTTTTAACTTAGAGTATGAAAGGGACAAATGGTAAAGAACTATATAATACTAGTTGTATGCCCGCGACTTCGTCCGCAATTTTCTGGATCTCGACAACAAAGCCACCTACCGGGTCCAATTGTAAATCTAAACATTCCAGTTACCAACACAAACACATACAAAAAAAATCATTTAAATCGGTCCAGCCGTTTAGGAGGAGTTCAGTGACATACACACGTACAGTAGAATTGTAAAATATATAATGTTATACATCGTCAGCACAAACATAACACAAAAAAAATGAATAGATTACAAGCAAATAATATTATATTTAACTTTGTAAAGAACTTCGCAACCATGCAACCCTGCAAAAAGAAGCAACTACTTTACCGACGCTAAGAGTTCGATATTTATCATTTTGGTCTTGAACCCTAAAATCATCAAATTATGACAAGTCGTTAAACAAACATTCCTAGAAAGCACCACATTTATAATCTTTGATTTTCAAAAACGAATTCCTGTTTCTTGTGAAAGTATCAATATTATGACATAAATTAGACTAGATTATGTGAATCAGCCCACTGAATGTTTCCATCATTTCCATCTTCCGTTTACCCTTCATAAAAATCAATTCTTTTATTAGATTTATCCCAAAACATTACCACACCTATGCATTTTTTGTCCCTATTCCAAATCCGAAGCCGGAAGCTGAAACCGTCAAAGAAACAAAAGCAGACAAGCTGTTATAGTCTGCGTCGCGACGCGGGTAATTGATGGGGAAACGACGTACCATTTCGTCAGCTGTCCGCCACCGATGACATTTGAGATGACGTTTGGTTCGGCTTTTACAGAACACGATTTGACGACCTCTGTGTAAATGTATATATCTGGTGTTACAATTTAAAATAAAAATAATGATACAGCATATTTTTGAGACAATAAGTAATAAATAAGTCCTTTTTTCTTTCATCCAGTTTTTTTTATTTGTGAGTTTTGTGCTTACCGGCCTGCCGTATCCACTGGTTGGGTGCGTTGACCGGGCCAGGTCATGAACTGAGGAGTAACTTTTTAGTAATCTGTGGCATCGTGCAATATGCTAGTTCTCTAAAATTTCGTCGAGCAGCATTTTATCGATTTTCTCGTGATTTTGATCATACAACAATAACATTTTATAGACAAATCCAACAAATCAAAGATCATAAAAATTGGTCCCGCCGTTCTTGAGTAATGGTGTAACTAACCCGACTTTGTTTTATTTAATTTATTAATACTTAAATTCACAGTTAAATTACCGTATATTATAAACTAATGAACATACTGTTACGAGCTGAGGGTTCGGGATAAAATAATGGGAATCGGTTTAGCCAAAATAACACTTTTATTCAACACTAGAACGATGAATACACGAACTTGATCACACGTATCACAACACACTAATTCACACCACCACTTAAAGCCACCGAAATGTTCGCACGTATAGCTAAATCCAGACTGACTCGGGAGCAACTACTGTTCACGCGAGACCCTTCCCACGTCAGTCCTCCAGGGCCTCGCTGAGACTAACTCACTCACTCAAACTGACTGCCCGGCTATCTCTCCGGCCTATTTATATCGCACACATTTCGATTGTTCGAGAACGATGTCGATCCTTCCAGGAAAGGGTCGGTCCCTCGACACAATGGCCACTCCCCATTCTGCGAAACCACAAACAATAGCAACAATAACACAGCAAGACAAAAGCGTTCGAGAAGGTTCGATTATTACTCATTGTTTAACAGCCTCGGCGTAACACTGCCCCCTCCTAAAACATGCTCGTCCCGAGCATTCTTAGCCCCATATCGCGGCAGCCGATCAACACGAACAATTTTAGGCGCACCTCGCGCTGAAGATGTAGCAACTAGAGGAGCCACATTGCCGTCTCCAGTACTTCAGGACACCCAGAGTCCCTTTCTCATCAGCGATCCCAATTCCAGCCTCCAAAACACGGCTCTCATGATTTCTATCTGTTCTTTCACTTCCTGGAATTCCTTTCCAGATGAACCGAACAATTCCCTCATCAGTCGAGCACGCTCTTATGGCCAACGTCGCTGATCTTCCTGTTGACGACGCTGCTCTTCTTTATCCTGACGTCGCTGTTCCTCTTGCAACCGAGTCTGCTCCACCTGTTCATGTCGCTGTTCCTTCTGCAACCGAGCCTGCTCTTCCTGCTGACGACGCTTCTCTTCTTTATGCTGACGGCGTTCTTCCTCCTGCAACCAAGCCTGCTCTTCTTGCTGACGACGCTGCTCTTCCTTATCCTGACGTCACTGTTCTGCCTGCAACCGAGCCTGCTCTTCTTGCTGACGACGCTGCTCTTCCTTATCCTGACGTCGCTGTTCTTCCTGCAACCGAGCCTGCTCTTCTTCCTGACGTCGCTGTTCTTCCTTCCAACGTCGCTGCTCTTCTTCTTGACGACAAAGCATGGCCATAATAGCAGCAAGATCGCCTGTCACAGGAGCTTGCCTCACGGATGATGATGATGGTGCTCCAATGATTCGGTGGCGGCTGATTCCATCTCCATCGACTGACGACTCTGCCGAGCTTCTTGAACCGGAGAACCTCCAAACCGCCTTTCATCCATTTCCTGTTGTCGTTGACCTCTCGTCCTGACACCGTCCACGTTATCCATTGGTAGAACCGGCATTATTTTATCCCACTTCTGACACCAAATTGTTACGAGCTGAGGGTTCGGGATAAAATAATGGGAATCGGTTTAGCCAAAATAACACTTTTATTCAACACTAGAACGATGAATACACGAACTTGATCACACGTATCACAACACACTAATTCACACCACCACTTAAAGCCACCGAAATGTTCGCACGTATAGCTAAATCCAGACTGACTCGGGAGCAACTACTGTTCACGCGAGACCCTTCCCACGTCAGTCCTCCAGGGCCTCGCTGAGACTAACTCACTCACTCAAACTGACTGCCCGGCCATCTCTCCGGCCTATTTATATCGCACACATTTCGATTGTTCGAGAACGATGTCGATCCTTCCAGGAAAGGGTCGGTCCCTCGACACAATGGCCACTCCCCATTCTGCGAAACCACAAACAATAGCAACAATAACACAGCAAGACAAAAGCGTTCGAGAAGGTTCGATTATTACTCATTGTTTAACAGCCTCGGCGTAACAATACTTACTGAACTTAAACCAAATTGAATCTACATTATGTAACGCTTTTATAAATTTGACGCGGCAAAGTAGCCTGCTTGTTAACTTTATTATAAGTACCTATTTTAAATGAAATTTAAACGAAAACATTTACAAGAAAAATTAACTGAGTTATATTAATGTTACGCTGTTACACAATAAGAAATAGTCGAAACCTCTCAATGGCTCTCGACTTACCTACTGTGTAACAGAATACGTAATACTTGGTATGGAATATACCTGCACGCTGTTTTTGCCTGCGGTTGCGCAGAATGGGGAGTGGTCATTCTGTCGAAACACCGACCCTTTCCTGGAACGATTGAGATCGTTCTAGTGTAGTGAATTGTGCGAGATATAAATAGGCCGGAGAGATGGCCGGACAGTCAGTCTGGATTTTGCTATACGTGCGAACATTTCGGTGACTTTAAGTGGTGCAACAGTGGTGTGAATTAGTGTTTTGTGATTACGTGTGACCAAGTTCGTGTATTCATCGTTTTAGTGTTGAATAAAGGTGTTATTTTGGTTGGATTAATTTTCATTATTTTATCCAGAACCCTCAGCTTGTAACATTGAGTTAATACGTATTATAGATTATATTTAGATTATTTTATTATTACGTAACTACGTAAGGGACTTAAAGGGATGTGGTCGTCCTAAGCACCGCTAAGACGATCGAGACTTCGGGCTGGAGCAAGTGCCATATTCGGCACACTCACTTTTCTCGGACGGTTGGAGCGCGCGGTCGTGCTATGTGCATTTAGTATAATTGCTGATCGATTATTGTGTGTTTTTGTATTTATTTTCACGGAATACTACTGTTTTGTAGAGATTAGTTGTGTTTTTAATAAATGTTGATACTGATTTGTTATAATAATTATGTAAAAACAAAAAACTTTGCTTAGTTCATGTTATTATTCTTTATCTGTTTTCCAATATTTGTATACCGACTTACCGTTTCATATTAAAATCGGATCGTAAGCTATAAAAGAGTAATTATGAAAACCAATGACGGCTGCTTTCTATTTGCTGTGTTTTGAAAGCTTTTAAGTTTAGTTTATTATTTTAGTAATCGTTTTACTAATGTCCGTTTATTTGTCATAAAAATGTTACCGTTTATATTTCATTTCCCATTTTAAGAGCTGTAACGTGATATTAATTTCCTTTTTATAATCAATTTGATTTCGATAAAAGTATTGTGCCAGCTCATTACTTTTGATATAATTTATATATAACTAGAGAAACGGGGACCGGAAATACCAATTCAACGAGGAGTGAGACAGGGAGACCCTCTGTCCCCCAAGATTTTCATAGCAGTGCTGCAAAACATCTTCGAAGATCTGAAATAAAATGGGAAAACGAAGGAATTAAAATAGGCAACCGGTACTTAAGCCACCTCAGATTCGCAGATGATATAGTCCTCTTTGCTGAAAACAGCAGAAGACTGGAAAAAAAGATTAATCAATTGAGTGAACAAAGTGAAAAAGTAGGTCTTCTGATGAATAAAGATAAAACAAAGCTTATGACAAACAGTTACACACATGCAATAAAACTCGAAGGAAAGACACTTGAATACGTAAATAAATACATATATCTAGGAAAAGAACTATCATTCGAGGACAGAAATGAAGAAGGGGAGGTAGAACGCCGTACAAATATGAGCTGGAAAAAATACTGGTCGCTCAAAGAGATTATGAAAGGTGACTATCCGCTCCACCTAAAGAAAGCAGTAATGGATACATGCATTTTACCGACTCTCACGTATGGTTGCCAGACGAGAACCTACAACACCAAAACAAAAACAAGACTAGTCAGTTGCCAGAAGGCTATGGAAAGAAGCCTTCTAAAAATAAGAAAAATACACAAAGTAAGAAGCGAACTCATACGAAGGAAGACAAAAATAATCGACGTCCTACACTACAGTCTAAGATTAAAATGGCGCTGGGCTGGCCATATAGCAAGATGCAGCGACAAGCGATGGACAGCCGAAGCGACGAGATGGAAAGGACCTATCGGGAAAAGACGAAAAGGTCGACCTATAAAACGATGGAGCGACGACATCGTAGCTACAGCAGGGAAGGAGTGGATAGAACGAGCTAAAGACAGGGAAAACTAGATCAAACTGGAGGAGGCCTATACCCAAACAGGGGTTCCTATCTAAGAGAACTTAGCATATGAAGGAAAATAGACAACGAAAAACTAATTTTATATATGTATATTAAGTACATACATGCAATACTTATATGATGGGAAATAAAAGGCTTTATTATTTTATTATTATTATTAAATAGGGACTTTGATAATATACACATAAAAATGAAAGGGAATATTTTGATGAGCATAATAAATAAATTTTTGAAATGTTTGCCATAGAAATGTGAAATCATTTTGGCATAAAAAACACACTTTATTAAATTTATGTTGTGCTATTGCATAACGCTTGCCATCTAACCACAGAAACTGTATTGGTGACGTCTCGAGATATCTCTTGTTGTCCCTTTCTAACCCAAAACCCGCAGCCATTTCTGAAAGAGATATCAAATCGGCCTTTATTTTTGAATGTCGATTGCAAGAGTAAGCAGTAAGTTTTATATCGAATTAATCACCTTAGTCGATTTTATTTAAAATTTGATAATATAACTAGTATTTCTTTTTCGAGAAGTCTTTTATTTATGTTTTGAGAAACCGTCACTTGAATATCGTTAGTATATTACTAAACACTCTGTATAATAACTAACTGACTCGCCCGTGGCTTCGCACGCGTAGTTTGGCAAAAAAACATTACCTCCTTCTGCGCAGTCGTGCAAAAAGTTGCCTGTGTTTCAATCCCGACCATAATTTATCTATATAACAAATTTCACAAAAATCGTTCGTTCTTAAGTTATAAATGGTGTAGCTAACCAGACTTTGTTTTATATATATAGATGAATCACAACCATCCACTATAGGTAAATGACAAGTTAATCGATCATCATAGTTATCGTGTTGTGCCGACCTCACGTAATGTGAGACAAGGACAAAAGGTGATGAAATTGTTTAAAAAACTATTGAAAATGCACGTTTTCTTATGTTATTTGTGGAGAAACAGACTTACGGCCCATCTGATGGTGAGTGGTCACCGTCGCCTATTAACACCAGCAACACCCGGGGTATCGTCTATGCGTTCCCTACCCTGTAGAAACCTCTTGTGGTTACATTGTGTTGAAGGCCAGATTTCAAACCCACAACCTCAAAATTTGAAGTCAGGTTACATCCTACTATGGCAGGTATATCCTACTATGGCTTTAATATGCTTAATTTACCTACTAAATAATATTAAGACAACTATAGTACCTACTATTTACCAAAATAGTATTAAATACACATTTACCAAGTGTATGATTGTCCCAAAACACATCAACTCCATTAGCGAGTCATGTCAAGTCACCATCCCATTGACAGATGATGCCATTTCGGCCGGGAATCGAACCTGGGACCGGGGGAGTGCGGCTAACGATCCATATGATTTATTACTGTCATTACTACTGAGCAGAACCGAAGGGCAAAGTATGCCAAAATACGTTTAAGCAATTTTACTACCTGTTTCGTTTGACACGAAGTTGGGTTTCCTGTAAAGTTGATTTGGTTTTAAAGCTTTTTGGTTTTGGGATGAAATGGAAAAGAACTTTTGTGAGTAATAATTGCATTTTGAATTCTAACAATACCAAAGGGGAGGATGATCTAATAATATTTGTACAGAGGCGTAAAGTGTTTTTTGTAAGGTGATACACAAGAGGTTGCTGGTTTGGTTCCCGCGGGTCAAATAATTGCATCATGTGTAAATGTTTATTTCGGGGTCATTTTGTGGTGGAGTGGTAATGTGCCGGTGCAATAACGGGGACAAGAGGCTTTACACCTGTATAGTGTCAAGTTGATGGACGCAGCGCAGTGCAACGTTGGACACGTTTCTAAGGTGCGTGACCTATACGGCAATACTTTGTTGTAGGCGATGGTTAGATTTCCAGTTCAGGTCATCTTTCCATCCAGTGGGGGGGGGGGGGAGTGTCCTATGTTGCGCTTTCAGTGTGGTTTCCACTCGAGAACCGAGAACCTTTCTGCCCCAACGGTCGTCAGTTCTTCGACAGAGACCGGTAATTAATTATTTTTTCTGTCTGATAACAAATGTCTAAAATTGTATGTTAGAATGGGGAATATAGTCAAAACTATTCCACATTTTGGTTACAATGTCCCAACAAAAGTTGACGCCCTACAAAGTTGAAGTTTCGGAACAATTGTTCGCATGGCTGTACCACTGTATCTCAAATGTATTCTCAAGTTCGAATGAAACATTGATGGTGAAAACTTACTCTTACAAGTACGTAAGAGGATGGAAGAAAAAACTTTCATAGCTTTCTCACAAGTTCATCTTGTCAGCCGCAAATGTCCACTTACATACATTTACGGAGCGATAGATGTTGTTTTTAGGGTTCAGTACCCAAAGGGTAAAACGGGACATTATTACTAAGACTCCGCTATCTGTCTGGCTGTCCTTCTGTCACCAGGCTGCATCACATGAACCGTGATAGACAGTTGAAATTTTCACAGATGATGTTTTTTTTTATGATGATAGTCAAGCGCCTGTAACAATTTAGAATAAGAAAGAGAAAGAGATAGAAAGATATGTATCAGTTAAAAGTAAAAGAGAAATAAATAAAAGATAGGTATTGTTTGATACATATATTGATATAATAGAATTCAGTAGAGCGGGTAGGTTCTGTACAATATTTCCTTATACTCGTGGCAAGGCAACAGAGGTTGACAATATTTCCTTGGTTTATCGATGGTAGGTAGTTAAAACTAGAGATTACAATAAAAGTGTATAAATACAGAGGTAGACAAAGGAATGTTCGCTGGAGGAGCACAGAATCTTTAGGCTATCTTTTATTATCTTATGGCCTTACAGCATGACAAAATACACGTGGTAATTATAGAGGGTATGATTGTTACCGTTAAAATAATAAAATGGGCGCCATCTGACGAGAAGTGCGTCACTAAATATAATAGGGTTCCTAGGGGTTCAACCCGGGTAAAAATATAAATATTAAATACACCTATTATGATGTTCCGTCGACCGTTCCTGGCGCCAGTCCGGAGAGATGATGTGGTGCAGAGCTAGCGACGGTAGGCTCGTAGAAAAGTCGAGGCTCCCGGAGTGTGGCGGTTTAGCTGGTCGTGCGGAGGAACCGTCAAGCCTCTTACGGCTTGGATAACACGTAGGTGATGATGAGAAGAGTCAGGTTAAACCCAAAGAAAGGGTATAAATGTATATAAAAGGATAAAAAACAAAAAACTGACTTCCTGTTTGGGAACAGAAAAAATACGAATTAATTTAAAGAGAACGGAATTAGACGGGGATTACACACGATAATTGAATAGGCGAGGCACTATTACTTACCAGATTTAGAAGCGTGTTGCACAGAATTTAAGAGAAAAGAGTAGATAAAAACACACTGTCGCAGCAAACTGAGAGGTTAACTTTTGTGTGTAGTAGAAAGAAGTTTCTGCTGTGGTCTTCTGGTGAGGAAAAGACTGAGGATGAACGGGCGTTGGCTTTTATAGTAAGCGCAGCCAACCCGCTATCTTTAGTAACCGTTGAATTCAATTAACACGTACTTTGATTGCATGACGCAACAAATAAATTAGTGCTACCATAGACAAGAAACGACATCACCATTCGTCAGTCAAAATAAAGCATTGTTTATGGCCACATTCTGTACAGTGTTTTACAACGCCATCTACCGCACCCATGGCGAACTACAATAAGAGTACTAGAAAAGATGTCTTGATGTGTGAGATCGTGATGTGATAATGCGCCGCCATTTCGCTAGATGTCGTGTTCTGTGGTATTTGCTTGAATGGTATGTAAAAATGTTAATTAATTTAAAGAATGTAGCGTGTATTGAAAATTACACGTTACACGCCTACCTTACCTAATTGTAAGTGATGCTGTGATTGAATATGGAGCACGGCTGCCTAAATAACCTGTTCACTCTGCACTTGACGACTCCGAGATTAACATACGCCATACTATTAGAATGCTACATTGTACCGGAGTAGCATAGGCTACTTTTTACCCAACTGTACAGAAGGAGGGTAATGTTTTTATTGAAAAACTACGTGTGCGAAGCTGCGGATTGGTCAGATAGTTAACAATAAAATAAAAAACTTAATATTATCGCTAAATACAATCGGTGGTCTTATCGCTATGAATGATCCCTTCCAAAAACCTTGGAATGGACTGGATTTATAGCAGATGTAACAATATTATTTTAATTTTCTCTTAATCTAAAAACAATTACGAAAAATTGGAACAAGGTGATGAGTAAACTCATGCTTTTCGATTAGGTACCTGTTTCATTATAATCCATTGATAAACTGATTAATTGTACCGTTTATCATTAGGTTATTGATAAAATAAACACAACACAAAAACAAACAAATCGGACAAAGCAAAGTCAATTTTAAATTTGCTATTAAAATTTCAATTTTTTGTATTAATATTAAAATTTTTTGTCGATCTCCGTGGCGCAGAGGGCTGAGACGCCGGAGGTAGCGGGTTCGATTCCCGCCGCGGAACAAATGTTTGCATGATCTACAGATATTTGTTCCGGGTCTGGTTTTTTCTATATATATTATAAGTATGTATTTACAAAAAAAAATGTATATAAGTATTCTATCAGTTATCTGGTTCCCATAGTACAAGCTCTGCTTAGTTTGGGGCTAGATAGCGCTGTGTGAAATGTCCAGAAGTATTTATAGAAGTATTTAATCCCGAAACAGGCGAGAAAATAAAAGCTTTGAAATAATAAATTTTGTTTGAAGTAATAGAACTCGACAGAGTTTTGTCTTAATTGGTGCCAAGTACAGAATGAGACCTAAAAATTAGTTCCCAGAGTACTTAAATGATTATGAATTATGAAATGTTAGTCGAGCTAACATCATGGGTGGCAAAGACAATAAGCGGGCAGTGACGTCACTACCAATCATCGAGCTTTTGCCTTCACGGTAAATTCGAATCTTGGCTAGCTTGGCTGGCTTGGCTGGCTTGGCTGGCTTGGCTGGCTTGGCTGGCTTGGCTGGCTTGGCTGGCTTGGCTGGCTTGGCTGGCTTGGCTGGCTTGGCTGGCTTGGCTGGCCTGGCTGGCCTGGCTAGCGTGGCTGGCTTGGCTGGCTTGGCTGGCTTGGCTGGCTTGGCTGGCTTGGCTGGCTTGGCTGGCTTGGCTGGCTTGGCTGGCTTGGCTGGCTTGGCTGGCTTGGCTGGCTTGGCTGGCTTGGCTGGCTTGGCTGGCTTGGCTGGCTTGGCTGGCTTGGCTGGCTTGGCTGGCTTGGCTGGCTTGGCTGGCTTGGCTGGCTTGCCACACAGTAACAGCTGGCATTAGGCTAAGCTTTACAGTTCACTCCTGTTCAATACCCTCCTCGCGTCGCAGGTGGAAATCCCCTATATTGTTTGTTGGTAAATTTTCTAATGGTTAGCTATTCGTCATATAAACTGTCACACCCATTACCGTCAGTCTTACTAACACGCTAACTAAAATTATATTACTATGACTTGGCGAATGCTGCTTGGTTCATTCCCTTTTCGAAATAAGAAAGTCTTCTAAAGAAATTATTTGTTTAGAGCATATTAATAAGTAACTTTTGTAATAATTATTATGAGGGGTTATGTATTATTTTATTTATCAGAAAGGTGACAAGTAAAAATGAAGGGAATAAAACAATCGTACACGAAAAAATACATTAAAAACAGTAAGTAAAACGTACAACGTCTTTTAGATCAGTAGCGATGGATTTTTTTGAATTGAAATAATAATGTGAAGTGTGAAATTAGCAATTATGTCATCATCATCATATCCATAGGACGTCCACTGCTGAACATTGACCTCCCCCATAGATTTCCTGAGCGACCGATCTTATGTGAAGTTGATTTCCAGTGCGTCACTCGATTACTTTTCTACCTCGACGTGGCCGTCAGTTTTCTGATAAGCACGTTTATATAACGGATAGAGAAAACGTTATAAAAAAACTATCTGTGTTAAATACTAATCTGGTTATATAGAATATTTAGCGTGATATTTATCTTTATACAGAATGGCGACGTAAACAGTTTTAGGTTTAAAGGAGGTAAGTATGCATATGATATTCAAACCACATTATTAAAGCAATAAAACATACAAAAGTTACGTCCGATAAATAAAGTTATAATCTGTTTGAATGAATTTGTCACACACTGTTTGCCTACTTTACTATGATATCTACCTACCTAAGTTATTCGACGCGTGACTTGAAGACGAGCTCAGTACAGTAATGCATATTTTCTCGTAATTGATTTGCAAGTACCACATTTTAGTAATGTGGTACTTACAAATCACAAAAGAACCCACTTACTTATTTTAACGCTATTCATTCATTCTGACACCCTGCGCTCCTAGATAAGCCTCGTTGACGAAATCGCGGAACGGATTGGTACTGGCGCCTACTGGCAGCGCAAGCGCATGTTCTTGTAATTAGGTGTCAAAGTTCGGTTTCTACCATTGTAGTAAATGCGAGTATTGGCGTAATAAAACTGAATGTAAGTAAAGTAGAATGAGCGATGTACTATGTGGAATTGTCCTAATCACCATGTTGTGGTCTGTATCCAATGCGAGGATAGTGACCAATAAGAGGCTAGAAGTTTCTGTTTGAGCTGATCTCAAACATGCCAAATATGATGATTATTTTCTTGATCTTGTAAATTGTTCCTAAGTTATGTGTATTCTATTAAAACTGTGCTTTTTTGCAATAATTGTGTAATAATAAATAAATGACAAATATTGAAAAAAAAAGATTAAAAATAACATGAAAAATATTTTATTTATGACTAATAATTGTAATCTTTAAGTAAACTTATTGTTGAGAGGGCTTATTAACTAAATGGTTTAGTTGGTTTATTATTTAGTTTCATCCGTAGACATATATTCTACCGACAGACAAGAACATTCTTGAAAAAAGTTTATTCTAATGCTGGTGAGTTAGAACTAAAGTTCGCTGCAGCGCTAAAACATTATTTATGTGATCTAGCCATACTATTCAAACATGCAGCGCTATATCGCATATAGAGTTTAGTTTACTCGCGACCAAAACGTTATAAGCGCCATAAAACTCATGGCGCTTACGAGTTCCGTTCTACATAGTGTAACAACCCGTCGTCCTTTAGGTTTTACACCACAGACGTGACACAGCTTTTGTACCTACATAACTTCATTAGAAATCATACTCTATTTCAACATGTATAATAGAAATGTAATAATTGAAAATATGGTAAAGTAAAAAGTAAAATAAAATGAATTGTTATGCGTTTATTTAAGCTCAAGTACGTTAACAATAGTTCGAAATCAAACTGTCACCTGATGATTCACTGACACTTCTTGATGTATTTTTGCAGAATCGAACTACGCACCTCGTCATATTTTCTGACCTTTAACAGATATTATATACTAAAAAGAAAGGACATAAAATAAATATTAAAAAATATCAAACTGGCTAGAAAACATTTAAAAATTTTCTAAAAACAACACGTCAAGTCCGTGTTCAGTCATATATTTTTACCTACAACCGGTTTTGTAATGGAATATCTGCATATTTTAGTCAATGATTTTAGATGGCGTGTCATTATAATAAATATTTTTTTTTCTAATGTGGTATTACGATAATATTACCTATTAATTCACTTGAACAATCAATAATTTTACTTACTTGACTACTGAATTGTTATTTATGTCATACTTTATGTATTTCATACTTTGATTCGAATTCTAATATAATTAGTGCCGCTCCGTACGCGTCCAAACTGCGTGAATGTCGAAACCGCGCTAAAGTAAGGTATACGGATTGCAGTACAGTTCAGTGGAACAGAGTGAGTGTTCGGATCGCGATATCTAGTGCGTAGTACATATATATCGATGGTTTAATCATGTTAAAATCACCCATATTCAAAATATCTCATTATAATTATTGTTTTCTACTATGGAAGAGCATGCGAGCGCCTATGTAAAAAAATGGCGCGTGCACTATAGTGTTAAGATTATTTCTTATATTTTGAAGAACCCAGTTCGACATTGTGTTTCAATATTGCCACTAACTATAGGGTACTGACATGAGCACGTCGGCACCCTCTATAGGTAGTCATTCTCTTCAAGAACCCGGCCAAACTAAACATAGACCATTTGGGAACATACTGTAAACCAAACAACGTCACTTGGTTAGTTTAGGGGCGCGGCTGACATGACATATTAGGCTTATTCATCACATCTCATATCGCATTGTTTAAGTTGATTACTCTTGTGTCCACGCCCTAAGAGACGATTTATAAACGGCTTGAGATATTGGGTATTGTTGTTTTAAATACCTCCGCGATGCAAAGTTATTAGGGTAATAAAAAAACAATTTCATCACTCATGCTATTAAAGTTGGTCATTGTTAGCTCGATGTCTGAAGCGTAAATGCGTAAATTTGAAAATAAGATGATGGTCATGCATGAATATCCAATAAATTCTTATTTCTATTTATAATAAAAGAGGTTCCATTCATAAATGCTGAAACTAAATACAACCTCCATGACAAATCCTTATTTCTATTAAATAAAAAAAGCCAAATTACCGCAATTTTACTTTTTAGCAACAAATTTATATAAATATTTTTTTAATTTCCTCGCAATCGTGATGAAAAGTTATGTGTTATACTCGGGTGTAAGCGATCGATAGCACCCTCGACTCATTAGCACCTCAGGTGCAATTGATCGCTTACACCCCTTGTGTAATAATGTACTATTACATTTCATTTTTAATTAAATAATAGTAGTGATATTTCACGCAACGCTATCTAGCCCCAAACTAAGCAATCACTATGAAAATTAAATAATTGACAGTTTTTTAATACCTACTTAAACTAGTGGTTCGCCCCGAACTGAGATCTCGCGAATGTCCCATAAAAATAAAAAATATAATATTCGTAATCTTTGACAATCACAATAGTGCCACGAAATATACAACCACCTTACTTGACCTACAGGTTCGGCAGTTCATGTAAAATGGTTAGGTACCCTTTTTTGGGATACAAAATGCAGTTATCCTGGATTTCAGACATTTGTCTATATTTGTGTCACTAAAGCTACACGAATACCAAATTTCAGCATTGTAAGGTCACTCTGTGAATTTTGTCAAAGTTTTGTTTTATTATGGTTAATAACTCAAAAACTACAACAATAAAAATGGTGTCTAAATGTACTGATAAAGACCTTTCATTTGACGTCCCACTTGACCTAATAGTCTCATTTTCATTTTTTTTACCCCTCTTGAACCCTTATAACAACCCCCCAAAATTTTTAGCTCATTTAGTCTCATATAAATTGTGACATCACTATCTACGTGCCATAATTTCACGATGATCGGATCAACGCTTCGAAAGTTATCCTCGGACTAACAAACATACATACATAGTTACATACATACATACATACAACGCCGGTTTGCCAAAGTTGATTTGGAGATTTCGCTTCGCTCGATCAAATATAATATATACAAGACATATGTATATATATAAAAGAGGTACACCTAATCCCGGAACAAATATTTGTAGAACATTTATTCTGAGGCGGGCATCGAACCCGAAACCTCCCCCGGCTATTCACGCACTGCACCACAGCTCGTCAAACCGGCTCAAAGCGCCAGTAGCTTTACATTCAGAGAAAATAGCTTTTTCTAAAGAGGTTTGTGAAACTGTATTTTTACAAAGGAGGGTATGTTGGGGATAATTTATAAAATCTTGAGATAAACATATATCTAAGGCTTTAACACAAAAAAATAATTTAAACAGGCGTTTAACGGGCGTTTAGCTTTTTTGTGTTACTAGACCCTCGGGCCTTATCTACACATTATTGTGGATTCAGCTCAAGCGCTAATTATAAAATCACAAATTACCCCAACTTTCTCAGTTCCAATGAAAAAGGATTTCTACAGTTCTTTGTCGCCGCTAAAGTTTTCTCCGTGATAAGACAAGGTTCACATGACAATGCAGTACCATTGGTTTTTTCCTTCAGACTGCATACTAGACCAAGGAACTTTTAACACTAAATAAATAATGCTGAACATTTCACGCAGCGCCATCTAATTAATCAATTAATTATGTCCAGCAATATTTATTATTATTATTATTTATATATAGAGGGACCCATTACGTACATGGACCTCTCCGATTTGCGCAGCCATTATGAGTGGGTGCAACTAAAAGGTAGGCTAGTTTATTGCTGCCGAGAGCCCGAGAGGTGTTTAAGCCTCTGCGTTTGAAGCTATCTATGTTTTTATCGATGAACGTCACTACCTTGTAGATTAGTACTTTTTTACTATATGTACTACACCTAATATTTCTATCGCCAAGCAGCATTGCTGTGTTTCGGTTTGAAGGGTGTGGTTTCTAGTGAAATCACACGCACAAGAGGCTTTACACCTGTATGCCTCAAGTTGATGGAGCGCTGTGCGGGTCACGTTTCTAAGATGCGTGACCTACGATTTTGATTTTATCTTTTTACCTTTAATAAAAAACAAAATTTACCAAGCTACTGATTTTTTTTCAATTTCCAGGGGTGGGTTCAAACTAATTAAAATAAATTTAAAACCATTTAAATTAAAATAAATTAAATTAAATATTGCTGGACATTTCACACAGCGCTATCTAGCCCCAAATTAAGCAGAGCTTGTACTATGGGAACCAGATAACTGATATAATACTTATATACATTTTTTTTTGTAAATACTTACTTATAATATATAGAGAAACAACCAGACCCGGAACAAATATCTGTAAATCATGCAAACATTTTGTTCCGCGGCGGGGATCGAACCCGCTACCTCCTGCGTCTCAGCCGGCTATTCGCCCACTGCACCACGGAGGTCGTCAAAGATATAAAAATATACTAAAAAATTTACTCGAAATAAGAAGATATAGGAACTTCATTGCTCCAACTCATTCAAAAATGTTACAATTTAGACGTAATTTATTTTCTTTATTGTATGCATTCTAAAAGGATCATTATAAACAACAACCAGCCTTGTTTCTTGCCTTTCTTTTCTGGCTTGGTCGCAAAGGAACAGGCAATTAACGTTTCAAAGTGATCCTTGTGATTTTAATGAATAAAAATATTTTGATTTTGATTTCATTACTCATTGACGCAGCGGGCGAATAGCCGTCTGAGACGAAGGAGGTAGCGGGTTCGATTCCCGCCGCGTAACAAATGTTTGCATGATCTACAGATTTTTGTTTCGGATCTGGATGTTTTTCTATATAATAAAAGTATGTATTTACAAAAAAAAGTAAATAAGTATTCTATCAGTTATCTGGTTACCATAATACAAGCTCTGCTTAGTTTGTGGCTAAATAGCGCTGTGTGAAATGTTCAGCAATATTTTTTTGTATTACTAGTAGGGGTACGATCTTCATGAAAACATGGAAAAGTTTTCATCGCCGTATGAACCCTGTCTTCATTTAATTTAATTATATCTTCCAGTTAATTTAATTAATGGTACTGATTTATCTTCTCCAAACTAGTTCCTGTTCCAAGTCTCATCTGCTACTTGAATAGGTTGTTTGGGATTTAGTTTGTAAAGGAGTTGGTCTCGCTGAGATTATCAGCTTTAAATGTATTAATCTTGAATGCAAATGTTTCGTGTCTTTTACTTTTGCTTTGTAACAGTCTTGGATAGTTTACTTCAGATTTTGGTATCATTGATATTGTAGCGGACGCCGAGCTAGATCTAGGATAGAAAATGCATTGTATAAATTTAGAAATTAGAAACGAACGATAGGGTCGCCGCCGCCGAACTGAGCGCGACAGCCGGGCTTTTTTTTTTTTTTTTTTCGAATGGACTAATCTCGCTGTTGGCCTCTGAGGCCGTGACAGCTTAACCGAACTTTTGGCGAGCGCAAATGGCGCTCAGCCCAGTAAGTTTTTTTTAGGCAACTAGCGCAAGGGCACCACTTAGGTACGAACCTCGGCTTGGGCTGTTGCCGGGATGGGAATAGGAGAGAAACGCCCGGGTACATGTCTGTACCTCGTATAAGCGGCGACTGAAGGGACTCGTCGACCTCGCCGGCGAGGTCGGTGTTTCTGTGAAGTGTTTGCTCTGTCTGATATAGATGACTCACCTTCCGCATTAGCAGAGGTGATTTCGTCATCCGGGTCTCCGAGAACGTGTCTCGGACGACGGAGGATTTTGTTGGCGGGCGGATCCAACGGGTAAACCGGAATGGTGTGTACCAAAGGGTTCGGATGATTAGAGGCAAGTTCATAAAACCGCTTGGAAGCGAGCTTCATGAACCTGGCTATTGATTCTAGTTTCAAATCGCGATGTAGGTCTTTATTGCGAAAGTACCAGGGCGAGCCTGAGGCTTTTCGCAAGAAGCGATTTTGAATAACCTGAATGGCACCAACTTTAGGAGAGTGGGCAAATACTACAGATGAGTATGTCATAATGGGGCGAATGCACGCTTTGTAAAGAGTCACCTTATTTTTAAGGGACATTTTACTTTTCGCGCCTAGAAGTGAGGACAATCGTCCTAGGGTGAACTTTGCTTGGTTGCACCTCTTAGTGATGTGCAACCTAAAGGAAAGACGCCTATCGAGGATGACACCCAGATATTTGGCTGATGGGGCCCAGCGAATGGGCTGGCCAAATATAGAGATCGGTTTGGGAGTGAGGTTTCTCCGTGAGAAGTACACTGCTGTACTTTTCGACGGGTTTACCTCAATCCGCCACTTGCGGAACCAAGTGGCTAATGAGTGAAGGGCAGCCTGCAGCCTTATACCTACCCGATCAGGATTCCGATTGGATGTGTACAAGGCTGTGTCGTCTGCGTATAGGGCTATTTCCACTTGAGGAGTGCGGGGGATATCGCTGGTGTACAGCGTGAACAGGAGGGGGCCGAGAACGGAGCCTTGAGGGACTCCTGCTCTGACTGGTCTAGGACTAGAGAGAGTGCCTTCCACGGTGTAGCGAAAGCTGCGACCTTGTAAGTAGTCTCGTATGATGAGCACGAGTCTGTCTGGGACTCCAAGTTTGAATAGCTTGTAGATCAAGCCGTTGTGCCAGACTTTGTCGAAAGCTTTCGCTACGTCGAGGAAGACGGCACTAGTATCTGAAGGCCAGGTACTTTGCCAGTTGGAGAGGACATGCTCCGTTATGCGGAGCACCTGTTGTGGGCATGAATGTTGGGCTCGAAAGCCAAAGTGCTCGTCGGGAAGGAGTTTGAACTCATTGACATGAGCCCAGAGGCGCTTCATTAGAAGACGCTCATATATCTTGCCTAGACTATTAAGTAGACTAATGGGACGATAACTAGTTGGATCGTTTGCCTGTTTGCTGGGTTTTCGGATGCCAATGACGTTGGCTTCCTTCCAAGCATCAGGGAAGGTGCAAGTTTCCATAGCCGCATTGAAGATGCAGACTAGGATATGGATAAGGGGAACAGAGAACTGTTTGAGTACTCTGTTAGAAATGCCGTCGGGGCCGGAGGATTTCTTTGGGTGTAGGGCCTTGATAGTATCAAAGACTTCAGAGGGCTCAATCGGATCAAGTGGGGAAGTAGGGGGTCGGGAGGCTAAGCGGTCAACCTCGCTGTTCACCGTATGGAGGTGAACAGGGTCGACGGGTTCGAGACTGGGCGAGCATTGAGATTCGAGGGTTTCAGCCAGGAAATCGGCTTTTTCCTCGTCTTCGAATGCTGGAGGGTGATTGGGTCGGATAAGGGGAGGCATCGGAGCGAGAGCGTCCGCTTTCATGGAGCGAGCTAACCTCCAGTAGGCCAGATGGCTAGGCTCGATCCCCGAGAGCAGGCTCTCCCACTTACGATTGCGATGTTCTTTAATGCGCTCTCTCACCTCACGGTGCAGGGAGCGCATTAAGACTCGATTGTCGTTAGTGGGGCAGCGACTATGAAGTCTAACTGCGGCGTTAGCTTCAGTCATCAGCCGTCTGATATCATCTGGCAGGGGGCCCCGGTGGTCATCCACTACGGGCACCTGCTTTGATGAGTCTCTGACTGAGTTTGTGATATGTGTGGTAAGGGCGTCAACCGCTACCGTAATATCACCAGATGTCCGAATGACAGAAGGGATCCTATCTAGGTCAGTCGAGTGCGCAGACTTGAGGGCTTTCTCAAGTTTATGCCACTCTACCACAGTCTTGGTGGCAGGGGGCTGGTCAGTGGGAGGGCCGAGTAAGAGCATTACCGGTCGATGATCGGAATCGAGCTCATGAATAACTTCGATTAAGCGTAGCCGAAGGGCTACGTTTTTGAGAAGTGCAATGTCAAGGAGCTCGGGGGGAGTGGAAGTAGGGAAGCGAGTCATGCCTCTAGGGGCAATGATGTCGAAATTAAGGGGTTCAACTAGGCTTTCTAGTTGTTTGCCTTTAGAGTTCGTCGTGGTGCCACATGACGTTTTTGGAATTGAAGTCACCCGCCAATATGACGGAGCTTCTTAGACTGAACAGGGCTTGCAGGTCACTCTCGAATTGAGGTGAGCGAGGCTTGCCGGGAGGGACATAGCAGGATGCAATAATGACCGAGGAATGTCCGGTCATTGCTAGCCTGCAGACGGAGGCTTCTATGTAAGACAGAGAAGGGGGATCAAGAGGCATGCAGTGTAGAGCCTTCTTGTAGTAAATGACAGTGCCGCCCTTTTGAGCTAGCAGTCTGTCATTGCGAACAATTTGATAGTTGGGGATTTTAGGGTCCCGATGACCGGGCTTTAAATTTGTCTCTTGTACTAGCAAGATATCAAGTTGGTGCCTATTTAGAAAATCTTGGATAATAGAACGCTGTCTTGAAAGACCGTCAGCGTTGAAGAACGCTAGTGATAAAGAACGCGGTTTTTTCCTTTCCTTTTGTACAACCATTTTGGGGCCTAAAAGGGTTTGGAGGAGGACGAAGCTGCCTTAACGGCAGCGAGAAGAGCTGAGTGCGCCTCAAGGGCAATCAGCTTTTCGAGGGTGGAGTTTGCTTGCCTAAGTTTTTGTGCAAGCACGCGAACCTCGGCAAGGTCGATGGAGGAGAACTCCATGATGAGAGCCAAGTCGGCAGCAAAGTCCGACTTGCCCATTTTAGATGGGGGGGCTGGCTCAGAAGAGCGCGGAGGGGGGGCCGTTGCCTTAAGGGCTAGGCTCGAGTAGGGCAAGGGCTTGGCCCATGCTGAGCTTTTGGGAGGTTGCGCCTCCTGCGAGGGTACCACGGTCAACTTTGAAGTTGTTTCGGTATACTGCGGAGAAGGTCGGAGTTGACTCCTACGAGCCACCACCCTGCTGACTTTGGGCGCCGATGGACAACCACGATAATTCGCAGTGTGTCCCACGGCACCACAAAGCACGCAGCTTGGCGGCTCGATGGTGTCTCGAGTGCGGTTGCAGTCAGAGGTGCCATGGTCACCCAGGCACTTGACGCAACGGGGGCGGGCGTGGCAGTTTTTGGCCGAGTGGCCGTACAGCTGACATCTATGGCACTGACTAGGAGTGCCATTTCGGTGGGGGGGGGGTTCAACCCGGAGGCCGGAGAGGTTGTTGACCATCTTCAGGTTGAAGATAGCCTTCCCTGCCGGTGACAGCTCTAGTACTACGAGTACTAGATTGTAGGTGGTCTTACCGTTATGCATACGGTGGACCTCCTTTACTGGGAAGGACTGAGCCAGTAAATCTGACTTAATGGATTCAGTGGAGTGCTCCGCAGGGAGGCCGCGGATCACAACTCGAAGGAGCCGTTCGTCTTCGAGAGCATAGGTGTGATAGCCTATGTGCTCTTGACGTAGGAGGGAAGTGAGGCGACGATGGTCGTCTGACGTGGGGAGTAGGACTTTAATAGCGTCTTTAGTGTTGCGGGCGTTTGTGAATGAGATCTTATTCTCATTACACAGATAGGAAACTCGGTCCCACTTGCCCTTTTCGCGGATGAAAAGGGGCGGGGGAGGCCTTTCCTTCCTCGCGGCAGTGGAAGCCGCGGGGGGAGAGGCGGGGCGGGCAGGCTGCGAGGCCGAGGGAGGGGTTGCCTTTTTGGCTGGGGGGGAAACGGAGGAAACCTTCTTCGACGAAGAGGTCTTCTTCGAAGAGGGTTTCTTCCTCTTACCACCCGTGACGAGGGTGAAATCTTCCTCCGAGTCGGAGGAAGAGGAGTTTGATGCCTCTGCGGAAGACGCAGGGCGTAGAAGGAGGTCGATCTCCATATCGTCCTCGGGGGAGGGTGGGTCCGGAGATTCCGGAGAGTCTAAAAAGACTCTGCGAGGTGAGGCCTTTCGAGAGTCGGGCTTTTTTGATGACGATGACGAGGGAGGCGCTGAGGCAGGAGGTTGAGGGGAGGGGGCAGGCTTACGAGCCGCCGGTGGTGCCTGAGGGGCTTGCTGAGGCTTCCGAACCTCGTTAGTGGCCTGAGGGGCCAGGGCAGGCATGCGGGCCGCCAGGGGTGCCAGAGGGGCTTTCAGAGGCTTCCGGGCCTCGTTAGTGGCCTGAGGGGCCGGGGATGGCTTTCGAGCCGCTGGGGAGGCCAGAGGGGCCGGCACGGGCTTCCGAGCCACATTTTTGGCCAGAGGGGCCGGAGTGGACGCGACGACGTCCATTAGACGCGGGAGGGAGGCAACCGATTGTTGCTCCCTCATAATACGTTGTCGGACATTGTCGGGAACGTTCTCGAGCAGCAACCGGATTACGGAACCCGGCAACTGGACGAGGTCGTCCCCGGCGATGTCCATCATAACTCTCCGGGGGGGAACACCCGGAGAGGTGAGGGGGTGCGTGATCCTCCCGTCGGGATAGACAGGAGGGGTGAGGCCTAAGTGTCCTACCTAAAGTGTGTCCCTTTACCGCTCTTACGGGGTATGAGGGGTGTGTCCTAACCGATACTTGGTGTCGGCGAGGGAAGCCCCCAAGGCCGGTGGTACCAAGCCCAGCCGGATGTAGCGTTCCTCAGGAGAGGAAAGCTGGCGTTCCGGGTCCACGCCCAGTCTGGTTTGTGTTAACACCGCAAGGTATCCACCAGACCGACCACTAAACGTGGATTTGGGCTCTTAATGGTAAGAAACAAGAGTTTGCCCTGAAAAGGACAAAGTCCAATAAAGGACTCTTCTGAGGTGTGCTTGCAAGCGAGCGCACACAACAGAGCAAATGGCGGATGCCAATTGCGGCGCGGAGCGCGGGGCGCGCGGCGCAAGGTGCGGGGCGTGGGGCGCGGGGCGCGGGGCGCGGGGCGGCACGTGGGCCGGCGGGAGCGCGCGAGCGGAGCGGAGCAGACGTGTTGCCGGTGCGAGGACCGGCGAGCGAGTCCTTTTTTTTTTTTTTTTTTTTTTTCGTTTTTTTTTTCTTTTTTTTTTTTTGTTTTTTTTTTTTTTTTTTTAATACATTTTTAATACAATTTTAATAAAGTCGCGGAGTCAGCCTGAACGACCATCTCCTGGAAGAGCCGGACCTACTGATGTCACTACCAGGCATCCTGTTTCGATTCCGGGAGAAACGCATCGCAGTCATGGCAGATGTACAGGAGATGTTTCTCCAAGTGAAGATTCGTCGGGAAGATCAACCGGCACAACAGTTCTTATGGAGAGGCGCCGACAGAGAGAAACCACCTCATCACTTCAAGATGACGAGCATGATATTCGGCGCCGCGAGCTCTCCCTTCATGGCGCATTACGTACGCAACCACAATGCGAAAGAACACGCTCAAACTCACCCT
Organism: Philereme transversata; assembly: GCA_963924445.1. Lineage (NCBI taxonomy): Eukaryota > Metazoa > Arthropoda > Insecta > Lepidoptera > Geometridae > Philereme > Philereme transversata. The sequence continues at coordinate 3,864,789 of OZ004347.1, forward strand.
CTCGCCTACGAAGCCATCACTCGAGATCACTACATGGATGACTTGGTAGCGAGCTACGAGGATGAACAGGAAGCCCACCGCGTGATTACTGAAGTACAAGCAGTTCACGCTGCGGCAGGGTTCACACTGCGAGGCTGGAGCGCTAGCAACAATAGCGTACTGCGAGACGTACCCGAAGAACTGCGAGCGACCACACCGACTCAACTTGGAAGAAACGGGCCAGAGAACAAGATACTCGGGCTGTACTGGAACGCCGAGCGGGATGAATTGGGGTTTAACACTTCAATGAACAGAGTCCCCGGCGAAGTGCGTGCACGAAGTCACGCGCCTACCAAGAGAGAAGCACTCAGCGCGGTCATGTCCATATACGACCCTCTTGGACTGCTGAGCCACTGCACCATACGCGCAAAGATCATCCTGCAGAGCCTGTGGCGCTTGAACATCTCCTGGGACGAGCCTATCCCTGATGAGGAGAACGACCTTTTCGCCACGTGGCTGGGACACCTCGCCGATCTTTCGGGTCTGCGACTGGAACGACGCTACGCGATGGAAGACGACCAAAACTTGGAGCTGCACGTTCTGTGTGACGCCAGCGAACAGGCCTACTCCACTGTGGCATACTGGCGCGACACACGACCCGACGGAAGCGTCAGACTGGGTCTCGTGGCCGCCAAGTCAAAAGTGGCTCCGAAACGCGCGCAGACCATTCCCCGCCTGGAACTGCAGGCGGCTGTCATCGGTGCCAGACTGGCTGACACCATCAAGAAAGAACATCGAGTCCAAGTCAAGAGAACAGTGTACTGGACCGATTCAATGACGGTGATTCACTGGGTGCGGCACGACGCGAGACGGTACACTCCGTTCGTCACCCATCGCTTGGGTGAGCTAGCAGAGCTCACTCACAAGGAAGAATGGCGATGGGTGCCCACCAGGGAGAACATAGCCGACGATGCGACGAGATTCGCGAGCACACCAATCTCCATAGAAGACCGCTGGTTCCAGGGCCCAGAATTCTTGCTCCGCCCCGAGAATCAGTGGCCGACAGAAACGACGTCAAGCGAAGATGGCGAGGAAGAAGTGATCCTGCATGTTACGGAAGAAAACAAAGCAGGGGAGTGGCTGCCAGATCCCGCACGCTTCTCCAAATACGAGACGCTAGTCAGAGCGTCGGCCCGCGTGCTGGCATTCATCGACTTGTGTCGGCGCCGAGCCTCGGGATTAGAACATCGACACATCGAGGAAGCGGAACGCACTCTCCTACGTCAAGCCCAACAGGAGAGCTTCCAAGACGAGCTGCAGAAACTAAAAGCATCTCGTCCGATCACCAGGACGAGCCGACTGTTTCGGCTGGACCCGGTCCTGGAAGACGGCATCCTGCGCGTCAGAGGCCGCATCGGGGCGGCCACTGCACCTCTTGAAGTGAAACAGCCCATCATCCTCGACGGCCGCCACCGGATCACCAAACTCATCGTGCTGCGAGAGCATTGCGCGGCAGGGCACGCGAACCGCGAGCGCGTGACAAATGATCTCCGTCAGAAATATTGGATCATTCATCTACGACCCACCGTGCGCACCATTGAGAAGGACTGCGCCCTCTGCCGAAGGAAGCGATCGAGACCTCTGATTCCGGCGACAGGGGACCTGCCACGAGCACGCCTCGAGCCCTACCACCGCCCATTCACCCACTGCGGGGTGGACTATTTCGGGCCGATGATAGTGAAGATTGGACGCCGCCGAGAGAAAAGATGGGGCGCACTGTTTACGTGCCTCACCACACGCGCGGTACACCTGGAGCTCGTGTCGTCATTATCCACGAGCTCTGCGATCATGGCACTGCGAAGAATGGCGGCGCGAAGAGGTTGGCCGCGCGCCATGTACTCAGACAACGCGACCAATTTTCGAGGGGCCAACAACGAGCTGCGAGCAGCCTACGCCGATTGGGCACCAGCGCTGCAAGACGAAGCCCTGCTACACCGACTGGAGTGGCATTTCATCGCGCCAGGGGCTCCCAACCAGGGAGGAGCCTGGGAACGACTGGTGCGATCCATCAAAGTCGCATTAGCCGCCACACTGAACGAAAAAGAACCGACCGAGGAAGTCCTGCTCACCCTACTGACAGAAGCCGAGTTCTCTGTGAACGCGAGACCTTTGACACATGTCAGCGTGAGTCATGAAGATCCAGAAGCTTTGACTCCAAACCATTTCCTCTTGGGGTCATCCGCCGGCCTGCCCACCGCCGGACAGCACAGCGAAACCGATCGACGCACCTGGAAGGCCAGCCTAGCGCTCGCTGACCATTTCTGGCAGCGCTGGGTCCGAGAATACCTGCCCACATTGGTGCCACGAGGAGAACCCTCGGACGACAAGAGGCGACTACAAGTCGGGGACATCGTCATCGTAGTCGACCACACCTTGCCACGGAACGTGTGGCCCATGGGAATCGTCGAGCGCGCCTATCCGGGTCCAGACGGCGGAGTACGAGTGGCAGACGTCCGAACGAGGACTGGCGTCTTGAAGCGGCCCGTGAGAAAGCTCATCGTCCTGAAAAAAGAAGAGGCTACGCAAGCTGCGCCGGTGGGAGGAACTGTAGCGGACGCCGAGCTAGATCTAGGATAGAAAATGCATTGTATAAATTTAGAAATTAGAAACGAACGATAGGGTCGCCGCCGCCGAACTGAGCGCGGCAGCCGGGCGCCGCCGTTTTTGTATATTTATAGTGTGCGAGCGAGAGGGCGCGATACACCCGTCCCTCTCTCACACTATCGAATCGGCAGTAAAATGTTATGGTGTGTGAGCGAGATACACCCGTCTCTCTCCCACACTATCGGATCAGCAGTATAACATTTTAGATCCCGGCCTATAAAAGTAGCGGCGGCCGCCCTCAAAATTGTATTCAGCATTAAGACTTCGTTTAGAACAGTTCAATAAATATTAACAAGTGAAGAAGAAATCAAAGGTTTTATTCACATCAAATACAGTCCACAACAGATATAGTGCGGTAAGAAAGTAGTAATTTTTATGTTGAACCCTATGGCCTGATGACCTACGGGTTATGCAATGTAAAAGAATGTTTGGAAAAAACTGATCTAACCGAAGAACATATTGGGTATCGCGCACCACACACTTCACGCGATCTTTTCTATCCCATACTTGCAAGATGAGACCATCTGAGGGTTTCCCGTTAGGCTACGACATGGTACACTTCAAGTGTAAAAAGGGTTCTACGCATCGACAATACCCCGGGTATTGCCGGTGTCAATAGCAACGGTGACCGCTTACCATCAGGTGGGGCGTAAGTCTGTTTCCCCACATATAACATAACATCCCCTCCAAAGCATATCACCCACCACCCACCCAAATAACGCAAAGGTAAAGCAGATCTGATAACACGCCTAAGCAGGCTTTTCTACGATCCCTTCACTGCAGGTAAGAAACAGTAAGAACTTTCAAGATTTATCTGTCTCCGTTCTTCAAATTACTTGTAAAAATACCCCTATTATCCAAGAAATTGACGTAAAAATCTTCCACATTCATCGCCAAATTATGCAAATTGTAACATCACACCAAAACAGAAGCCATCAAATTATAACGGCTTATTTGATATTTTTCATGATATTTAATGGCAGAGAAAAGGGAATTTATTGCTCGACAATAAATCCGCAGCAATTGGGATACACGCCCTGCCACTTAGGGATTGGGTTTCTGGTACAGAGGAAGAATACAACACAGTGTCTGAAGCAGACAAGTCTACCTAGGAGATAAGGGAAGTAAAAGAAGAAAGAGTTGCAGGTTCTTGGTGTGAACATTGAAATGGGCATGTCACCATGGGATGGTTTCTTCTGAGGTTTTCCCCAGGGACTAAAATATGGGGCTCTTCAAAAAGGGTGTTAGAACATTTTAAAGAGTCAGCAACGCTATTGTGGTAAATATCCATATCCTACGGTAACCATTTACCGTACGGTGGGCCGTATGTTAATTTGCCACGTTAGTGGTATAAAAATACAAAGACAAAAGGTTCTAGCGACTATTAGGTTTATTAGAAGGTTATGCTTTCATTGACGTGATCATTCCAGCGAATCGAAATGTTCGTTATAGAGAGAACGCTTCTCTTCAGTATTCAGCTCAATACAATTTAAAAACAACGATGCTATGAACAATAGAATGCTAAGTTTTATCAGTTTTTTTATGGTAAACCCATAGTAGTAATAACTCAATTTCATCTACACACGTGCCGTGATTTTTTGTAACTACATTCTTTGCGACCGTGAACGCAACGGAAAGATGAACTCGACGCGTATATGGAAGACTGGACCACACACGCACATGATAGAGTGAGTGGAAGGAAGGGAGGCCTTTGCCCTGCAGTGGGGTAGTACAGGATCCAAATAATTGATCGAGCAAAGCGAGATCTCCAAATCAACTTCGGCAAATCAGCGTTGTATGTATGTATGTTTGTTTGTCCGAGGATAACTTTCGAAGCGTTGATCTGATCATCATGAAATTTGATACATAGGTAGGTAGTAATGGCACAATTTTAGTGTGACTAAATGAACTAAAAATTTTGTTAGGTTGTTGAGATATTGGGGTAAAAGGCGGGGTAAAAAAAAAAGAAAATGAGACTATTAGGTCAAATAGGACGTCAAATGTAAGGTCTTTATTAGGACATTTTAAATCCGTTTTTATTTTGAGTCTAGTCTTTGTAGTTTTTGGTTATTAGCCATAATAAAAACAAAACTTTGACAAAATTCACAGGGTACAACAGTGACCCCATAATGCTGTTATTTAACATTCGTGTAGATTAAATAACACAAATATAGGCAAAAGTCTGAAACCCAGAATAACTGCAGTTTGTACCCAAAAAATAATAACCAATTTACAAGAACCCCCGTTACCTCTAATTTTAATGAAACTGTGGGCCAAGTAGCTTGGATAATGATTTTGTGGCACTAATTTATTAGTTAAAGATTAAGGCCGGCATGCACATAGATCACTAAACGTATTTAGCGACTAAACATGTTTAAATTTAACGTATTTGTATGATTTGACAACTCCATAAATCATATTTAGCCACTAAATACGTTTAGGCATCGATGTGTAAATCGCCCTAAGAATAATACTTATTTTGTGAGATTCGCGAGAACTCAGGGCGAACCACTAGTAATAATAACATTCCTTTTTGTTTTTAGAAGCGATGCACTGTTTCATCAATTATTATTATTATCAGCCATTCGTGTCCCACTGCTGGGCAAAGGCCTCCCCCCATTCTTTCCAAACTTTGCGGTCCTGAGCAAAACAATATATATTAATATATTTTAGGTGTATGTGCAAATTCTTTGTGTGGTATATATGATGGGGGGGGGGGGGGGTAATGCACAATACAAGGGGGGTAATGCACAATACACCCCAATGCGGGAACGTAAGTGCAGATCTTATTCCCCCCACCCTATAATTAGAATTAGTATGATGAGGCAAATGAAACTGCTGATAGTTCATGCCCGAAGAAATCCTCTATAATATTTTACCTCTCAGACATTTTTAGGTACTCGCATATTCAAAGGAGAGAACGATGTTACGAATCGCAATATTTTATGATGATTCCCTTATTCACGAAGCCGCGTTAGGATTTTTATAGACTATTTTGACGGAGAAGAGCCTTGGGTCTGTAAGTACCTGTATAATTATCTGTTTTGGAATACTGATTAAATTTTTAGGAGTTATATTCGTACGAAACTTTTAGGATCAAAACAAAGATTTACTAATAAAAGTGTATTTATTTTATTTATTTACTTACACACAAAACAGGATAGTGCTAAGTCCACCTCTTTCTATCTACCCGTCATCCTGGTCGTGCTTAAAGAAGGTGTGGCGTGACACAGAAAACAAGTTATTTCAACATTAATAATAATAATAAACTAAGTATTAAACTAGTTTTATATTAGTAACGCGGTAGAACCTTCTACCGCTTCTTGGTTTAGTTTTTTCACGCGCCTTCCTTCAACACAAGACCAAAAAGTCTTGTTTTGAAAGTTGTTCATATTATTTAGTACTTATAAACACCGTGACTGGACAAAAGCTAGAGTTTTGTAGATGTAGATGCGAAGAGGCGTTTGGTAGACCGGTCTTTTAAGCCACAAAACCTCAATCAAACCCAGGAAGGACAAGTCACAACCAACGGTCAAAGTAAATTGTATAGTACACCTCAATTTTCTAATTCATTTAACCAGAAACCCGTGACCGCGATAGTATTGGTCACCCCGTAGGGTCATCTATTCTTTAATAGTGAATGGGATTTATGTTCATCCCATAAATCAGGGGGATATTTTACATCTACTTACAGGTATGGGACGGGAATGGATGTTGGATCCGTAGTTTAGTTGTAATGTAGGCAGTTTCGTTTTTATAATTTTTACTGTTTTAGATCAATGGTATGTGGAGGAAAGAAAATCATGTGACTAAAAGAGTGTTGGAGATGTTGAAGTAGAAGAGGCCAAAGAAGAGGTGTGTGAAAATTGATACGGGTATATGGGTAAGAACGAAGTGATGATTGAAATTAGGGCTTATAGAGAGGTGTGGAAGAAAAAAACATTATTGGGCAGGAAAATTATGTTAACTAGTGTTTCGCCCCGAACTGATATCTCGCGAGTCTCCCACGCCACGGAATTAATAACCAACTAACTTGACCTACAGTTGCATTCAAATTACAGGTAACGGGAGTCAATGTCAATTGATTTTTCTTTTTTGGGGTACAAATTGCAGTTATTCTGGATTTCATACTTTTGCCTATATGTGTGTCATTTAAGCTACACGCGTACCAAATAACAACACTGTGAGGTCACTGGTGTACCCTGTGAATTTCATCAAAATTCTATTTTTAATATGGATATAAACTGAAAAACTACAAAAGCTTTACTAAAAATAAAAACGGAATCAAAATAAACTAATGAGGACCTTTTATTTGTCTTGTCACTTGACCTAATAGTCTTATTTTCATTTTTTTTACCCCTCTTGAACCACAATATCTCAACAACCCCCCCAACATTTTAGCTCATTTAGATACACCAAAACTATGCCATCATACTTATTAAATTTCACAATGATTAAATCAACGCTTCAAAAGTTATCCTCGGACAAACATACATACTACATACAACGCATTCTGCCCAAGTTGATTTGGAGATCTCGCTTCGCTCGCTCAATGATAATGTTTTAGAACGTTATGGGGACTTTATGGTTGATGAATTAATACCCAAGGTTTAAAAAAAACTCACTGGCAAAAATGTGACTAAGCTTTCTTTGAACGTAATTTTCTACCTAAAAACAATGTCAACATGCTGTCAAGACAAGAATTTTTGACATTTTAGTGAATTGAAAACGTTATCAAATTCAAAATAGCAGCAAACAAATCTGTACTAAAATGAATGTAAAAATTCTAGCAGTAATTTTAATATTCGTAACAAACTTACGACTTTGCCGGAGTCGAAAATATGACAACTTTTCCCTATACAGCGTTGTCCCAAACGAATTAGACCAGTTGAGGTTTTTGCAGAACATGGAGAAACAGAAGTATATTGACGTAGTATTTTGGAAGAAGCCTAGCAAGTTATATAAAGTCGTTGATGTTTTAGTGAACCCGCTGGACAAGGATGTGTTCCTCGAGAGGGCACACCATTTCAGTATGGGTGTTATTTTGCAGTCACCTAATATTCAAGAGTTAGTGTCCTGTATTTTTTCATGATGTTTACAGTTTTATTATGTGCTTACACTTTTACTTTAGCTTGGGTTCAAATCCTGCTATTACTTATTATTATTATCAGTAGTTAGAAGCTTATAATGCACTTATGGTCAAAACATCTTTTTGGCGTTACCACTGAGTAGTTTGAAGCGAAGAAAATCATCGCCAATCAAAAACTGCGATTCTCTAGTAATTCTCTAGCACACACAGACACACAATTACAGGCACAGCCTCATAAATATAAACATACACACGTACACACTGTATGTGTAACTAATGTACCCTGATTGGGACCTACTTTATACTATACTATATTTCCCCGAGGAGGGCAATGATGTCTGCGACACAGTTTATTACTTCTGCAGATATCATCGTTTTTCACATCACTTGTACCATTGTTTAAGTTCCAAATAAAGAATTGTATGGTTATGAATTTGCTTTTAAGTATTCTTCTGTAAACATGATGTTTATTCCAGAGCTTTTAATAATCAAAATATCCAACAGTATCTTCGCCTCCAAAAAGAAAGTTATACCTGGGAGGCTTACCACTCTTTAGACGACATATACCAATGGCTTTCTGACTTGGCCTTAGAATACCCAACCTTCGTCGAGTTAACCTCCATTGGGAAGTCAATTGAAGGCAGAGCTATCTACGCTATAGTAATCAAAAGGCCTGGAGCTAAAGGGAGAGTGTTAGTAGAAGGGGGAGTTCATGGAAATGAATGGATATCGACAGAGTTTGTCACATATTTGGTGGATCAGGTGGTACATGTGAATAAGACGAAGAACAAACTCTTAATGCATGCAGCTATGCAGTATCATTGGCATTTGGTGCCAGTGCTCAATCCTGATGGATACGTGTACAGTCAAAATAAGGTGAGTTATGAAGATAATTCATATTTTCATTTTCCCAGATAGAATTCTAAGCGTAATATAAAGACTCCGGAGTGAACAGGTTCTGTTTAGACAAGCCTGCTCCATCTTCAGTCAGACCAACAGACGAGGTAGCACTGAACTATGACCATTAAAAAGAATCGGAACACGCACTTCTGCGTAGCTTCTCAACCATCCTGAGGCGTTCGATGTAATCGCCTGGGCTCTATGGCGGATGTATGTGTATCATCCAAAGCATGGAGGCGCTCAGTTCTCGATGCCACTACTGATTATCCAGAAGAGAACTCGCGGGAAACTACTAGCTTTATTATCCTTGAAGGCTATATTTTATTTTGACCAAAATCTGTGTTAGGCCAGCGCGAGTCAGCTAGTTTATTATAAATCAATTTAGTATGTATGTACAAAAACTGGACTCTTAGTGCATATTTTGCTTAATTTGTGGCCAGATAGCATTGTGAAATGTCCAGCATTATTTATTTATAATTTATTTAATAAATCTCTTAGAAACGACTAGACTAATTACGCTATAAACAAACGTTTTGCCTTCCAGGATCGCTTATGGCGAAAAAACCGAAGACACCTTCGATTCAGTTATGGAGTTGATTTGAACAGGAACTTCGATCACAGTTTTGGAAGTATGTTTACTTTTTTTTTTAAATATTTTTTTTATTGAGTGTGTACAGAAAAAAAAGATTTTTCGCTTTTCGACCACATCTCTCATGGCCGGTTTTTAACAAAATCGTTACCGATAACGACATGCTTTTCCATGAAAAGTTGTAAATTTTTTAAAGAGCAACGTGTAATTGTCGGTTACAATTATAGCAGCTGGTTTCTATAATCGTAGCTGTCGTTATCAATCGGCAAGATAGATAAAAAATAATATTCCTAAAAATTTTGCCTTTTCTTTACTCAACAAAATAACAGTAAAACTGACCTAATATTATAGGTTGCTATGACCCGTTGCACCGCACAAAATCTATGGTTCTGGAAATCTATGGGAGCGGTCTATACAACAATTGAATTTCATCAAAAAAACGTATAATTTTCTTCATCATCTTCGACCGCACCATTACTTACCATCAGGTGACGTAGTGGTCAAGCGATTGAATACCACCAATAAAAAAAGAAAATACAACTAATATAAATATTATATTGTACATTGGCTTGTAAATTATTTTATGTTTTATAGAATACAGCAGTAGCTCAGATACAGTAGATGACAACTACTGCGGTCCAAAGCCATTTTCCGAACCGGAATCAAAGGCTTTTGCAGATTACGTCATGAAAATAGCAGATAATCTGAAGTACTACTTTTCGATCCACGCGTATGGCCAGAAACTTATTTTACCTTACGGTGACAGAGTAAACCATATGGAAAATTATGGAGAGACGGTAAGACTTTCATGAATAAAGAAATAATGCTGAACATTTCACATTTTCGAGCTATCTAGCCTCAAACTAAGCAAAGCTTCTACTATGGGAACTAGTTCACCGATAGAATACTTAAATAGGTATGTACATATGTTTTTGTAAATATACATAATAGTTGATCATGCAAACATGCAATCATGTTGCGAGTTCGATTCCATAGCGGGAATCGAACCCGCAACCTCCTGCGTCACAGTCTGCTATTCGCCTACTGCTTCACGGAGGTTGTCATGAATAAAGGGTAGTTTAGCTGGTTTTCGGCCAAATAAGCAAAATTTTGAGTCCAGGTGGATTTGTTGGGCGATATATTTAACAAACCTTTGTCTAGGTGTCATTTACAAATCTTATAATACATAATGTAGTTTCCTATTTCGTATCACATTTTACCATGAATACTATAGTTTTATTTTTATAATAGAAAATATTCGAAAGTAGCTACTAAGCTGGCTTTCGGTCACTTGTTTTGGTTTACGGCTGTTTATTTAGCCAGTTCTCGGCTACTGTTATTTGTATTTTAAATGACCCTTATTTGAGAAACAAAAGGTTTTCATTTTGAATAAAACAAAAAAGTAAAAATCTTAAGGCTAATATTTTTTTAATTATAGGAACATTTATTAGGAAAATTCTTTTTATTCTTATTTTGTACTTGCTTAGAACAACTTTTAATTGTTCAATCATCAAAAACTATCCCTTAAAACTAATTTAGATAATTAAAATATGTTGAATTCTTCGTCATCGCTATTGGAAACCGTTCTTGTAATGTCTTTTTCAGTCGGCCTTTGGGACATCACTATGTCTTCTAACTGAAAAAAAAACAATGAGTATGCAGTATTTAATTAAATCAATTCTTATAAATATATTGTAATTGCCTCTTAATTAACCACGGCCGAAAACAAAAAATATTCTACACAATTCTTGGCCATGTTAACCGCAGTGGCCGCAAACTCGCTTTTCAAAGACTTATTTTCGGCCATTCCTTTAGTAATTTTTTTTAAGATTTTTCTATATAAAAACATTGAAAACGATAACTATGCACCTGGCGCCAAATATGGATAATTATGTATAAAAATATAGCTTGAATATTTAATTTGTTAAAATTTTTAGTTACGGGCCGAAAACTAAATTAATGATTTATATTTTCCGGCCATTAACATTACCTAGGCCGAAAAGTAGTTATTCAAAATGTAGTTCTCGGCCGCCGAAAACAAACAATCATAAACTGATTTAAATAATTAAGATACATGCGGCCGGCACCTAAATACATGAATGAGATTGTATCCAAATTTGTAATTGGCGTGATGTTTATTATATTATATAACATGTTTATTGTATAGATTTGAATTTACTAGCGATTTTAATCATTTAATAATATACGTATTCAAGTTATTTCTCGGCCCGGAGGCCGAAAACAAAATGATTTTACGAAACGCAATCTAGTCATCTGGCCATCACATTTGAAAGAATTTTGTTACATATTTTATACATTTGAATATAAATGACATTATTTCAACTCATCTACAGCGGATCAAAGCAATATTTCCAAAACCAAATAATCAACATTTTAACTTACCTTGAAGAAAATGGCGCGCACTATTTAGTTCATTAATTTTGACACACACCCACACTGCCTAAATTGCGTTGGCGTACTGACGAGCCAATTTAAACGCTATTAAGCGAAAAAATTTAGGAGGCGTCAATTTCAAGTGAATTTGTGTGAAAACAGTATTTTTTTGAATGAGTGAGGTAAAATTTTCTTGTTATTGTAGTTTTACTGCGTAGAGGCCGAGAACCAGAGGGGCCGGGAAACCGGCTAAACTACCCTAGTTACAATTATTCTGGGGATGAGTCTAATGAGATGTCAGATTTTCCAAAACCTTGAAGAAAAACTAACACTCGCATCAAACATACAAAATCAGCAATATCAAAAATTCAAATAAGATTTGTTTCCAGGAAAATTACGGCAAACAAGCAATATTGAAAATGTATAAATTGAATGGCGTCAAATACAGCGTTGGCACCACTTACGATACACTCGGTAAGAACAATAATCACACCTATTTTAGAAAGGATAGAGTTGTTTTTGCATAAGCATATTTTCCAATATATGTATCTCTGTGTAAATTATGTATTTTGTTTGATGTAGGTATAAGGATTTCCGGCAGCAGCGCATGTTGGGTGAAGAAAAATTACGAAATAAAGTGAGTGTTTCGTTTCTTTGTGTCGTACACTTACAGTACATATTTTATGCAAATTGATTTCTAGGAAATTTGGAACGTGTGCTTTACAGACTTGTTATTTTTTGTAGCTTCCATGAAATATTTCAAAATAATCTTAGCTGGATGGAGCTAGTGAAATGGGTGATTGTTGTAACACATTGGTAGCCTCACGCAGCGCGACTTCGTGGTTGGCGGAGAAAGCTTTGGCGAGACAATCTTGATGCTTTTGAAAGAGGATGCTGGGAGACTGATAAAGAGATGGTTTCAAGTATTTGGGGAGACCTTTCTAACTTAACTTTACTCGTTCTACTGCTGGGCAAAAGCCTCTTCCAAGTCCTTATAACCATCCAAGTCTTTCGATATTTCTCATCATATTTCGAAGGGGTCGAGATCGTCCTGCCTACGCTTTCTCGGCCAACCTCGATGTCGCTTTCCGTCTTTAGGCATTCATGGTCAAGCCAACGTGACCAGTCCCACTTAAGTTAAGCCGATCCCTTACCTACATCTGCAATGCCGTAACGGACACTAACGTGAGCGCAGCATGCTGTTACGCACTCGATCAACGCGTTTAAAGCTGAGAATGCTGCATTCCATTGCCCTTTAACAAATCTTGAGTTTTGACTTCCAAGCTTCAGTCAGAGACCATCCACTAGACTATTGTAATGCCATTGGTGTTTGAGTAGAGATTGTCCTCTACTGTGGATTCCAGTTCTCATTTGTCACTCAAAAATCTTCTTCAAGCATCTCCTAATAAGCTAAGTTTTTGATAGTAAAGTGGCTGTGACCTTGGCTTCTTACGTTTTCACGACTAAACGGCTGTACCGATTTCGATAAAGTTTGGTATAATGACCGGGTTTGGGGCATAGGCTACTTTTTACCCGACTGCGCAGGAGGGTAATGTTTTTATTGACTAATCAAGTCTGAGAAGCTGCGGGCGGGTCAGCTAGTACACCATAGCTTCAACCTTTCTTTTCATCAGGTATGTCTACACCTTCCTTCTCCGCGATGACGGCTCCTACGGCCATGCACTTCCATCAAACCAAATCCTGCCGACCTGTAAAGAGGCTCTTACTGGTCTCTTGGAGATCATGACAGCTAAGCCTAGGAGATTGAGGTCGCGTAACTTGTTTGACTTTTCAGGTCAGGTTAGGTTTCACCTAAACAGGGTTTTATTTTGTTTCGTGTTTTTACTAATCATAAATTAATTGTGCGCTCAGTATTTTGCTTGCATTTTTATTTTAAAATACTAAGGCAGATAGAATGAGTAGTGTTCTGCAGACTCACAACGGTAATCTTGGCCTCCGAGAAAAAAGAGGAATAGTATCCCTAATAATACGCAAAAGTACAGAAAAAATCATGTGTCCCTACCAGTAGGGCTAGTCTGGTAGAGACAGGTGGAACAGGTGGTATAGTCGGAGCTTCTTTAATACTTTTTGTCTTCTATAATCTCAGCACTTTGACTAATCTAAGGTATAATATTTTCAATCGATTAAGCGCGGCACATATGAAGATGCTTTAATATTTAATATTAAGACAAATATCACTCACCATGCAATCCCATGGAATATGAAATAATATTATCTTCGCCCTGTGTGTAAATTGGACTGTATGGCGAGTGATATTTTATGCCAATATGCGTATGCATTGAAAAACAAACTAGTCACCACCTAAAGCCCCCGGCTAGATAGAGCGTCGATTTGCGTGCTCTGGCGGGCAGAGATTGGGTGAGAAGAGCTGAAGATCAAGCTCAATGGTGCACCTTGGGAGAGACCTACGTTCAGCAGTGGACTGCTATAGGGTGATGATGATGATCAGATATTATAAGGTGCGATCCCACCAGTGTGTGGTAATGTGCATAATATACGGCACAAATGTTTGTTTCGATAGATTCGCTTATGTAAATGTTTTCAAATGCAGCACGAACACTGTTTAAGTTATGCACAAAATGTAATTGAACAAAATATGTGCTGCAGATGATTTAGGTGAAATCGCGCCTCCACGCTTCACTTATGGCTTCTACATTTTTATACCATGTTCAGTGAATCATTGGCATTATTAGTGCCGTGGTTAATGGACCAAGCCATGATATAAAGCACCATCGGTAGTTGGAGACAGTCTTGGTGACCAGCCAAGACATAAACCCGTAATTTATTATTATAATAATATGCATCAAGGAAGCAGATGTTTTAAATAGGCATAATCGTATACGTGAGATGCTTACATATTGAAGCAAAAACCTTTTTCATTTGTCAAGGTGGCAAGCGGCCGTAGTACAATATTATGTAGGTAAATCTCGTCCCAGTTTATGACACAAGTCGTGGTTACCTATATAATTACCAACGTATCTGATGCTTGAAAGTAAGCTAAATACATAGTCATACAAGAATCGCCATAGGTTGTCGACCTCCGTGGCGCAGTGGGCGAATAACCGGCTGAGACGCAGGAGGTAGCGGGTTCGATTCCCACCGCGGAACAAATGTTTGCATGATCTACAGATATTTGTTCCGGGTCTGGTTGTTTCTCTATGTATTATAAGTATGTATTTACAAAAAAAATGTATATATAAGTATTCTATCAGTTATCTGGTTCCCATAGTACAAGCTCTGCTTAGTTTGGGGCTAGATAGCGCTGTGTGAAATGTTCAGAAGTATTTATTTATAGGTATCAGGAACTATGAATACTATGATACCATACCACTTGGACCCTGTACAAATATAACTCACTTCCACTTCTTTTTTATTACGATGTCTCAGACTTATTATGCTACTTCTAAGGCGGCGCCAGAGCAGGTTATTGAATCACCCATCGTGTATGCAGGTGGCAGAGCAAGACGGGCATGCAAAGACTTGTGGCATAGTTAGTATCTGAGTACCTCATTCACATTGCATCGCCTATTTTTCTATCATACATTTACTGAGGTACCATCTGCAGCGGTCGACTTGAGTGCGTAGTCTGCTGTAATACTAGTGGTTCGCCCCGAACTGAGATCTCGCGAGTCTCCCATAAAAACAAATAAAATATTATTTGTACCTAATCTTTGATTATCAAAATATTGCCACAAAATGATAACCAACTAACTTGACCCACGATTTCATTTAAATTACAGGTAACGGGAGTTCATGTTAATTGGTTACTCTTTTTTGTGGGTAGAAATTGCAGTTATTCTGGATTTCAGACTTTTCCCTATATTTGTGTCACTAAAGCCACACCCACACCAAATGTCAGCACTGTGGGGTTACTGGTGTACCCTGTGAATTTTGTCAAAGTTCAGTTTTTATTATGGCTAATAACTTAAAAACTACAAAGCTTAAACTAAAAATAAAAACGGGATCAAAACGTATTTACAAAGACCTTTTATTAAAGTGTCACTTAACCGGATTTTTCTATTTTGTTTTTTTAACCCCAATATCTCAACAACCCTTCCACATCTTTAGCTCATTTAGTCACACCAAAATTGTGCTATCACTACCCACTTATATATCAAATGTTTACTATGATCGGATAAACGATTCAAAAGTTATCCTCGGACAAACAAACATATACTTTTTTTAATAATTTATAGGCTAGCGTTTTACCACGATCATACATACATACAACGCCGATTTGCCCAAGTTGATTTAGAGATCTTGCTTTGCTCGATCAATAATTCACTACAATGCATACTTGAAGTTTAAGCAGAACGGTTCTCAAGAGGAGACCACGTAACACAGAAAACGCACGCACGCACTGAAAAGTGAAACATCGAACGCCTCCCACCTATCAGTCCCACTGAATAGAAGGAAACATTCCGATCACAGAATAAAGGTTACTGGGAGTCATTGTATGCAGGGTGTCGATACTCAAAGGATGCAGATTACGTAATATAGATAAAATCATTAAATTTTTATCGTATTTTAGTAAAATTAAAAATTAGACTCGTTGTTGGCTCGGACTGAAAGGTTAATACAGCGGGTTCAAAACGCCTGTGCGCGTTTTTGTTTCCACACTCCCCCCCCCCGCACACATGTCACTCCTTACCTAAATTCTTCAAACATGCTAAAAATGAAAGCTCGCAGGCACTTACATCTGGCATCTCTGCTTTTTGGTATCGTCGCTAATAAAATACCCGTTTACCTTTACGATAAGCTCATATGGGTTCAAGACTGGTCTCGCTACCAAAGGCGAGCCTGTACTCACGTGTTTTTAACACCTAGGCACAAGTCTGTCGCATTTCGTGGGTCCTTTAGGTTTGCAGCTTCTCGGTGCTGGAACGACCTGCCACCACCTTTACGTGCTAGGAAAACAATAACTTCTTTTAAATTTGCACTGAGGAGGGAACTTCTATCACTACAAAAGTGCTCATAGCTCACCAAACTTTATGTGAGCAATGAGAAACCATGTAGTCTTTTTCGCCTTCTTGTTACGCTGCCCGTAACACTACTCCACACTCTCTGCTCACTCGTGTTGTGGTCCCGGTTGTTGCCTCTTTTATATTTCTGTTGTAGATAACTCCTGCTAGCCTTTCATGCGCCTTTTCGTGAGTAATTTATCCAGAAGGTATGTATGTCAATTGTCATCTACTATTTGTCACCCGCCACAGACAACTTAAATTTGCTCCACCTTACATACTCTTAACTCTAATCTGTATATTATTCTTTCAAGATTGTTTTATTATTTTCGTGTAAGTATGTGTATGTACCTATTTATCTATTTATTTCTCTGCGTTCGTGAGGCTACCCATGGGTCCCATCTGAAAACCAGCGCTGCTTACCTTCCTCGGATGGTTGGCAGCAATACGCTGAGATGGGACCCGTTTGGCCCACACAGCACGGAAGACCATATTGTATGTACCTACCTATGTATACCTAGCTGCAAAAATTTTATCATGTGTTTTTTTCTGTGTTTATATAATTTTTTTCTTTTCTTTTTATAATTTATAGTCTTTATGTAAGTAGGTATGTTTGTTATGTTCTGAATGGTCTGGCCTATGTGTGTGTCAAATAAATGTATTTTCTTTCTTTCTTAAAAAGTTTCTTTGTCATAATTATCGTTAAGAACTTTGCTAAAAACTGACACATGAGACGTCTGACACGTTTTGAGAAAATGACGCAATGTCAAATCAACATGGTTTCGATTTCAACAAAAATGAATTACAAAATAGTATTTTTAAAGCTAGTCGTGACATTTCTTTTTAGCCCAGGTATTTGTGATGCTAAAAAGTATGAAAACTATACGTTGTTTAGAGGGATTCCAGTTTTAGATAGTCACTTAGAGTTTTTACGGAACCTGTCTGATCTCTATGACATGAACTACTGGAGAGAACCGGGATCTCTTCGGATGCCAGTGGAATTCGTGATAAGCCCTCATCATAAGAAGTTTTTCTTGGAAGAAGCGACCAAGAGAGGAGTTGAGTTGACCACCCTCATAGAAGATGTTCAAAGGTTTTGTCATTAAATGTTAAAAATTATATAATTTTCAATATAAATAGCGTTAGTTCTCAGCTTGAAGATCCTTGCTTTTCTAATTATGAAATAGTCCGAATTTAGCTATAAAATAAATAACACCCACCACTCAGCAGTCACATACGTAATTACAGTCCTGACCACACACCAGTAACCTCTCTGTGTGAATGCCACGGTACTGCAAAAGATCCGGAACAAATATTGGCAGATAATGCAAAAATTTTTCCTGCAACGGGAATCGAACCCGCAATCTCTTGTGTTTAATCGACGATTAAACGGCGATCGAGGCCACGTCAGTGGCACATGTTTGGTATTTCATCCTTACCATATTTATGATTGGCCACTATTTAATCTCATCCCGTCGTCAAGATTTTACCACCGCACTTCTCGACAACGTAATAAAGCTCATTCACATATCGTCGACAATTGGGTATCGCGCACCACACGCTTCACGCGATCTTTTCTACTCCAAACTTGCAAGATGTGGAATGAGCTACCATCTGAAGGTTTCCCATTAGGCTACTACATGGCACGCTTCAAGAGGTTTCTACAGGGTAGGGAACGCATCGACAATGCCCCGGGTGTTGCCGGTGTCAATAGGCGACGGTGACCGCTTACCATCAGGTGGGCCGTAAGCCTGTTCCCCCACAAATAACATAAAAAAAAATAACAGCCTAATACTAAGTATACACTTAAAACCTTCAGCTGATCGTTTGCTATTCTCATCCAGGTTTTGTAAAATATGTCTTACTTAGTAGAAAATATTAAAAACCTCTTAGGTATAACCCATTTCATTTATTCAGTGTGAAAATGGGTACAGTTATGGGTACAATCCATCAAAAAAAATATACAATCCACCACTATAACCACACTGAAATAGCCCGTTTTTTGTAATCGAATTTCTTATGTTTTAGTGCATTTGACATGCAATCAGTGAAATCTTACATCAGAAGAAAAATGGAGACATTCGATTGGCAAAACTACTACAGAATAAAGGACATCAATTCATGGCTGTATGACCTGGCAAAGGCGTTTCCGAAGGAAGTACAAATTGAAACCATTGGCAAATCTCATGAGGACAGAGATATATTAGCCGTGTCCATTATTCTAAAGGGGTGTTTGCATAGGTATACTTTCTTCTACAACTTTCCACCAAGCACTAAGTATGAATATTCTTCATTTATTTGATAAAAAAGGCCTCATTTTGTACTCTCTGATAGATATAATCTTAAGAGCAGTTGGCCTCAAATGTACCCCGACTTTTGATTCGGAGGATGTTGGTGCGGATTTGAAATCGGACGACGTTAACACGTGCTAAGTTAGCTCTGCACGTATTGACCGCGACTTTACTGCGTACAAGACTTACTACGCTAACTATGATTGTAAGGGTCCTGAACTTACTTCATTTATGATCCAGCTCCAAACACCATCCAGAGTGCTTCATCTAGCTAGATAGTCCTGCAACTTGCCGGCGTGTTATAGATTATCTTCAAGACCTTCATAAAGGCTATGAAGCAGACATTACTGATAGCAGATTTTTCTGCTGATGATTCTCTAGTTTCCACTTTTTTTCATTC
This sequence comes from Philereme transversata, assembly GCA_963924445.1. Lineage (NCBI taxonomy): Eukaryota > Metazoa > Arthropoda > Insecta > Lepidoptera > Geometridae > Philereme > Philereme transversata. Next base: position 3,884,077 of record OZ004347.1, read on the forward strand.
TTGATGTTGAGTTTAGATTTTTTTTCATCCAGTAGAAAATGTATACAAGAGACATAATAGGTTTACCGAAAAAGGCTTTAGGTAAATTGTTATTGGTGAGTTTCTTTCGAACCAGGTCAAAGGTTATCATCGAAGGTGGAATCCATGCCAGGGAATGGATATCGCCAGCGTTTGTTACGTACATGATACACACGATAGCGAACTCCGCTCTCAACGCAGACAAAGACTTGAGGTTGATTGCGAAGGCTTACGAGTGGCATTTTATACCAGTTGTGAACCCTGATGGGTATGAGTATACGCATACCAAGGTAAATCTTCGCTCTTTAATATTTTCAAAATATTGCAATTTGAACTGCACAAATCAAATAATAACAGAGTATATTTTCTAGACCATAAATAACAAATAATGTTTTTTTTTAATCTAAAAACCTTTATTTTAGTTTTTGTCCCTAGCATGTAGGTACTTACCGCCCTGCCGTCACGCCCTTGACCAATCACATAAACTGTTTCAGGATCGGCTATGGAGGAAAAATCGCCGTGGCATGGGGGTGGATCTGAACAGAAACTTTGGGTTTGCCTTTGGAAGTAAAAGCATTTCATTTTAAAAAATTAAAACTCGTCATACAAGATGTAAAATAATGATTTTTATTTTAACAGCTGAAGGAATCAGTTTCGATCCATATTCCGAAATATATTGTGGTGAGGTGGCGTTCTCTGAAAATGAGACAAAGTTTATGAAACGGTATATCATGACTAAGAGTGGTTCATTGGAATACTACTTCAGCATTCACTCCTACGGACAGGACATGATTATACCTTATGCACACTCATCAAAACACGTGGAGAATTATGATGAGATGGTGAGTCAGATCTGAAATAGGTTAATAAGCCGAGAGGAACTCATAGGTTTTGAGCAAGTCCATGTCATCTAAATCTCTGTCTTACAAACTACAGCGTCCTAAATATACTAGCCGGGAAATCTTGCCCTACGCTTCTTCTTCCTCGAAGCCTTCCCCCACATTACGTGGGGATACTGGACAGGAACTTTATTTACTAATTTTAAAGTCAAAAATGTATAAATTAAAAAGTGCATACGCTATAAATACTCGTTTAATACCAAGACATGTTTTCAAATGTCTTTCAGAAAACTATGGGACTGAAAGCGGCAGCGAAAATAAAAACCTTTTACGGCAAGGAATTTGCAGTCGGAACAGCTTACGATACTGTAGGTTCGTAACGTATTCGTTTTTTGTCAGTTTTCACCAATTCAGTGTTGTGTTTGCCTTTAATAATTGGCATTATAATATGTATTACCTATACATACAATGTATTCATTAGGTACTTATGTGAAGTTAGCCAAAAATTCTATACATCAAAATAAATAAATTAATGTCGAGGTCCACAGACAAAGAGAGTTAGGAGTAATCCACCAACACTTACCATCAGGTGTTGTAGCGGTCAAATTGTCTCAAAGTCAAAGTTAAATATTTTTATTCATTAAAATCACAAGGATCACTTTGAAACGTCAATTTTACTGCCTGTTCCTTCGCGACCAAGCCAGGAAAGAAAGGCAAGAAACAAGGCTGGTTGTTTTTTTTTAATGATCCTTTTATAATACATAATACAGAAAATAAATTACGTCTAAATTGTAACATTTTGAACGAGTTGGAGCAATTTCAATCCCAAGCTTCTCTATCATCTAAATAATCCGATATTTTATAGTGGGCTCTTTTATAAAGATTTTGTTTAATTACGTTTTTAAATTTGTTAGTTGTCAATTTTTGTACATCCCTTGGGAGTTTGTTATAAAAGCGCACACCTTGCCCTTTAAACGATTTACTAACTTTATGGAGTCTACAAGTGGCAACAGCGAGTTTATCTTTATTTCTAGTATTAAAATTATGATTATCGCTATTTTTCTTAACCTGTACTGTAACCAATTTATAAAAAAACATTAGTTTGCATATTATTAGTCCATAAATAACAAATAATCCTTTTTTTCCTCATTAAATGTTTGTATGTTAAAGTGACTTTAATTGTTTTAGGGTATAATGTTGGTGGTTCTAGCACCTGCTGGGTCAAACATACTTTTTCAGTTCCGTGAGTATTTTTACTAGATTACAAAAACAATTAAAGTTATGAGATGGGCACAGAGGGCTGCTTGCAGACTAGAATCGTTAAAATTACGTGAGAACATTAAGGTTAAGTGGAAGAGAATGCTAGCATTAAGTTCGTCTATATACTGCTGATATTGTTAATTTTGTGCACTAACCCTTAGTATTGAAGAAATTATCTGACCGATAAAGAATAATTATTACTGGATAAATATTACTGGACATATAACACAGCGCTATCTACCCCAAACTAAGCAGAACGTGTACCTACTATAGGAACCAGATAACTGATAGAATACTTATACATACACTTTTTTTTAAACATTTAAACCCGGAACTAATATCTGTAGATCATTCAAACATTTGTTTCGACAATCGAACCCGCTACCTCCTGCGTCTCAGCCGGCTGTTCGCCCACTGTGCCACGGAGGTCGTCAATAATAACGGTTCTAATATTTGCCCTTTCTTCCCTATCTCAGCATAACAACCCGTATAACTGGTGCTTTACAGGGTGTTTGGTAATATACTGACAATATTCAAGTGACGGTTTCCCAAAACAAAAAAGTCTTCTCGAAAAAAAACTACTAGTTATATTATCAAATTTTATAAAAAATCGACTAAGTTTAGGTGGTTAATTCGATATAAAACTTACTGCCTACTCTTGCAATCGACATCCAAAAATAAAGGCCGATTTGATATCTCTTTCGGAAATGGCTGCGGGTTTTGGGTTAATAAGGGACAGCAAGAGATATCTCAAAACGTCACCAATACATTATCTGTGGTTAGATGGCAAGCATTATGCAATAGTACAACATAAGTTTCATAAAGTGTTTGTTTATACATGCCAAAATAAATTTCACATATCTATGGTAAACATTTCACAAATTTATTTATTATGCTCATCAAAATAACCCCTTTCATTTTTGTACGTATATTATCAAACACTCAATATAAATAAGGGCGCTGGGGCAGACAAACATAAAAGAAAAGATGTCTGATCGAGTTGTTTATAATAGCTAATCCATGCTTAGTTTTGGTCTCACTGACAAAATCTTAAAAAAAATGTATCTGGTTTATGTAACCTGGCAAATGATGTATTTTTCTTTCGACAATAAACATTTTTACCTTTATCTTATCTATCTTTTAATAGGTATGTGTTGACCTTTGAGCTTCGCGACGAAGGCTGCTTTGGTTTCGCCCTCCCAGCTAACCAGATTTTACCAGCTTGTGAGGAAACTCTAGCAGGAGTTGTCTCTCTCCTAAAGCCGAAAACCAAGCAATTTAGAGATATTAAGAAACAATACGAAGAGTCGAAGCTTGGATTAAATCAGATTGCAATTGATGGACAAGAACGAAAGTTCTTTGACAAAACTGTGATCGCTATTTCCACAGTCGTATTTATCGTAGTGCGGTTCGATTGATTATTGTTTTTAGGTTAGTTAATTAGTTTAGATTTGAGGATTGTGTACTTTTCATGGAAATATAATTAAGCCTTATAATATTAAAGTTTTTGAGAATAGCAAGCTTGTTCCTATTTTCTTTTGCCCTTTCATTTATTAATTAGTTAATAAATCATCTATTTCAATCAACATATTATGATCATAGGTACAATTGTGTTTGTTTAATTAAAATTCCTTGAACTATTGGTTCGCCCCGAACTGAGATCTCGCGAGTCTCCCATACAAACAAAAAAATATTATTCGTAATCTTTGACTATCAAATATTCCACATATCCACGAAATGCATAATCAAAAAACTTAACCTACAGTTTCATTCAAATTACAGGTAACGGGAGTTCATGTACATTGGTTTACTTTTTTGGGGTAGAAATTTCAGATATTCTGGATTTCAGACTTTTTCATATATTTGTGTCACTAAAGCTACACGCATACCAAATAAAAGCACTGTGGGGTCACTGTGAATTTAGTCAAAGTCCAGTTTTTATCATGGCTAATAACTTACAAACTACAAGATTAAACTAAAATTAAAAACGGGGTTGAAATGTAATCACAAAGATCTTTTATTAAACAAGTCATTTGACCGGATAGTCCCATTTTGTTTTTTTTACCTCTCTTGAACCCCAATATCTCAACAACCCCCCCCCCCCCCCCCCCCCACTGCCCCCATCCCCCACGTTTTTAGCTCATGTAGTCACGCCAAAATTGTGGCATCAATACCTACATATATACAAAATTTTAGGATTTTTAAACTCTTCGAAAACTATCCTCGGACATGCATACATACAACGCCGATTTGCCCAAGTTGATTTGGAGATCTCGCTTCACTTGACCAAAAAGAACTCATCGCTACAAATCGTCACATTAATTACATTTTAAGCGGAACACCTTTTTAATTTCTCTAATGTTTTACTCTCCAACAGATAACGAATCCCGTCCATAAATTTATTGACCAGGCCAATGATGTTATCAAAGGTGGTAATATGACTAATGAGCCGCATAATAGCTTAGCCGTCACGACAAATCGTCAGATCACGTGACTAGCTGTCATTTATTTTGGCAACGAACGCCAACATAACTTTACCTATCAATCCCTAAAAAGAACACCAAAAGCAGAGCTCAAGTTATAATAGACGGTGGTATATTAAGCTCAGTAAATGAGCACTGTATGGATTCGGATTAGTTTCAACTTTATTACCAAGAGTATACGATATGGTTTGCAGTGACTGCGGTTAACAATTAGGGATTAGGGCGTTGCAGTTCCTTTTGTATTGAAATTAATTGGCCATTTGTTAATTTTGGTTCGTGTCTTAATTTAGATGTTATTTTGCTTCAGCGGCATCGAGATACATAATAAATAAGAAGTTTTTTTAAATATATTTTGGTCGATGGAAAACAATAGGTACTTACTTATACCATACCTATTTTTGCCTCCATGCAGCATTGCTGTGTTTCGGTTTGAAGGGCATGGTTGCCGGTAAAATTACATGCACATAAGGCTTTACACCTGTATGCCTCAAGTTGATGAATGAGGGCAGTGCACCGTTGGGCACATTTCTAAGGTGCTCGACCTACTTAACGTTACCACTTAACATCAGGTGGGCCATCAAGCTTGTTCCATCTCCATGTAGCAAAACTATTGAACCATGATAAACTCTGAGTCTTCAAATCCAGAGTGAAGATTTTATTTCTTGGTAACCGTATTCCATTACCTACATGTGAGGTAAGTAAGTAAGTAAAACATTTATTTGGAACAATAACACAGTACAGACGTATCGTAGACTGCATCATCGCTTACCATCAGGCATGATCGTGGTCAAACGCAAGCCTATAAAAAAAACTGAAAAAAAGTAGTAAGTAAGATAAAACAGAAATATTTAAAAGAGAAATTAGTTAGAAACATATATAAGTTAAAGAGATGGTTTGATTTCCAACGCGGAACAAATTGCAAACATTTGTTCGGAAAAAATATCTGTATTAATCTACAGATATTTTTTCCGGGTCTAGTTTTTCTATATTACAAGTATCTGTTTACAACAAAAAGCGCTGGATAGCACTATGTGAAATGTCCAGTATTACATATTATAATTGTTCTATATTCTTTATGAACAAAAGCGAGCTTAACGAGAGTCATAAATATATACATCTCATACAAATAAAACGAAATATACCTAAATTAACTAATATTATTATGATCGTAATAAATAAAATAAATAAACTAATATACGAATGAAGATTGGCTGAACAATTGGTAAAGAGGAAAGACGGAAGATGGACGAGTGTATCAACCGATTGGTGGCCGCAAGAAGGGTACAGACCACGAGCTACATAGATAATCGGACGACATCGAGAGATTTCCGGGAAGGCAATGGATGCGCTTGGCACAGGACCGGAGAGAGTGGCGTGATAATGAGGAGGTCTATGCCAGCAGTGGGTGCATGTGGGCTGACATGATGATGATGATAGAAAAAGAAATATATACCTACAATAAAATAAAATTACTGAGAAAGATAATGCTCTAACTTTCAGTTTGAAAGTGTAAAACGATGGACTAGCGCGAACTTCATGGGCATTCCAAATTTTCCTCATAAACGTTAAAAACTTACTGTCCCTTTTTAAAATGTGGACACATTTTCGAACATATCAGATGTATGGGCGTTTTAATAACGTGGTTGGACGTTCGATGGTAGTAAAGTAACATTAAGTTTGTCCTGCCAATTTCCACAAAGATTATCGTCATCTTAATCCAGTGTATCAGGTTGCTGGCAGAGTTCCAAACTAAGACAAGTTAACTGGGACACTGGGTCTACAGTGAGGGTTAATTTTTAAGTAGATTTCAAGTGGTTTAATCTTGCTATTTTGTTCGAGATGTAGATTTTCTCTCTGCGTGGTAAGAGTAGTAATTTTTGTACTACCATCGTACCTAATAGTGGAGTTCCTTGTGAAAGGGCTCACCCGGGGAAGTACTACTACCATGCCTATTTCTGCCGCCAAGCAGCATTGCTGTTTTGGTTTGAACGGTATGGTTGCTAGTAAAATTACAGGCACATGAGGCTTTACACGTGTATGCTTCAAGTTGAACGCAGAGGAGTCCATTGTAGGACCCGTTTCTAGGATGCGTAACCTACGAGACAGTACTTTGTACTCACACATAATTCACTTAACATCAGGTTAGTAAAACGCTTGTTCCATCTCCAGGATGTATAAAAACAAACCTTTTTCGATCACGAAGCAGTGACCTTCGCATTGCTGTCTTCCGGTTGAAAGGGTCCTCGTGACTTTTCACCTTGAGGATATTACTCGTCAGATCAAAAATCTGTTAAATTGGCCCAATATGCGATGTCGCGTGAAATACTCCGCAATTTACCTAGCACTTTTAATTCGCGGCTCGTTGCTAAGAAGCAAATAACTTTCGTATAGGTCACTAGGGAAAGAATTAAAGTGAGTATATGAAAATAAAAGAGAGGTCGATTTAATTGTTAGGTTTGGCATTAAACGTGTTAACAGCTCTCCTACACTAGAGCTCATAAAAACTATTCACAAAACTAGGTTAAATAAATTGAGCTAAATGTTCGATGCCGCATAGAGGCAGCCTAGACCACGCTCTCATAGAAAACAGGCTATAACGCTTTCTGTTCTTGTAAAGAGTTATTCTTAGGTTAATTAAAAAGCTGCTTTAAAATCGGGTAGGACTCAAAACATCATTAATGTGCTAATCGCTATTATTAATATTGTAGCCTGTAGTTTTCCACTGCAGGGAAAAAACCTTCATCGTTAGCTATTAAAATATTATTAGCGTTCAAAAGAAAGCCGAAAAACGCAACCGAACTAACATTCCATAGAGATAAACTAATCTAGGGTGGCTAAGCTAGAGTCTGGCATGGCCTCTATCTCTTCGTATTCCATGACGTATACTATTGTTTTGCCTCCTTGTGTGTGTTCTACCGCTTGTATAACGGGTTGTGTTCTGAGGAGTTGTTTGATATGGTGCCTGCAGGTTCCTTTTATCATCGCATCGCTCGCCATCGGCAGGGAATCCATCCACACACCTTGGAGACGATGTGGTCGCGTAGCGTGAGGTTCCAGAGGAATTTCCTTCCGCGAAAACTTGACTTGTGGAATGGTCTCCCTGCCGAGGTTTTCCCCAGGGACTGCAGTATGGGGTTCTTCAAAAATTGCGTTTTCTAAATTTTACAGGGTTGGCAACGCGCGAGTAATACTTTTGGGGTTACAAACGTCCATAGGCTACGGTAACTGCTTACCATCAGGTGGGCCGAATGCTTGTTTGCTACCTTAGTTGTATAAAAAAAATTGTGATGGACGATACTCTCAGGTGGTGTCCTAATAGTACGAACTCGCGATCTAACTTAATGACTGGTGTCCTAATGACAGTTAAATATTTATATGTAACAAAACAGAACATGCGATGCATCACTTATTCGCGCGCTCGCGTTCTATTAGGACATCGCCTCAGTCAAGAAACAGGTAACCTGTTTTCTACGTGTGCGCAGTCTATAGCGAAGGGCCACTCTAGCCTTGGCAAGAATTCTGCTGTATCTTTAAAATTTTCTGCTTATCCTCGAGTAGTCTGGAGTGATTATTAAAGTTAACGAGTGCTGCTTTGTTCGTTGCGGGATTTCTGTGGAGCTTAAGAGAATTGGAGAAATTATTGCTGGGATTGTTATGAAAGGAACAAATGGGCACTGCTTTTTGCCTGACTGCGCATGGAGAGTAATGTTTATAGTGGTTATGTGGGTATACACACTTAAAAGCGCAGTGTAGGACGGTTTCCCACTTGATGGAAAGACGAACTGATAAAGGTTCCTGGGAGCCGTTGAGTGCAGGCCTTAGAAGATCGGTCACTCTAGAAATCTATGGGGAAGGCTTATGTTCAGCAGTGGACGTCTTTTGGATGATATAGCATAATAATAGGAGTTGTACCAATTAACTTAGAATTCACCTAAGAGTTATATAGAAAAGTATGTAAGCCGTAATTTTTTTCGATTATTTTTTATTATCTTTATAAAAGGATTCATTTATTTTATTTTTGAGTAATTTTTATTTATTAGGGTTCCGTACCTCAAAAGGTAAAAAAGGAACCCATGTATTAAGATAACTCTTGTCCGGGTGTCCGTCTGTCCGTGTGTCACCACTGATTTTCTCAGGAACGGATGGACCTAGCAAATTGAAATTTATACCAGATACTGAAATCTACAGTCCCTATTAGATGTATAAAAATCAAGGTTCTGAGTCAACACGATTAAAAGATATGGGCCAAATTTAGATTTTCGCGAAGTACCAAAATTTACCTTAATTTTCAACTTTTTTTATTTTTTGGAATTTTCTCTTTACTTGTGCTGCTTGCTTTTAACCAAAATTGACAATTCTAGGTCAACCGGAAGTACCCTATAGGTTTTGGGTCAAAACCCTTTATGGTAATTCCCATTGACCTAGAATCACGAAATTTGGCAAAAAGCAGCACAAATAAAGAAAAAAATTCTAAAGAATAAAAAATGTTTGAAAAATTAAAGGATGTCCCCATACATACATAGTTGACGCCAATTAAGATAGTCCTCTGAGTTGTATGAGCGCTCATACAATTTGTCTTGCATTTGGCCGGTTTTTTTATTTTTATCTGACTATTTTTTATTTTTATTTTTCATGATGATAATATTAATGTAATTAAGTTTGTACGTCTTTTTTGGTATTAACTAGTGGGCCCTAGTGACATATCCATTGTCGTTTATAAATCATCAACATATTACCTAGTTACACAAACGAAAAATAAATCTACAGTATTTACTGTAAGTACCTAAGCTTAATGAGAACAAAGATTGAAAATGAACAGCACCAGATATATGAGTACAAATAAAATTACTTATTACAAGCAAAGCAGCTTGAAAAAAAACAGCCTTGTGTCTGAAATAGCACCAAGTTTTCGCACAGAACAAAACATTACAGGCGCAAATATCCTTGCCCAATTAAAGCTAACAACTGGCCCACTGCCAACGAATGCTCAAAACAACCGTTTGTTAGATCACGTCGTGTATCGAATAGAACGGAAGCGAGAGCGGTAGCGGGAAGCTTTTCATCAGTTCTTAGAAAGGTTTTCTCTTGATCTTATGCCATTTTTCGCTAGAAGAAAATTGTGTTTAAAGAAAGAAAATACGATGATAGTGTCATTTAACGAGAAGAAATAATTACCTTACTCGTTAGTAGCTTACAATATTGAGCACGAAGGACATGCTGAGGTAGTGTGACTACCATAGAAATGTTTCTCTCAGGAAGAATACATCAAAAATTACATTTTAGGGTAAACATTCATGGACAGAGAACTTTCTGTAATTGTTCAGGCGAAGCCTAGACCACTGATTCTCTATTTGCATTGGTATTTGATTATTAACGATGAATGCATATCATGTTTAAGATATCCATTGCGACATACCATGACGATATCTTTACATAAGTATAATGAAGTCGCTTCCGCTGTCTGTTCGCTTAGATCTTTTAAACTACTCAACGGATTTTAATGCAATTTTCAGCAATAGACACAATGATTCAAGAGGAAGGTTTATATGTATAATACATATATAACTCTGTTTGTTTATTACCTTTACACGACTAAACGGCTGAACGGATCGTAATCAAATTTCGCAAGTCAGCTAGTTACAGATAAATAAGAAAATCAGCACGAAAGCATTAAATAAGTTTTGGCTTCTGTTTCTATCAGAACAAGTTGTTTGAAGGTCGTAGATATTTTGACTCAGACGAAAATCATTAAAAAGATTTATTGATTTTTGAGGTAACATAAAATTTGTAAGGAAGCGTCTCCAACTTCACATCAACAGTGGCCTTAGTTTGCGACTGCATCGAAATGAATTAATGCGCCATTTGATGGATTGCGATGCGGTGCTCGTTGGAAACATTGTTCAATTGCATTGATCGTTAATGGTATTAGCCGAGAAAAGGGATAACAGCTTGGTCAATCTGTTATTGCAGAGATTTAGCTTACCGTGGCTCTTCAAATAAGTTTGTCTAGGGCTTAAAATAAATGGCATAAAACGAAAAAAGTTTCAAAAGATAATAAAAAAAAATGTTTTTTTTAAGAATGGGCAATAATTTGATTTTATTTATCACTAGCTGACCTGCCTCCGTATTTGCACGCATGGTTTGTCAATAAAAACATTACCCTCCTTTTGCGCAGTTGGGTAAAAAGTAGCCTATGTTACTCAGTGACAATGTAACATTCTAATGGTGAAGTAATTTTAAAAATGGACCCGTTTTTCGACGGGTAATGACGTTGTGACATTCGTTACAAACATTCAAAAATACAAATCTTTTTTCGTCCTGATGACGTCATGCCATCGTCGTTGACGCAATCCCTACCACCGCGCCCGTCTACTCGCGCACAGAGGGACTTCGGCGAGTAGTGCGAGACGAGACGTTATTCGGAGTGGATCGCACTCACCCTGATGAAGGTTCACGAACTGAACCGAAACATTGTCGGTTGAAACACCGATAAGATGGTATCACGATTAATCCCGTATTTATAATAATTATTGAAATCAACCACGAAAGTTTTCTAAGTAAAATACAAACAAAAAATGTTAATATTAGCATAGATTAAGTATAGATAGGGCTTGTTTTTGTTTTTAAAAGGTCTTTATTAAACATAAATGGTATAAACGTATTACAGCTAAACACAGTTTAGTATAATCATATCTTGATTTAGAATAACTCAGCAGGCTATAGCACCTTTATAATTTTTTTGATATAATTACTATTTATAATAGAGTTGCACTTTGTAAATCAATTTTCTTAATTTTATGTACTTATCAAACATAATACAGAAGTAATTACTTATTAAAAAGTTCATATGAGCACTTTGTATAGCGCGCATTTTTAATGTCAAGAAATCAAGCTTAATCTACCTGTTTAGAAGTAATATTTGTAAGTAGACAAGCCTGCCATGCTCATATTACAAACATATTAAAACTTGGTCATAATACAACCAAAAAAGCATTATTTTCTTAAACATAAGGTAAATTTCAAGTCGTTGCGGACGGCATGCGATCTCACCTACCCGCGCCCGCGCGTTTAAGCGGCGACCCGGCCCGCCGGGCACTCAATTATGTGCAAGGTTGAATGAGCAGGACATTAAGCGTAAAAACTAACGCAGCCATGTTTGCAAAATATAATTGGATCAATACTTTCTGTAATTATTTACAGTAGATAAGAGAAAATATATATTTCATAACTTTTATTCCATATTTTTAACTAAGTTAAGTTAAATCTGGGCCAGTTCTAGAAATAATCTACAGCTGGTTATAAATGTAAATTACAAGCATAGATTCAAGCTGTTCCAAATTTACTACGGTATTAGCATGGCCGTTTAATTTTGGTATTACGGCTTAATAAGGCTTCGTGTGATTGCAGTATTGCCGAGGATTTTCCCACGAATTAGTTTGTGATTCAGAAAACATTGAACTCGAAAGAAAGAATTAATGCAAGTACATTTATTAATAATTGACACTTGGCTAGACGTGGTGATGATAGATGGAGCAGGGCAGCGACTGAATGGTGGCCGAAGAGTGGCTATAGAAGGGTAGGTCGTCCGGCAGCGAGCGTCCAGCATGGGTGAACGACATAGTTAAAGTCACGGGCCACCAATGGGTAAAACTAACGCAGGATCGTGGTTGGCACAAACATGGGGTGCCTATACCCAACAGTGGGTGGAAACGCGCTATGGATAATGATGACATTTATTTGACACACAAGGAACTAACAAGAGTTCACAGTAACGGAACATACTACAGGAAAATAATTAACTATGATGAAGCGAACTAGTTGGAGAGAAGTAGTCCTTCGTGATGTACGAGTATGTGCGATACAGGTGCAACGTTATAAGATGACTACTCGTAGTTCGTAACTTAACAGTATTAATGACCTCATGGACTTAGTTGATATTAAATGTAAATGAGAAACAACCAAAAGTCTTTTAGGTCTTATATAGGGTTATAAAGTCTTATAGTCATTAGGTTTTTTTTCATAAACCTCCATGTAAACCTCTAAAGCAGGGGTTCCCAAAGTGTGCGCTGCGGCGCTCTGGTGCGCCGTAGAGAGTAAAGAGCATATTTACCATTCACCGGAAACTAAACTTAGGCATTTGGGGTTAGAAAAAGAACAATCAAAGATCAATGTGGAGCAAGAAATGAGAGTAGCAGTGTCAAGTCTTATACCACGCTTTGAAAAAATGTTTGGATCTCCACACAATTTTTCAAAGCTCACACGTCACATTGACTAAATTGCCATTGTACTTTATTTCCATTTTTTCTTAAATACCAAATGTTTTCATGTATAAAAATATAAAAACTCAGCTTCACGTTGTGGATGTTTTAATTTTTGTGCCTATCTACTTAGTATCATTAGAACCCCTGCCCTAGAGGTATGTCTCTGAGCTTAGAGACACACCAACCGCTACAAATAACTTAGATACCTGATTATAAACCCGTCACATACGAGTGGTTATGATTACTCGTATAGTTAATACCGTTTATCCCCCGTGACACAAACTTAATTAATTAACAACAAAAAAGGTACAACCTAACCGGAAATATTTTCAGCTCTACAAACATGTTTTGTCCAGCATCTGATAATAATTGCACAACATGCCACAGAGGTTGTCAAATGACTTAATAAATAAATAAATATGGCTGGACATTTCACACAGTGCTATCTAGCCCCAAACTAAGCAGAGCTTGTACTATGGGAACCAGATAACTGATAGAATACTTATATACTTCCTTGTTTTTTTTAATACATAGTAAAACATCCAGACCCAGAACAAATATCTGTAAATCATACAAATATTTGTTCCGCGGTGGGAACCGGATACCTATTCGCCCACTGCGCCACAGAGGTTGTCAAAAAGTTAAAAGTTTTATTCTCTTAACATAAATTAATTAATGAATGAAAACACGTTATTGTACACATTATAAAATAAAAATTACAGACAAAATAGAAAACAAAGCAAATAGTATAATGGGCGGTCTTATCGCTTTGAAGCGATTTCTTCCAGACAACCTTTGGATGGAGAGGATTTATTAATGTCAAAGATATGGTCGGGGGTACACTTAAGGATATGGATTAAGGGAGTGCAACCAATACCTAAATAAAATACAAATATACATAAAACAAATATTATATTACATACCTAAATATAATAAATAAAGTTATGATATATATAATACATACATTAGTTAAATACGATAAATATACATTAATTTAAGTGCGATACTATGACGTTTCTGATAGATATAAGCTTTTTACCCTAGATTTATATATAGCTAATTTAACCCTGCAGTGGTCGCGTACTAAAACCTGACCTGATTGGTCGCGTGGAGTACTATTGTATACCATTTATAAATCCAAATAAAAATACATTTGAGCTTCAACTATGTTTAATTCTTATTGTAATAGTGTTATTAAGTATTGTTGTATTAAAAGCAATCAATAAAAACGAATCACAAAGTCTGAATATAAAAAAAATCAACATAACAAAAAAAAACTCTAAAATGGCACAAAAAATCAAAAATAATAATTAGTGTTTTATAAACAAGACAGACATACAACCTTCGAATGATCGCCACAAATAGGCTTTTTGCACGTGTTGCATAGTTTTCGAGTGCTTTATTGCGGCTTCTTCCGCAGTTGTGGCAGCGACCTATGGATCGAGTTTGTGTTTGCTGATGTTGTCGCTGTGGTTCTGTCTGGATAATGCCAAGAAATTCTCGTGCGCAGCACTTAGTGCGTTTGTCAATTATTTAACTTAAAGTACCTAGAAGCGCTCGTAATTTACGTTAGCGATTTTTGAGAATTTTACAATTCCGTAAGTGTGGATTACATAGGTAATCCACGCGACCACTCTAGGGTTAATAATGTAACAATAGGTGGATAATGTTTATATATTTTCTACTAGCTAGACCCATGTGGGATCTATTTGGAGAGGTAATAGTGCTGAAGTCGGACTGTAGATGACAATAATGATGAATCTACTTTGTACTTTTGATCGTACTGTTACGAGCTGAGGGTTCGGGATAAAATAATGGGAATCGATCCAACCAAAATAACACTTTTATTCAGCACTAAACGATGAATACACGAATTTGGTCACACGTAATCACAACACACTAATTCACACCACTGTTGCACCACTTAAAGTCACCGAAATGATCGCACGTATAGCTTAATCCAGACTGACTCGCGAGCAACTACTGTTCACGCGAGACCCTGCTCCACGTCAGTCCTCCAGGGCCTCGCTGAGACTCACTCACTCAGACTCGAGACTGACTGTCCGGCCATCTCTCCGGCCTATTTATATCGCACACATTTCGATTGTTCGAGAACGATGTCGATCCTTCCAGGAAAGGGTCGGTGTTTCGACAGAACGACCCATCCCCATTGTGCGCAATCGTAGACAATAACAACAATAAAACAGCAAGACAAAAGCGCTCGAGAAACTTCGATTATTACTCGTTGTTAAACAGCCTCGGCGTAACAGTACTAAGAGTTAAACCGTCCACTAGAGGACAACGATGGTATGACGGTTGGTACTGGACGAGGTTGCATTCGCACCAATATCTAAAGTTACCGTAGGTGACGTATGTATTTATATTTACACAACAAAAATAAAAATTTATATTAATATTACATACTGTTTTGTTGGGAACAGAAAATGTCGTCTTATTTCTCACTTGGGTATTCGTAATAACTTTAAGACTCTAGTTGATGATCATAATTATGGGGTAATTTACAAATCAAATATTTTTTTTAATAACTAAGCAAATTGGACACAGTACTTACTCTATTGGCGCAGGGGCCCAAAGTGAGTTTTGGTCTCTGATACAAGAACTCGCCACTTTCCTCTGTCCATTGCCATCTCTTGGCAGTCATCAGCTCCAAGGTTGCGCAGGTCAGCTCCCATCCTATCGCTCCAGCGATTCTTGGGACGACGAACATAAAGACAAAAAATAGATGACAACGCACGCAAAACCAAGACTCATATTTCAGTCTCCCGTCTAACTGAAGATCTAAGTACGTTTAAGATTCGGAATACAATCGGAGTGATCTCATTCATTACCCGTTGCAGGCTGCGTAGACGCCCTGATTTATGGGGCCACCTCCTGCCCCTAACGACACTCGGTGATATACAACTGCTGATTTGGGGTAAGAAGCAAGAGATCGCGGGAAAGGATTCCGATATGGCTCGTAAGAACAGAGTATCGACTGTCGAGGATAACAAAGGTCAAAATGGAAGGTGTGGGGTCCTCCTTTAATCACGTGAGGTGTGAATAGGAGGAAAGGGGGTCAGAATAACAATACGATTGATCTCAATGGGAGGGAGGGGATGTTGTGACAATCACGTATTCCATGCGACGAAGTGAAATCGTATTGATAACTAAAAAGCAACTTATCAACAATATATAGCTCTCAGCAGATAGTCCTCCCATGCGCGATCTTGCAGTTTTCACAATCTAAATTTATGATAATTTTTGGACACCACGAAGCTAAGATATATTTTCATCTTACATTGGATTGAATGGCGAGCGATATTTTATCATAACATAAAATTCAGTCTTAACAACGGTTTGGTCAGTTTATAAGAGCATGTGTTTATAATAATGTTTTAAAATTTTGCGATCTACAAATAAATCCATAACAGAAGCAAAACACATACCTAATACAAAAATGGTACTCTGACGTATTCTGATACTGAGACTATTCTGAGTGTTACAACCAAAAAGTCCCAAATATTTATCCTATGTATTTACATTTTATTATTTAAATATATCTTATATATTAAAATATAAAATTTTATTATATAAATAAATAAATATTACTGGACATTTCACACAACGCTATCTAGCCCCAAACTAAGCAGAGCTTGTACTATGGGAACCAGATAACTGATAGAATACTTATATACTTTTTTTTTGTAAATACATACTTATAATATATAGAAAAACATCCAGACCCGGAACAAATATCTTTAGATCATGCAAACATTTGTTCTGCAGTGGGAATCGAACCCGCTACCACCTGCGCCTCAGCCGGCTATTCGTCCACTGTGCCACGGAGGTCGTCAGTATTATTATATATATATATATATATATATACACAAATAAATATACAAGATATAATAAAAATATACTGTATATATATATATAGAAGATGCCTATAGAGAAGGTGCCTATACATTCTCAATCTGAATGCTTCCACTGAAGTAGCCTCGAAATAGTTTGGTGGCATATTATTCCAGAGACAATACATATTTATTATATATATATATATATATATACAGTATATTTTTATTATATCTTGTATATTTATTTGTGAATCATAAATTTACGTTATTATTAGTACATAACTTTTCAATTGTTATTTTAAACTGTTTATATATATATATATGTATATTTCAAAAAGAACTACGTGTTAACTTTATTAATTTATTAGACCGAGGTGTAAACAACTGCCTAATCCATATAAAAATTTCAAGGTCTTCACGACTTCATAATGAATTTAAATCTTTATTAAAAAATAATTATTTTAACGGGTCTAAATTTATTTTTATTTCGTTATTTTCATTTATTTAATTTAATATTTGTTTGGCTGGGCCTAGTGTGAAGACCATTTAGTTATTATGCCCTCTCAACAATAAGTTCACTTAAATTTATCTAATTTAAAATTAATAGTCATAAGGTGTGCTTTTTGTTGCTAAATAAATATTTTTCGTTTTCATTTTTCATTAATTGTCTTGTGACTTGCACCACTCAAAAAATCAGCACACGCCGACTGCAAGAAACAAAGGGAATTATTTGAAGATGAAATCAACCGTATTATTGTCGTTGGTGATAAATGCCCTGTGTAATTTACACTTACGTTTTTGTACGTTTGAGTTGCGCGCTTTTGTTTTAGATGATTTATACGCCAAAGTTACACGTGTTCAAGTCTTCAGACACAGTAAAAAATATACAAAAGTAAAATTTACAAACAACTTTACCACCACACGCTTCACGCGATTTTTTCTATCCCATGCAAGATGTGGAATGATCTACCATCTGAGGTTTTCTCGTTAGGCTATGACATAAAATGTTAAAAGGTTTCTAAAGGATAGGGAACGCATCGACAATACCCCGGGTGTTGCCGGTGTCTATAGGCGACGGTGACCGCTTACGATTAGGTGGGACTTAAGCCTGTTTCCCCACAAATAACATTATAAAAAAACTTTAGCAACTGCAACCTGTCACGTGAATGATGGTATACAAAAAGTAGGCATGTTTTAAATAAGCCTTATTGTTTAGACAATTTTAATTTTTTTATATTAATTGGAGTTGGAACAAGCATATGGCCCGTCCGATGTTAAGTGATAACCATCGCCTATAACAAAGTATTGCCTCTTAGGTCACGCACTTTAGAAACGTGCCCTACGATGCACTGCGCTGTGTCCATCAACTTGGGGCATACATGTGCCTGTAATTTCACTGGAAACCATAACTTTTTTCATATTGAAACACAGCAATGCTGCTTGGTGGCAGAAATAAGTATGGTCAAAGTCAAAGTCAAATATTTTATTCATTAAAATCACAAGGATCACTTTGAAACGTCAATTTTACTGCCTGTTCCTTCGCGACCAAGCCAGGAAAGAAAGGCAAGAAACAAGACTGGTTGTTTTTTTTAATGATCCTTTTACAATACATAATACAGAAAATAAATTACGTCTAAATTGTAACATTTTGAACGAGTTGGAGCAATTTCAATCCCAAGCTTCTCTATCATCTAAATAATCCGATATTTTATAGTAGGCTCTCTTATAAAGATTTTGTTTAATTACGTTTTTAAATTTTTTAGTTGTCAATTTTTGTACATCCCTTGGGAGTTTGTTATAAAAGCGTACACCTTGCCCTTTAAACGATTTACTAACTTTATAGAGTCTACAAGTGGCAACAGCGAGTTTATCTTTATTTCTAGTATTAAAATTATGATTATCGCTATTTTTCTTAAACAAATTAATATTTTTGTGAACATACATTAGATTTTCATAGATGTATTGACAAGGGAATGTCATAATATTTATTTCTTTAAACTTATCGCGTAATGATTCTCTGGGGCCCATATTATAAATTGCACAAACAGCCCTCTTCTGCAGCACAAAAACGGTGTTTATATCTGCAGCACTCCCCCACAGCAGTATACCGTATGACATAAGTATGGTGGTATTGCTTCCCCAGGCGTGACCTTTCACATGAAACTTTACTACTCTGTGTAGTACCAGACCAGACTAGCCTTTGGCTACCTCCTTGTGAGATATCTTGACGGGTCTGCGTACTGACTAAGAGATTCATGGTTATCCATCATATAATATCCGTTTATCCGATCATCATGAAATTTGGTATATAAATAGGTAGTGATGGCACAATGTTGATGTGACTCAATGAGCTAAAAATGTGCAGTGGTTGTTGAGATATTGGGGTTCAAGAGGGGTAAAAAAACCAAAATAAGACTATCTGGTCAAGTGGCACGTTTAATAAAAGGTCTTTATGAGTACATTACGACCCCGTGTTTGTTTTTAGTTTAAACTTTGTAGTTTTAAGTTATTAGCCATAATAAAAACTGAACTTTGACAAAATTCACAGGGTACACCAGTGACCCCACAATGCTGAAATTTGGTATGCGTGTATCTTTAGTGACACAAATATAGGCAACAGTCTGAAGTCCAAAAAAAATGCCATTTCTACCCCAAAAAAGTATAAACAATGAACATGAACTCCCTTTACCTGTAATCTGAATTAACCTGTAGGTCAAGTAATTTGGTTATGCATTTCGTGGCACTATTTTGATATTGAAAGATTACGAATAATATCAAAAATAAATAAACGACCTTATTTCAATGAGCCAAAACTCTTTTAAACGCGATAAAAATGTGGTCTCCTCTCCGAGCCCGTCTGTGTGAACGAACACATAACTTGCTAGTTTTATCAGCCATAAAATTAGAGACATTAGGCATTAGGGTGACCACACACATTCGTTTACACAATCCTAACGCGTAGCAAATATCCACAAAAGCCACAAAATATGAATGCGCCATGCAAATACTACTTGTACTAAACGCTTTCACAGTATTAGCTTTACAAACAGTAAAACAAGTTTGTTTAAATTGATGAAACTAAGGTTTCTAGTTCAAATCTCGCGACCGACGGGACATACGTTTGCAAATCCACGGTACTTAAACTTAAATGTGCAAAATATTTGACAATGTTCATGATTTTTTATATTATAATAATTGTTGAAATTATTGTTCGAGCGAAGCGAGATCTCCAACTCAACTTGGGCAAAACGGCGTTGTATAAATAAATAAATATAAATAAATAAATATTGCTGGAAATTTCACACAGCGCTATCTAGCCCCAAACTAAGCAGAGCTTGTACTATGTATATTTTTTTTGTAAATACATACATTTAATATATAGGAAAACATCCAGACCCGGAACAAATATCTGCAGATCATGCAAACATTTGTTTCCCGATACCTCCTGAGTCTCAGCCGACTATTCGCCCTTGTAATGTATTTTGTATATATATACATACAGTATGAATGTTTGTTTGTCCGAGGATAACTTTCGAAGCGTTTATCCTATCAACGTGAAATTTGATTAGGTAGTGATGGCGCAATTTTGGTGAGACTAAATGAGCTAAAAATGGGGAGGAGGGATTGTTGAGATATTGAGGCTCAAGGGGGGGTCAAAAATAAATAAAATGGGACTATCTAGTCAAATGGCACGCCTAATAAAAGGTCTTTATAAGTATACCTAGACTCCATTCTTATTTTTAGTTTAAACCTTGTAGTTTTTAAATTATTAGCCATAATAAAAACTGAACTTTGACAAAATTCATAGGGTACAGAAATGAGTGACCCCCACAGTGCTGAAATTTGATATGCGTGTAGCTTTAGTGACACAAATATAGGAAAAAGTCTGAAATCCAGAAAAACTGCCATTTCGATCCCAACGAAAATAATCCAACATACAGGACCTCCCGTTACCTTTAATTTGAATGAAACTGTAGGTCAAGTAATTTGGTTTTCATTTCGTGGCTCTATTTTGATAGTCAAAGATTAGGTACAAATAATACTTTTTTTTCATCGGAGACTCGCGAGATCTCAGTTCGGGGTGAACCACTAGTATTTTAAGATATGAAAATGTGATAATTTTCATGAGTACCGCTCCCTTTCAGATCTTTCTGTATATTTAACTGGGTTGAAAAAAGAGTGAATAAGTACTTGTAAACTTGCATATTAATATATGCACCACATGATGTTAAGTGATTGATAACCGTTATTATAATTATTAGAAACGTGCCCAACGTTGCACTGCCTTGCGTCAATCAACTTAAGGCATTTAGGTGTAAAGTCTCATATGCCTGTAATTTCACAGGCAACTATAAACTGAAATACAGCAATACTACTTGGCGGCAGAAATAGGACTCTACTGATTGTAAAGTTATTCTAATACTGTGCTAAAGTAATCGTTTTGTTGAGTTTCCGTTCGAATTGCATTATTTTAGTTCGCATCGAATACTGCGGTTCGTAATAATTATGCGGTTTACGCGGTAAATTTAGCTTCATTGCGGTTTTGGATGCTGTAGACGGGCGATTTTACAACCCAGCCGGGCTATTACGCGCCGCGATAAAATGTTGTCGATCGTGCATTTGTACGTACTACTACGTACTTATTTTATTACTTAACCTGAAGACTGATGATACAATTAATGTACTGTACAAGCTACAGGCCAACTCCCATATAAAAACAAATCAAATTTATGTTTCAATATAGATAGATAGATAAATAATTCCTTTATTGCACACCATTACATACAACCATTTATAAAAAAAATACACTCTTAAATAATAGGTACAATGGGCGGCCTTATCGCTAAAAGCGATCTCTTCCAGGCAATCTTTGAATGGACAGGATCTATGTGAACAAAATAAGGACGGCGGCGTAAATCCAATATTATTAGTACACGTATATTTATAAAAAATATAGATAATTTAAAATAAAATGCATAATTTAAATGTATAATATGTATAATATAATATAATGTAAGAATGTATAATATAATGTATAAAATTACATAAATATTAATATTATAATACATAAAATATATATTGTCATACCTACATATATAAATTATAAAAATATAATCTCGATACCTGTCAACATTTATTTAAATTAACTTTTTATTTGTCGTGACTAATCGTGATGCTCGCCTTATAGATCTGTGATGATAGATTGACTCAAGTTTAACAAATCCAGATACCTTCATACTGATTTAAAACGAACAAACAAGTCTATATTTTATCCAATAATTGCTGATTTTTACAACTTAAACCGCAAAAAGTCGTCCGTTTGCAAAATCGCAACGTCACAATGAAAAGTAAACTGTTTGTCGCGATGCGACCAGCAAGACAAACGACGCGACCGAGACCATTTATCACAATTAGCGGTGACCACGAGACAGTTGCCCGTGTGGAACGCTCTTTGTATCTACGTATTGATTTATGTAGATGACTTCATTTTTGTAAAATTTTTAGGGGTGATAGAGTATCCATAGACAAACTGTACCTATGTAGTTATTATACATATATTATATGTATACGATTTGACTTTGAAAAAATATGTGCTTTATTAATGTAAATGTGTAACTTGAAATAAAAATATCGAAATCAAATCAAAAATCAAAAATTCTTTATTATTTTACAAAAACTGTAGGTTACATGGGTTGGGATCTCCTGTTTAGTTGCAATAACCTGTATTAGTGGAGTCCCCTCTTTCTTACGGTGATCTTTTAAAATATTAAACTTATGTTATGACTTAACTTATTAACTTATTTGACGACCTCTGTGGCGTAGTGGGCGTATACCCGGCTGAGACGCAGGAGGTGGTGGGTTCGATTCCCGCCATGGAACAAATGTTTGTATGATCTACAGATATTTGTTCCGTGTCTGGGTCTTTTTCTATATATTATAAGTATGTATTTAAAAAAAAAGTATATAAGTATTCTATCAGTTATCTGGTTCCCATAGTACAAGCTCTGCTTAGTTTGGGGCTGGATAGCGCTGTGTGAAATGTCCAGCAATATTTATTTATTTATTTTTATTTATGTATTTTAATAAGAATTAACAAATAAGAATTTACATAATTATAACAATACAATACTAAAGTTACTGAATTAGCCCAGAGGATAAGGACATCATGCTTATTGGCAGTGGGCGGAATGAAGGTTCTCGATCGGTGACCACGTCAAACCATGGTGGCCTCTACGAGTACTACATGAAAAGATGGCAAGACAATGACCATACTTTGTAATAGGTGATGGTAACCACTTAACATCTGGTGGGCCTTAAGCTTGTTCCATCTCGAGGTTGTATAAAAAAAAGACGAAGGTTTCTAACTTCATAATACTCCTCGTTTAGCCACAGTAAGAAATATCTTTCAACTCTTCCGCGCTAATTTCCGTTTTAAACCCAACCAAAAAAATCGTGTCATATTAACGTGTGGCGAGCTCACCACACGTCAAAACGTCATGAGTTAAAAATGAACTGTTAAAATTTAAACTCGCCACTGATGCCGGACTAATTACCTTCGCGGGAAGAACCACGGGTTTTCGATTCCACTCCTCTTTCGACCTCTTATTGCTCCATTCTCATGAAGCAAACTCGCTTCACAATAAATTGTGTAAAATTATAATAATAATCCATCCAAACTGCACTGTCGAAAGTCGCCACAATGTATGCGAAAGTGCTTTTTAGGGTTCCGTATCCAAATGGTAAAACGGGACCCTGTTGCTAAGACTTCGCTGTCTGTGTGTCTGTCTGTCCGTCTCATGAACCGTGATAGTTAGACAGTTGATATTTTCACAGATATAACAACAAATACTAAAAATAGAGTAAAATAAATATTTAAGTGGGGCTGCCATACAACAGACATGATTTTTTTGCCGTTTTTATAGATAATGGTACGGAACCCTTCGTGCGCGAGTCTGACTCGCACTTGGCCGGTTTTTTTTAACTTCAATAATGCATTGTGTTTGACATCTCTGTCAATGTGCTGCGTAGAAAAAAAGTCCTGTAAATCTTTCAGTCTTAGATTATTCGCCCCACGGTTTCATAAATTGAAAGCCAAATAATCTTTATTCATTTTATTCACAAGGATCTTAACTCTCAAAATTTCAGGAAGACGAGGTAGAGATGCACCCAACTTTAGTTTGGAATAACTCTTCGTCACATTTTCTTTTATTTCAGTATGTTGTATTTTCTTTTTATTGCCCTTTTTTGTCTTATTTGAGTATCTACATGTTTTTTTATTTACGTGAGTTGTTAGAAGAAAATGTGACGCAAGTTTTGTTTGACAAACTAATTCGAGAACAAATTCCGGTGGTAGACCCACGCGATCAATCTTGCGAACTCACAGCTTCGCCTGCAACAAATTGTCATTGCGACCGCGGTGTGACGCCGGCTTAATTGCTGATGAGCATTAACGGATTTATGGACGCGCTGCTTTATTTGCGATTTTGTTTTATGCCAATGCAGTGGACCTGACTATTTTTAACCCCCGTCACAAGAAGTGTTATAAGTCTGACGCATATGTCTGTCCGTCTGTGGCATCGTAGTTTCCAAACGGATGGACCAATTTGGACACGAGTTTTTCAGTAAAAAACTTGTTTAACATGGGA
Source organism: Philereme transversata (assembly GCA_963924445.1). Lineage (NCBI taxonomy): Eukaryota > Metazoa > Arthropoda > Insecta > Lepidoptera > Geometridae > Philereme > Philereme transversata. The sequence continues at coordinate 3,908,438 of OZ004347.1, forward strand.
TATTCTCGCTTTGGAAATCTATGAGATAAATCAATGTTCAATAGTGGACGTCTCAAGGCATAAATGACGATGGTAAAAAAAGAACACAATTTTTTCACACATTAGGTACATATATATAAATATTTATGTAAGGCTTGATATAAATTGGTAATAAAATAAAATTAAATTATATAGTCATTTATTTCGGAAATCCAAGATCCATATCAATGTTAGTAATATAGGTACAAGTTCTTACAAACTATGGTAGTAAATTAAAGTGAAAGATTAAATTAAAAATGAATCAAATTATAATTAAATCAAAATCAAAATACATCAAAATTAAATTGTAACGTGTCACACAGCGCATATGGGCGGGTAGGTTACCTACACAGAACCCCTATGCAGTGCTTACTCTCTACTCTCCTCATCTTTTAGGTTTTCTGTGACTATATGCCCTAGATACCTAACCTTTGCAACTCTTCTTAGAGATTGGCCATTCAAAACAATATCAGGTACGGAGGCTGGGCTCTTTCTACCTAATAATTATATTTATATTTCGTTGTGACTGCTTATTCAGTAATAGCCTAAATAGTCAAGCTTTTAACAACCAAAGTATAATAATAGATACCAAAAAATTATGATATTAAAGTAACTTGAAAAAAACATTTTGACTTTAAGCCAGGCTTGCACAACGATCCCCAAACGTATTCAGCGACTAAACATGTTTTAATTTGACGTATTTGTATGATTTGACCTCTTATTGAAATAATATTTAGCCACTGTATACCTACGTTTAAGCACCGTTGCGCAAGTCAATTAATAACTAAATGATAATCAAATTGCTACTATTCATTATATTTTTTGGTGCTCTCTCTAGCCTCAAAGGTTTGCTGAAAGAAAACTCTTCTTAGGTTTTAGTTCGCCTTTGGACATGCCTTCTCTTTCTGTACTTTTTAATGTATTTTCTTATGTACAATAAAGAATAAAGCATTTTAGACGTATTTCACTAATCTTTTAATATAATTACGTAATTATCATGATTAAGTTTTATATCATGACTAGAGGTTGCGTTGTGCGCGAGCTGCTCGCAGCTCGCGTGTTTTTCTTTTAGTCGAAGAAGTAATTAATGAGGATATCGAGCTGTTAAAAGCCATCAAACAGGATATCCATGTGTAAGAAGCAGTCAAAGACGATATGGAAATGGAAGAAGCAATCAAATCAAAGAGGATTTCCAAGTGGAAGCAGTAATTAAAGAGGATATTGAAGTGAAAGAAGCAATCAAATAGGATATCGAAGCAGCAGAAACAATCAAAGAGGAAATTGAAGTTGAGTAAGCAATTAAAGAGGATACCGAGTCTCTAGAAGCATTCTAAGAGGATGCCGAAGTGAAAAAAGCAATCAAAGATGATATCGAGCTGTTAAAAGCTATCAAAGAGGATATCCATGTGTAAGAAGCAGTCAAAACAATATCGAAATGGAAGAAGCAATCGAATCAATGAGGATATCGAAGTGGAAGAAGCCATGACAGAGGATATGGAAGTAAAATTGCTATCGAAGACGATATCGAAGATGAAGACGCAATGAAAGAGAATATTGCAGTGCAACAATCAATCAAAAGGAAATCGAAGATGATATCGAAGTGGAAGAAGCAATCAAAGAGGATATTGAAGTGGAAGGAGCAATCAAATAGGATATCGAAGTGACAGAAACAATCAAAGAGGAAATTGAAGTTGAGTAAGCAATCAAAGGGGATACCGAAGTGGTAGAAGCATTCAAAGAAGATGACGAAGTGAAAAAAGAAATTAAAGACGATATCGAAATGGAAGAAGCAGTCAAAGACGATATCGAAGTGGGAGAAGCAATCAAAGAGGATATCGAAGTTAAAGAAGCAGTCAAAGATGATGTCGAAGTGGAAGAAACATTCAAAGAGGAAGACGAAGTGAGAGAAGCATTCAAGGACGATAATAAAAAAAACGATTCCAACAAAAATTGATACCAATATTTTGTACAAGTTTGCTAAGGCTATCACTTCCCGCTTAGAAGATACGAGCGATTGAAGTTTTGTATGAAACACCATAATTTTGTAGAGAGGGCAATGAAGTAAATGAAGCAATTAAAGAGGATATGAAATAGAAGAAGCAATTTAAAAGGATATCGAAGTGGAACATGCAAAAATAGAAGATGTTGAGGTGGAAGAAACAATCAAAGAGGATGACGAAGTGGAACAAACAATCAAAAAGGATATCGAAGTGGAAGATGCAATCAAAGAGGATATCGAAGTGGAAGAAGCAATCAAAGAGAATACCAGAATAGTGAATGTTGCATAATAAAACAAAAGTGGAGTAAGCAATCAAAGAGGATACCGAGGTGGTAGTAATATTTAAAGAGGATGACGAAATGAATGAAGCAAACAAAGACGATATCGAAGTGAAAGAAGCACTCTAAAAGGATATTGAAGTGAAAGAAGCAATCATAAAAGATATCGAAGATGAAGAAGCAATCAAAGAAGAAAGACAATTCCAAAGTGAAAAAAGGAATCAAACAGGGTTCAATATACTGTGGAACAGCATTAAAAGAGGATATCAAGGTGTTGGAAGTCTAAGAGGATGTCGAAGTGAGAGAAGTATTTAAAAAGAATATCAAGGTTGTTAATGACAATAAAAAAACGATTCCGACAAACATTTGTACTATCATTTTGTAAAAGTTTACTATGCCTATGTGTTTCAGTATCGAAGTTGAAGACGCGCCCTAAGAGCATAGTGAGGTCGTAGAAGAATTAAAACAGGATGACGAAGTTACAGAAGCAATCAAATAGGATATCGAAGTTAAAGAAGCCATCAAAGAGGATATCCCAGTAAAAGAAGCAATCAAAGACGATATCGAAGTAAAAGTAGCAATCAAATTGGATATCGAAGTTAAAGAAGCAATCAAAGACGATATCAAAGTGGAAGAAGCAATCAAAGAAGATATCGAGATGGAAGAAGCAAAAGTAGAGGATATCGATGTGGAAGAAACAGTCAAAGAGGATGACGAAGGGAAAGAAGCATTCAAAGAGGAAGACGAAGTGAGAGAAGCATTCAAAAAGGGCGTCGAGGACAATGATAAAAATAAAAAAACGGTTTAACCAAAAACTTATACCAACATTTTGTAAAAGTTTTCTATAGCTATCTCTTCCCGTTTAGAAGATACGAGCGATTTAAGATTTGTATTAAAACCCATAATTTTGTAGAGTCGATATTGAAGTAAGAGAAGTAATTGAAGAAAATAGAAAAATAGAAAAAACAATTCAAAAGTATATTGAAGTAAAAATGCCATCAAAGAGGATTTCGAAGTTATAGAAACAATTAAAGAGGATATCAATGTGGAAGAAACATTCGAAAACGAAAAGGAAGTGAGAGAAGAATTCAAAATGATGGCAAGGGCGATGATGACCGTAAAATAACGATTCCACCAAAAATTTGTGCTACAAAAAAAAATTGATTTTCCAAAATGATCACAGTGGATGTTGCATAATAAAAAAAAATTGACGTTCCAAAATGATCATGTGGATGAGGCATAATTAAAAAAAAATATGTACCAAAATGATCACAGTGGATGTTGCATAATAAAAAAACTAATTGACGTTCCAAAGTGATCATTGTGGATGAGGCATAATAAAAAAAAAATGATGTACCAAAATGATCACAGTGGATGTTGCATAATACAAAAAAAATAATAATAATTGACGTTCCAAAGTGATCATTGTGGATGAGGCATAATTAAAAAAAAATGATGTTCCAAAATGATCACAGTGGATGATGCATAATAAAAAAATAATAATAATTGACGTTCCAAAGTGATCATTGTGGATGAGGCATAATTAAAAAAAATTATGTGTTGCATAATACAAAAAAAATAATAATAATTGACGTTCCAAAGTGATCATTGTGGATGAGGCATATTTAAAAAAAATGATGTTCCAAAATAATCACAGTGGATGATGCATAATAAAAAAAAAATAATTGACGTTCCAAAGTGATCATTGTGGATGAGGCATAATAAAAAAAAAATATGTACCAAAATGATCACAGTGGATGTTGCATAATAAAAAAAAATTGACGTTCCAAAGTGATCATTGTGGATGAGGCATAATTAAAAAAAATGATGTTCCAAAATGATCACAGTGGATGATGCATAATAAAAAAATAATAATAATTGACGTTCCAAAGTGATCATTGTGGATGAGGCATAATTAAAAAAAATTATGTGTTGCATAATACAAAAAAAATAATAATAATTGACGTTCCAAAGTGATCATTGTGGATGAGGCATATTTAAAAAAAATGATGTTCCAAAATAATCACAGTGGATGATGCATAATAAAAAAAAATAATTGACGTTCCAAAGTGATCATTGTGGATGAGGCATAATAAAAAAAAAATATGTACCAAAATGATTACAGTGGATGTTGCATAATAAAAAAATAATAATTGACGTTCCAAAGTGATCATTGTGGATGAGGCATAATTAAAAAAAATGATGTACCAAAATGATCACAGTGGATGTTGCATAATACAAAAAAAATAATAATAATTGACGTTCCAAAGTGATCATTGTGGATGAGGCATAATTAAAAAAATGATGTTCTAAAATGATCACAGTGGATGATGCATAATAAAAAAAAAATAATTGACTTTCCAAAGTGATCATTGTGGATGTGGCATAATTAAAAAAAATTATGTGTTGCATAATAAAAAAAAAATTGACGTTCCAAAGTGATCATTGTGGATGAGGCGTAATTAAAAAAATGATGTACCAAAATGATCACAGTGGATGTTGCATAATAAAAAAAAAAATTGACGTTCCAAAGTGATCATTGTGGATGAGGCATAATTAAAAAAATGTGGATGTTCCAAAATAAACATGATGAACGTTGCATACTAAAAAAAAAAAAAAAAATGGATGTTCCAAAATGATGATGATGACCTTTGCAAAAACTATGAAAGTTATCTCATGCCCCTCCACCACCATTATATAGATTCAAGCAAATTTACAGTAATTTTATAGTACACACAAGCCGTGGGCTCCCTACAAAAACAGAATGAAAATTACGGCAAACGAAATATACGGTTTACGGTATTCATACAGAAATATTTTGTATGGGACAATTTTTTTTTTGTATGAAAGACAATTTTTTTTTCATGGAACCGGATATAAAAAAATGTCCTCTGCAACATTAGTTTTTGCACCAACGCTGTAAGACCTATACTTTCCGAGATACGAGGTGGATGGGAGCGAATGGGGGACAAAAGGGGTACTTTAGGATTTATTCCCAACTCACCGAAACTCCCTCTATACGATCCCACCAAACATTTCCCCCCTACGAGGTGGCATCTGGGAGAACAATGATGTCAATCAGTCAGTGAGTCAGTGGTAATCGAGCTTTATATAATATAATTTTTTAAATTCCAACCAACCTCTTTATCAGGCATTAATTTCGATTAGGAATTTAGGAGCATGCCTTGATAAGATACGAGTAGGTACACTCGTTAATATCATTATTAAAAACAAAATTGTTATCAACAGTCCATATAAAAATAGCCACTATCATTCCAATAACACAGCACATAATGAAGGCATTAACATGTGGTGGATTTAAAAAGATAACGTTCAAAAAAAAATTGCCACTTTTTAGTCATTTGAAGGCAAAGTCAAATCAGGTAATATGTGGCTTAAACTATTGTTATTGGGAGTTGTTAGTGTAGTTGTAGCAGAGAAAGTGCGGTATGATAACTATGCTTTATACAAAGTATACCCAAAAAGTGTTGACCATGTCACATTCTTAAAAGACTTGCAAAAAACAAATGAAGATCTTGATTTCTGGAAGCCAGCGAGCAATGTTGGGGAATTCGTTAGCGTGGTATCTCCTCCTGAGAAGAGAAAAGAGTTAGAACACTCTTTGTCTAAGAGGAGTATCTACTCTGAGCTTATCCAAGAGAATATTGAAGAGTGAGTAATTTTTTTTATTAAACATCTTCACTAATTTCCCAGGGTTAGTTTGCATTGTGAATTTGTGATCCTTCTATACCTTTCTGATATTATTTAATATTTGTTTTCTCCGATGTTCTTTCAGTTAGAATTTTTCAACCGATTTCTGTTTCTGCTCCATTGATAACACTTCATAATGCACTTATTTTTGAATCAATTAACGATACCTAAAAAATTTCAACTAGAAAAACCATTGCGGCTAATTTCATTGGTTTTCCTTTTGGTGGTTCACCGCAGTTTCCATTCCATTGTTTCACTGTCACTTGCAAATTGTTGCAAGTATTTTTTTTTAATATTATTTATTTGATAAACACACATTATACATTCTTCTTCTTCCTGCCCTTTTCTCACATTACGTGAGGTCGGCACAACATGTATTTTTCTTCCATACCTCTCTATCTTCTCCGTTGTCACTTCTTTCTTACCCATATAATTCTTTACACAGTGCATTCATCTCTTTTTCGGCCTTCCTCTACTTTTATATCCATTCACATTCATGGCTTGAAACGTAGCTTATGTGCACTTGTGCACACATAAATTGCTGGTAAAGAAGTGCTATTGACCGGAGTTTTTTTTTGTTACAGAGCTTTTGATGCACAACGATTCAGCAGTGTTCGTGACGATAAACTATACTGGACTAACTACCAGACTCTTGAGGAAATCCAAAATTGGTTCCACTATCTCGCTCAGGTCCACAGTGATATTGTGACTGTGGTGCATGCTGGAAACTCATACGAAGGTATTCAATTATTAATGAGAGGGTTCTTTGACACCAGAGTTGCGGGAAGGCAATGGATGTGCTTGGCTCAGAACCGGAGGTAGTGGCGTGATAACGAGGAGGCCTATACCCAGCAGTAGGTAGATGTGGGCTGAGATGCTGATGATGAATGAATGAATGAAAATACTTTATTGTATACCACACAAGAAACAAACATAAAAAATCACAAAGCAACAAGTACAATGGGCGGCCTTATCGCTTAGAAGCGATTTCTTCCAGACAACCTTTGGATGGAGAGGATTTTTGTAACGTTACAATAATTGAGGGGGGTATACATGACGGCTTCTGTGGCGCAGTGGGCTAATAGCTGTCTGTGACGCAGGAGGTTGCGGGTTCGATTCCCGCCGCGGAACAAATGTTTGAATGATCTACAGATATTTGTTTCGGGTCTGGATGTTTTTCTATATATCATAAGTATGTTTTTACAAAAAAAAAGTATATAAGTATTCTATCAGTTATCTGGTTCCCATAGTACAAGCTCTGCTTAATTTGGGGCTAGATAGCGCTGTGTGAAATGTCCAACAATATTTATTTATATATTAACAGAACAATTATGAAATTTAAGGAGAGCACTGATCATTTACAATAAAATAAAACAATATACTTAAATAAATATTACAATAATATACCTTCAATACATAAAATTAAATAAAAATATACATAAACATACATACATATATATCTATAGCTATATATATATCTACGACGTCTCCGATGATGACGATGATGAGGTACTTTGAAGTAAATCAAACAGACGGTCGTCTAATCAGGATGAAATGAAAAACACTGAGAGCATTGAGAGACCACTAAACCGGTGATGATAAATTTGTTTATTTGCAAGACTTCAATAGAGTTGGGTAAATTATGTAAGGTGGGTTAAATGTAGTATGAACTATGAACATCAACACTAAACTCAGCTTAAAACTACTATACTACGTGTTTCGTTAAGTACGACATAAAATGAAAACTGGATATTGTTTTAAATAAGGTTTTTTGCATATACATTACAATAAAAAAAAATCCACCAACCTGAATATCAAGTCCTAATATATCAATGAAATAGCCTGTAAAAATAGATAAACAAATCAAATTATTCATCATGTAACTGTAAGTAGATACTGTTAAACTAACTAAGTGGCATCGTTGCAAAGGTGCTGCCGATTTAAGTTAAATATTGCTTATTGTAAATGTATCGATTACTGGATAAATATTCCAGCTACCGTTATTAAACCCACCTCTAAAATCAGTTAATACTATTCCGAATGTGTGTTTTAAATTATGGCCGTACATAACTAAACAGGTTGCATGCTATGATTAGTTAACCGAATATAAACTGATAAAGTAGTCCTTACAAGATAAAGTAGGCTGGTTTTTTTCAGGTAGAAACATTACTGGTATCAGAATAGCCAGAAGAAACCCTAGACGCGCTATCTTCCTCGAAGCTGGTCAAATTGGTGCTGATTGGTTGTCTCCAACAGTCTTGACTTACCTAGTAGACCAGCTGGTGAGAGGTGAAGACCCTGAAGCGAGGAGAGCCTCTGAAGAATTTGAATGGCACATCTTCCCAGTTGTTAATCCCGATGGTTTCCAATTTTCTCAGGATTCCGTAAGTTGAAAAAGGAAATGATGATGATGTCATCCAGGCCGATTTCGGCTACGGCGACATTGTTCCTGCTTGTTTCCGTTGATGCGTTCTTTGGTGACTAGCATATCCAATTTTGGCCTTAAATGTACGCGCACATAATGTGCATGTCAAAACGCCATTTACGTAATTATAGTGAATGTTGGCAGGTGGTTTATTTTTAAGGTGATCACGTTTATTATCTAGATCACACCTGCGCTCATCTTCAAAGTTGAAGACACTTTGTTGAACCAATCGTCTACACTCTGGCCGATTTTCTGCCAATGATTCCCACTCAGAGGGCTCAATCTTGCACTTTTTCATATTTCTCTTCTGAGCGTCTTTGTATCTGAGCAGCTGGCCGCCACTCTTTCGCTTGCCGTCCTGGAGCTCTGAGTAGAAAGTGCGCTGAAAAAGGAAAAAGGAAATGATACCATTTATTTGACACTAGCTCACCAATCCGCAGCTTCGCACGCGTAGTTTTTCAATAAAAAAAATTGTCTCCTTTTGCGCAGTTAGGTAAAAAGTAGCCTATATGTTACGTAAGGAATGTAGCATTCTAATGTTGAAAGAATTTTTGAAATCAGACCAAATGTTTATGAGTTTATTCGTTACAAACATGCAAAAATACAAATCTTTTCTCTTTATAATATTGGTATTGTACCCTAATTACAAAGCTACATATATTAAAATAATGTTTTACGTCTTACAAAGCGGAGCTTTGCATATTCACAATGCCATTTATGTATGTTCTGTTATCTGTATGCAGGTCAGATTATGGGTTAAGAACCGAAGACCTATCACTTCGACAGCTATTGGTGTTGATTTGTCAAAGAACTGGAACTCGCAATGGGGAGGTAAACGTTTAATACAATGATCATAATATAAGTCGGGTCAACATTGGTTGTATCGTAAATAATTAGACCAAACTACCTACCCTCATTATTTTCTCAATATTGTGCGTCATTTGCTTTATTTGCATGACTCTGGGCGAGTTACGCAAGCAAATTGCGTCAAATTTAAATATGTTTAGTCTTTAAATACGTTAGAGATCGTTATGCCGCACTTAGTTTATGCTATTTTACTTGATGTTCTACACTCTACGTTTGGCCTGGTTTTATTTATAATCCACTTATATTTTTTGCATCTACCCGAAACTTTTAAGTTCCGAATATATTTAACGTTTCAGTAAGTGGTGGCAGCCACACGCCATCAGCGAATAACTACATAGGCCTTGGACCATTCTCTGAAGTAGAGTCCAGACTGTTATCAAGATATATCGACTCCATTGGATCCAGGCTCACTGGCTTCCTGTCTCTTAGGTCTTTTGGACAACGTCTGGTATTGCCCTTCGCTCATACGACTGAGCATTTGTATAACTATAATGAAATGGTAAGCTCCAATCTTAATTATACATTTATACCACAAACAGACGGTTTTGATTCTCGTTCATGCATCGTCTTCATGGAACCGATTAAAAATACGAAGATTTTTACTTTGAAGATTTATACTTATTCATCTTTACCTTTTATTATTTTACTAGCTTCCACCCGCAGCTTCTCACACGTAGTTTTTAATAAAAGTAGCCTCTGTGTCAATCAAGTTTATCGTCTACATATCAAATTTCATTGAAATCGTTTCTGCCGTTACGAGGTGATTGAGTAACAAACCAACTAACATCCATACTTTCACATTTATAATATTAGTATGATAGTGTGAAGTGTGATTAGTTAGTACTAAAACTTCTAATAACTTCAAATAAATGCAGAAACTGTGGGTTTGTATTTTGATGCCTGTTTACAGGTCACCATCGGGAGAAGAGCAATGGGATCATTGGCTGTCAAGTACAACACTCAATACCTTGTCGGAACATCCAAGGAAGTTTTTGGTAAGTCATCACGAACTCTTCGTTCGGTGGCAGAAAACATAGACACCAATATTTACCACCAGCTTAGCACAAACTTACCTTTGACTTACCCTATACTTTTGACATCCAGACGGCCATTCGGATACTGCGTCACGAATATATACAGTATACTTAGTGGTTTTATTCATTCATGTTTATCATGATTATAAATACGGGATTTATTGTGCCGTTTTATGATCATTCGACCAGGACATGACAATGTCTACTCGCGCGAAGAGGGCTGCAACGCCTTGTGCGAGGCAAACCGCAGTGCGGAGCGGATCGCTCTCACCCTGATGAAAGTTCACAAATTTAACCGAAACATTGTCATAACGTGCATATATTATACGTGATAAATCCCATGTTTATATAAATTAGTGGTTCGCCCCGAACTGAGATCTCGCGTGTCTCCGATCAAAACAAAAAAATATTATTTGTTATCTTTGACTATCAAAATAGTGGCACGAAATAAATAACCAACTAACTTGATCTACAGTTTCATTTTAAATTACAGGTAACGGGAGTGCATGTAATGTGGTCGTGGCCAAAATTGTGGCGGCACAACCTACCTTGTATCAAATTTCACGATGATCGGTTCAACGCTTCGAAAGTTATCCTCGGACAAACAAACATACATACATACAACGCCGATTTGCCCAAGTTAATTTGGAGATCTCGCTTCGCTCGATCAATAATCATTCAAGTTTTGTTTATAGATGGTGCCACTGGTTCAATAGTTGACTGGGTGAAACATCGCTACAACCCACCCATCGCAGCTACTTACTACCTACGAGACCAAGGTGCCTTCGGCTACACACTGCCAGTGAACCAGATTACGCCGACCTGCGAGGAGACCTATGACTCCTTGATGGCTATTTTGAGGGAAGCTAGGTTTATCAATGTCATCTAAATAAAATATAGTACCTAATTAGCAATGATGTAATATTTAATACACTTGGTAACACATTATTATAGTTAGTGGTTCGCCCCGAACGGAGATCTCGCGGGTCTCCCAAAAAACCAAAAAGATATTATGCATAATCTTTAACTAATTAAATAGTGCCACGAAATGCACAACAAAATTACCTGACCCACAATTTCATTCAAATTACAGCTAACGGTAGTTCATGTTATTTGGTTATCTTTTTGGGGTAATTGCAGTTCTTCTGGATTTTAGATTTTTTCCTATATTTATGTCAGTAAAACTAAACAAATACCAAATTTCAGCATTGTGCGGTCACTGATGTACCCTGTGAATTTCGTCAAAGTTAAATTATTATTATGGATAATAACTAAAAACTACAAGGATTAAACTAAAAATAAAAACGGGGTTGAAATTAAGTATGAAAACCCTTTCATTAAACGTCCCATTTGAGCTAAGAGTCTCATTTAGTTTTTTTTTTACCCTTCTTGATTGCTAATATCTCAGCAACCCATCCACATTTTTAACTTATTTAGTCACACCAGGATTGTGGCAGCACTATCTACCTATAGATATATCAAATTTCACGATGATCGGATCAACATTTCGAAAGTTATCCTTGGCCAAACAAACATACATACATACATACAACGCCGTTTGCCCAAGTTGATTTGGAGGTCTTGCTTCGGTCGATCAAATATAATTCTCATAGAGTCTAGTGACTAAATGGAGTGGTCTCGTCTGAATACCAGCGCTTACCATTACAGCGGACATAATGCTGACTCGAGCGAATTCTATTTACTGCTGTAGTACCTACTCTGTATTCAACTAGTTCTTTTATGATTATGATTTTCATCTCTACTATTTCATTGTATCTTTTCCCTGTTTTTAAGTGTAATTGAATTGTGTGTTATGTAGTAAATAAATAATTGTCTATGTCTAATGACTAGTCATTCGCATATCTAGTTAATGCTAGAAACATTTAAGCATATGTATTGTTACGCCGAGGCTGTTAAGCAATGAGTAATAATCGAAGTTTCTCGAGCGCTTTTGTCTTGCTGTGCTATTGTTGTTATTGTCTGTGGTTGCGCACAATGGAGTGGCCATTATGTCGAGGGACCGACCCTTTCCTGGAAGGATCGAGATCGTTCTCGAACAATCGAAATGTGTCCGATATAAATAGGCCGGAGAGATGGCCGGACAGTCAGTCTCGAGTCAGTTTGTGAGTGAGTCTCAGCGAGGCCCTGGAGGACTGACGTGGACAAGGGTCTCGCGTGAACAGTAGTTGCTCGCGAGTCAGTCTGGATTAAGCTATACTTGCGATCATTTCGGTGACTTTAAGTGGTGCAACAGTGGTGTGAATTAGTGTGTTGTGATTACGTGTGACCAAGTTCGTGTATTCATCGTTTAGTGCTGAATAAAAGTGTTATTTTGGTTAAATCGATTCCCATTATTTTATCCCGAACCCTCAGCTCGTAACAGTATTTTATCAAGTACTAGTTGATCCGCCCGCGGCTTCGCACGCTTGAAATTTCCCGTTCCCGCGGAACTTCGGGATAAAAACTATATAAAACATTCTTGTTAAAGTGACGCGACACTTCATATAAATGAATTCACGTCAATGAACGACGGTTAAATTATATGGATACATAAAAAGTTTCCACGCACTTCACGATTTCACACACACAATAATTTTACACATAGGCTACTTTTTATCCCATAAATCAGGTGCCATGGGATAAAAATGGGGAGTCAAGTTACAACAGCGAGTAAGCTTTATTTCTAGGTTACCTAGACATTTAGTCATGTAACGCGTACGAAGTCGCACACAAGATTCCTAACAGCAACCACGAAATCTGTTGTAACGGATTGTCATTCAAACGCCTTCTAAAGAATTGCATTTCTTTCCTTGGCTGTTCTCATTCACTTTGGACGAGCTATATTCCTTACATACGCGTAAAATGTCGAGTTTACGGGCAAAGCTAAAATAGCATTATTTTACGCGAAAAGTACAAAATGAAACGACAATATTGACGATGCACAATAGGAATAAACTCTTATCATTATGGTATCTTTATTTTCCAATCATAAAGATAGGGGTTGGTAAAAAGTTTATGGGTTTTTACGGATACAATTTAGCTCGTTTCTTTTTATTGTTATTTAAAGCATCTTTGAAACTCTAACATTTTCTTATTACCAACACTTTTGCATAAACAAGTATATTTCGTGATCTAAAGCACTGAATACCTATAAATATGTGTACATGTATAGGTATAGAATTACATGTTTTCTTAAAAATAAGACTCTAAGAATTAACATTTGTAAAAAGGAAATAATATCACAATCGTGCATCGTCAAACATCCATTCATCCATAAATGTTTAATTTATTATAATGAGCATAATTATAGATTAGCACTCTTAATTAGTCTTAGCCTGGCTTGCACAACGACCCCTAAACGTATTTAGTCTCTAAACATGTTAAAATTTGATGTATTTGTAAGATTTGTCAACTCTATAAATCATATTTAGCCACGCCGCCGTTTAGGCATCGTTGCGCCAGTAGATTATGTAAAAGGCATCGCGCTTTTTTGTAAAAGGCCCAATTTTACTAATTTATAAGAAAAATGATTGTGGAGCCATACCATTTTTTAACGATTATGCCCTGCATTCCGAATCACGACATAATAGCTGCTAGCGTTCACGTAGCTATTTTGCGTACCGATTCACTTAATGCGCAGATGACAGTTGAGTGCTGTCAAGGATTCGAAACGCTCATGAACGCGCTGCAAGTCAGTGTTTCTTTAATTTCATAACAAAATTAAAACTAACCACTGAACACTATTACTCACAAGCAACCAACCAACCAGCTGTCACGTCACTTTTGACAGGGAGGCTCACGGTGATTTCGGTTTGGAACATGGACGTTTTAGCGCAAAATGTCGGATATATTGACGTCATCTATGACGATTCACGGGACATCGTTGTCGCGCTCACGGTGACTCGGAACGCTTATTAGCGCGATCATATTGATTTTTTTTTATTCTATGGAGATGGAACTAACCTATGGCCTACCTGATGTTAAGTGGTAACCATCGCCTTTAACAAAGTTTGCCTCGTAGGTCACGCTCCTTAGAAATGCGCCCATCAACTTGAGGCATACAGGTGTAAAGCCTCATGTGCCTGTAATTTCACCGGCAACCATTCCCTTCAAACCGAAACACAGGAATGCTGCTTGGCGGTAGAAATATGTAAGTATGGTGTAAGTAAGTACCTATTGTTTTCCATCGACCAAAATATATAAAAAAAAACTTCTTATTAATTATCTATCTCGATGCCGCTGTAGCATATGTATGGTGGTAGCACTTCCCCGGGCGAGCCCTTTCACAAGAAACTATACTACACTTTTTTAAGCGTGATTCCGAATGCAGCCATGATTATTGTTCCTATCATAAACTTCCAACTGTTCAATGCTATTGTCATAGCAATGGCGGTCATTGAAAAAGATTGTGTTAGTAGAATACCCAAAAGTGACGGTAACCAATTTACATTGAGAGGTCTATCATCTGTGTGCCTGCTCATTGATATCAAAAAGGGAATAAAAATTGATAGATAGACAGATAAATATACTTTTTATCACACACCAAACAAAATTAAATAGACAAAGAGGTACACAAAAATAAAGTTAAGTACAATGGGCGGTCTTATAGCTAAAAACGATCTATTTCAGACAACCTTTGGATGGACAGGACAAACAAATACAAAATACGGAGATGTATATATGATCATCAACCTACTACTATATCCATTTATAATTGTCTGGAAATGTAGTCTGTGTGATTATTTTATCGATAAAACTATAACGAAAGCTAGGCAATGATTAAAAATGATAATCTTAACTCAAATTTAAAACACCAATAAATTTTTACAACTGTTTATCAATTCTGATACATTATAACGCTTTTAAAACATCATTTTCAACAGTAATACTTTAATGGTCGTCCAAAAATGTTACCTAAAATTATTTCTATTATTTTCCTGGCCACTGCAATTGCCGCTTTTCGCTTCGATAACTATACTCTGTACAAAGTGTTGCCAAAGAATGTGGAGCAAGTGGTAGTTTTAGGGAATTTGCAGGATAGTGATACTCGGTTTGATTTTTGGAGTGATCCTGTGCCTTCTGCTGATGCTGTCAGCGTTCTTTCGAGTCCTGGAGACAGGCGTGCCCTTGAAGAGTACTTGAACAACTATGGCATTGATTTCACTGTGTCCTTTTCGAATATACAGGAGTAAGCATTTTTTGGTTGAATAATTATTGAGATATTTTGAAATGTTTACTTTATTTTATGGATGAGACTGGCGAAGGACCAGGGAGAATTGCGTCATAAAGAGTACCATGTACCCAGCAGTGGATGCAGATGGCCTGAAATGATGATAATGGTAACTTTATTTTGCCTTCCATGTGCCCATTTATTTGAAAGGCGTTTTTTCCTGTTAAGACTAAACATATATTTTAATGGGTTTAAATTACAAAACGTATTAAAAACTAGTTGAATACCGGTGGCCTTGTCAGAACATTTTATAGATCTTAACACGACCTATCGGATCGAACTATGGCTAAGAAATATCTAGGGGATACAATTAGTACACAAAAAAATGCTGTGATTATTGATTATTTTATCAGTAGGTAAGTGAGTGTTGTTTGTGTGTAGGTGTATATGGGTGTGCGTGAGGGTATGTGTGTGTTTGTGAGTGAAGGGGTGTGTGTAAGTGAAGGTGTGTGTTTGTGTGTGGGTGTGTGTGTGTGTGTGTGTGAGTAAGCGTTTGGTATTTATGTTGTTAAAGATGTTAATCTTTTTAATGTTTCCAGTAATAGTTCCGCTTCATTGTAAACCAAATTTTTGTAACCAGTTTTACTGTTACAGGATCATAGACAAACAGACCGTAAAACCTTACACCCGTGGAGACATAAGAAGCTTGGCATTAGACGCTTACCACACGAACGATGAAATCAACGCCTGGATCAATGACCTAGCTTTTACATACCCTGATGTCGTTACTGCTCTAATAGCAGGATTGTCGTACGAAGGCAGAGAAATCCGAGGTGTTAGAATATCCCATGGACCTGGTAAAAAGATTGTCTTCATTGAAGGTGGAATTCATTCAAGGGAATGGATTTCTCCAGCAACCGTTATTTACATGATCAATGAGCTCCTGACCAGTGATGATGAAGAGACGAGATCAGCAGCCAGAGACTTTGATTGGTACATCTTCCCAGTGACTAACCCTGATGGGTATGTCTGGACTCATACAGAAGTAAGTAAGCAAAGATAGATATTTAAGTGCCATCTGATGGCCTGATGGCAAGTGATGGTGTGATCGAAGATGGAGCACGTTTGCCTAAAAAGAACTTGTTCACTCGGGACTTGAAATTACATTGGTATTTGACGTAATTTGTTACTAGAGAAAAGGATTTTCTCATCTTAACTCGTGTAGCACGAAGGATTAGCAATCTGAAGTGGCAGTGGGCAAGGCACATAGCTCGAAAAATTGACAGCCGTTGTGGCAGAAAGGTTCTCGATTAGAGACCACGCACTGGAAAGCGCAGCATAGGACGGCTTCCCACTAGTTGGAAAGAATACCTGATAAAGGTTGCTGGGAGCCGTTGGGTGCAGATCGCACAAAATCGGTCGCTCTGGAAATCTATGGAGGAAGCCTATGTTTAGCAGTAGACATCCTTTGGCTGATGTGATAATGATGATGAACCGCATCACTAGTTCCTTCTATGACTGTCTGAGCCGCAGCTTTAAGTTTCTTGAGTCTTGAGAGAAGTGACCAATAATACGAAATCAATTTTAGAAATTTATTTGGTTAAGGGATTTAACGTGCTGATTTATTATAACTACGAGGGGTGATCCAAAAGTAATGATAATCAATAATAAACACAAAGAATAAAATAAAAAAATAAATTTATTTCTCAACATAGTCTCCTAGCAAGTCTATACATTTAGTATCTCTTTTCTAAACCTAAAATTCCCTTAGAAAAAAAATCTTTATCTTGACTCTCAAAAAAGTCCTCAACCGCGGCCATCACGTCGCTATCATCGTCAAATTTCTTGCCTCGGAGGTGTTCCTTGAGTCATGGAAAGAGATAGAAGTCACTGGGGGCTAGATCTGGTGAATAGTGGGGGGGTGTTCCACCAGCTCGAAGCCCGCTTCCTGAATGGCAGCCATGGCAATTGCAGCTTTGTGAACCGGTGCGTTGTCTTGATGGAACAGCACTCCAGCCCACAGTTTGCCTCGCCTTTTCTCCTTAATAGCCTCCCGCAATCTTCTTATTTGTTCTGCATAGTAGGAGCCTGTAATAGTGGCCCCCTTTTCCAAGTGATTAACCATGATTCTTCCTTTAGCGTCCCAAAAAACAGACGCCATAACCTTCCCTGCTTCACTTTGAATTTCTTCGGCGTCGGTTCATCGGATCGTTTCCATGTCATCGATTGTTGTTTTGTTTCAGGATCAAAATGGTGGATCCAGATCTCGTCCATGGTCACAAAACGTGACATGTCGACTCGTTTCTTCTTTTGCTCGTCGTTTAACATTTTCGGTACCCAACGCGCGGAGACCTTTCTCATATGCAATTCGTTCGCAAGGATTCTTTGAATGCTGCCATATGAGATCCCTGTGACCTCAGCTACATGCCTGACAGTCACTCTTCGATCTTCCAATACAACTTCTTCAACTTTTTTCACATTTTCTTCAGTGAGGGACGTCGATGGGCGTCCTTCGCGGTGTTCGACTTCTGTCGATGTTCTTCCCAGCTTAAACTCCTTAGCCCAGCGTGCAACTGTGGAATATGGAGGAGAAGAGTCCTTTAATGTTTCCACCAAGTCGCTGTGTATGTCTTTAGTACACATTTTTTTCAAGCAGAGGTATTTAATGACAGCTCTGATTTCATGTTTTTCCATTTTTATGTTCACTCCTTGACAGTCCGTATTCAAATGAATGTAGCTCGAGACGTGTCTTCTTCTCACACACCGGCGAAGCCGGTGTGGGGGATGCAGTGCCGGGCTTTTTGGCCCTTTCCTGCGGAGTTCTTACCGCCCCCCGTTTCAACGGGGGGGTCATCGGGTCGGCTCGCGGAGCCTCAGGTTTGCTACTCACGCGTTACTGGCTACCCGATGCTCACTCCGCAGGGAGGATCGTCGGACAGCCGCCGCGCAGGTACCTTCAAAGGAAGATGGGTAGAGGGAAGGGATGAGGGAGGGATACCCCGATCTGACGACGCCTGGTCGTCGTCAGTGTCTGTGGCCAGTTCCCGCGGGTACGGCTTACTCTTCGGTGGTCTTTCTGCGAGAGGGGCCAGTTCTCGCAGATGAGAGTAAGTGGAGTTGTCTAGGCGCTCAAACATCCTGGTCGCTAAGCGGCCTATAAATTGATCCAGACTTTCAATTTTCAGGTCCCGCTGTATGGTGGCGTTTCGAACGTACCGTGGCGCGTTGACGATCGTCCGGAGGCATAGGCTTTGCTGACTTCGCAGTATCTTTCTGTGGCCTTTGGCTAGCAAAGCATACCACGCGGGGGCCGCGTATGTGAGACGCGGGCGGACGTACGTCTTATACAATCCAACCTTCACTCGGAGCGGAATGTTGGACTGCAGGACGGGCTTGAGTAGCGCTCGGGTTACGCTCGCTAGACCGCGGACGTCCCTTGCGTGCTTTCTCATCGTGAGGTTGCGGTCTAGAGTTACTCCCAGGTATTTCGCCGTGTGCGACCAGGCCACGGGTTGATCCTCCAGAGTGAGCTTCGGCGGCAGGGTGAGCCTCCTCGAGAATGCCACCGCCTGTGTTTTACTCACGTTGACACTCAGTCTCCATTTAGTAAGCCAGGCGGGGAGCTCTGTTAGGACCCTTTGCATTTTGGTGGCGGCGTGGTTGAGGTTCATCGACTTGGTGATGTATGCTGCGTCGTCCGCGTAAAGGGCCAACAGAGCGTCTTCGGTGACGGGAATGTCATCGGTGTATCGTGAGTAACACACAGGGGAGAGGCAGCTGCCTTGCGGTACTCCCGCCTCGATGGGTCGTCTGGAGGAGAGCGCTTGCTCCACGCGCACTGAGAAGCTGCGGCCATGTAGGAACGACGCTATTACCTTCACCACCTTCTGCGGTATTGGTGAGGTAGCCATCTTGTAGAGGAGTCCCGCGTGCCAGACTCGGTCGAACGCTTTTTCCATGTCTAGGAATACTGCGACGGAGTGTTCGCGCCTGTTGTAGGCGGTGGTGAGGTGATGCAGTACCCTAGTCAATTGAAGCGTCGTGCTGTGTTCAGACCGAAATCCGTATTGTTCTGGACGCGGGGGGATATAGGGATTAATGTGGGTGAGGAGGAGCTTTTCAAACAGTTTCGATAGGCTGGGAAGGAGGGTGATAGGACGGTAGCTCTCTGGGAGCAGGATGTTTTTGCTGGGTTTCGGTATCATGATAACCCGGCCGGATTTCCAGGGGGAGGGGAAGTGACCGCTTCGCATGATCCCGTTGAAGAGCCGGGTCACGGAGGCGATCGTTTTGGGGGGGAAGTGACGGATGGCAGCATTCGTTATATTGTCTTCGCCGGGTGCCTTCCTTGGCTTTGTCCGACGTATGGCCCGTTGGACTTGCCCGGGAGAGAAGAAAATACCTTCTGCGGTGTCTGCCTCCTGGGTATCAGCCTTGAGGTAGTTCTCGACAAAGGCTTCCACTTCTATTGTGTGTGCCGGGTCTTTGTCTGGATTGTTTTTGAACTGTGCCTCAAGGCTATCTGCGAAAATTTCCGCTCTGTCTTCAGCTCGGTATCTGGGGTTACCATCTTGGTGTCTGAGAGGTCGAATCGGGGTTGGTGTGTTCCTTAGCTGTCGACAGAGTTTGTGGAGTGATGCCCAGTCATCTGTGGCGTCATCTATCCTTCTCTCCCATTTCTTGGCTTTGTCTTCTTGCAGCTCTGCCTTCACCTCGTCGCAGAGGGCGTTCAGTTTGGTTTTCAGACGTGGGTCCCTTGTTCTCTGCCACTCTTTCCTCAGCCTACGTTTCTCTGAGAGAAGTCTGGTCAGGTATGCCGGTGTTTTGATGAGTCTGTTTTGACGTGGTGGTAGTGAGGCTTCGGAAAGTGCCCTTTGGATTGCGCTCGTGATCTCCCCGGCCAGTTTGTCCACGTCTGCGGGGTTTTTCACTGGCCTTGTGGGGGTTGCGGTGTGTAGGGCTTCTGAGAACAAGGCCCAGTCGATTCCAGGTCTTGGTGGGGGAGGTTTTAGGGCGGCCGGGCTGGTTTCCACAACCATCAGGATTGGTTGGTGGTCCGACTGCAGTTCGTCCAGGAGTACTTCCAGCTTTGGGTGTTGCGGCAGCTGTGCGTGGACTGCGAGGTCGATCACGTCTGGATGTTGGCTTGCTATGTCTGGATAGTGGGTAGGCGTATCAGTGCCTGCGACCTCGTAGCCGTGAGTATCCGAGTATTGCTGGAGAATACCCCCGTCTCTGTTTCTGGTGCTCGAGTTCCAGTTCCTGTGCTTGCAGTTCCAGTCCCCGGCCGCTATGATTGGGCGTCCCGATGCGGTTGGCAGCAGCTTTTGGAGGTCCATATGTGCTAGGGGCGTTCCTGGGGGGTGGTAGATGGAGTGGACTTGGATGGGTGTTCCGTCTATGCAGATCTCAACCCCCAGTGCCTTCATGGACCTCAATTCCAGCTCTGGGAGGAATGTAGCTCCCGGGAATCGTGGCCTATTTATATGATTTTTTTTCCTGAACTAGTGGGTAACTGAGCAAGTGACTGATATTTTTTTTTAATTTTTGTGTGCACTAGAAATAACTGATTATCACTACTTTTGGATCACCCCTAGTAATATTATAAATACGGAAGTAATTCTGTCTCTCTGTCTGTTTGTTAGATCACGGCTGGGTCGATTTTGATTATATTTGGTATAATGATTGATTATGACTTGGAGCTTTTTATTGATAAACTACGCGTGCGAAGCCACGGGTGGAAGGTTGTATTTTATATATAGGTTGTATAAGGTTAATTATGTCCATGGTGTGCTTGTGTAGTGCAGTAGCCACTATCCGCAGCCACGGTGATCACAGAAGACCATCGGTTTGGCAGAGCGAATCTGCCATAGCAAATGCTGAGTTATGTCCATTTTTGTCACAATGTACCTTTTAGCCTACGCCTAGTATTAAGATTTAATTTCATTTATGTATACATTGGGGTCGGTTTAAACTTTTTTATCTTTATCTTTATACATTTCATTTACAGTTCAGATTATGGCGTAAGAACAGACGACCTGTTGGCAGTGAATTTGGAATCGACCTGAACAGAAACTGGAACAACAATTGGCTAGGTAAAACCAACAAAATATTTTTTATCACTCACGCTCGGTCATGGCTAGCTCGATACCTGATACGTAAATGTGATTTACGTCCCTAGGGCCGCAAGTAAATTAGAAATAGAATGAGGCTCATTGCATTCTTAATATACTAAAATTAAATACAACCTCCAAGTTAAATCCTTATTTCTAATTAAAAAATAAATAATAGGTATATAAATAATAACCTATGAAATTGCCGTTCTTCAGTACTGGTCATTTCAAATAGAAAAAAAGTTTGGAATGGCTTTGTATTCTAAATTCAAATTAATTTTGTTTTAAAAACATGACATTCTTTTTACAAACTCAGTCTTTTGTTTATTGATTAGCGTTGTATTTTCATTACATTTGAACATTTTTCGTCATAATGGATACTTTAAAAATTATTTTAATAATATAATATAAAAATATTTTAATATTAAATATATCGTAATTTTCAGTGATAGGAGCAAGCACAAACCCCTCCTCCAACACATATGCAGGTATAGGCCCATTCTCAGAGCCTGAGACCAGGAGTCTGTCCAGCTTCATCAGAACCGTTGGAGACGACATTGTGGTGTACCTGTCCATTCATTCTGCTGGGCAGCTGCTTCTTTTGCCTTATGGGAATACTACTGAACCTTTGAATAATTATAACGAGGCGGTAAGAAAATATTGTGTAGTCATTTTGGACATTAAAATTAGAAGTCAGCAAATTGGTAATGATAAACAGACATAGCTTATATATTTTTTTTATTAATGATAGTCAAACGGTTGACCCTACCTGATGGTAAGTGATGGTGTGGTCAAACATAGAGTACGTTAAACTAACTTTTTATTAAAAAAAAACTGCGTCTAAATAGGTACATCCATTGGGGAATTACGATACCACATACAGTCGCACACACCACCAGTACATACAAGGCGTCAAACTAATAACACCCCTATTTAACGGCAGGGGTTATCAAACTTTAGTGTACCAATATCGAGTACCTTTCATTAAAATATAATAAATAATAAAAGTAAATAATAAAATACTATAATAAAAGTTAAATAAAAAAAATTAACACTAGCAGGCATAGCTGAAAACCAACCAAGTTAAACTAGATTTCTATTTAAAAAAAAACGTGTTTGTATTGATCCATTTGTTTGGGAAGTACGATTCTATAGACAGACACACACAGAGACAGATGTAGGCGTCAATCTTGGATGCCATTAATTGTTTTAAAAATAAAGTAATGCAAAATTGTTTCAGATGAATGTTGGCAGGCGTGCAATGGGCGCTCTCTCAGTCAGATATGGAACTGAGTACGTTACTGGAAATGTCGCCGAAGCTATTTGTAAGTTTCCAAGGAAATCAAGTGTGGTAAATACTAAGAATTTTAAGGCACCGTAGGGGCCCAAAAACAGATTGAACCATTTGTATTCATTCAAACTCACGTACAATTTTTTTACGTCGCGCCCTTACTTCCATTTATACGCATTCATACGCAATCGGCTGTACAGGAAACTTTGTAAGATGTATGGTAAACCTAAAGGGAGGTCACTGACTTAGGAGTAAAATGTTTGTTAGGTCTATTACTATTTTGAATTCCATAAGAAAGAATCGGTAAAATCAGCAGATTTTGAGAAAAATTATATCAATACAAAAGACCATTCTTTAATTATTTTTTTCAGACCACGCCACCGGCAGTAGCATAGACTGGGTGAAGGATGAGTTCAACCCTCCCCTAGTCTACGTATACGAGCTTCGTGACAAAGGAGAGTACCATTTCCTCCTCCCCCCTGAACAGATCATACCGACTGGCCAGGAGACCTGGGACTCGGTGCTGGAGATGATCCACCAGGGCAAGAGATTCGGGTTGTTGAACGGAGGAGCTGGGTTACAAGCGTCGATTTTGATGGTTTTAATGCTATTCGGTTTCGTCTTGAATATTAGAAATTGATATATTATTTTAAATCAAGATATATATTTTATATCAAAAACATATAAAAATAAGATACTTAAATAGACTAGTGGTTCGCCCCGAACTGAGATCTCGCAAATTCCCATAAAAACCAAAACAAATATTTGCGATCTTTGACTATCAAAATAGTATCGAAATGAATAACCAAATTACTTGACCTACAATTTCATTCAAATTACATGTTCATTGTTTATATTTTTTTTGGGTAGAAATTTCCTTTATTTCGAATTTTAGACTTTTCCCTATATTTGTCATTAAAGCTACACGCAAATCAAATTTCAGCACTGTGGGGCCCTGCGTATATCGTCAAAGTTAAGTTTTTGTCATGGCCAAATTAATAACTTAAAAACTACAAGGTTTAAACTAAAACCAAAAACGGGGTTGAATTAATAATTATACCTTTAATATAATACTTTTCATTAAACGTGACACTTGACTGGATAGTCGCATTTTCTTTTTTTTACCCCTCTTGAACCTCAATATCTTACCAACCCCCCCTACATTTTTAGCTTATTTAGTTACACCAGGACTGTGCCATCTAAGTAATATTTATCAAATTACACGATGATTGCATTAACGCTTCGAAGATTATCCTCGGACAAACAAACATAAATACATACATACAACGCCGATGCGCGTAGTATACCTGTTACAGGCTAGCGCGAGCGTTAGCAATGAGTAGCGTCCAATAGATTAGATAATACTTTATTGCACACCACGAAACAAATACATATAAAAAAAAACAACTACGTAAATCTATGGATACAATTGGCGGTCTTATCGCTAATTAGCGATCTCTACCAGACAACCTTTGGATGGAATGGACTGTGTAGACATTACCTGGGGTGTACCTGACATACTACATGTACATACATACTAATACTAATTATATAAAAATAAAAAAAAATATAAAACTTGCATAAATGAAAACTACATGAATCTAAATAATAACTACTCATAATAATTCATAGATACATACTTAGACTTATTTAAGAAACAAATAATTAATAATAAATACATATATATTTAGCGACAAATACTCAGATAGTGTTCTCTGAGCATACGTTTAAAAATGGCAAGTGACTTGGCACATCTGATAGCCACCGGCAGCGCGTTCCATAACCGGACAGCCTGCACTGTAAAAGACTTATCAAAGTAGGAGGAGGAGTGTACAGGTGTCCTGAGTTGGAGTGTGTCAGATGAACGCAAGGATCGAGGATTGGATTGATAGAGGAAATGGAAGCGTTCTTTAAGATAGGAAGGTGAGGAAGGGTTGAACAGGATGTTATATAAATGCTGAAGGATGTGAGTATCCCGGCGAAGGCGGATATCCCAACGTAAGAGGGAGAGAGAAAGAAAGATACACAAAGGTAGAAAGTATGAGAGAGAAAGAGAGTGAGTCGGTAGATCCTAAGCACATGCGCGTGGTATTTGAAGGTTTCACTTCTACCACGTGTGAATTGCACACATGCTTTTTTATTGGCAGGTATGAGAATAGATTGTAAAGAATTTTTAACCCTCCTACCCCCACCCCCCATTTTTTAATCGCAATTTTAGGATTTTGTATGAACAATATCCATATAATTTAACCGTCGTTCATTGGCGTGAAGTCATTTACATGAAGTGTCACGTCACTTTGACAAGAGTGTTCTATATAGTTTTATCCCGAAGTTCCCACTTTAACGGGAAATTTCAACGGATTTTAAAGAAAAAACTTAAGCTGCATCCCTATAAAATGCAAATTGTCCAAAAACTAAATGAAACTAATTATGCTTTGAGAAAAACGTACGCCAGAACAGCTTTGGAACGTTTCATAACTCCCAGAACTCTTGGAAACATATTATTTAGCGATGAAGCGCATTTTCACATCGGAGGGCACGCAAACAAGCAGAATATGCATTACTGGAATCCCAACAATCCAAGAGAACGCCACCAGTAAAGTTTGCACTGCCCTAAAACCATAGTTTGGTGCGCTATTTCTGCTCAAGGAATAATCAGCCCATATTTTTTTAATCCACGGGAAACTGTGACTTCTTTCGTGTACTGCCGTATGATTGATGAGTTTTTGGTAGCGCAATTGCAAGAGTTTCCGGGACGCACCAGTAGGGCACACTTTCAACAAGATGGGGCAACTCCGCACACTGCTAGGACCTCTATGTCGAAGTTAAGGGAAATTTTCCCAAGAAAACTGATAAGTAAGTATGGAGACATACCATGGCCACCAAGGTCTCCTGATTTGACGCCTTGCGATTTTTTCTTGTGGGGATACCTGAAGGCTAAAGTATACTGTAACAACCCCCGCACCATATCGACCCTACAAGAAAATATCCGACGTGAAATAAAGGCAATCCCCCAAGCAATGTGTGCGCGCGTATTTTCGAATATGAGGGTTCGATTACAAGAATGTGTAGCGCGAAATGGACGACACTTGGAGGATTTTATTTTTAAAAAGTGAAATCCGCGGAACCCATGTATCGTTTAAAAATATAATAAATATGTAATAATAAATGTAGTAATAAATATAATAATAAGTATGATAATTTGTTTTTTATTTAATTTCAAAATCGAAAATTTTCCGCTGGACACCTTTTACTTACAAATACAAAGCTTGCATTATGGGAGCAAGTTATCTGCAACTTGCTCCCATAATGCAAGCTTTGCTTAGTTTGGGGCTAAATAGCGCTGTGTGAAATATCCAGCAATATTTATTTATTTTATTGATTTTGAAACGGATCCAATAGTCTAAAAGAAATAAGACAATAAAATGACCTAACAAGGTCCCTAATTGCAAAAAATCTTCATCATCATCTCAGCTAATTTTGAAATGGATCTAATGGTCTAAAAGAAATAAGACAATAAAATGACCTAATGAGGTCTCTAACTGCAAAAAATCTTCATCGTCTCACCAGTCTGCACTCACTGTTGGCCTCCGCTTTATTACGCCCTTCTTTCCAGTCCCTTGCGAGTCTCATCCATTGCCACCCAGCTACGGTTTCAATGTCATTCGACCAAAAATCTTATTAACTTATTATTTGTGCTTTTCTTCTGAAACAAAGCGTAGTCCAATTATTTCATTTATATCATTTCATTTTGCATTATACATTTTAAAATAAAACTGTCTATTCAAAAAAGTTTTTGGTGAAAAGTGTTTTTTTCATCAAAAGGAAACTACTAAAAAGTTGACACAACAAATAAATGAAATAAATCGTATATTTCCAGTAAATTGTGTTTTATAAAAGAGAGGACACGCGAAATGGTTTAAAGGCCGCATTTGCATAGAAAACTTGATTTTCAGCTTCTGATTTTAGCGCGTTTTTGTTGGTTTTTTGTTGGCTCGATGTTCTCTCGAGTCTTATGTATGTATATTATACTAGCTGATCCACATACAGTTTTGCACGAGTAGTTTGTCAATTAAAACATTACCCTCCTTTTACACCCCCTTCCTTTTCCATTACTGGTATAAGTAGCTTATTTCTTATAATCTATCTACATATGTAAATAGATATTGAAATTGGTCTAGCCGTTTAGTCGTAAAAACGTAACAAACAGACAGACAGAGAGAACTACATTCGAATTTATGATATTAGCATGGATACGTTCACTGTCTTTGCCAAAAATATTGTACCATTATAATTAGATAGCTAAACTTAGGTTAAACTAATAATACCTATATAATACAACTAGAGGTTGCGTTGTGCGCGAGCTGCTCGCAGCTCGCGTGTTTTTCTTTTAGTCGAAGAAGTAATTAAAGAGGATATCGAGCTGTTAAAAGCCATCAAAGAGGATATCCATGTGTAAGAAGCAGTCAAAGACGATATCGAAATGGAAGAAGCAATCAAATCAAAGAGGATTTCCAAGTGGAAGCAGCAATTAAAGAGGATATTGAAGTGAAAGAAGCAATCAAATAAGATATCGAAGCAGCAGAAACAATCAAAGAGGAAATTAACGTTGAGTAAGCAATCAAAGAGGATACCGAGGTGGTAAGAGCATTCTAATAGGATGACGAAGTAAAAAAAGCAATCAAAGACGATATCGAAGTGGAAGAAACAGTAAAAAACGATATCGAAGTGGAAGAAGCAATCAAACAGGATATTGAAGTGAAAGAAGCAATCAAATAGGATATCGAAGCAGCAGAAACAATCAAAGAGGAAATTAAAGTTGAGTAAGCAATCAAAGAGGATACCGAGGTGGTAAGAGCATTCTAAGAGGATGACGAAGTAAAAAAAGCAATCAAAGACGATATCGAAGTGGAAGAAACAGTCAAAAACGATATCGAAGTGGAAGAAGCAATCAAAGAGGATATTGAAGTGAAAGAAGCAATCAAATAGGATATCGAAGTAGCAGAAACAATCAAAGAGGAAATTAAAGTTGAGTAAGCAATCAAAGAGGATACCGAGGTGGTAGAAGCGTTCTAAGAGGATGACGAAGTGAAAAAAGCAATCAAAGACGATATCGAAGTGGAAGAAACAGTCAAAGATGATATCGAAGTGGAAGAAGCAATCAAAGAGGATATCGAAGTGGAAGAAGCAATCAAAGAGGATATCGAAGTGGAAGAAGCAATCAAAGAGGGTATCAAAGTGGAAGAATTCATCACAGAGGATATCGAAGTGAAAATGCTATCAAAAACGATATCGAAGATGAAGACGCAATCAAAGAGAATATTGCAGTGCAAGAAGCAATCAAAAGGAAATCGAAGATGATATCGAATTGGTAGAAGCAATAAAAGAGGATATCAAAGTGGAAGAAGCAATCAAGGAGGATATCGAGCTGTTTAAAGTTATCGAAGAGGATATCCATGTGTAAGAAGCAGTCAAAGACGATCGAAATGGAAGAAGCAATCAAATCAAAGAGGATATCCAAGTGGAAGCAGCAATCAAAGATGATATCGAAGTGGAAGAAGCAATCAAAGAGGATATTGAAGTGAAAGAGAGTAAGCAATCAAAGAGGATACCGAGGTTGTAGAAGCATTCTAAAAGGATGACGAAGTGAAAAAAGCAATCAAAGATGATATCGAGCTGTTAAAAGCTATCAAAGAGGATATCCATGTGTAAGAAGCAGTCAAAAAATATCGAAATGGAAGAAGCAATCGAGTCAAACAGGATATCGAAGTGGAAGAAGCCATCACAGAGGATATCGAAGTAAAATTGCTATCGAAGACGATATCGAAGATGAAGACGCAATGAAAGAGAATATTGCAGTGCAACAAGCAATCAAAAGGAAATCGAAGATGATATCGAAGTGGAAGAAGCAATCAAAGAGGATATTGAAGTGGAAGGAGCAATCAAATGGGATATCGAAGTGGCAGAAACAATCAAAGAGGAAATTGAAGTTGAGTAAGCAATCAAAGAGGATACCGAGGTGGTAGAAGCATTCTAAGAGGATGCCGAAGTGAAAAAAGCAATCAAAGATGATATCCCAGTAAAAGAAGCAATCAAACACGATATCGAAGTAAAAGTAGCAATCAAATTGGATATCGAAGTTAATGAAGCAATCAAAGACGATATCAAAGTGGAAGAAGCAATCAAAGAAGATATCGAGATGGAAGAAACAAAAGTAGAGGATATCGAGGTGGAAGAAACAGTCAAAGAGGATGACGAAGGGAAAAAAGCATTCAAAGAGGAAGAGGAAGTGAGAGAAGCATTCAAAAAGGACGTTGAGGACAATGATAAAAATAAAATAACGGTTAAACCAAAAACTTATACCAATATTTTGTAAAAGTTTCCCATAGCTATCTCTTTCCGTTTAGAAGATATGAGCGATTTAAGTTTTATATGAAAACTCATAATTTTGTAGAGTGGAAATTGAAGTAAAAGAAGCAATTAAAAATAATATATAAGTAGAAGAAGCAATTAAAAAGGATATCAAAGTGGAAGAAGCAAAAATAGAGGATATCGAGGTGAAAGAAGCATTCAAAGAGAAAGACAAAGTGAGAGAAGCATTCAAAAAGGATGTCAAGGGCAATGATGGTATTAAAAAAACTATTTCACCAAAAATTAGTACCAATATTTTGTAAAAGTTTGCTAAGGGTAACTCTTCCCGTTTAGAAGATACGAGCGATTTAAGATTTCTATTAAAACCCATAATTTTGTAGAGTGGAAATTGTAGTAAAAGAAGCAATTGAAGAAAATTATATAAGTAGAAAAAGCAATTAAAAAGGATATCAAAGTGGAAGAAGCAAAAATAGAGGATATCGAGGTGAAAGAAGCATTTAAAGTGGAAGACGAAGTAAGAGAAGCATTCAAAACATAACTCAAGGGCAATGATGGTATTAAAAAACTATTCCACCAAAAATTAGTACCAATATTTTGTGAAAGTTTGCTGGGGGTAACTCTTCCCGTTTAGAAGATACGAGCGATTTCAAATTTGTATTAAAACCCATAATTTTGTAGAGTGGATATTGAAGTAAAAGAAGTAATTGAAGAAAATATATAATTAGAAAAAGCAATTCGAAAATATATATTGAAGTAAAAATGCCATCAAAGAGGATTTCGAAGTTGTAGAAACAATCAAAGAGGATATCAAAGTGGAAGAAACATTCGAAGACGAAAAGTAAGTGAGAGAAGAATTCAAAATGATGTCAAGGGCGATGATGACCGTAAAATAACGATTCCACCAAAAATTTGTGCTACCATATTATAACAGTTTGTTATGTCTATCTCTTACCGTTTAAAAGATACGAACGATTAAAGTTTTTTAAGGAAAATCATAATTTTGATGAGAGGATATCGAAATGCAAGAAGCAATCAAAAAATATATCCAAGTAGAAGAAGCAATTAAAAAGTATATCGAAGTGGAAGAAGCCATCAAAGAGGATATCGAAGTGAGAGAAGCATGTAAAAAGACTGTCATGACAATGAAAAAACGATTTTACCCAAAATTTGTGCTACCATTTTGTAAAAGTTTACTATGCCTATTTATTTTCGTTAAGACGATAGACGTGGAAGAAACATTCAAAGAGGATATCGAAGTGGAAGATTCAATCAAAAAAGATATCCAAGTAGAAGAAGCAATTAAAAAGTATTTCGACGTTCCAAAATGATCATAGTGGATGAGGCATAATTAAAATAAAATGATGTTCCAAAATGATCATAGTGGATGTTACATTATAAAAAAAAATTGACGTTCCAAAATGATCACAGTGGATGTTGCATATTAAAAAAACATTGACGTTCCAAAAGTGATCTTTGTGGATGAGGCATAATTAAAAAAAATTGATTTTCCAAAACGATCACAAAGGATTTTGCATAATAAAAAAAAATTTGACGTTCTAAAATGATCATTGTGGATGAGGCATAATTTAAAAAAAATTGATGTTCCAAAATGATCACACTGGATGTTGCATTAAAAAAAAATGACGTTCCAAAATGATCATTGTGGATGAGGCATAATTAAAAAAAAATTGATGTTCGAAAATGATCACAGTGGATGTTGCATAATAAAAAAAAAATAACGTTTCAAAATGATCATTGTGGATGAGGCATAATTAAAAAAAAAACTGATGTTCCAAAATGATCACAGTGGATTTTGCATAATAAAAAATAAAAAAAATTGACGTTCCAAAAGTGATCATTGTGGATGAAGCATAATTTAAAAAAATTTGTTTTTCCAAAATGATCACAAAGGATTTTGCATAATAAAAAAAAATTGACGTTCCAAAATGATCATTGTGGATGAGGCATAATTAAAAAAAAAATGATTTTCCAAAATGATCACAAAGGATTTTGCATAGTAAAAAAAAATTGACGTTCCAAAGTGATCATTGTGGATGAGGCATAATTAAAAAAAAGATGTTCCAAAATGATCACAGTGGATGATGCATAATAAAAAAAAATAATTGACGTTCCAAAGTGATCATTGTGGATGAGGCATAATTAAAAAAAAATATGTACCAAAATGATCACAGTGGATGTTGCATAATAAAAAAAAAATAATTGACGTTCCAAAGTGATCATTGTGGATGAGGCGTAATTAAAAAAATGATGTACCAAAATGATCACAGTGGATGTTGCATAATAAAAAAAAATAATTGACGTTCCAAAGTGATCATTGTGGATGAGGCATAATTAAAAAATGATGTACCAAAATGATCATAGTGGAAGTTGCATAATAAAAAAAAAAAATTGACGTTCCAAAGTGATCATAGTGGATGAGGCATAATTGAAAAAAAAATGATGTTCCAAAATGATCACAGTGGATGATGCATAATAAAAAAATAAAAAATAATTGACGTTCCAAAGTGATCATTGTGGATGAGGCGTAATTAAAAAAATGATGTACCAAAATGATCATAGTGGATGTTGCATAATAAAAAAAAAAATTATAATTGACGTTCCAAAGTGATCATTGTGGATGAGGCATAATTAAAAAAAATGATGTACCAAAATATCACAGTGGATGTTGCGTAATAAAAAAAAAAAATTGACGTTCCAAAGTGATCATTGTGGATGAGGCATAATTAAAAAAATGTGGATGTTCCAAAATAAACATGATGAACGTTGCATACTAAAAAAAAAAAAAAAAATTGGATGTTCCAAAATGATGATGATGACCTTTGCAAAAACTATGAAAGTTATCTCATGTCCCTCCACCACCATTATATAGAATCAAGCAAATTTACAGTAATTTTATAGTACACACAAGCCGTGGGCTCCCTACAAAAACAGTATGAAAATTACGGCAAACGAAATATACGGTTTACGGTATTCATACAGAAATATTTTGTATGGGACAATTTTTTTTTTGTATGAAAGACAATTTTTTTTTCATGGAACCGGATATAAAAAAATGTCCTCTGCAACATTAGTTTTTGCACCAACGCTCTAAGACCTATACTTTCCGAGATACGATGTCGATGGGAGCGAATGGGGGACAAAAGGGGTACTTTAGGATTTATTCCCAACTCACCGGAACTCCCTCTATACGATCCCACCAAACACTTCCCCCCTACGAGGTGGCATCTGGGAGAACAATGATGTCAATGAGTCAGTGAGTCAGTCAGTGGTAATCGAGCTTTATATAATATAACTAGAGGTTGCGTTGTGCGCGAGCTGCTCGCAGCTCGCGTGTTTTTCTTTTAGTCGAAGAAGTAATTAAAGAGGATATCGAGCTGTTAAAAGCCATCAAAGAGGATATCCATGTGTAAGAAGCAGTCAAAGACGATATCGAACTGGAAGAAGCAATCAAATCAAAGAGGATTTCCAAGTGGGAGCAGCAATTAAAGAGGATATTGAAGTGAAAGGAGCACTCAAATAGGATATCGAAGTAGCAGAAACAATCAAAGAGGAAATTAAAGTTGAGTAAGCAATCAAAGAGGATACCGAGGTGGTAGAAGCGTTCTAAGAGGATGACGAAGTAAAAAAAGCAATCAAAGACGATATCGAAGTGAAAGAAACAGTCAAAAACGATATCGAAGTGGAAGAAGCAATCAAAGAGGATATTGAAGCGAAAGAAGCAATCAAATAGGATATCGAAGTAGCAGAAACAATCAAAGAGGAAATTAAAGTAGAGTAAGCAATCAAAGAGGATACCGAGGTGGTAGAAGCGTTCTAAGAGGATGACGAAGTGAAAAAAGCAATCAAAGACGATATCGAAGTGGAAGAAACAGTCAAAGACGATATCGAAGTGGAAGAAGCAATCAAAGAGGATATCGAAGTGGAAGAAGCAATCAAGAGGATATCGAAGTGGAAGAAGCAATCAAAGAGGGTATCGAAGTGGAAGAAGCCATCACAGAGGATATCGAAGTGAAAATGCTGTCAAAGCCGATATCGAAGACCAAGACGCAATCAAAGAGAATATTGCAGTGCAAGAAGCAATCAAAAGGAAATTGAAGATGACATCGAAGTGGACGGAGTAATCAAAGAGGATATTGAAGTGGAAGAAGCAATCAAATAGGATATCGAAGTAGGAAAAACAATCTAAGAGGACATTGAAGTTGACTAAGGAATCAAAGAGGATACCGAGATGGTAGAAGTATTCAAAGAGGATGACGAAGTGAAAAAGCAATGAAAGACGATATCGAAGTGAAACAAATAGTCGAAGACGATATCGAAGTGGAAGAAGCAATCAAAGAAGATATCGAAGTGTAAGAAGCCATCACAGAGGATATCGTAGTGAAAATGCTATCAAAAACGATATCGAAGATGAAGACGCAATCAAAGAAAATATTGCAGTGCAAGAAGCAATCAAAAGGAAATCGAAGATGATATCGAATTGGTAGAAGCAATAAAAGAGGATATCAAAGTGGAAGAAGCAATCAAAAAGGATATCGAGCTGTTTAAAGTTATCGAAGAGGATATCCATGTGTAAAAAGCAGTCAAAGACGATCGAAATTGAAGAAGCAATCAAAGAGGATATTGAAGTGAAAGAAGCAATCAAATAGGATATCGAAGTAGCAGAAACAATTAAAGAGGAAATTGAAATTGAGTAAAAGACGTCGAGGACAATGATAAAAATAAAAAACGGTTTCACCAAAAACTTATACTAATATTTTGTAAAAGTTTCCTAGAGCTATCTCTTCCCGTTTAAAAGATACGAGCGATTTAAGTTTTGTATGAAAACCCATAATTTTGTGGAGTGAAAATTGAAGTAAAAGAAGCAATTGAAGAAGACATATAAGTAGAAAAAGACATTAAAAAGGATATCAAAGTGGAAGAAGCAAAAATAGAGAATATCGAGGTGAAAGAAGCATTCAAGGAAGAAGACCAAGTGAGAGAAGCATTCAAAAAGATGTCAAGAGCAATGATGGTAATAAAAAAACTATTCGACCAAAAATTTGTACCAATATTTTGTAAAAGTTTGCTAGGCGTAACTGTTCCCGTTTAGAAGATACGAGCGATTTAAGATTTGTATTAAAACCCATAATTTTGTAGAGTGGGAATTGAAGTAAAAGAAGCAATTGAAGAAAATATATAAGTAGATAAAGCAATTAAAAAGGATATCAAAGTGGAAGAAGCAAAAATAGAGGATATCGAGGCGAAAGAAGCATTTAAAGTGGAAGACGAAGTAAGAGAAGCATTCAAAACGGATGTCAAGGGCAATGATGGTATTAAAAAAACTATTCCACCAAAAATTTGTACCAATATTTTGTAAAAGTTTGCTAGGCGTAACTGTTCCCGTTTAGAAGATACGAGCGATTTAAGATTTGTATTAAAACCCATAATTTTGTAGAGTGGGAATTGAAGTAAAAGAAGCAATTGAAGAAAACATATAAGTAGAAAAAGCAATTAAAAAGGATATCAAAGTGGAAGAAGCAAAATGAAAGAAGCATTTAAAGTGGAAGACGAAGTAAGAGAAGCATTCAAAACGGATGTCAAGGGCAATGATGGTATTAAAAAAACTATTCCACCAAAAATTTGTACCAATATTTTGTAAAAGTTTGCTAGGCGTAACTGTTCCCGTTTAGAAGATACGAGCGATTTAAGATTTGTATTAAAACCCATAATTTTGTAGAGTGGGAATTGAAGTAAAAGAAGCAATTGAAGAAAACATATAAGTAGAAAAAGCAATTAAAAAGGATATCAAAGTGGAAGAAGCAAAATGAAAGAAGCATTTAAAGTGGAAGACGAAGTAAGAGAAGCATTCAAAACGGATGTCAAGGGCAATGATGGTATTAAAAAAACTATTCCACCAAAAATTTGTACCAATATTTTGTAAAAGTTTGCTAGGCGTAACTCTTCCCGTTTAGAAGATACGAGCGATTTAAGATTTGTATTAAAACCCATAATTTAGTAGAGTGGAAATTGTAGTAAAAGAAGCAATTGAAGAAAATATATAAGTAAAAAAGCAATTAAAAAGGATATCAAAGTGGAAGAAGCAAAAATAGAGGATATCGAGGTGAAAGAAGCATTCAAAGCGGAAAACGAAGTAAGAGAAGCATTCAAAAAGGATCTCAAGGGCAATAATGGTATTAAAAAAACTATTCCCCCAATAATTTGTACCAATATTTTGTAAAAGTTTGCTAGGCGTAACTCTTCCCGTTTAGAAGATACGAGAGATTTAAGATTTGTATTAAAACCCATAATTTTGTAGAGTGGAAATTGTAGTAAAAGAAGCAATTATGAAAATATATAAGTAGAAAAAGCAAATAAAAAGGATATCAAAGTGGAAGAAGCAAAAATAGAGGATATCGAGGTGAAAGAAGCATTCAAAGCGGAAGACGAAGTAAGAGAAGCATTCAAAAAGGATCTCAAGGGCAATGATGGTATTAAAAAAACTATTCCACCAAAAATTAGTACCAATATTTTGTAAAAGTTTGCTGAGGGTAACTCTTCCCGTTTAGAAGATACGAGCGATTTAAGATTTGTATTAAAACCCATAATTTTGTAGAGTCGATATTGAAGTAAGAGAAGTAATTGAAGAAAATAGAAAAATAGAAAAAACAATTCAAAAGTATATTGAAGTAATAATGTCATCAAAGAGGATTTCGAAGTTATAGAAACAATTAAAGAGGATATCAATGTGGAAGAAACATTCGAAAACGAAAAGGAAGTGAGAGAAGAATTCAAAATGATGGCAAGGGCGATGATGACCGTAAAATAACGATTCCACCAAAAATTTGTGCTACAAAAAAAAATTGATTTTCCAAAATGATCACAGTGGATGTTGCATAATAAAAAAAAATTGACGTTCCAAAATGATCATGCGGATGAGGCATAATTTAAAAAAATGATGTACCAAAATGATCACAGTGGATGTTGCATAATACAAAAAAAATAATAATAATTGACGTTCCAAAGTGATCATTGTGGATGAGGCGTAGTTAAAAAAATGATGTACCAAAATGATCACAGTGGATGTTGCATAATACAAAAAAAATAATAATAATTGACGTTCCAAAGTGATCATTGTGGATGAGGCATAATTAAAAAAAATGATGTTCCAAAATGATCACAGTGGATGTTGCATAATAAAAAAAAAAAAAAATTGACGTTCCAAAGTGATCATTGTGGATGAGGCGTAGTTAAAAAAATGATGTACCAAAATGATCACAGTGGATGTTGCATAATACAAAAAAAAAAAAAATTGACGTTCCAAAGTGATCATTGTGGATGAGGCATAATTAAAAAAAATGATGTCCCAAAATGATCACAGTGGATGTTGCATAATAAAAAAAAAAATTGACGTTCCAAAGTGATCATTGTGGATGAGGCATAATTAAAAAAAATTATGTACCAAAATGATTACAGTGGATGTTGCATAATAAAAAAAAAAATTGACGTTCCAAAGTGATCATTGTGGATGAGGCATAATTTAAAAAAATGATGTACAAAAATGATCACAGTGGATGTTGCATAATACAAAAAAAATAATAATAATTGACGTTCCAAAGTGATCATTGTGGATGAGGAATATTTAAAAAAGATGATGTTCCAAAATGATCACAGTGGATGATGCATAATAAAAAAAAAATAATTGACGTTCCAAAGTGATCATTGTGGATGAGGCTTGATTAAAAAAATGATGTACCAAAATGATCACAGTGGATGTTGCATAATAAAAAAAAATAATTGACGTTCCAAAGTGATCATTGTGGATGAGGCGTAATTAAAAAAATGATGTACCAAAATGATCACAGTGGATGTTGCATAATAAAAAAAAAATAATGGACGTTCCAAAGTGATCATTGTGGATGAGGCATAATTAAAAAAAATTATGTACCAAAATGATCACAGTGGATGTTGCATAATAAAAAAAAAATTGACGTTCCAAAGTGATCATAGTGGATGAGGCATAATTGAAAAAAAATGATGTTACAAAATGATCACAGTGGATGATGCATAATAAAAAAAAATAATAATTGACGTTCCAAAGTGATCATTGTGGATGAGGCATAATTAAAAAAATGATGTACCAAAATGATCACAGTGGATGTTGCATAATAAAAAAAAATGACGTTTCAAAGTGATCATTGTGGATGAGGCATAATTAAAAAAATGTGGATGTTCCAAAATAAACATGATGAACGTTGCATACTAAAAAAAAAAAAAAAATTGGATGTTCCAAAATGATGATGATGACCTTTGCAAAAACTATGAAAGTTATCTCATGTCCCTCCACCACCATTATATAGAATCAAGCAAATTTACAGTAATTTTATAGTACACACAAGCCGTGGGCTCCCTACAAAAACAGTATGAAAATTACGGCAAACGAAATTTACGGTTTACGGTATTCATACAGAAATATTTTGTATGGGACAATTTTTTTTTTGTATGAAAGACCATTTTTTTTCATGGAACCGGATATAAAAAAATGTCCTCTGCAACATTAGTTTTTGCGCCAACGCTGTAAGACCTATACTTTCCGAGATACGAGGTGGATGGGAGCGAATGGGGGACAAAAGGGGTACTTTAGGATTTATTCCCAACTCATCGGAACTCCCTCTATACGATCCCACCAAACATTTTCACCCTACGAGGTGGCATCTGGGAGAACAAACATGTCAATGAGTCAGTCAGTCAGTCAGTCAGTGAGTGGTAATCGAGCTTTATATAATATAACTAGAGGTTGCGTTGTGCGCGAGCTGCTCGCAGCTCGCGTGTTTTTGTTTTAGAGAGAAAGTTTTAAAGAGGATATCGAGCTCTTAAAAGCCATCAAAGAGGATATCCATGTGTAAGAAGCAGTCAAAGACGATATCGAAATGGAAGAAGCAATCAAATCAAAGAGGATTTCCAAGTGGAAGCAGCAATTAAAGAGGATATTGAAGTGAAAGAAGCAATCAAATAGGATATCGAAGTAGCAGAAACAATCAAAGAGGAAATTAAAGTTGAGTAAGCAATCAAAGAGGATACCGAGGTGGAAGAGCATTCTAAGAGGATGACGAAGTGAAAAAAGCAATCAAAGACGATATCGAAGTGGAAGAAACAGTCAAAAACGATATCGAAGTGGAAGAAGCAATCAAAGAGGATATTGAAGTGAAAGAAGCAATCAAATAGGATATCGAAGTAGCAGAAACAATCAAAGAGGAAATTAAAGTTGAGTAAGCAATCAAAGAGGATACTGAGGTGGTAGAAGCGTTCTAAGAGGATGACGAAGTGAAAAAAGCAATCAAAGACAATATCGAAGTGGAAGAAACAGTCAAAGACGATATCGAAGTGGAAGAAGCAATCAAAGAGGATATCGAAGTGGAAGAAGCAATCAAAGAGGATATCGAAGTGGAAGAAGCAATCAAAGAGGGTATCGAAGTGGAAGAATTCATCACAGAGGATATCGAAGTGAAAATGCTATCAAAAACGATATCGAAGATGAAGACGCAATCAAAGAGAATATTGCAGTGCAAGAAGCAATCAAAAGGAAATCGAAGATGATATCGAATTGGTAGAAGCAATAAAAGAGGATATCAAAGTGGAAGAAGCAATTAAAGAGGATATCGAGCTGTTTAAAGTTATCGAAGAGGATATCCATGTGTAAGAAGCAGTCAAAGACGATCGAAATGGAAGAAGCAATCAAAATATCCAAGTGGAAGCAGCAATCAAAGATGATATCGAAGTGGAAGAAGCAATCAAAGAGGATATTGAAGTGAAAGAAGCAATCAAATAGGATATCGAAGTAGCAGAAACAATTAAAGAGGAAATTGAAATTGAGTAAAAGACGTCGAGGACAATGATAAAAATAAAAAAAGGTTTCACCAAAAACTTATACTAATATTTTGTAAAAGTTTCCTCGAGCCATCTCTTCCCGTTTTAAAGATACGAGCGATTTAAGTTTTGTATGAAAACCCATAATTTTGTAGAGTGAAAATTGAAGTAAAAGAAGCAATTGAAGAAGACATATAAGTAGAAAAAGACATTAAAAAGGATATCAAAGTGGAAGAAGCAAAAATAGAGGATATCGAGGTGAAAGAAGCATTCAAGGAGGAAGACCAAGTGAGAGAAGCATTCAAAAAGGATGTCAAGAGCAATGATGGTAATAAAAAAACTATTCGACCAAAAATTTGTACCAATATATTGTAAAAGTTTGCTAGGTGTAACTGTTCCCGTTTAGAAGATACGAGCGATTTAAGATTTGTATTAAAACCCATAATTTTGTAGAGTGGAAATTGTAGTAAAAGAAGCAATTGAAGAAAATTATATAAGTAGAAAAAGCAATTAAAAAGGATATCAAAGTGGAAGAAGCAAAAATAGAGGATATCGAGGTGAAAGAAGCATTTAAAGTGGAAGACGAAGTAAGAGAAGCATTCAAAACGGATGTCAAGGGTAATGATGGTATTAAAAAAACTATTCCACCAAAAATTTGTACCAATATTTTGTAAAAGTTTGCTAGGCGTAACTCTTCCCGTTTAGAAGATACGAGCGATTTAAGATTTGTATTAAACCCATAATTTTGTAGAGTGGAAATTGTAGTAAAAGAAGCAATTGAAGAAAATATATAAGTAGAAAAAGCAATTAAAAAGGATATCAAAGTGGAAGAAGCAAAAATAGAGGATATTGAGGTGAAAGAAGCATTCAAAGCGGAAGACGAAGTAAGAGAAGCATTCAAAAAGGATCTCAAGGGCAATGATGGTATTAAAAAAACTATTCCACCAAAAATTAGTACCAATATTTTGTAAAAGATTGCTGGGGGTAACTCTTCCCGTTTAGAAGATACGAGCGATTTAAGATTTGTATTAAAACCCATAATTTTGTAGAGTCGATATTGAAGTAAGAGAAGTAATTGAAGAAAATAGAAAAAAACAATTCAAAAGTATATTGAAGTAAAAAAGCCATCAAAGAGGATTTCGAAGTTATAGAAACAATTAAAGAGGATATCAATGTGAAAGAAACATTCGAAAACGAAAAGGAACTGAGAGAAGAATTCAAAATGATGGCAAGGGCGAGGATGACCGTAAAATAACGATTCCACCAAAAATTTGTTCTACAAAAAAAATTGATTTTCCAAAATGATCACAGTGGATGTTGCATAATAAAAAAAATTGACGTTCCAAAATGATCATGTGGATGAGGCATAATTTAAAAAAAATGATGTTCCAAAATGATCACAGTGGATGATGCATAATAAAAAAAAAATTGACGTTCCAAAGTGATCATTGTGGATGAGGCGCACTTAAAAAAATGATGTACCAAAATGATCACAGTGGATGTTGCATAATACAAAAAAATAATAATATTTGACGTTCCAAAGTGATCATTGTGGATGAGGCATAATTAAAAAAAATTGATGTTCCAAAATTATCACAGTGAATGTTGCATAATAAAAAAAAAAGAAATTGACGTTCCAAAATGATCATTGTGGATGAGGCATAATTAAAAAAAATGATGTTCCAAAATGATCACAGTGGATGTTGCATAATAAAAAATAATTGACGTTCCAAAGTGATCATTGTGGATGAGGCGTAATTAAAAAAATGATGTACCAAAATGATCACAGTGGATGTTGCATAATAAAAAAAATAATAATTGACGTTCCAAAGTGATCATTGTGGATGAGGCATAATTAAAAAAATTGATGTACCAAAATATCACAGTGGATGTTGCATAATAAAAAAAAAAATTGACGTTCCAAAGTGATCATAGTGGATGAGGCATAATTGAA
This sequence comes from Philereme transversata, assembly GCA_963924445.1. Taxonomy (NCBI): domain Eukaryota; kingdom Metazoa; phylum Arthropoda; class Insecta; order Lepidoptera; family Geometridae; genus Philereme; species Philereme transversata. The sequence continues at coordinate 3,949,534 of OZ004347.1, forward strand.
AAAAAAATGATGTTACAAAATGATCAAAGTGGATGATGCATAATAAAAAAAATAATAATTGACGTTCCAAAGTGATCATTGTGGATGAGGCATAATTAAAAAAATGATGTACCAAAATGATCACAGTGGATGTTGCATAATAAAAAAAAAAAATGACGTTTCAAAGTAATCATTGTGGATGAGGCATAATTGAAAAAAAAATGATGTTACAAAATGATCACAGTGGATGATGCATATTTAAAAAAAAAAAAATTGACGTTCCAAAGTGATCATTGTGGATGAGGCATAATTAAAAAAATGATGTACCAAAATGATCACAGTGGATGTTGCATAATAAAAAAAAAAAATGACGTTTCAAAGTGATCATTGTGGATGAGGCATAATTAAAAAAATGTGGATGTTCCAAAATAAACATGATGAACGTTGCATACTAAAAAAAAAAAAAATTGGATGTTCCAAAATGATGATGATGACCTTTGCAAAAACTATGAAAGTTATCTCATGTCCCTCCACCACCATTATATAGAATCAAGCAAATTTACAGTAATTTTATAGTACACACAAGCCATGGGCTCCCTACAAAAACAGTATGAAAATTACGGCAAACGAAATTTACGGTTTACGGTATTCATACAGAAATATTTTGTATGGGACAATTTTTTTTTTGTATGAAAGACCATTTTTTTTTTCATGGAACCGGATATAAAAAAATGTCCTCTGCAACATTAGTTTTTGCGCCAACGCTGTAAGACCTATACTTTCCGAGATACGAGGTCGATGGGAGCGAATGGGGGACAAAAGGGGTACTTTAGGATTTATTCCCAACTCACCGGAACTCCCTCTATACGATCCCACCAAACACTTCCCCCCTACGAGGTGGCATCTGGGAGAACAATGATGTCAATGAGTCAGTGAGTCAGTCAGTGGTAATCGAGCTTTATATAATATAACTAGAGGTTGCGTTGTGCGCGAGCTGCTCGCAGCTCGCGTGTTTTTCTTTTAGTCGTAGAAGTAATTAAAGAGGATATCGAGCTGTTAAAAGCCATCAAAGAGGATATCCATGTGTAAGAAGCAGTCAAAGACGATATCGAAATGGAAGAAGCAATCAAATCAAAGAGGATTTCCAAGTGGAAGCAGCAATCAAAGATGATATCGAAGTGGAAGAAGCAATCAAAGAGGATATTGAAGTGAAAGAAGCAATCAAATAGGATATCGAAGTAGCAGAAACAATCAAAGAGGAAATTATAGTTGAGGAAGAAATCAAAGAGGATACCAAGGTGGTAGAAGCATTCTAAGAGGATGACGAAGTAAAAAAAGCAATCAAAGACGATATCGAAGTGGAAGAAGCAATCCAATGGATATTGAAGATGAAGAAGGAATAAAAGAGGATATCGAAGCGGAACAAGCAATCGTAGAGGATATCAAAGTTAAAGAAGCAATCAAAGAGGATACCAATGTGGAAGAAGCAATCAAAGAGGATATCGAAGTGGAACAAGCAATCAAAGAGAAAAAAATTGGATGTTCCAAAATGATCATGATAATGGTTGTATAAAAAAAAATTTAACGTTGCAAAAAGATCATGATGAACGTTGCATAAAAAAAAATCTGGACGTTCCAAAATGATCATGATTGACGTTGCATAATATAAATGTATGTTGCAAAATGATAATGATAATGATCAAAAATTTGTACTAATATTTTGTCAAAGTTTGCTAGTGCTATCTCTTCCCGTTTAGAAGATACGAGCGATTAAAGTTTTGTAAGAAAAATCATAAATTTGTTGATTGGATATCGAAGTGGAAGAAACTATCAAAGAGAATGTTGAAGTGGAAGAAGCAATCAAATAGGATATCGAAGTGGCAGAAACAATAAAAGAGGAAATTGAAGTTGAGTAAGCAATCAAAGAGGATACCGAGGCGGTAGAAGCATTCAAAGAAGATGACGAAGTGAAAAAAGCAATCAAAGACGATATCGAAATGGAAGAAGCAGTCAAAGACGATATCGAAGAGGGAGAAACAATCAAAGAGGAAATTGAAGTTGAGTAAGCAATCAAAGAGGATACCGAGGTGGTAGAAGCATTCAAAGAAGATGACGAAGTGAAAAAAGCAATCAAAGACGATATCGAAATGGAAGAAGCAGTCAAAGACGATATCGAAGTGGGAGAAGCAATCAAAAAGGATATCGAAGTTAAAGAAGCAGGCAAAGATGATGTTTAAGTGGAAAAAACATTCAAAGAAGATGACGAAGTGAGAGAAGCATTCAAAAAGGATGTCAAGGATGACAATAAAAAAACAGTTGCACCAAAAATTTATACCAATATTTTGTACAAGTTTGCTAGGGCTATCTCTTCCCGTTTAGAAGATACGAGCGATTGAAGTTTTGTATGAAAGACCACAATTTTGTAGAGAGCATAATGAAGTAACTGAAGCAATTAAAGAGGATATGAAAGTAGAAGAAGCATTTTAAAGGGATAACGAAGTGGAACATGCAAAAATAGAAGATGTCGAGGCGGAAGAAACAATCAAAGAGGATATCGAAGTGGAAGAAGCAATCAAAGAGGGTATCGAAGTGGAAGAAGCCATCACAGAGGATATCGAAGTGAAAATGCTATCAAAGACGATATCGAAGATGAAGACGCAATCAAAGAGAATAATGCAGTGCAAGAAGCAATCAAAAGGAAATCGAAGATGATATCGAAGTGGAAGGAGTAAACAAAGAGGATATTGAAGTGGGAGAAGCAATCAAATAGGATATCGAAGTAGCAAAAACAATCAAAGAGGAAATTGAAGTTGACTAAGGAATCAAAGAGGATACCGAGTTGGTAGAAGTATTCAAAGAGGATGACGAAGTGAAAAAAGCAATCAAAGTCGATATCGAAGTGAAAGAAATAGTCAAAGACGATATCAAAATGGAACAAGCAATCAAAGCGGATATCGAAGTGGAAGAAGTAATCAAAGAGGATATCAAAGTGGAAGAAGTCATCACAGGATATCGAAGTAAAAATGCAATCAAAAACGATATCGAATATGAAGACGCAATCAAAGAAAATATTGCAGTGCAAGAAGCAATCAAACGGAAATCAAAGAGGAAGGAGCCCTTACAGAGGATACCGAAGTGAAAATGCCATCAAAGAGGATATCAAAGATGAAGAAGCAATCCAATGGATATTGAAGATGAAGAAGGAATAAAAGAGGATATCGAAGTGGAACAAGCAATCGTAGAGGATATCAAAGTTAAAGAAGCAATAAAATAGGATATCAATGTGGAAGAAGCAATCAAAGAGGATATCGAAGTGGAACAAGCAATCAAAGAGAAAAAAATTGGATGTTCCAAAATGATCATGATAATAGTTGTATAAAAAAAATTGAACGTTGCAAAAAAGATCATGATGAACGTTGCATAAAAAAAATCTGGCCGTTCCAAAATGATCAGGATTGACGTTGCATAATATAAATGTATGTTGTAAAATGATAATGATCAAAAATTTGTACTAATATTTTGTCAAAGTTTGCTAGTGCTATCTCTTCCCGTTTAGAAGATACGAGCGATTAAAGTTTTGTAAGAAAAATCATAAATTTGTTGATTGGATATCGAAGTGGAAGAAACTATCAAAGAGAATGTTGAAGTGGAAGAAGCAATCAAATAGGATATCGAAGTGGCAGAAACAATCAAAGAGGAAATTGAAGTTGAGTAAGCAATCAAAGAGGATACCAAGGTGGTAGAAGCATTCAAAGAAGATGACGAAGTGAGAGAAGCATTCAAAAAGGATGTCAAGGATGACAATAAAAAAACAGTTCCACCAAAAATTTATACCAATATTTTGTACAAGTTTGCTAGGGCTATCTCTTCCCGTTTAGAAGATGTGAGCGATTGAAGTTTTGTATGAAACACCACAATTTTGTAGAGCGCATAATGAAGTAACTGAAGCAATTAAAGAGGTTATGAAGTTGAAGAAGCATTTTAAAAGGATAACGAAGTGGAACATGCAAAAATAGAAGATGTGGAGGCGGAAGAAACAATAAAAGAGGATGACGAAGTGTAACAAGCAATCAAAGAGAATATTCGAATAGTGGATGTCACATAATAAAAAAAAAAATTGACGTTCCAAAATGATCATAGTGGATGAGGCATAAATAAAAAAAATTGATGTTCCAAAATGATCACAGTGGATGTTGCATAATAAAAAAAAAATTGACGTTCCAAAAGTGATCATTGTGGATGAGGCATAATTTAAAAAAAAATTGACGTTCCAAAATGATCATTGCGGATGAGGCATAATTAAAAAAAATTGATGTTCCAAAATTATCACAGTGGATGTTGCATAATAAAAAAAAAGAAATTGACGTTCCAAAATTATCATTGTGGATGAGGCATAATTTAAAAAAAATGATTTTCCAAAATGATCACAAAGGATTTTGCATAATAAAAAAAAATGACGTTCCAAAAGTGATCATTGTAGATGAGGCATAATTAAAAAAAATTGATGTTCCAAAATGATCACAGTGGATTTTGCATAATAAAAAAAAAAAAATTGACGTTCCAAAATGATCATTGTGGATGAGGCATAATTAAAAAAAATTGATTTTCCAAAATGATCACAAAGGATTTTGCATAAAAAAAAAATGGACGTTCCAAAATGATCATTGTGGATGAGGCATAATTAAAAAAAAATTGATTTTCCAAAATGATCACAAAGGATTTTGCATAATAAAAAAAAATTTACGTTCCAAAAGTGATCATTGTGGATGAGGCATAATTAAAAAAAATTGATGTTCCAAAATGATCACAGTGGATTTTGCATAATAAAAAAAAAAAAAAAATTGACGTTCCAAAATGATCATTGTGGATGAGGCATAATTTAAAAAAAATTGATTTTCCAAAATGATCACAAAGTATTTTGCATAATAAAAAAAAAATTGACGTTCCAAAGTGATCATTGTGGATGAGGCATAATTAAAAAAAATTGATTTTCCAAAATGATCACAAAGTATTTTGCATAATAAAAAAAAAAAGAATTGACGTTCCAAAGTGATCATTGTGGATGAGGCATAATTAAAAAAAATGATGTACCAAAATATCACAGTGGATGTTGCATAATAAAAAAAAAAAATTGACGTTCCAAAGTGATCATAGTGGATGAGGCATAATTGAAAAAAAAAATGATGTTCAAAAATGATCACAGTGGATGATGCATTATAAAAAAAAAATTGACGTTCCAAAGTGATCATTGTGGATGAGGCATAATTAAAAAAAATGATGTACCAAAATGATAACAGTGGATGTTGCATAATAAAAAAAAAAAATTGACGTTCCAAAGTGATCATTGTGGATGAGGCATAATTAAAAAAATGTGGATGTTCCAAAATAAACATGATGAACGTTGCATACTAAAAAAAAAAAAAAATTGGATGTTCCAAAATGATGATGATGACCTTTGCAAAAACTATGAAAGTTATCTCATGTCCCTCCACCACCATTATATAGAATCAAGCAAATTTACAGTAATTTTATAGTACACACAAGCCGTGGGCTCCCTACAAAAACAGTATGAAAATTACGGCAAACGAAATATACGGTTTACGGTATTCATACAGAAATATTTTGTATGGGACAATTTTTTTTTTGTATGAAAGACAATTTTTCTTTCATGGAACCGGATATAAAAAAATGTCCTCTGCAACATTAGTTTTTGCACCAACGCTCTAAGACCTATACTTTCCGAGATACGAGGTCGATGGGAGCGAATGGGGGACAAAAGGGGTACTTTAGGATTTATTCCCAACTCATCGGAACTCCCTCTATACGATCCCACCAAACATTTTCACCCTACGAGGTGGCATCTGGGAGAACAAACATGTCAATGAGTCAGTCAGTCAGTCAGTCAGTGGTAATCGAGCTTTATATAATATAACTAGAGGTTGCGTTGTGCGCGAGCTGCTCGCAGCTCGCGTGTTTTTCTTTTAGTCGAAGAAGTAATTAAAGAGGATATCGAGCTGTTAAAAGCCATCAAAGAGGATATCCATGTGTAAGAAGCAGTCAAAGACGATATCGAAATGGAAGAAGCAATCAAATCAAAGAGGATTTCCAAGTGGAAGCAGCAATCAAAGATGATATCGAAGTGGAAGAAGCAATCAAAGAGGATATTGAAGTGAAAGAAGCAATCAAATAGGATATCGAAGTAGCAGAAACAATCAAAGAGGAAATTAAAGTTGAGGAAGAAATCAAAGAGGATACCAAGGTGGTAGAAGCATTCTAAGAGGATGACGAAGTAAAAAAAGCAATCAAAGACGATATCGAAGTGGAAGAAGCAATCCAATGGATATTGAAGATGAAGAAGGAATACAAGAGGATATCGAAGCGGAACAAGCAATCGTAGAGGATATCAAAGTTAAAGAAGCAATCAAAGAGGATACCAATGTGGAAGAAGCAATCAAAGAGGATATCGAAGTGGAACAAGCAATCAAAGAGAAAAAAATTGGACGTTCCAAAATGATCATGATTGACGTTTGCATAATATAAATGTATGTTGCAAAATGATAATGATCAAAAATTTGTACTAATATTTTGTCAAAGTTTGCTAGTGCTATCTCTTCCCGTTTAGAAGATACGAGCGATTAAAGTTTTGTAAGAAAAATCATAAATTTGTTGATTGGATATCGAAGTGGAAGAAACTATCAAAGAGAATGTTGAAGTGGAAGAAGCAATCAAATAGGATATCGAAGTGGCAGAAACAATCAAAGAGGAAATTGAAGTTGAGTAAGCAATCAAAGAGGATACCGAGGCGGTAGAAGCATTCAAAGAAGATGACGAAGTGAAAAAAGCAATCAAAGACGATATCGAAATGGAAGAAGCAGTCAAAGACGATATCGAAGAGGGAGAAACAATCAAAGAGGAAATTGAAGTTGAGTAAGCAATCAAAGAGGATACCGAGGTGGTAGAAGCATTCAAAGAAGATGACGAAGTGAAAAAAGCAATCAAAGACGATATCGAAATGGAAGAAGCAGTCAAAGACGATATCGAAGTGGGAGAAGCAATCAAAGAGGATATCGAAGTTAAAGAAGCAGTCAAAGATGATGTCGAAGTGGAAAAAACATTCAAAGAAGATGACGAAGTGAGAGAAGCATTCAAAAAGGATGTCAAGGATGACAATAAAAAAACAGTTGCACCAAAAATTTATACCAATATTTTGTACAAGTTTGCTAGGGCTATCTCTTCCCGTTTAGAAGATACGAGCGATTGAAGTTTTGTATGAAAGACCACAATTTTGTAGAGAGCATAATGAAGTAACTGAAGCAATTAAAGAGGATATGAAAGTAGAAGAAGCATTTTAAAGGGATAACGAAGTGGAACATGCAAAAATAGAAGATGTCGAGGTGGAAGAAACAATCAAAGAGGATATCGAAGTGGAAGAAGCAATCAAAGAGGGTATCGAAGTGGAAGAAGCCATCACAGGGGATATCGAAGTGAAAATGCTATCAAAGACGATATCGAAGATGAAGACGCAATCAAAGAGAATAATGCAGTGCAAGAAGCAATCAAAAGGAAATCGAAGATGATATCGAAGTGGAAGGAGTAAACAAAGAGGATATTGAAGTGGGAGAAGCAATCAAATAGGATATCGAAGTAGCAAAAACAATCAAAGAGGAAATTGAAGTTGACTAAGGAATCAAAGAGGATACCGAGTTGGTAGAAGTATTCAAAGAGGATGACGAAGTGAAAAAAGCAATCAAAGACGATATCGAAGTGAAAGAAATAGTCAAAGACGATATCAAAATGGAACAAGCAATCAAAGCGGATATCGAAGTGGAAGAAGCAATCAAAGAGGATATCAAAGTGGAAGAAGCCATCACAGGATATCGAAGTAAAAATGCAATCAAAAACGATATCGAATATGAAGACGCAATCAAAGAAAATATTGCAGTGCAAGAAGCAATCAAACGGAAATCAAAGAGGAAGGAGCCCTTACAGAGGATACCGAAGTGAAAATGCCATCAAAGAGGATATCAAAGATGAAGAAGCAATCCAATGGATATTGAAGATGAAGAAGGAATAAAAGAGGATATCGAAGTGGAACAAGCAATCGTAGAGGATATCAAAGTTAAAGAAGCAATCAAATAGGATATCAATGTGGAAGAAGCAATCAAAGAGGATATCGAAGTGGAACAAGCAATCAAAGAGAAAAAAATTGGATGTTCCAAAATGATCATGATAATAGTTGTATAAAAAAAATTGAACGTTGCAAAAGTGATCATTGTGGATGAGGCATAATTTAAAAAAATTGGATGTTCCAAAATGATCATGATAATGGTTGTATAAAAAAAATTGAACGTTGCAAAAAAGATCATGATGAACGTTGCATAAAAAAAAATCTGGACGTTCCAAAATGATCATGATTGACGTTGCATAATATAAATGTATGTTGCAAAATAATAATGATCAAAAATTTGTACTAATATTTTTTCAAAGTTTGCTAGTGCTATCTCTTCCCGTTTAGAAGATACGAGCGATTAAAGTTTTGTAAGAAAAATCATAAATTTGTTGATTGGATATCGAAGTGGAAGAAACTATCAAAGAGAATGTTGAAGTGGAAGAAGCAATCAAATAGGATATCGAAGTGGCAGAAACAATCAAAGAGGAAATTGAAGTTGAGTAAGCAATCAAAGAGGATACCGAGGCGGTAGAAGCATTCAAAGAAGATGACGAAGTGAAAAAAGCAATCAAAGACGATATCGAAGTGGGAGAAGCAATCAAAGAGGATATCGAAGTTAAAGAAGCAGTCAAAGATGATGTCGAAGTGGAAAAAACATTCAAAGAAGATGACGAAGTGAGAGAAGCATTCAAAAAGGATGTCAAGGATGACAATAAAAAAACAGTTGCACCAAAAATTTATACCAATATTTTGTACAAGTTTGCTAGGGCTATCTCTTCCCGTTTAGAAGATACGAGCGATTGAAGTTTTGTATGAAAGACCACAATTTTGTAGAGAGCATAATGAAGTAACTGAAGCAATTAAAGAGGATATGAAAGTAGAAGAAGCATTTTAAAGGGATAACGAAGTGGAACATGCAAAAATAGAAGATGTCGAGGCGGAAGAAACAATCAAAGAGGATATCGAAGTGGAAGAAGCAATCAAAGAGGGTATCGAAGTGGAAGAAGCCATCACAGAGGATATCGAAGTGAAAATGCTATCAAAGACGATATCGAAGATGAAGACGCAATCAAAGAGAATAATGCAGTGCAAGAAGCAATCAAAAGGAAATCGAAGATGATATGGAAGTGGAAGGAGTAAACAAAGAAGATATTGAAGTGGGAGAAGCAATCAAATAGGATATCGAAGTAGCAAAAACAATCAAAGAGGAAATTGAAGTTGACTAAGGAATCAAAGAGGATACCGAGTTGGTAGAAGTATTCAAAGAGGATGACGAAGTGAAAAAAGCAATCAAAGACGATATCGAAGTGAAAGAAATAGTCAAAGACGATATCAAAATGGAACAAGAAATCAAAGCGGATATCGAAGTGGAAGAAGCAATCAAAGAGGATATCAAAGTGGAAGAAGCCATCACAGGATATCGAAGTAAAAATGCAATCAAAAACGATATCGAATATGAAGACGCAATCAAAGAAAATATTGCAGTGCAAGAAGCAATCAAACGGAAATCAAAGAGGAAGGAGCCCTTACAGAGGATACCGAAGTGAAAATGCCATCAAAGAGGATATCAAAAATGAAGAAGCAATCCAATGGATATTGAAGATGAAGAAGGAATAAAAGAGGATATCGAAGTGGAACAAGCAATCGTAGAGGATATCAAAGTTAAAGAAGCAATCAAATAGGATATCAATGTGGAAGAAGCAATCAAAGAGGATATCGAAGTGGAACAAGCAATCAAAGAGAAAAAAATTGGATGTTCCAAAATGATCATGATAATAGTTGTATAAAAAAAATTGAACGTTGCAAAAAAGATCATGATGAACGTTGCATAAAAAAAAATCTGGACGTTCCAAAATGATCAGGATTGACGTTGCATAATATAAATGTATGTTGTAAAATGATAATGATCAAAAATTTGAACTAATATTTTGTCAAAGTTTGCTAGTGCTATCTCTTCCCGTTTAGAAGATACGAGCGATTAAAGTTTTGTAAGAAAAATCATAAATTTGTTGATTGGATATCGAAGTGGAAGAAACTATCAAAGAGAATGTTGAAGTGGAAGAAGCAATCAAATAGGATATCGAAGTGGCAGAAACAATCAAAGAGGAAATTGAAGTTGAGTAAGCAATCAAAGAGGATACCGAGGCGGTAGAAGCATTCAAAGAAGATGACGAAGTGAAAAAGCAATCAAAGACGATATCGAAATGGAAGAAGCAGTCAAAGACGATATCGAAGTGGGAGAAGCAATCAAAGAGGATATCGAAGTTAAAGAAGCAGTCAAAGATGATGTCGAAGTGGAAAAAACATTCAAAGAAGATGACGAAGTGAGAGAAGCATTCAAAAAGGATGTCAAGGATGACAATAAAAAAACAGTTCCACCAAAAATTTATACCAATATTTTGTACAAGTTTGCTAGGGCTATCTCTTCGCGTTTAGAAGATATGAGCGATTGAAGTTTTGTATGAAACACCACAATTTTGTAGAGCGCATAATGAAGTAACTGAAGCAATTAAAGAGGATATGAAGTAGAAGAAGCATTTTAAAAGGATAACGAAGTGGAACATGCAAAAATAGAAGATGTGGAGGCGGAAGAAACAATAAAAGAGGATGACGAAGTGTAACAAGCAATCAAAGATAATATTCGAATAGTGGATGTCGCATAATAAAAAAAATTTGACGTTCCAAAATGATCATAGTGGATGAGGCATAAATAAAAAAAAATTGATGTTCCAAAATGATCACAGTGGATGTTGCATAATAAAAAAAAATTGACGTTCCAAAATGATCATTGCGGATGAGGCATAATTAAAAAAATTGATGTTCCAAAATTATCACAGTGGATGTTGCATAATAAAAAAAAAGAAATTGACGTTCCAAAATGATCATTGTGGATGAGGCATAATTAAAAAAAATGATGTTCCAAAATGATCACAGTGGCTGTTGCATAATAAAAAATAATTGACGTTCCAAAGTGATCATTGTGGATGAGGCGTAATTAAAAAAATGATGTACCAAAATGATCACAGTGGATGTTGCATAATAAAAAAAAAAATAATTGACGTTCCAAAGTGATCTTTGTGGATGAGGCATAATTAAAAAAATTGATGTACCAAAATATCACAGTGGATGTTGCATAATAAAAAAAAAAAATTGACGTTCCAAAGTGATCATAGTGGATGAGGCATAATTGAAAAAAAAATGATGTTACAAAATGATCACAGTGGATGATGCATAATAAAAAAAAATAATAATTGACGTTCCAAAGTGATCATTGTGGATGAGGCATAATTTAAAAAATGATGTACCAAAATGATCACAGTGGATGTTGCATAATAAAAAAAAAAATGACGTTTCAAAGTGATCATTGTGGATGAGGCATAATTGAAAAAAAAATGATGTTACAAAATGATCACAGTGGATGATGCATAATAAAAAAAAAAATAATTGACGTTCCAAAGTGATCATTGTGGATGAGGCATAATTAAAAAAATGATGTACCAAAATGATCACAGTGGATGTTGCATAATAAAAAAAAAAATGACGTTTCAAAGTGATCATTGTGGATGAGGCATAATTAAAAAAATGTGGATGTTCCAAAATAAACATGATGAACATTGCATACTAAAAAAAAAAAAAAAATTGGATGTTCCAAAATGATGATGATGACCTTTGCAAAAACTATGAAAGTTGTCTCATGCCCCTCCACCAACATTATATAGAATCAAGCAAATTTACAGTAATTTTATAGTACACACAAGCCATTGGCTCCCTACAAAAACAGTATGAAAATTACGGCAAACGAAATATACGGTTTACGGTATTCATACAGAAATATTTTGTATGGGACAATTTTTTTTTTGTATGAAAGACAATTTTTTTTTCATGGAACCGGATATAAAAAAATGTCCTCTGCAACATTAGTTTTTGCACCAACTCTCTAAGACCTATACTTTCCGAGATACGAGGTCGATGTGAGCGAATGGGGGACAAAAGGGGTACTTTAGGATTTATTCCCAACTCATCGGAACTCCCTCTATACGATCCCACCAAACATTTTCACCCTACGAGGGGGCATCTGGGAGAACAAACATGTCAATGAGTCAATCAGTCAGTCAGTCAGTGGTAATCGAGCTTTATATAATATAACTAGAGGTTGCGTTGTGCGCGAGCTGCTCGCAGCTCGCGTGTTTTTCTTTTAGTCGAAGAAGTAATTAAAGAGGATATCGAGCTGTTAAAAGCCATCAAACAGGATATCCATGTGTAAGAAGCAGTCAAAGACGATATCGAAATGGAAGAAGCAATCAAATAGGATATTGAAGCAGCAGAAACAATCAATGAGGAAATTAAAGTTAAGTAAGCAATCAAAGAGGATACCAAGGTGGTAAGAGCATTCTAAGAGGATGACGAAGTAAAAAAAGCAATCAAAGACGATATCGAAGTGGAAGAAGCAATCAAAGAGAATATTAAATTGAAAGAAGCAATCAAATAGGATATCGAAGTAGCAGAAACAATCAAAGAGGAAATTAAAGTTGAGTAAGCAATCAAAGAGGATACCGAGGTGGTAGAAGCGTTCTAAGAGGATGACGAAGTGAAAAAAGCAATCAAATACGATATCGAAGTGGAAGAAACAGTCAAAAACGATATCGAAGTGGAACAAGCAATCGAAGAGGATATTGAAGTGAAAGAAGCAATCAAATAGGATATCGAAGTAGCAGAAACAATCAAAGAGGCAATTAAAGTTGAGTAAGCAATCAAAGAGGATACCGAGGTGGTAGAAGCGTTCTAAGAGGATGACGAAGTGAAAAAAGCAATCAAAGACGATATCGAAGTGGAAGAAACAGTCAAAGACGATATCGAAGTGGAAGAAGCAATCAAAGAGGATATCGAAGTGGAAGAAGCAATCAAAGAGGATATCGAAGTAGAAGAAGCAATCAAAGAGGGTATCGAAGTGGAAGAAGCCATCACAGAGGATATCGAAGTGAAAATGCTATCAAAAATGATATCGAAGATGAAGACGCAATCAAAGAGAATATTGCAGTGCAAGAAGCAATCAAAAGGAAATCGAAGATGATATCGAATTGGTAGAAACAATAAAAGAGGATATCAAAGTGGAAGAAGCAATCAAAGAGGATATCGAGCTGTTTAAAGTTATCGAAGAGGATATCCATGTGTAAGAAGCAGTCAAAGACGATCGAAATGGAAGAAGCAATCAAATCAAAGAGGATATCCAAGTGGAAGCAGCAATCAAAGATGATATCGAAGTGGAAGAAGCAATCAAAGAGGATATTGAAGTGAAAGAAGCAATCAAATAGGATATCGAAGTAGCAGAAACAATTAAAGAGGAAATTGAAATTGAGTAAAAGACGTCGAGGACAATGATAAAAATAAAAAACGGCTTCACCAAAAACTTACACTAATATTTTGTAAAAGTTTCCTCGAGCTATCTCTTTCCGTTTAAAAGATACGAGCGATTTAAGTTTAGTATGAAAACCCATAATTTTGTGGAGTGGAAATTGAAGTAAAAGAAGCAATTGAAGAAGACATATAAGTAGAAAAAGACATTAAAAAGGATATCAAAGTGGAAGAAGCAAAAATAGAGGATATCGAGGTGAAAGAAGCATTCAAGGAGGAAGACCAAGTGAGAGAAGCATTCAAAAAGGATGTCAAGAGCAATGATGGTCATAAAAAAACTATTCGACCTAAAATTTGTACCAATATTTTGTAAAAGTTTGCTAGGCGTAACTGTTCCCGTTTAGAAGATACGAGCGATTTAAGATTTGTATTAAAACCCATAATTTTGTCGAGTGGGAATTGAAGTAAAAGAAGCAATTGAAGAAAATATATAAGTAGATAAAGCAATTAAAAAGGATATCAAAGTGGAAGAAGCAAAAATAGAGGATATCGAGGTGAAAGAAGCATTTAAAGTGGAAGACGAAGTAAGAGAAGCATTCAAAACGGATGTCAAGGGCAATGATGGTATTAAAAAAACTATTCCACCAAAAATTTGTACCAATATTTTGTAAAAGTTTGCTAGGCGTAACTGTTCCCGTTTAGAAGATACGAGCGATTTAAGATTTGTATTAAAACCCATAATTTTATAGAGTGGGAATTGAAGTAAAAGAAGCAATTGAAGAAAATATATAAGTAGATAAAGCAATTAAAAAGGATATCAAAATGGAAGAAGCAAAAATAGAGGATATCGAGGTGAAAGAAGCATTCAAAGTGGAAGACGAAGTAAGAGAAGCATTCAAAACGGATGTCAAGGGCAATGATGGTATTAAAAAAACTATTCCACCAAAAATTAGTACCAATATTTTGTAAAAGTTTGCTGGGGGTAACTCTTCCCGTTTAGAAGATACGAGCGATTTAAGATTTGTATTAAAACCCATAATTTTGAAGAGTCGATATTGAAGTAAGAGAAGTAATTGAAGAAAATAGAAAAATAGAAAAAACAATTCAAAAGTATATTGAAGTAAAAATGCCATCAAAGAGGATTTCGAAGTTATAGAAACAATTAAAGAGGATTATCAATGTGGAACAAACATTCGAAAACGAAAAGGAAGTGAGAGAAGAATTCAAAATGATGGCAATGGCGATGATGACCGTAAAATAACGATTCCACCAAAAATTTGTGCTACAAAAAAAAATTGATTTTCCAAAATGATCACAGTGGATGTTGCATAATAAAAAAAAATTGACGTTCCAAAATGATCAATTGGATGAGGCATAATTTAAAAAAAAATTATGTTCCAAAATGATCACAGTGGATGATGCATAATAAAAAAAAATAATTGACGTTCCAAAGTGATCATTGTGGATGAGGCATAATTAAAAAAAATGATGTACCAAAATGATCACAGTGGATGTTGCATAATAAAAAAAAAATTGACGTTCCAAAGTGATCATTGTGGATGAGGCATAATTAAAAAAAATGATGTTCCAAAATGATCACAGTGGATGATGCATAATAAAAAATAATAATAATTGACGTTCCAAAGTGATCATTGTGGATGAGGCATATTTAAAAAAATTATGTACCAAAATGATCACAGTGGATGTTGCATAATAAAAAAAATAAAATAATTGACGTTCCAAAGTGATCATTGTGGATGAGGCGTAATTAAAAAAATTATGTACCAAAATGATCACAGTGGATGTTGCATAATAAAAAAAATAATAATAATTGACGTTCCAAAGTGATCATTGTGGATGAGGCATAATTAAAAAAAATGATGTACCAAAATATCACAGTGGATGTTGCATAATAAAAAAAAAAAAAATGACGTTCCAAAGTGATCATTGTGGATGAGGCATAATTAAAAAAAATGATGTACCAAAATGATCACAGTGGATGATGCATAATAAAAAAATAAAAAATATTTGACGTTCCAAAGTGATCATTGTGGATGAGGCGTAATTAAAAAAATGATGTACCAAAATGATCATAGTGGATGTTGCATAATAAAAAAAAATAATAATAATTGACGTTCCAAAGTGATCATTGTGGATGAGACATAATTAAAAAAAATGATGTACCAAAATATCACAGTAGATGTTGCATAATAAAAAAAAAAAAAATTGACGTTCCAAAGTGATCATTGTGGATGAGACATAATTTAAAAAAATGATGTACCAAAATATCACAGTGGATGTTGCATAATAAAAAAAAAATTGACGTTCCAAAGTGATCATTGTGGATGAGGCATAATTAAAAAAATGTGGATGTTCCAAAATAAACATGATGAACGTTGCATACTAAAAAAAAAAAAAAAATTGGATGTTCCAAAATGATGATGATGACCTTTGCAAAAACTATGAAAGTTATCTCATGTCCCTCCACCACCATTATATAGAATCAAGCAAATTTACAGTAATTTTATAGTACACACAAGCCGTGGGCTCCCTACAAAAACAGTATGAAAATTACGGCAAACGAAATATACGGTTTACGGTATTCATACAGAAATATTTTGTATGGGACAATTTTTTTTTTGTATGAAAGACAATTTTTTTTTCATGGAACCGGATATAAAAAAATGTCCTCTGCAACATTAGTTTTTGCACCAACGCTCTAAGACCTATACTTTCCGAGATACGAGGTCGATGGGAGCGAATGGGGGACAAAAGGGGTACTTTAGGATTTATTCCCAACTCATCGGAACTCCCTCTATACGATCCCACCAAACATTTTCACCCTACGAGGTGGCATCTGGGAGAACAAACATGTCAATGAGTCAGTCAGTCAGTCAGTCAGTGGTAATCGAGCTTTATATAATATAACTAGAGGTTGCGTAGTGCGCGAGTTGCACGCAACTCGCGTGTTATTGTTTTTGTCGAAGAAGCAATCAAAGAGGATTTCGAGCTGTTAAAAGCGATCAAAAAGGATATCCATGTGTAAGAAGCAGTCAAAGACGATATCGAAATGGAAGAAGCAATCAAATCAAAGAAGATATCCAAATGGAAGCAGCAATCAAATATGATTTCGAAGTGCAAGAAGCAATCAAACAGGATATTGAAGTGAAAGCAGCAATCAAATAGGATATCGAATTAGCAGAAACTATTAAAGAGGAAATTGAAGTTGAGTAAGCAATCAAAGAGGATACCGAGGTGGTAGAAGCATTCTAAGATGACGAAGTGAAAAAAGCAATCAAAGACGATATCGAAGTGGAAGAAGCAATCAAAGAAGGTATCGAAGTGGAAGAAGCAATCTTAGAGGATATCGAAGTGGAAGAAGCAATCAAAGATGATATCGAAGTGGAAGAAGCAATCAAAGAGGATATTGAAGTGAAAGAAGCAATCAAATAGGATATCGAAGTAGCAGAAACAATCAAAGAGGAAATTAAAGTTGAGGAAGAAATCAAAGAGGATACCAAGGTGGTAGAAGCATTCTAAGAGGATGACGAAGTAAAAAAAGCAATCAAAGACGATATCGAAGTGGAAGAAGCAATCCAATGGATATTGAAGATGAAGAAGGAATAAAAGAGGATATCGAAGCGGAACAAGCAATCGTAGAGGATATCAAAGTTAAAGAAGCAATCAAAGATAAACAAGCAATCAAAGAGAAAAAAATTGGATGTTCCAAAATGATCATGATAATGGTTGTATAAAAAAAAATTGAACGTTGCAAAAAAGATCATGATGAACGTTGCATAAAAAAAAATCTGGACGTTCCAAAATGATCATGATTGACGTTGCATAATATAAATGTATGTTGCAAAATGATAATGATCAAAAATTTGTACTAATATTTTGTCAAAGTTTGCTAGTGCTATCTCTTCCCGTTTAGAAGATACGAGCGATTAAAGTTTTGTAAGAAAAATCATAAATTTGTTGATTGGATATCGAAGTGGAAGAAACTATCAAAGAGAATGTTGAAGTGGAAGAAGCAATCAAATAGGATATCGAAGTGGCAGAAACAATCAAAGAGGAAATTGAAGTTGAGTAAGCAATCAAAGAGGATACCGAGGCGGTAGAAGCATTCAAAGAAGATGACGAAGTGAAAAAAGCAATCAAAGACGATATCGAAATGGAAGAAGCAGTCAAAGACGATATCGAAGAGGTAGAAACAATCAAAGAGGAAATCGAAGTTGAGTAAGCAATCAACGAGGATACCGAGGTGGTAGAAGCATTCAAAGAAGATGACGAAGTGAAAAAAGCAATCAAAGACGATATCGAAATGGAAGAAGCAGTCAAAGACGATATCGAAGTGGGAGAAGCAATCAAAGAGGATATCGAAGTTAAAGAAGCAGTCAAAGATGATGTCGAAGTGGAAAAAACATTCAAAGAAGATGACGAAGTGAGAGAAGCATTCAAAAAGGATGTCAAGGATGACAATAAAAAAACAGTTGCACCAAAAATTTATACCAATATTTTGTACAAGTTTGCTAGGGCTATCTCTTCCCGTTTAGAAGATACGAGCGATTGAAGTTTTGTATGAAAGACCACAATTTTGTAGAGAGCATAATGAAGTAACTGAAGCAATTAAAGAGGATATGAAAGTAGAAGAAGCATTTTAAAGGGATAACGAAGTGGAACATGCAAAAATAGAAGATGTCGAGGCGGAAGAAACAATCAAAGAGGATATCGAAGTGGAAGAAGCAATCAAAGAGGGTATCGAAGTGGAAGAAGCCATCACAGAGGATATCGAAGTGAAAATGCTATCAAAGACGATATCGAAGATGAAGACGCAATCAAAGAGAATAATGCAGTGCAAGAAGCAATCAAAAGGAAATCGAAGATGATATCGAAGTGGAAGGAGTAAACAAAGAGGATATTGAAGTGGGAGAAGCAATCAAATAGGATATCGAAGTAGCAAAAACAATCAAAGAGGAAATTGAAGTTGACTAAGGAATCAAAGAGGATACCGAGTTGGTAGAAGTATTCAAAGAGGATGACGAACTGAAAAAAGCAATCAAAGACGATATCGAAGTGAAAGAAATAGTCAAAGACGATATCAAAATGGAACAAGCAATCAAAGCGGATATCGAAGTGGAAGAAGCAATCAAAGAGGATATCAAAGTGGAAGAAGCCATCACAGGATATCGAAGTAAAAATGCAATCAAAAACGATATCGAATATGAAGACGCAATCAAAGAAAATATTGCAGTGCAAGAAGCAATCAAACGGAAATCAAAGAGGAAGGAGCCCTTACAGAGGATACCGAAGTGAAAATGCCATCAAAGAGGATATCAAAGATGAAGAAGCAATCCAATGGATATTGAAGATGAAGAAGGAATAAAAGAGGATATCGAAGTGGAAGAAGCAATCGTAGAGGATACCAAAGTTAAAGAAGCAATCAAATAGGATATCAATGTGGAAGAAGCAATCAAAGAGGATATCGAAGTGGAACAAGCAATCAAAGAGAAAAAAATTGGATGTTCCAAAATGATCATGATAATAGTTGTATAAAAAAAATTGAACGTTGCAAAAAAGATCATGATGAACGTTGCATAAAAAAAATCTGGACGTTCCAAAATGATCAGGATTGACGTTGCATAATATAAATGTATGTTGTAAAATGATAATGATCAAAAATTTGTACTAATATTTTGTCAAAGTTTGCTAGTGCTATCTCTTCCCGTTTAGAAGATACGAGCGATTAAAGTTTTGTAAGAAAAATCATAAATTTGTTGATTGGATATCGAAGTGGAAGAAACTATCAAAGAGAATATTGAAGTGGGAGAAGCAATCAAATAGGATATCGAAGTGGCAGAAACAATCAAAGAGGAAATTGAAGTTGAGTAAGCAATCAAAGAGGATACCAAGGTGGTAGAAGCATTCAAAGAAGATGACGAAGTGAAAAAGCAATCAAAGACGATATCGAAATGGAAGAAGCAGTCAAAGACGATATCGAAGTGGGAGAAGCAATCAAAGAGGATATCGAAGTTAAAGAAGCAGTCAAAGATGATGTCGAAGTGGAAAAAACATTCAAAGAAGATGACGAAGTGAGAGAAGCATTCAAAAAGGATGTCAAGGATGACAATAAAAAAACAGTTCCACCAAAAGTTTATACCAATATTTTGTACAAGTTTGCTAGGGCTATCTCTTCCCGTTTAGAAGATATGAGCGATTGAAGTTTTGTATGAAACACCACAATTTTGTAGAGCGCATAATGAAGTAACTGAAGCAATTAAAGAGGATATGAAGTAGAAGAAGCATTTTAAAAGGATAACGAAGTGGAACATGCAAAAATAGAAGATGTGGAGGCGGAAGAAACAATAAAAGAGGATGACGAAGTGTAACACGCAATCAAAGAGAATATTCGAATAGTGGATGTCGCATAATAAAAAAAAATTGACGTTCCAAAATGATCATAGTGTATGAGGCATAAATAAAAAAAAATTGATGTTCCAAAATGATCACAGTGGATGTTGCATAATAAAAAAAAATTGACGTTCCAAAAGTGATCATTGTGGATGAGGCATAATTTTAAAAAAATTGACGTTCCAAAATGATCATTGCGGATGAGGCATAATTAAAAAAAATTGATGTTCCAAAATGATCACAAAGGATTTTGCATAATAAAAAAAAAATTGACGTTCCAAAAGTGATCATTGTGGATGAGGCATAATTAAAAAAAATTGATTTTCTAAAATGATCACAAAGGATTTTGCATATTAAAAAAAAATAGACTTTTCTAAAAGTGATCATTGTGGATAAGGCATAATTAAAAAAAAATTGGTGTTCCAAAATGATCACAAAGGATTTTGCAGAATAAAAAAAAAAAATGACGTTCCAAAAGTGATCATTGTGGATGAGGCATAATTAAAAAAAATTGATTTTCTAAAATGATCACAAAGGATTTTGCATATTAAAAAAAAAATAGACTTTTCTAAAAGTGATCATTGTGGATAAGGCATAATTAAAAAAAATTGGTGTTCCAAAATGATCACAAAGGATTTTGCAGAATAAAAAAAAAAATAACGTTCCAAAAGTGATCATAGTGGATGAGGCATAATTAAAAAAAATTGATGTTCCAAAATAAACATGATGAACGTTGCATACTAAAAAAAAAAAAAATTGGATGTTCCAAAATGATCACAGTGGATGATGCATAATAAAAAAATAAAAAATAATTGACGTTCCAAAGTGATCATTGTGGATGAGGCGTAATTAAAAAAATGATGTACCAAAATGATCACAGTGGATGTTGCATAATAAAAATAAAAAAAAATTGACGTTCCAAAGTGATCATTGTGGATGAGGCATAATTAAAAAAAATGATGTACCAAAATATCACAGTGGATGTTGCATAATAAAAAAAAATTGACGTTCCAAAGTGATCATAGTGGATGAGGCATAATTGAAAAAAAAATGATGTTCCAAAATGATCACAGTGGATGATGCATAATAAAAAAAAAAATTGACGTTCCAAAGTGATCATTGTGGATGAGGCGTAATTAAAAAAAATGATGTACCAAAATATCACAGTGGATGATGCATAATAAAAAAAAAATTGACGTTCTAAAGTGATCATTGTGGATGAGGCATAATTAAAAAAAATGATGTACCAAAATGATCACAGTGGATGTTGCATAATAAAAAAAAATGACGTTCCAAAGTGATCATTGTGGATGAGGCATAATTAAAAATAAATGTGGATGTTCCAAAATAAACATGATGAACGTTGCATACTAAAAAAAAAAAAAAATTGGATGTTCCAAAATGATGATGATGACCTTTGCTAAAACTATGAAAGTTGTCTCATGCCCCTCCAAAACCATTATATAGAATCAAGCAAATTTTACAGTAATTTTATAGTACACACAAGCCGTGGGCTCCCTACAAAAACAGTATGAAAATTACGGCAAACGAAATATACGGTTTACGGTATTCATACAGAAATATTTTGTATGGGACAAATTTTTTTTTGTATGAAAGACAATTTTTTTTTCATGGAACCGGATATAAAAAAATGTCCTCTGCAACATTAGTTTTTGCACCAACGCTGTAAGACCTATACTTTCCGAGATACGAGGTGGATGGGAGCGAATGGGGGACAAAAGGGGTACTTTAGGATTTATTCCCAACTCACCGAAACTCCCTCTATACGATCCCACCAAACATTTCCCCCCTACGAGGTGGCATCTGGGAGAACAATGATGTCAATCAGTCAGTGAGTCAGTGGTAATCGAGCTTTATATAATATAATTTCACTGGCATAGACCAAAGGATTAGCAAACTGAAGTGGTAGTGGCATGGGTACATACCAAGAACAGACCGCCGTTGGGACAGAAAGGTACTCTAGTGGAGACAACGCACTGAAAAGTGCAGCGAAAGATGACCTCCCACTAGAAGGAAAGACCATCTGATGAAGGTTGCTGGGAGCCGTTGGGTGTAGCCTGAAAAAGATCGGTCGCTCTGGAAATAGGTATATATGGGAGGTTTATGTTCAGCAGTGGATGGGATATAAATAATTAAAGATCTTGAAGTATACATTTCCAGTTGATTGGTTACCTAGAATAGAATAGAATAGAATAGAATAGAATAGAATAATTCTTCATTGTACACCAGGAATACTTAAAAACTAATTTATGCTTAATAAAGTACAATGGGCGGCCTTATCCTTCCAGGTAACCTTTGGATGGAAAGTAATGAGCGAAGCAGTAATGGATAGCTGTGCACAGAGTATATTTAGAAATAAAATATATATTTATATATATATAAATTATATCCTAAAAAACTGTGCTTAATATTCTATTACATAAATAAATACCGAAAGATAGACTAATATACCCAACTAATAACCTATATCTTAGAAATATTCTAAAACGAGAAAAAACCTATTGCGCGGTTTGATATCATGTGTTGAAGATGACAAAACTAAGTGGCAAGGCAGCCCTTCTTAGAAAACGAGCTCATCCGTATGTCTGAATGAACAGGTACGCGCCGATAAACAGGTGATATAAACCTTCTTTCTTTATAAATGTGCCATAAAAGCGAGCTATTAAACTACTGAATGAGATGTGGTTGCGGTTTTTTCAATTAATTATCTACCTGTCCATCCATTACTGATTCGAACCATTTAATGTTAAACTCATTTGTGATAAATATAGGGTCGAATGTACGATTGGGCTAGTACCCTAAATATTATAAGGGGCAGCAAATTGTATGATTTTTGTCGGAGCTTGCTGAGTCGGGCACAAGTCTCATCAATGTAAAACTTTAGTATGTTATTTTTCAGAAGTTTTTCTTAAGACTACTAAAGCAGTTTACCAAAAAAAATATTTCAACACTATAATATTTGAAAATGATGCCTGGAATGATGTTTTTCGTAGTTCAGCCACAGTCTCATAAACTGTTCGATTTTTTTGTGTCGAAATCAAGCTCTTTTTGTGTAGTTTATTATCAACTACTGAAACAAATAGATTAAAAAGACTGATCGATTGATTAATAATCCTGTCATAGGTATATATCATAGATTAAATTACTTTTTACATTGATGTGACATGTGCTTGAATCGTCAGGTTTCCGATAGGAATACCAAAATCATACGATTTTGAATGCCTCCCTTAAAGTTAGCTTAAAATTTGAAGAGTATTTAGAACTGCATTACATTTTGTTAATAGTTTTTAGAAACGAATCGACACTAATCTACTTACAAAATTCTAATCACAGAATTGAGCACTTTATTTTTTAAGTTTATTTTATGATACCTAAGCTAAAGTTTGTTTACCTTTCTATTTTCTGGAACTACCACTTTCTCCACACTACACAAAGGTTAGCTGGAAGGAAATGCTAATGAACATTAAGTTCGCCTATGTATTATTTTATTACTGCAATAAAGAATTTTCTAATCTAATCTAATCTAAAAAAAAACGAGTGTGCTTTAGACCACACGACTGAAATGACTTGAATGCTATGAAAGGACTAACTTCCGTTCGCCTCGCCCGATCACACTTTTCGTGACGCTCTCATCACGCTTTCACCAGCTTACTCCCCAAGTCAAAAGTGAGTAAAGAAGTTTTACTTCAAAAACAACAACCTTTATATTTAAGGCACCAAACGAAAGGGTAAATTTTTAGGAAAACAATTCGGTAACAAACGTTAAATCCTGAAGATTAGTTTAATCTAAATTACTTCTTACACATACTATCTTTCAGGTAAGTAGGTATAATAGTTAAATCAATCTGACCTCTAGACATTTCATTACTATCCTCAGCACATTAAAGTCACATGCCATTATTATCTAATCGCTAAGCTTTAACGATCTAGTTTAGTCTACCATTTATCATAATTCAATGATAAAGTTTATGGCCATTTTAAATAAATAATCTCGTACAATATAGAAAAGTTTTTACATTTAGTTTTATCAAGAAGCGATTGATATCGCATTAATATTCATAAACACTGAGGTATCCAAGTTAATTTGAACTTGGTGTAAAATAATACAAGAGTGCAAAATATAGCAAAATGTTAAAATTAATTGTGATATTTCTAATACCATGTGTAATGGGAAAGTTCAGGTTCGATAACTACACGTTGTACAAAATCTTACCAAAAAGTGTAGAGCAAGTTAAGTTGCTGCAGAATCTCCAAGAGAATGATCTTCGGTATGATTTTTGGAATGATCCAATACCGTCAGCTGAATTTGTTAATATTTTGTCCAGCCCGGAAAACAAGGGAGATTTGGAAGGATTACTAAATGGAAATGAAATTAAGTTTGAAATCGCAATGGCTAACATTCAAGAGTAAGTAAGAGAAATTTGCAAAACATTTTATTTTGGAACTTTAATTAATAATAAATAGTGGTTCGCCCCGAATTGAGATCTCGCGAGTCTCCGATTAAAACAAAAAAATATTATTTGTAATCTTTGACTATCAAAATAGTGCCACGTTCTTCCACTTTTTATGATGGCTAATAACTGAAAAACTATAAAAACTTTACCAACCGTAAAAACGGAGTCTAAATGTACATGTACTAATGAAGACCTTTTATTTGACGTCCCATTTGACCTAATAGTCTCATTTTCATTTTTTTTACCCCTCTGGAACCCCAATATCTCAACACCCCCAACATTTTTAGTTCATTTAGTCACACTAAAATGGTGCCATTACTACCTACCTATATATCAAATTTCACTATGATCGAATCAACGCTTCGAAAGTTATCCTCGGACAAACAAACATACATACATACATACATACAACGCCGATTTACCCAAGTTGATTTAGAGATCTCGCTTCGCTCGATCAAAAAAAAAGAAATTGTGGGTGCGCAGAGCATTCTTCATGTTGCTCGTTTCTTCCGCGCACCTCCACGATTTGGAATAAACTTCTGGAATTTTTTTTGGAGGGCTACAACAAGAACACCTTTGAGTGTAAAACGTGTCAACAGTTCTACGAATGCAATATGCGTTTTTATTCGACGGTGATCACTTAACATGAGGAAATCCGTCAGCTTGTTTGCTGTCATAGTTAATATAAATAAATGCTTGGAAAAGAATAAAAACACGGTATAACTGTAAAGTATAAGAAAGAAGCAATCTCAGAGAGTGTCTCAAAACTTAAAACAGTTTATTTTTTGGCAATAAATTAACATGTACAAAATGATTACACAGAAAACATTTTCATTTTCAGAGCCATTGACAAAGAAACTGTCAAGACCTATACCCGAGGAAATTTCAGAAGCATGACATGGGATGCTTACTACACTAATGACCAAATCAATGCATGGATTGATGACCTAGCCACTGCCTTCCCAGACGTGGTCACCACGTTAGTAGGTGGAACAACCTATGAAGGACGTCAAATCAAAGGCCTGAGAATATCGCATGGTGAAGGAAAGAGAGTCATCTTTCTAGAAGGTGGTATTCATTCTAGAGAATGGATATCACCAGCTACAGTTTGTTTTATAACTAACCAGCTCTTGACCAGTGATGATGAAGAGACGAGAGCAGCTGTTAGAGATTTCGATTGGTACATTTTCCCTGTCACTAATCCTGATGGTTATATTTGGAGTCATGATGAGGTAAGAATTAGAATAGAATAGAATACTCTTTATTGCACACCAACAAAATTAAAAATTCAATAAAAATACACAAAAATTAAGGTAAGTACAATGGGCGGTCTTATCGCTAAAAGCGAGATCTTCCAGACAACCTTCGGATGGAGAGGACAAAACAAAATCAAAAGACGGCGGTGTATCTACACGTATGTTCATAAACCTACATAAACTACCTATACTTACTAATAAACTAAATATATATACTTACAAATATAATAATATATACTTATATATAAACCACAATAAAGGAATTGTTTGTCACAAATCAATTATTCTCCATTTTAACGTTTAATTTTAAATTGCACAGCTTCAACTTTAGTTATCTTTTGCACTCCACTGCTGGACATAGATCTGCCAAATCGGTTCCCTGATTCTAGTCTTTGACAGTCTTTCACCCACCGCCCCACAAAAAAGGAACAATCTTCCGCCAACACTTTAGCAAACATTAATTACCGGAATCTTTTATTTAGACTGGAAACTAAACCATTTTATTTTCAGTTCAGAATGTGGCGTAAAAACAGACGACCAGTTGGCAACAACTTCGGCATCGATCTCAACAGAAATTGGAACAACAACTGGCTACGTATGTTTTTAAATATTCTATTCGCAAAATAAGAAACACTATTTTCTCGTTATTTCTATGGCACTTGTGACTTTGGCAACGTTTGGTACGTTCAATATTTTGATACAGAGTATTTCAGAGTTTACTCTTAACTTAGTCACGAAAATCGTTTGACTATTGCATTTGAATGGCATTTGATCTCAAGGACTCCACGTTTGGGTACGCTCATACACACCTAAAACGATTATTACTATTAGTATTACAATTAGCCCACGTCGTTATGGCTAAACCGATTTCGATGAAATTTGATGTGTTATTAGATTATGACCTGGATTCAAACATAAGCTACTTTTTGTTGAGAAATAACGCGTGCAAAGCCGCTGGCGGGAACTAGTTTAATTATATTTTCTTCCGCAGTTGTTGGAGCCAGTACAAACCCTGCAACAGATTCATACGCTGGCCCTGGACCTTTCTCTGAACCTGAAACCCGATCCCTTTCCACCTTCATCAGGTCGATTGGAGATAGAATTGATATTTATCTTTCCTTCCACTCTTACAGTCAACTGTTGATGTTGCCGTTTGGAAACACTACAGAGCCAGTAGGCAATTATGATGAAGCTGTAAGTTGATTTTTTATAAAATTTAAATATGCAGTCCGTGAATTTTTGCCTCATAAATAAAAGCACACTCACAGTGTAACCTCGGAATGTATCCAAGTGTAATTAATCATTAAAACGGGTATTTATCGCGTATGTATATATTTTATTTGAAAAATACTGTTACCAAATGTGTAAAGAAAGTTGGAGTTTCCAAAAAATGCTTAGCCAGTTGTGCTTCTCTATGGCAATGTCAATAATTATTTGGTGTTGTTCGTGGTGTCCAAACCAAACCCACAATAAAGTAAATTTAAATTGCCCGGTTAAAAAATTCATGGAGGATTATAAAATTGTATTGTTGACTTTTAGATGAACATCGGAAGACGTGCTATGGGAGCCTTGTCTGTCCGCTATGGTACACAATATGCGACTGGCAACATAGCTGAAATTATTTGTAAGTATTTTTACTGCTAATTAATTATTATTCGCGTTTATACAACACTTACGTACTTTGTATGTTTGCATTTGTACGCCTAGAGCGGATCAGAGCATGCACATATATACCAAATTATACCTTTATAAACCTGTGTTTACAAATAAAGGATTTGAAATTTGAAAAAAATATATATTTGTTGTGTACTTACTTTACATTTTTGGTAATGCTCGCATTGCAGTGTGTTGGTTTGCTGGGTAGGGTTGCCGGTAAAATTACAGGTACATGAGCGTTTGCGCCTGCATGTCTCATCGTGATGGACGCTGGATGGGAAAAGAGAAAAGGGAATACCTGGATCTCGGGGTTTTTTCGCGTGATGATGATGCACGCGTCGAAATGTTTCCTCTGATTCCCAGCCAGTTGATGTGATGATTTCGGTGGAGGGCGCTGATTAGTAGTGGATGATAATGATGATGATGATGCACTTTTGATCACTCTAAACTGAGTGATGCTGATATTGCCAAGTTTCCGGTTGATTATAATTTTTTAGGAGCGACGCGTCCGCTCGACTCAAAGGCAAACGTCAGAAGGGAAAAAGTCCTTGCTACCCTCAGGTATTAAAGAGTAGGTGACAGGTAGAAAATGAGGGTACTCTGGGTAATAAAATACATAGATAATGAGGAAAGGAGTTTCGTTCCGAAATTGCTAAGTTTACGAAACAGACGCAATGTAATGGCATGTAGGCCAAGTCAGTTGGACGCAACCTGCTTAACATCAGGTGGTCATCTCAATACATGCTTGTGCCGTCACCTCATATTAAAAAATATCCATTATACATTCTTTGTCTTTCAATATGACGTTAAAACATTATCAATTTTAAGGGTTTTCAATTCTACTTTTAACCCGGCTTGCATAACGAACCCTAAACGTAATTAGCAAGTAAACATGTTTACATTTTACCTATTTGTATGATTTGACAACTCTCATAATCATATTTAGGTACTAAATACGATTAAGCATCCTTGCGCAAGTCGCCCTTAGTAAATAACTGTAGTTTTCTACTTATTTCTTAAAAGTAAATAACTGGTTTCTTTATTCCATTATTTTTACAGATGAAGCCACTGGTGGTAGCGTCGACTGGGTCAAAGAACAACTTAAAGTTCCCCTTGTCTACTGTTATGAGCTCCGAGACAGAGGTCGGGTTGGGTTTCTACTCCCTCCTAATGAAATACTACCCAGTGGACTTGAGACAATGGATTCAGTACTGGAGATCGTCCACCAGGCAAAGAGATTTGGAGTTATTAATTCTGCTAGTGGATTACTGGCACCTACACTATTGATTGGTGTTATAATGGCTGTGATTCTTTAGTTAATTTTCTTGAGTATAATATTTTAAATTACATCAAAATATTATTTATTTTGGACCTTTAGATTTCGGCTAAGTTAAGATGTGATGTAAATTTTGAAACTATCATGGTTATGAACACTATTTGTACTAAAAACGGGATATTTACCATGATTTGACCGTGATACCGGTGGTAGTACCTAATAGTATTAGTGAATTAATTCCTAGCAAGAGCCTAGATCGTTATATCTGCCAATCAACCCACAAAGACTTCAGTTTACCCGTGATCATGGCGCATGCAACTGCGTCGAAATAGATACTCAAAAACTCACAAATAATCGTAAATATCCCGTTTTTAGTACAAATAAGATGTGTTGTATTTGTTCGAATCATAAGCAGAACAGAAGATGGCAGGTAGAGTTGACAATTTATTGAGTTAACACAAAAATATTAAGACTTGTTGTGTTTTTACTATTTTTTGAGATAATGAATAACAAAGAAAAAGTTACAGAAATGTGTGTTTAATATCTCAAGCCTACCGCCCATACATTATCAGAGAAAACTTATGAAATCTTTAGATTCTATATTGAATTGAGTGCCAAAGTCAATCAAGCAGTCTTTGATAATATAGATAGAACAGGTATCGGTTGATAATGCACCTTATCGATTCTATGGCATTGACAAACGCAACAAATTTAAACGACTGCTATCATTATAACTTACAACACGCACATTAGGAAAATTATATTATTTATATATCCAAAATGGTAAAAATATTGATGGTATTTTTAGTAGGAGTAATCTTTTCTTGTGCAGGCGAAAAATTTAGATTCGATAACTATACGCTTTATAAAATCCTTCCAAAAAACATAAATCAAATAAAAGTACTCCAAAACTTACAAAACACTGATCTTCGTTATGATTTTTGGAGCGAACCAACACTGTCTAAAGAATTCGTCAACATTTTATCGAGTCCTGAATACAAAGGAGATTTGGAAGGTTTGCTCAATGGAAATGGAATAAAATTTGAAATTACAATGTCAAATATTCAAGAGTGAGTATTTTCTTTGCTTTTCATTTTAGTTGATATTCTCTGACAGTATTCCTTTGTGCAGCCTCTATGCAATCTTACTATGTATATATAATCTTATTCAATTCCATCATCAAATATTTACTGTATCTTGCATTTGAAAAGATAAATTCAGAGATCATAGACACCATCAACGTAGAATTATTTTACTAGACTATCTCTGAAGCAATACAAATCTAACGTTATATGACTGAAAATTTCAGAGCAATAGACAAAGAAACTCGGAAGGTTTACACAAGAGGCAACCCCAGAAGCATGACATGGGACTCCTATTACACTAACGACCAAATCAACGACTGGATCGATGACCTAGCTGCCACTTATCCTGATATAGTCACCTCACTTGTCATCGGCTCTTCGTACGAGGGTCGTCCAATCAAAGGACTGAGGATTTCCCACGGTGGTGATGACAAAAGGGTTATATTTCTCGAAGGAGGTCTTCACGCTAGAGAATGGATTTCTCCAGCTACTGTCTGCTTTATCACCAATGAGTTGCTCACTAGTGACAATGAGCTAACGGTTGCTGCTGCTAGTGAATACGATTGGTACATATTTCCAGTTACTAACCCCGATGGCTACGTTTGGACACATGAATCGGTGAGAAGATTATTTCCACCAAAACGTCTTGATGAACCGGTTAAAAAACTTATATTATTTTCTTGTTCTGGTTCAAATAAGCAACATTCTATTATTTTGTTTTACAGTTCAGAATGTGGCGTAAAAACAGGCGCCCTATTGGAGAACACTTTGGCGTTGATCTCAACCGGAATTGGAATAATAACTGGCTCGGTAAGATTAATTTCAAGTTTACTGGTCTTAGGATTAGTTCATTATCTTTTTCTGTTCTGTTATCACTCTCCAAGGCTGACTATTGATCAAACGTCAGTGCATCCGTTCCGTAGCCACATTTTCTTGCAACATACATATTTATTTACATTATGAGCTCTCAGGGGCTATAAAGAAAGCGGTTCTTCCTAAAAGGTGCCACCAATGCTGCACAACAATATGCTTCTTATACTCCTCTCTCTACTCTTCTATATCAACCATCATCTGAGCACTTTACATTTACTAATTTCTTCTGCATCACCTTCATGATTATTTTCAGTGCATTAAATAGGCGTACAATGGCATGCCTATTACGATGCAGTTCAAAAACGACTTAATACATAGCTTGATATTTTCGATATTTTCGAGATCCGAATATTTCATTACTTATAATATAAGTCAATTATATTATAATTATAATTATTATATAACATTTTAATCTCATCACCTTAAAAAATGTTTTTCAGTTGTTGGTGCGAGTACTAACCCAGCATCTGAGCTCTACGCGGGTCCTGGACCATTCTCAGAACCTGAAACACTTCAACTCTCCAGATTTATTAGCTCGATCGGAGATAGGATCGACATCTACTTGACCTTCCACTCTTTTGGACAGATGCTGCTCATACCTTTTGGAAACACGACGGAACCGCTGGCTAATTATTACGATACTGTAAGTTTCTGGTCCTTTTCATAAACTAAAAAAAACCACGCTCTAGTCGCATACTTCGGTTTAAAGGTTATGGTTGCCAGTGAAATTACAGGCACATGAGACTTTACACCTGTACGCCTCAAGTTGATGGGCGCAAGGCAGTGCATCGTAGGGCAAGATTTTCGTAGCGTGACCTACGAGTCAATACTTTGTTATAGGCGATGGTAACCACTTAACATCAGGTGAGTCATATTAACCTTGTCCCATCTCTAGGTCGTATAAAAACAAAAAAGACTTATAAACACCTGCTGCGATGAGCTCATATAAGACCTGGTAAGATCTTGACGTGATCCCAAGACAGAATTACGTATTCTTTATGGAGGCTTATAACTAGCAGTAAGTAAATATAAGCTGAGAATGACAATAAAGTTGCATAGGTACCTACACACACAAACTCAGCTAAAATCCGAGGTTGTTAAATGAGTTCCATCAAAAAATTTTGTGCGACTCAATCTAGGTATATCGTATTTAAGTGCTTTGTTCTTGTCGGTGCAATTGATTAAACTCTCTCCATTTGCCTTGTTCTAATGTGGTCTTTTTTACCTCCGTAATCGATCCATTAAACCATTGAAAAATGGCGTGATCTCTAACAGGTTAAACGATATGATAGCAATCTTTTCCTATATCTAATTCATATAGCTAATACGCGGCCTTACTCGTTTTCCTTCTATTTTTTCTTCGATGATCGTTCTTATAAGGATTTAATGTCGTAATTTAGGTGCTTACCGTTAAATTAGTTTACTTAGCACTATCAAATATTACAATTGTTTTGCACAATCGCTTAATGAGTGATGAATTATTAGGTTATCTAAGATAACCGTGTGGCTTCTATTTGTTATCATTCCTGGATAATCATGGTAATTATCTATTTCAATAGTCTAAGTGACTACGATGATGCATAAATTTATAGGTAGCCACCAATAACATGTCAGCCACTGAACATCTACTGCTGAAGAAAAGCCTCCTCCATAGATTTCAAGAGCGACTGACCTTATGCGGCCTGCACCCAACAGTCATCTAGTGGGAGGCTATCTGAAGCTGTGCTTTCAGTATGTTCTTCACTCGAAAGTCTTTCTGGCTCAACGCCTGTCAGTTCACCTAACTATGTTTTATATCGCTACGTACTGTACCTACATCTTGCCATATAACTTGGATTAACTAAGAGTATTTTTTTTAATTGGATAAAACTTCGTTTGACCACAATCTCACCTGTTGAAAAGCAATGATGTGGTCTAAGATGAAGCACAAATAATCTAGAAGAAACCTATATACTCTTACCTTAAAGAGGCCCGGATTGTATTCTTTAGGAAAAACAGATGACGGCAAAGTGTTCCATGCCTTAGCTGTACTCATCAAGAACGTAGAACCAAAACGGTGTGTACAAATGGGTGGTATATCAACTAGGTACGGGTGGTACTGAGCCGTGTGCCTACTTGTCCTTTGATGGAAGGGAAACGGCGGGATCAGATCGTATAGTTTCTGGGCACATTCCCCAAAATGTATTCTGTAAAAAATCGATAGGTTCGCAACTTTACAGCGGTGTTCGAGACTTTGTGTCTTAGTCTCCGCAATATATTGTTCACCTATAAGCCTAAAAGCGCTATGTTCTATCGAGTCTAAGGTAGCGAGCTGGTATTTGGGCGAACCATCCCAAAGATGGCAGCAGTACTCCATACCAGACCGGACTTGAGCTTGGTAAAGACTAAGAAGCTGTCCTGGTGTGAAGTATCTCCTGACCTTGTTGAGGATGCCCAACTTCATGTCAGCTGTTTTAGTCTTAGACTCGATGTATGAGCTAAAGTTGAGAGGGCATGTTATATTTTTCCTGGCTTAAATTTTATGTTTAATTTATTTATATTTCTTTAATCTTTCTTTTTCAGCGTAACGTCGGTAGACGAGCAATGGGAGCTTTATCTGTGAGATACGGAACTGAATATGTGACTGGAAACAGTGCAGAGGTCATCTGTGAGTATTTTCTCGTCATTTTACTAATAAATGAGCTCCCATCAATTAATCATCGATGGATAAACCGGCGCACAGCTGGCTACGACGTTTACTGTAGCAAAAATTATATGCAGGTTGATTAGCACATTGATTTCAAGTTTATAACAGACTTTTTAGGTAGAAGTCAGGTGGTAGTTATAAATTGGTACATTATAAAAATTCAAAAGAAACAGTGGAATGGTTATGATAATTTCATAAGTACAAATTAAGAAAGAGGAATACTTTGCGTTACACTTAGGACACACCTTCTAAGGTTTTTTAAGCGTATTTATTTCGTATACTTTATGATTAATTATATAAAAAAAACATGAATACGAGTACATTAATATTCTTGTCATCTACATTTATATTGGAATGTTGGATTTATTTATTTTACCCTTCTATAGTATAATATCTAAACTGAAATGAAATTAGCAGATCTCTGCGTCCAGCAATTTGAGAATTCTTGTTGGTAGCGTTTGTCTGGCAGTTGATAAGCGATTTAATTGTAAAACTTTGGTAACTTATCGCTCGGTCAATTATTAACCGACTTAAAAATAAGGTTTTCAATTAGGCTCTGATTTCTAGATACATTATGTATTATGATTATTTTTATTAGGTATATTTAATAGGTATATTGTATTTTTATGTAGTTTATCCTGTCCATCCAAAGGTTCAAATCAAATCAAATCAAATTGTATTTATTGCGTAATATAGGTAACACACAAGGTACAGTTTTTGTGTAGGTACAGCCATATTCAGCGCTAACGCATGCAATGTCAAAGCTTTACATGTTAATTTTATTATTAAGTACGTTATTTATTTATAATAATCATAATTTTCGCAGCTCTTACCTAATATAAAATTTAAAACAATAAAAAAGTATTAATAAAATTAGTCAAACTTAAAATAAAACAAAATAAATAAAATTATGATGGGTCATACAAAATTGTCATCGGCTAGGTAATCATTAACACTATAATATGCTTTCTCTATTAATAGCTTTTTCAATTTCAACTTAAATAAATTTGAACTAGGAGCATCTAGCACACTCTTTGGGAGATGATTGTACAAACGCACAGCCATGCAGATTACACTTTTATTGTATAAAGCCGTCTTGTTTCGGGGGAAACAAGGTTGTCTGGAAGAGATCGCTTTTAGCGATAAGACCGCCCATTGTACCGTTATTTATTATTTATTTTCTTTATTAATGTATTTTTGTTTGTTGTGCAATAAAGAGTATATATATCTATCTACAGATTTGGAGGGCTTTCCGCAGATCATCATTTTTTTTTCGGTTGGTGGGTAGGTGAGATAAACAACTCTCAAAAGTTATCTCAGTGTTATTTAATTATTTAAAATATTAAAGGACTAATTATTAACCTGTTTTATGTATAAAATCATACAATAGCCTACTTACTTCACCTGCCTTAAATCACCTTCTCCATAACAT
Source organism: Philereme transversata (assembly GCA_963924445.1). Classification (NCBI taxonomy): domain Eukaryota; kingdom Metazoa; phylum Arthropoda; class Insecta; order Lepidoptera; family Geometridae; genus Philereme; species Philereme transversata. The sequence goes on from OZ004347.1 coordinate 3,984,185, forward strand.
CAATCCAACTCACATTTCTGGCACAACACTGCACTCAACACTGCAATCAACAATACAATATGGCAGAAACAACATTGGCTGAGGTAATTAAGTCACTACACGATCGGATGGCACGATTTGAGGGTGACCTGCAGAAGTCATCATCACCTACTACTGTGGAATCCATCGCTGCTGATTATGCTGCCTTCAAGACATTTACACTTGCAGCACTCAAGACCCTTCAGCAGCAGGTGGAGCTCCTTGCACGTGACGTCGACCAGCAGGAGATGCGCAGTCGGCGCAAAATCCTCCTTCTCCATGGAGTCTCCGAAGACAGCAAGGAGGACACGGCCGCAGTTGTGGCAAAGACTGTGAGCACACAGTTGAAATTGTCAACGTTCACAAGTGCTCATATTAGCCGATGCCATCGGATGGGACGAGCTTCGGGCGCCGACAGGCCTAGGCCTATACTGGTCAAGATTCGGGATGTCACTACGAGGGACCAGGTTTGGTTTGCAAAAACCAACCTCAAGGGCAGCAGTGTCACTCTCTCAGAGTTTTTGACCAGGCCGAGACACGTCGCTTTCATGGCTGCGAGGGAACGTTTCGGCGTCAAGAATTGCTGGACCCGGGATGGCCTAATTCATGTAATTGGGCCCGACGGAGCGCGGCACCGCATTAGCAGCCTTGGTGAGCTAAACAAATTGATGCCGCCAGACACCCGAAAGCCTGCGCCGGCGCCTACGATGCCTGCCAAGGAATCGAGAGCGCCGTCGGCCAGGCGGGCCGGCACAGGCGCATCCATCAAAAAGTGATTCTGTCGTCGCGTCGTTGCTGCTGTGAGGGTCGACCGTCCAGTAAATTCCTAGCATTACCCACTTTTTTACGACAAACACTAGGTACCTACTTTTATTTCTGTTTTCTTTAATTTCTTTTGGTAATGTAATGTCAGTTAATATGTCAGACTATAATGCAATCAGTCAATGTCAAACAAATTTTTGTAAATATTGCGGTTTGGATAACGGTCTTTTGAGACAAAATTTATTAATTTGTTTTAGTTGTTTTTTTTTTCTTTTTTCTTGTTGAGTTTATTGTTTGTGCCCAGGGATGCTGCTGGCGGGTGGAGGGGTGAGTTTTTGTATTTATTAGGTTTATTTATTTTTTATTTTTTTTGTATCAATATTTATCTATACTTATCTATATATTTTTTTGTATTATTCTTATTTAATTTATTTTGTTATTCATGTTGCAATCGTTGAATGATTCTAGTGATAATGATGACTTCTTCTCAACCTCCTCTCTGAACTCAAACAGTAGCGAGGACAGTTATTTGAGTTTACCTGCTCTTTCCGATACATTGTCGGGCCATCTTCCTGACGGACCCAACTACTTTAATGTAGTTCATATTAATGCCCAGAGTATTCCGGCTCACTATCCAGATATGCTTGATTCCTTTGATATAAAAAATCTCCATGCTATACTAGTCTCCGAATCTTTTCTCAAACCATGTCTCCCTTCTACCTCATATTCTCTTCCAGGATTTATCCTGATTCGTAACGACCGGACTGGTTGTGGTGGTGGCGGTGTAGCCATTTACTTACGTGCCAATATTCCTTTTTCAATTATTAGTATGTCTGCACAACCACCTCCATCTAACGCTGGCGAACACCTTTTTGTCGAAGTCTTACTTTCTCACACCAAAATTCTTCTCGGAGTCTACTATAGCCATAACATGCGTGTTAACTTCTTCTCTTCCTTTGAAACACTCTTAGAAGAACTCCTGCCTTCATACAGTCATTCCGTATTGATGGGCGATTTCAACACATGTCTGAATAAACAAGATCATCGTTCTTCTAAGTTTGAATCCATTATTAAATCTAACAATATGCATATTCTCCCTCTTGGTACCACACACCATTTTCCGAACTGTATCCCATCACTTCTTGATTTAATTTTAGTCTCGTCCCTACAGCATGTTGCCAAGCACGGTCAATGTTCGGCTGATGCATTCTCATATCACGACCTTATTTTTCTTTCCTATAAAATTCGCCCTCCAAAATCCAAACCGAAAATTCTTCTGCAACGCAATTTTAGTAACATGGATGTGGAAAAGGTGAGGGCTGATGCTGGGGAAATGGACTGGTCTGCAGTAGTGGGGGCAAAATCTATTGACGACAAAATTACCGCCTTCAATACCATCATTACACAACTCTTTGACGTGCATGCTCCGATCCGAGCAGTTAAGATAAAACATTTGCCGGCTCCATGGCTCAACGATGCAATACGACTTTTGATGCGAAAAAAAGCATCTTCTAAATTAAAATATAAACTTATTGCTAGTGACGCCAACAAAGAAAAATACCATTTAGCCAGGAATCGCTGCAATAGGGTGTGTAGGGATGCTCAACGCCGTCATATTCATGCCTCTGTTTCTAATAACGATCCATCTAAAGTCTGGAAATTTCTAAGAACACTAGGAGTTGGCAAATCTCGACATGATACCATTCCAAATGATCTAGACATTGACTCTCTTAACAAACACTTTTCGTCATCATCCAATATTGATTTGGATGTTAAAATGAACACTCTTAATTATCTTTCCTTGTTGCCAACTCCTAATTATTCTCCTTTTGTCTTTAGTCAATTCACCGCATGTGATGTTAAAAAGAGCATTCTGTCAATTGTTTCAAATGCCATGGGTAGTGACAATATTGGACGGAATATGTTAGTTCCAATTATTGATGAGGTGCTTCCAATAATTTGCCATATTCTCAATTTTTCTACTTCATCTAGTTCTGTTCCACTTTTGTGGAAAGAAGCGCATATAATTCCACTTCCTAAAAAGTCCAAACCCACTTCCTTTACCGATTATCGTCCCATCTCTATCCTCCCATTCCTATCAAAAGTCCTTGAACGTCTCGTCCACAACCAGCTTAGCTCCTTCCTTATCACAAATACCCTGCTCAATCCTCTTCAATCCGGTTTCCGTCCTGGTCATAGTACTGTAACCGCACTTGTCAAAATCACGGATGATATAAGATCGGGCATGGAGAACGGCTACCTTACTATTCTGACACTGCTCGACTTTAGCAATGCTTTCAATACTGTCGACTTTGACGTACTGCTGGGTTTGCTTCGCTCAATTAACATATCTCCATCGGTGGTTGACTGGTTTCGCAGTTATTTGCACGGACGCCGGCAACGGATACGTTGTGACGATTCCTTTTCGTCTTGGTGTTGTACATCAGCCGGTGTACCGCAGGGTGGCGTCTTATCTCCTCTTCTTTTTGCACTTTTTATAAATTCTATTTCTCGTCAACTCACTTCTTCCTACCACCTTTATGCAGACGACCTCCAAATTTACACACAGGCTCCACTTAATGAGTTGCCTGATGCGATCGCCGTCACTAATAATAATCTGCTTTTTATAGGTGAATGGAGTAAGGCTTATGGATTAAGAGTTAATCCTATTAAAACACAGACTATCATACTGGGAAGTTCTCGTACCCTATCGAAAATCAACTACACAACACTCCCTCAAATTAAGTTTGATGATGTAACTGTTCCCTACTCAAAGGTTATAAAAAATTTGGGCATCTTCATGGATAGCTGTATGTCGTGGGGTCCTCAGCTCGAATCTGTGAGTCGGAAGCTATTTGCCTCTGCTGGTTCGCTCAAGAGACTGCGAAACTTTCTTCCGATAGCTACTAAAATTGCGCTTGCACAATCTCTTCTTCACCCAATTTTAGATTACGCTGATTCCTGCTATCTTGACCTCACGGAGGAACAGCTCAATAAGCTTGAGCGTCTTCAAAATTTTTGCATAAGGTTTATTTTCGGACTCCGGAAATACGACCACATCTCCGAATTTCGTAATAAACTCAAATGGCTCCCCATTCGACTTCGCCGGAATACTCACATCCTATCCCTCCTTTTTAACATCCTTCGTAATCCGTCCATACCTTGTTATCTGAAGGAACGCTTCGAGTTCCTTCATTGCACAAATTCCCGAACACTCCGATCCTCTGAAAACCTCCTTCTCAAAACACCGATGCATAGAACCAGTTTCTATGCAAACTCCTTTTCCGTCCAAGCTGTCCGATTATGGAATGCCTTGCCGGTCTCCATTAGAAAATCCCCCTCACCTTCCGTATTTAAAGCTAGACTCAAAAACTTTTACCTCCATGAAGAGTCGTGATTATTCAACTGATCTATAATATTATTGATATATATATATATATGTATGTATATATGTAAGTACATATTTATTTATTTTATATATGATACTTACTTATTTAAAATTATTTATGTACCTATTATTTATGTATTTAAGGTTAAGTAATTTTTCTTTTGCTATTATTAAGTTTATTCTTTTTACACCTCAGCCAATCTTCCATTAAGCAATGATCCTCTCCATCCAAAGGTTGTCTGGAAGAGATCGCTTTGTTAAGCGATAAGACCGCCCATTATACCTACTTACATTTATTTGGTTTATATTTTATTTTTATATCTGTTGTGTTTAGCTTGTAAGGTATAATAAAGAATTTTCATTCATTCATTCATTCATTATTGTAATATATTTTACAGATCTGGCCAGTGGAGCAGCTGATGACTGGGTGAAAGAAAGAATTAATCCCCCCCTAGTCTACTGCTATGAACTCAGAGACACCGGCACTTACGGTTTCCTCCTCCCAGAAGACCAGATCAGGCCCTCCGGTGAAGAGACCATGGACTCAGTTCTGGAGCTAATCCATCAGGGGAGACGGTTTGGAGTTATCAGTGGACCTAATAATGGGGCAGCTGGATTGAGGGTCTCAGTTTTTATAATGGTTATGATGGTAGCCAAAATGGTTATTTGAAAAAAGAAGAGAAAAATATTAAATTTGTCTACACATCTGCTGAAAGACAAAGTCAAAGTCAAATATTTTACTCATCAAAATCACAAGGATCACTTTGAAACGTCAATTTTACTGCCTGTTCCTTCGCGACCAAGCCAGGAAAGAAAGGAAATAAACAAGGCTGGTTGTTTTTTTAATGATCCTTTTACAATACATAATACAGAAAATAAATTACGTCTAAATTGTAACATTTTGAACGAGTTGGAGCAATTTCAATCCCAAGCTTCTCTATCATCTAAATAATCCGATATTTTATAGTAGGCTCTTTTATAAAGATTTTGTTTAATTACGTTTTTAAATTTGTTAATTGTCAATTTTTGTACATCCCTTGGGAGTTTGTTATAAAAGCGTACACCTTGCCCTTTAAACGATTTACTAACTTTATTGAGTCTACAAGTGGCAACAGCGAGTTTATCTTTATTTCTAGTATTAAAATTATGATTATCGCTATTTTTCTTAAACAAATTAATATTTTTGTGAACATACATTAGATTTTCATAGATGTATTGACAAGGGAATGTCATAATATTTATTTCTTTAAACTTATTGCGTAATGACTCTCTGGGGCCCATATTATAAATTGCACGAACAGCCCTCTTCTGCAGCACAAAAACGGTGTTTATATCTGCAGCACTCCCCCACAGCAGTATACCGTATGACATAATGCTGTGGTAGTAGCGAAGTAAACTAGTCTAGCTGTGTCTACGTCTGTAAAAAGATGGATCTTTTTGACTGCGTATGCCGCAGAACTAAGTCTCTTCGACAACCCATCAATGTGAGGGCCCCATTGAAGCTTTTTATCTAGGGTTATACCTAAGAATACGATGCTTTCCACAAGAGCCAACTCCTCGTCTTTGATTTTTATATCTGCTTTAATTTGTGTAACATTAGGTAGTATAAATCTAATACACTTTGTTTTCTTTTCAAGGTCTGTTATACGTATATTTGTGTACGATAAATTACACATAAATTGGTGTTTTGCCTTTCCTTTACAATTCTGTCTATGTGTGGTATAGATAATGTTGTACATAATATAGGTAGCTTTTTGACTGGTTCAATACCAAATAAGTTTAAATCAAAGTTGAAAATAAAAATGTAGAATTCTAGCTATAATCTTCTTTATCTTTACATAGTATAAAATGAAGTCGCTTTCGCTGTCTGTTACCTTAGATCTTTTAAACTTCTCAACGGATTTTAATGTAGTTTTCAGCAATAGATAGAGTGATGCAAGAGAAAGGTCGAACGCGTTGTTTGTCAACAAAAAGTAGCCTATGTGTTAATCCAGGTTATAATCTACATACCGATTTGAAATTAACTCTGTCTCTCTGTCTGTTTCTTACCTTTTCACGAGTTAACGGCTCGACTGACTTCGATGGAATTGCATACCTATAAACCTAGATATAGGATACATTTTACAGGACGGCACAGAAGGAGGGTAATGTTTTATTGACAAAACATGTGTACGAAGCCGCGGGTGGGTCAGCTAGTGTTATAGTAAAAGAGTAACTAAGTAACTTAACTAGTAATTAAGGGAAAACAAGAAAATATATGAAAGAAAAAAAAGGTAGAAAAATGAATAGAAAAAAAAAGAACCGAAAATATAAGAATATAAAATACATTAGTATGTAGGTCATTAGGTACATTTAGGATCCGATACACTCCAAATTGTTGAAACATAGATAAATTTGTTAAACAAAATGTCAGCTTGATAAAGTCTCCGATCTTCATGTCGGAGGAAAAAAAGCGGAACATACAAAAAAAATTTTAAAAAAATGGTCATCTAGGTGCTATTTTAGGTGGTAAGGATATCCTCTTTAATTGTTACGTCTCTAGATGTAATCCCTAATAATCTCGTGATTTATCTCTTTCGATGCTATTTAAAAGTTTCTAACGAAAAAACACGGTTTAACTATTCCAAACATAGTCGAAGCTTAATACCGCGGTGTTAATATAGGTACTATTTAATAATTAGAAATTGAGAGGTCCTCACGAGTCAAACGGCTGGAACCGTTCGACCGAATTGATCAGGGATCCTCGTCGGGCAAGTCTATGTGTGCGTGCGCTTCGCTTCTGTACATATCTCGTAGTTCGTGGAGGAGTGGCAGTCGTTTTAAAAGAATTTTGCTTTTGTATACGTAGAATACTTTATAACAATTTTTGTTTTGTAAACATCATTCCAAAATAAACTCGACTCTGACGGCTTCCATGTCACTGCCAACTGTCCACTGCGCCGCACAGCTGGCTGAGACGCAGGAGGTTGCGGGTTTGATTTACGTCGCAGAACAAATGTTTACAGTTAATAGTTTTTTATTCGTGATAGTCAAGCGCTTGACCGCTACCTCCCACCTAATGATAAGGGATGGTGTGATTGAAGATGGAGCACGCTTGCTTAAAAAGAACATGTTCACTCTGGACTTGAAGACTCCAAGATTATACTAGGTCTTAGTGAACCTATTCACAAAATATATAGGTAAGTGCATACGTTTTATAACAGTTATCTGGTTCCCATTAGAAATAGCATTGCTTGCACTGTGTAAATTTTGGAATGCATTATTTATTTTCTCTCAAAACACGTCTTCCTTTTTAACAAATATCCTGCTTAGTTTGCAAGAAAACTCTTCCCTATGCCATCTGAAGCAAACCTTAACAATTTTCAGCAGCTAAAGCCATTACATTACAATCTTCCGCCCCATTCAGCTAATAAAGGTTTCTGAAGGCGCTTCAACACTATCGACGTTCTACGCCACAATGTTTAGCTACTTCAGCCACTGGACGCGAAATTAATATCTTCATGATGCAAGCAACAGAGGAGTGACCACACCTGGTAGAAACATAGTAGTATTGCGTGTTCTTTTTTTTATAAATTATAGGCTAGCGTTTCACCACGATCTCGCCTGATGGTAAGCGATGATGCAGTCTACGATGGAACACGCTTGCCTAGAAGAAACTTATTCTCTCGCGACTTGAAGACCCTAGCATTGCCTGTACCGAGGACTACCGAAGAGAACAGTAATGATGATAATGATGATGCTTTCAACACGATGGGTGACCGTTGATGCAACCCCCACCACCGCGCTCGTCTACCGCAGAGGGATGCGAGGCAAGACGCAGTGCGGAGCGGATCGCACTCATCTTGATGAAGGTTCACGAATTGAACCGAAACATTGTCGAATGTCAACCGGACTCTTGAAAGCGAAAAGAAGCAAGAATATTGACGTTTCAAAGTGATCCTTGTGATTTTAATGAATAAAAATATTTGACTTTGACTTTTGACTTTAGCAGTAGTTCGGTCTAACAACAGTACTACTGACACTAGAGAGAAATAAATCTATGAATTAATCAGTTGGCGATATCGTATTATTCAAATATCTACCTATAGTATATTTTAGAGGATAATTTAGTTTAAGATTTTATACAGGTCGTTCCAGGAATATAATCTGTTCTATCTTAAATAATAGCCTCATGACTATTATAAATCCCCATGATTAACATCCCCGGATCTCTCACTCATTACGTATACCCACCACTGCATCTGATCTATTTAGCTAATATTTAGTTTAATAACATGAAAGATATAAACGCGTTTCAAATACTTACACTTTTTTAATGAGAATTACCATCACCTCACTCTATAAGGTAATTGGTAAGTGATGGTATGACTGTCGAAAAAGGATCACGCTTATCCAAAATGAGCCTGTTCACTCTAGACTTGAAGATTTGATTATAATTGTCAAAATGGTCCGACAAAAGCAGACACTCCCAGAATCAACCATGCATCCAAGAAACTGCAGTCTAGACCCTGATATGTTCTACACCAAGTTTCCCGCTACACGCTTATAAATTTCACCACACAAAGGTCCGTGGAATCCGTGCACAGTTCCTAGCCGCCCGGGGCGCCCGGGACGCGCTCAAAGAGCTGCGATCGCGATAACCACGACACGGAACTCTGTTTTGTAGATGGGCTTATGCAGTAAGAGATTAATAAAACGTATTTTAGAATATTTTGTTATTTTCATAATCTCCATTGCTATATTACTGATAGCAGAGGAATAAAAACTACGTGGAAGTTGGAGCTAGAATCACAAAAAAATCGCTGTATGTAATCGTCTAAAAATACTCTGTAATAATTTCATGAAGAAAGAGTATAATGAAGAGCATTCGGGAATTACGTACGATGTTCTAAGCAACACTATTATAAGCGTGATATCCTAAATTATTATTATTCTTAATTAAATAAATAAATAAATACATAATGCTGGACATTTCACACAGCGCTATCCAGCCCCAAACAAACCAGAGCTTGTACTATGGGAACCAGAAAACTGATAGAATACAGACCCGGAAAAAATATCGGTAGGTAATACAAACGTTTACTCAGCGGCAGGAATCGAACCCGCTACCTTCTGCGTCTCAGCCGGCTATTCACCCACTGCACTACAGAGGTCATCAATTATCACGATAATTACGAGAGTATTTAGCTCTACTCTGAAACATCAGTAAGCTAAAAATTCGTATGACATTATGTAAATTAATTCTGCTAAGTTCCTCATAATATTGGAGCACTTTAGGTCCAATAAAAGATTGATGGTCAATGACAGTAACACTAATTAAAGGCACATTGTAACCACTGTATCCACCGCCGCCACAGGCAGTATAAATCGATGGCTGTTTGTCAGTGAGCACTCAGAGACAGTAAAGGTACTAATGAAAGCATGCCACTATTGAGCAGTTGGTACTTAGTAGCATGTGTGTCGAAACATTGCTAATAATGAGCATGTTCATTTCAAGTTTGCTCAAAATTCGACAGTCGTGTGATTTTTGGGCATGCTACCGGCAGCGCGGGTGGAAGGGGGCGTGCTTTTAGCGCGTCGGAACAGGTTTGCATAATGAGCATGCTAGTAAATGATTTTTATAACCATCAATATCTTCTTCTCGCATTTCTACTAGCAATCGAGTACTGCTCCAAGTTTTTTCTTCTACTTAGCCAATCACGAACCCAAATCGTCTTATTCCTTCTCTTTTTCTTTCTTGACAAAAGTTTCTAACACATTGTATTGCAACCAAAATGATGATTTTATTCAGTTCTGTAGAGAGGGCCACTTGGTTTTCCATTTTTCAGTACCTGCACTGGAACACTGAATACCGAAGCTTCTAGCCCGCGCTTAAACAGCATGTGTTTGCTTTGAGCACGCTTAATTAAAAATATGTCAATGCAAATGTGTCAATGCAAATGTGTCAGTTTGAAGAGCACGCTCGTTGCTCGTGTGCTAATAAGTATGACATTTAATGAGCATGTGTAACTGTAACTCAAGTATTAACTGGGTTTAAGTAATGGCAAATGTAAATTTTACATGATGAAGGATGCTTTTACTACCTGATCAAAATAGAGGCAAGCTCTTTGTCCTGAAAAACTCTTATATCAATTTTAACAAAACCAGACTAAAAAGCTTATAAAGGATATATTTTTGCTCTATGCATTATTCCTTGCCTTCATTTTGCATACACCCGTCCATAGTCCGACCGTTCTCTCATATTATAGCCTAATGGCTAGCGGCAGAATCTTCACATGGTGTTTACAGCAGTCTCAGTCAATACCACCCTCGGTTTTAATCGTAAATAGTATTTACTTGCTCCTTTTCTAATAATACACTATGGAGGACAAAGCGAAGCTTTACTTTTATTTGCTTTCGTAGTTTCTATTGATTCCTCTGTAAAGATTTTATTCACTTTATACCACAAGAGAATATTTGTGGCCTGTGTGAAATGTCCAGCTTTATTTATTATTATTATTTGTGTTGGCTGGACCCAACGGCTCCCAGTAACCTTCATTAGGTCGTCTTTCCATTTAGAGGGGCATACTACGCTGCGCTTTGAGAACAATTTCCAACAGCCACATTTTCTTCGAGCTATGTGCCCTGCCTACTGCCTCTTCAGCTTGATTATCATCTGGACTATGTCAGTGACTTTGTTCCCTCAATGAATCTAATTGATCGAGCGAAGCGAGATCTCCAAATCAAATTGGGCAAATCGGCGTTGTATGTATGTACCTATGTATATAATTTGTTTGTCCGAGGATAACTTTCGAACATCGTAAAATTTGATACATAGGTAGGACGTGATGGTACAATTTTGGTGTGACTAAATGAGTTAAAAATGTTGGGAGGTTGTCGAGATATTGGGATTCAAGAAGGGTAAAAAAATTAAAATGAGACTATAAGATCAAATAGGACGTCAAATGAAAGGTCTTCATTAGTACATTTCAATCCAGTTTTTATTTTTAGTTTAACTCTTGTAGTTTTTTATTTATTAGCCACAATAAAAACAAAACGTTGACAAAATTCACAGGGTACACCAGTGACCCCACAATGCTGAAATTTGGTATGCGTGTAGCTTTAGTTACATAAATATAGGCAAAAATCTGAAATTTAGAATTACTCTATTTTCTACCCCAAAAAAGAGTAACCAATTAACATGTACTCCTATAATTTTTACCTATAATTTGAATGAAACTGTAGGTCATGTAAGGTGGTTGTTTATTTCGTGCACTATTTTAATAGTCAAAAATTACGATTAATATATTTTTGTTTTTATGGGACACTCGTGAGATCTCAGTTTGGGGCGAACCACTGGTTACTGCTGATTCAGTCTCGTTATGAAATATCATGCATAGTCTCTCCATAGTACGTTGAGCAACCTTGAGGCTTTTTATGAGGCCTGTAGTAAATGGTCGCAAACTCCAGAAATTATTTGGTCTAGGACGGTCTTCACAAGATGAAAAAATGGCCTGATAAAGATTGCTGGGAGCCGTTGGGTGCAGGACGAACAAAATTGGTCGCTCTGGAAATATTTGGTAAGGCCTATCTTCAGCAGTGGTCGTTTTATGGCTGATAATTATGATGATGATGGTCATTTTACTTAGAAAAAAGGTCGTGTTAAAAAAAGGCCATAAATTCTATAATCTCACAGGTTTTTTAACAATAATTTATTACACAGAACTTACTGATCCGAAAATCCAATTAAATCGCCATTATTTGCCAGACTAAAAGACCAGTGAACCACTAAAATAAACTAATCCTAACAAACTAGCCATATTTAGTAAACAAGTTATTGTTAAGCCAAAAAGCTTCAAAAGCACTCAACGATAATGGATTTGCTGTGGAAATTAATATTTTTAACTATTTCCACGCGTACCTATCTAGATTTTGTCATGTGTGAAATTCAAATAACCTACCTCTCAATGAAAACTCAACCCTATAACTTGCACATGAAGACTTATTTTCAATATTTATCAGATATACATAGCCTTACTATAAATGTTCACAGTAACCACCTGCTGGTAATTGTAGTTACTCGTGATTTTCGGTTCAAATAAACACAAATATTATCACACAACTGCGTTAACTAACAAGTTCTCCCTTATTTGTAAAGCTGTGTTCACTAGTTGTTGTTTTACGGGGGTTTCCCGATGAAACCCACTTAAGAGCCAATACTAGATTGTGCAGCTGTCTCTGCTGAACATTATCATAGGCCTCATCAATAAATTGCCAGAGCGACCGCTTTTGTGCGGTATGCACCCAACGGGTAACGGGTACCAACAACTTTCATCCTGACGTCTTTACATTTAGTGAGAGGGCGTCCTACGCTGCACTGTCAAGTGTGTGATTTCTATACCCCTTATGGCCCAACGGCCTTCAGTTCTTTGAGCAATGTGCCTCGTCCACTATAATTTCAACTTACTAATCATCTAGGCTATAAATACTAATGGTAAGGATCCTACATTTCAGCAGATTCAATATAAAATAAAATCATTTCACAAACCGATGGTAATGCCCAATCGAATACATGTTTCGACATGCATGCATCCATTCGCGAACCGTGGTTTCCGATAAATTTGCTTCTATGTGTTCCGTACATATTTTATTGTAGCTTTGTTTACAGTCACTGTTGCGTAGCTTGGATGGTAGCCATGTTTGTGCCACTTTTCAACGGCTTTCAATGATAAATGAGCCTTGGCGTGTTAGTTTTAAGTTCTAAAATGCCTGGCACGTTTATCGCACAAACTACGGGTCACAAAGGAAGGCTCAAGGACAATCAACGTTCTATGGAGGAGGCTATGCTTTACAGTTATATATGTACGAGATCAGGAGTTTCGTAGACGAACCAAAGTCATTGAAATAGCCTAGATTAGTAAACTGTAGTGGCGGTGGCCGATGTAAATAGCTCAAAGCACTGCAGTTCGTTGGAGCAGAAAGTTTTTCGAGTGGAGACCATGCACTGGAAAGCTAACCGTAGGACGGACGACTAGATGGAAAGGCGATCTGATAAAGGTTGCTGGGAGCCGTTGTGTGCAGGTTGCACAAGATCAGTTGCTATGGAAATTTATGGGGGAGGCCTGTGTTCAGCAAGGGACGTCCTAAAGCTGATAATTATGATTATGAGTTTGCCGATCAACAGGTTCCGTGCTTGCACTGCTGCTACGAGTACGCTTTTGAGCCTAAATTCACACGGTCTGTTAGTTTATGAATCAAGAACTGGCCGGATAACGACAACAGTAGCCTTTTCACGTAAGCCAGTTGTTGTCGCGTCGCTGTCGCTGGTCAGACCGTACCTTACACTCGAGAGATATGCACTGTAGGTGTGAAAAGGATGACCTGACAAGCAAGAGCAGTGCGACATCAATTTGCTTACGTAATGAGGTTCCGGGTCTACTGAAAAGCCACGTTTAATCTCAGTTTTAGACCTGTCGAAATTAGTTTGAATTTAGTCCACTAGTTAAAATTAAAAGCTGTGTAATTGGGAAAGATGTATAATAAATTATACATGTGTCAGGATGCACAGGATTAGAGTCGCACAGAGAACCATGGAGCGGACATGCTCGCCATCACACTTCTAGACCGAGTCCCCAATACCGAAATTCGCAAGCGGACTAAAGTTCATGACGTTAGCAAGCGTATATTGGGGCTCAAATGGAGTTGAGACAGGTGGAGCAGGGTGCTAAAAGAGTGGTGGCCCTAAGATGGAACCAGGAACGCAGGTCAGCCACCGGCGAGATGCGTCGACGACATATTAAAAATCGCAAGTCGTATGTGGGTTAGAGCAGCGCAGGACAGAGGCGAATGGCGAAAAGAGGCCTATGCCCAGCAGTGGGATGAGAAGGACTGACGATGATGATGATGATGAGTGTCGGGATGGAACATGTGTACGTACACTAGTACTATTCTGTGCCACATCCCAAATATAGGGCGTTGTTTGTCCTCCAGTTTTTGCGGGGACATTGCAAATTGAATTTTGTACGTAGTTCCACTGTTTTGTGTTCTTTGACCTGCGTGTCGTAAATATTGGAGTCGGTGAACAACCTAATTGAATTTTGGCAAATAAAAAATAAAAGCCTTTGTTCATTCTTTCAGCTTTGTTGGGGTTAGATTGCAACAGATTTTTTTCTAACTGTTATTAGTAAAGGAATATTTATATGTTGTTATTTTCACATATTTCGTTTTCAATTTGATAACTTCGAACTCTGGATTAGAATTAGACTCTTACAAATAAATTTCCAGAGTGACAGCTCTTGTGCGGCCTGCACCCAACAGCTCCCAGCAACCCTTAACAGGGGGTGGTGGGGGTGGGCAATCAGGCTAATTTTGAACGGTAGTATCAAAGCCAAACCACAACCAAAAATGTTATATTTTGCATATATTGTGCACATAATTTAGTATCGCGCTAATTATTTGAACAGAAACGTTGGTTTTTCTTTGGAAGATAAATTGGTGTAGCGAACGATCGAACTTTAATTATGTCGCTAATTTTTGAAACGTTTAAACCAATAAGTTTTTTGTTGAAATGTTACTTTTTCAAAACAAGCTTTTATAAAATTCATAATCGAAACCGAAAGCAGATTCAAATGAGCCCAAACACTATAATCCATTCAGAAGTTCCATTGTCTAGCATCCGTCTCCATCATAAGACCACCTCCATGGTACCACATTATTGCATGGTCACCGAAGTTACATGTTTATTCAAAATTTCAGCTCAATCGGTTGAGAGGAATGGGTTTAAAATTCAGTTGCAAGATTCAACCCGGACAAACAAACATACATTGCAAGTATGTTAATACAATAATAAAAAGCTTGTAAAAACGTTTCTTTCGGAACGTATTAATCCGTTGTCAAAAAATAGGGGGATACCATTTTTGACATCAGCCAAACCAATGCTAAGCCAAAACCAAATAATTTCCGTTCCAACGTTCAAAATTAGCGCGATTGCACCCCAAGTCGTATTTACATCTAATGGGGCGGCTGTT
Source organism: Philereme transversata (assembly GCA_963924445.1). Classification (NCBI taxonomy): domain Eukaryota; kingdom Metazoa; phylum Arthropoda; class Insecta; order Lepidoptera; family Geometridae; genus Philereme; species Philereme transversata. The sequence goes on from OZ004347.1 coordinate 3,999,359, forward strand.
CTTTGTTGCGCTTTCCAGTACATGGTCTCTAATTGAGAACTTGGTTACCACAATGTCTGTCAGTTCTTCCAGATCATCTCTCTGGAAATATATGACGCTTAGAGAGGAGAAATTGGATCCCTTGACAAATAGTTCCTAGCTCCTTTCTATGGTGATTTTTTATTAAACCTAATAATTATTTAAAGAGTTACCAATTAGAAAGAGGTTCATATTTAATGTATTTTTGTTTGTAATGGGTAATCTCTGGAACTACCGAACCGATTTTCATAATTCTTTTACTGATAGAAAGTGAGTGCTATAGACTATATTTGACTGTGGTAGCAATCCGTGCAAAGACGGGGCTGGTCAGCTAGTATTTTGTTAAAAGCTTAAGTTACCTTCATGTAACATCTTTAAAACATATTCTTACATAATTTTTTTTACTATCAGACAATGCATTCATCCTTTTATTTCCTTGTTCGTCCAAATATCATGATACGCACAAAACTAGCTGACTCACGACAGAATTATACAGATGTTTAACCGATAATTTATTAATGGTAGCTATGAGGCATCTTCTAATATAGAAAGTGGTCGTCAATATTGTATGTATGTCAAGTTATATGACCAAAATAAAACATATACACGGATTTATTAAGCTTTTTTGGTAGCTGTGAAATAACAAACAATCAAAAATCTTTAATAAAATATCGATTCAGTTTTGGGCTTTAGAAGAGTATAACCAACTTTTGATTTTTGGCATGTAGTGGCCAAAATTCAAAAGTTTCATTAAGGTTATTATCAAATTAATATTGTTTTTGATATTGGTGCCAGGTGGTGGTAAATACTACGTTCAATGGCAATACAGGTCATAATTTATAATTATTAGTATCAAATTTTATCAAAATCAGTTCAGCTCTTTAGTCGTGAAAACGTAACAAACAGATAAAGAGACCGAGCTACTTTAGGATTTATTTTAATATTATGAATAAGAATTATATTCTCCTGTTCAGTATAACATTTCGTCAGATTAGAAAACGAGTGAAGCCGAATAAAACCACAAGTCGTTCGTATGTAAAAAAGAGGCGTAAACAAAAAACAACATTAACGCTGAGCATATCAACATATCGATCAATTACGGACGAAATGAGATCGTTTCTTATCAATAATGGATCAATCACTTTAGTGGGACTGAGATGAGTTGATGCTTTAAAAAGTTTGATAGCATTAGACATGACCCATTTCAGATTTCAGATTTATTTATTTTACCATAATTACACATTACACTAGGGTTCATTCCCGGGAAATCTCGAGCCGAGAATTCTCGGGAAATCGTTCGGCTTTGTACCCAGGAAATGAAGCTCGAGAAAAGTCGTGAACTCGAGAAATCATATGTGGAACTAGTTTTGTTTCTCAATGTCCGAACTAGATGGAATTCAATGCTGACGATGATTGAACGTTTCTTGAAATTAAAAAAATGCTACCAAAAAGGCATTGATAGATTTAGATAGCTCGTATAAATGGAATGAAGATAATATTATTGTGCTTCAAAAACTGTACGTGATATTAACACCAATGAAACTTGCAGTAGCGTTGAGTAGGCACGATGCCAATTTATTGACTGCAGAGGCTATAATAGACGTGTTGCTAAAAAAATTAGAAAGTATCAATGATCCTTTGGCCCTTAAATTAGTACATTCATTTAAATTGAAAATATCAGAGCGCCGTAATACGCCTCTAATATTGCTGTTAAAATACTTGAAGCCCCTTAAGATTATTTTGATACTTTTATTTGAGAGAAAACCACTTAATTTATTGCTTCAACATAAGCATTTTTTTATGATACACATTTTTATTTATGAGATGACTTTTTACACGAAAAGATATGAAAAAAACATAATGTAAATGTAAATTTCTTGACAACCCGAGAAGACCCAAGAAATTAGCTTCGAGAATTCTCGAGACCCGAGAAATTGATAATCTTGAGAAATTATGAACTCTACATTACACCTACTTTCGTTGTTACATGCATGTCAATTTTTACATTCACATAAAAATATAATAATTAAATTAAGGTACAATTTATGCAAATTATACAACTAAAAATTACAATGATTATTAATGTAAATTATTAATGTCATAACGAAATACTAAAAACCAAACATATAGGTAGGTAAATTAACATATATCTATTACAAAATTATAGACTCCTAAATAAACGGTATGTTAGAACTAAATTAAATATTTATGTCGATGTAATGGTAAAATATGTCAAATAATTTACACCTTACCTTTGTCCATAAGGTCGTCCCAATCTCTACCTATTTTCAAAGTATACAACCATTTTCTTTGTTATTAGTGTTTATGTTATTTATCCTCCATATGTAGTGTAGTTTATTTATATATTATATGTATTTATTTAAGTTTATTAGTATATTTTATTTTGTGGATTATATTTATGTTTAAAGGTACTCTTACATCGCCATCTTTTGATTTTTGTATACCCTGTCCATACAAAGGTTGTCTGGACGAGATCGCTTTTAGCGATAAGACCGCCCATTGTACTAAAACTATTTGTAAAAATTATGTTCTGTATTTTATTTTGGTGTACAATAAAGAGTTATCTTATCTTATCTTATTTTATAGCTATGAAGGTGATGATAGTGGCATAAATAAATAACTAGTAGTTCGCCCCGAAACGAGATCTCGCGTATCTCCCAAAAAACAAAATTAATATTATTCTTAGGGCGACTTGCACAACGATGCCTAAACCTATTTAGTGGCTAAATATGATTCAAATCATAGAAATACGTCAAATTTAACGCGTTTAGCCGCTAAATACGTTTAGTGATCTTTGTGCATGCCGGCCTTAATCTTTGATACATCATCATCATCATCAGCCCACATTAGTCCACTGCTGGACATAGGCCTCTCCCAATACGCGCCACTGAGCCCGGTCTTCGGCTCTTCTCATCCAGTTTCTGTCTGCCACCTGTCTTATGTCATCGCTCCACCTAGCCGGGGGGCGCCTCACACTACGTTTTCCGAGACGCGGTCTCCACTCAAGAACTCGTTTACCCCAACGGTTGTCGGTTCTCCGGCATATATGGCCAGTCCACTGCCACTTCAGTCTTTGATTAGTGCTACGAAATGTATAACCATATCATTTGACCTACAGTTTCATTCAAATTAGAGGTAACGGGGGTTCATGTTAATTGGTTACTTTATTTAGGGGTAGAAATCGCATTTATTCTGGATTTCAGACTTTTTCCTATATTCGTGTCATTAAAGCTACACGAATACCAAATTTTAGTATTGTGGGGTCACTGGTGTAACCTGTGAATTTTGACAAAGTTTTGTTTGTATTATAACTAATAACTCAAAAACTACAAGGATTAAACTACAAATAAAAACGGGGCGAATGAAGACCTTTCATTTGACGTCGTATTGACCTCATTGTCTCATTTTCATTTTTTTTTACCCCTCTAGAACCCCAATATCTCAACAAGCCTCCCACATTTTTAGCTCATGAAAGTTATGCTCGGACAAACAAACATGCATACATACATACAACGCCGATTTGCCGAAGATAATTTGGAGACGAGATCTTCGAGAGTTCGCTCGATCAATTGTTTTTGCAATTTAAAAATAAACATTAATTTAATAAATAGGTGTAATCTTTTTGTATTCCACCATATCTTATTTATTCTGATTGTGGGTTTGTGTTGCCAAGGCAAGATGTCCTACCTGAGCCCCAGGATAGATGAATAGGTTCGCCTGGTAAATAATACACTTAGTCCACAAGATAACGTCGATGATAGTTCTTTTTATTTATCACTTCACACAAGTCAAATCAACCAGCATAGAATGTTAGATAGCATAAGCACAAAAGGTCGACAGCCAGAAGCTATGAATATGAGCACATTGAAGGAACGATAGTAACAAGTTCACAGGAGAAAGGTTCGTAAAGCGAAGGATGATACCGGAGAGGACGCGGGAGCGTGAGCGTCGGCCACGGATACCGCGTCGTGAAGTTGCCTCTCGACTGGCGGCCGCGCATCGCTCTGAAGTTCGAGCGGAACAGGTGCGCGCAAAGGAATGCGTAAAATACAATGCCCAGCGCATACTACGGGTTACGCCTGACTATGCTTGGGAATTTATTATTTTAGTGTACTATTTATTTGTTTTGTCTATGATAGTAGTTCAGTAAGTTAGATTAAATAAATGTAATATTTGTAGATGTGTATACATAATGTAAATAGCTAGACGTATTAATATCGGGAAAGTAGGGTGTTCCCTACATCACTCCCTCCCAGAGGCCGTGTCTACGGTCGATAATAGTCTGGGAATTGGACGCGTCTTCCCGATCGTGTTGTTCGCACGTGGTTTTGAAGTTGCGGGGTCGCTTGTGGCTGAGCTGGTTCTAGATGAGGTTGGGAGTGTAGAGGTAAAACCTCTTCGTCAAACAATATGTAGGCCGGCTTAAGGCGGTCTACTGATACTGTGACGTCGTTGCCTTTTAGGCGGATTTTAAAAAATTCTGTATTTCTTGTAAGAACTTCATGAGGCCCTGTATAAGCGGGCTGAAATGAACCACGAAGCGTGTCTTCTCTTAGGAATACGTGGCTGCACGTGGCAAGGCCCTTGAACACGAATACTTTTTTAGTGGAGTGGTGTTGGGTTGGAACTGGATGGAGTTTCTCGGCGAAAGATTTCAAGCGAGCCGGAAAATCAGTAATGTCGCTAGTGTAGTTAGCAATGCTGTGGTCGAAAAACTCACCCGGAAGTCGGAGTGGTTCTCCATAGACTAACTCGGCTGACGAGGTTTTTAGGTCTTGTTTATAGGCGCTCCTAATGCCAAGGAGGACGAGTGGTAAAGTCTCGGTCCACTTTCCGTCAGCATGGCATGTAATAGCTGCTTTCAGTTGCCGGTGAAATCGCTCAACCAAGCCGTTGCACTGGGGGTGGTAAGCGGTTGTTCTTCGGTGCTGGAAGCCGATAGTTTTAGACAATTGCTGGAATAATGCTGATTCGAATTGTCTACCTTGATCGGTTACAACATCGGAAGGGCAACCAAAGCGAGACACCCAACAGAAGATTAATGCTTTGGCTACAGTTTCTGCTGTGATATCGGTTAGTGGGACAGCTTCAGGCCATCGCGTAAAGCGATCGACGGCCGTCAAACAGTATCGGTATTCACCCGAAGGAGGCAGCGGGCCGACCAGGTCTATGTGGACATATTTAAAACGCGCGGAAGGTAAATCAAGTGTACCCAAAGGTGAAGACACGTGGCGAGTTACCTTCGTGCGCTGACAGGTTAAACATGCCTTAGACCATTCACGGCACTCCTTGCGCATGCTGGGCCAGACGAAGCGTTGAGCAATGAGATTAGCAGTTGCGTTGGCACCTGGATGGCTTAGTGAGTGAAGACATTTGAAAATCTGCTGACGAAAGGGTTTTGAGACGTATGACCTGGAAGATGGTGTGCTGACGTCGCAGTACAATTCGGTACGACTTCCAGGGAAATTCATTTTGATTAAACGTAGAGAAGTGTTGCTATGGAGGAGTTGAAGGAGCTCCGGAGCTGTAGCTTGATACTTGGCTAGATCCTCTAGATCAACTGGCGCCTGCAGTTCATCGATACGGGAGAGTGTGTCAGCGACAACGTTGTTGCTGCCCGCAATGTGTTGGATGTCTGTAGTGAACTGCGCGATGAGGTAAAGGTGTCTATACTGACGAGGTGAGCAGCTATTTTTCCGTTCGTGGAAGGCAAAGCAGAGCGGTTTATGGTCAGTATAGATAGTAAAGTGGGTTGCCTCTAGCATGAAGCGAAAGTATTTAATGCTCTCGTAGATTGCTAAAAGCTCACGATCATATGGGGAGTATTTAATTTGAGATGGGCTCAATTTGCGGGAGAAGAATGCTAAGGGTTGCCAAGCGCCTTCTTTGTACTGCTGTAGGACCGCACCTATCGCCATATCTGAGGCATCAGTGAAAAGTCCTAATTTGGCTTTAGAGTCAGGATGAGCCAGCAATGCCGCGGTGCACAAACTCTTTTTGCAGTCTTCAAAAGCTTGAAGTGAATGCCCTTGTAAGTCGACTGGATGAGAAGCTTTAACTGAACCGGTGAGGAGGGCGTTTAAAGGAGCTTGAATTTGCGCTGCTTTGGGTATGAACCTTCTGTAGAAGTTAATCATACCCAAAAAACGCCTGAGCTCACGAACCGTTTTCGGGGCTGGGAAATCTGAAATAGCCTGTACCTTGTTGTCCAGAGGTTTGGTGCCTTTTTCGGAGATGCTGTATCCCAAAAATGTAACTTCAGGTGCCCCAAAGACACACTTCGCCGTGTTGACGAGTACGCCGTACTCTCTCATACGGCTAAAGATTTGGTGCAAATGGTCTTCATGCTGTTCGTGTGTTCTAGAGAATATTACAAAATCGTCTAGATATGGGTAAACAAAGTCTAGACCACGAGTCATCTGGTCCACGAATCTTTGAAAAGTTTGCCCAGCGTTTCGCAGCCCGAATTACATATATGGGAATTCGTAGAGGCCGAAAGGGGTCGTAATCGCTGTTTTGTGTATATCCTCTTCAGCTACGGGGATCTGGTTGTACGCCTTGACTAGGTCTATGGTAGAGAAAAATTTACAACCAGATAAACAGTGTGAAAAATCATGAATATGGCGAATTGGGTATTTGTCAGGTATGGTTCTGGCATTTAGCAACCTGTAGTCGCCACATGGACGCCAACTGTTATCTTTTTTGGGCGCTAGATGAAGAGGAGCCGACCAGGGGCTGTCAGATGGGCGAGCTGTCCCACTGGCAAGCATGCCCTCGAATTCTTGTTTGGCTATTTTAAGCTTGTCGGGGGCCAACCTGCGGGGAGAACATGAAACTGGGGGGCCTGGTGTGGTTCGTATGTGGTGTGTAGTGTGGTGTTTGACGATACCCGGAGTACCAGCTGGGCGTGTGATTTCTGGATACTGGGCTAATATAGCGTAATAGCTATCGTTACCACCGGATGAAACCTTCACACTTAGAACTAGGCTATCCGATCCGGCGATAGAGGCTATGGTGCCGATATTGGTTAAGCTATCGATGAGCCTTTGATTGGCGATGTCAACGATTAGACGGTAATGTGAAAGAAAGTCTACCCCAATAATGGCTTTCGTGACGTCGGCAACGACAAAACGCCATGGAAAGGCGCGACGTAAGCCCAAATTTAAGCTAAGTGTTAAATAACCGTAAGTGTCGATAGCGGAACCATTAGCAGCGGTAAGTTGGTATGATGTTTTACTACGGCGCTCTCGAAATGCGGATACAGGGTAAACACAAATGTCACTACCAGTGTCCACTAAAAATTGTTCTTTGGAGGCACGATCTGAGATGAACAGGCGACCCGTGGAGTTCCGGAAATCGTTAGTCGCCATTACTGATTGCCGGGAGCTTTTCCCGCTTTGTAGTCACATGGCTTCAAACATTTGCGTGCGTCCGTACCAAAGTTGGAATGGTACCAACATACCGGGAATCTTCGATAGCAAGAGTCGGATCTGCTTGAAGGCGATCGGTTACGGTTCCCTTGCCCTCGTTCTCGCGATCGTGACCTGTTGTTAGACTGGGCGGTGAGAGCGCTGACTTGTTTAGTCAGCTCGGCAACCTGCCGTGTCAACTCGTCGATTGGTGATGATGATGATGAAACTGCGGTTGGCGCCATGTCATTTATGTGGTCGGCGAGTTCTGCCAGTGCTTCTAGGGACAGTAAGGTCTGAGACGCCACGATAGGTTGTATCCCTTTAGGTAGTCGGCTGGTCCAGACAGTTTTTATGAAGTCTTCTGGTACTTGCGGTCCTGCTAAATGTTGCAAATGTCGGAGAAATTGTGAGGGCTTGCGGCTTCCCAGCTCCTCATGCATCAGTAGTTGCTTTATTTTATTTTCTTTAGAGACCGATAATCGCTTAATTAATTCGGCTTTTAATCGGTTATAGTTAGGAGGTCCGATGAGAATATCCTCCACTTCTGTGGCATATTGTCTGTCCAAGTTACCAAGAATATGATAGAATTTGGTTGTCTCGTCAGTGATCTTGTATATGGCAAAGATACCTTCTATTTGAGCAAACCAAATGGCTGGTTTCTCGGGCCAAAACGGAGGAATTTTTATGTGGTGGACCGAAGTCAATGGCGCTGGTGCAGGTACTGGTGGATCCAAAACAGGATCGGACATTTTGGTGTGCTGCCGCGGTCTAGTATTAACGTGCAAATCCGACTTGTCACCATCAGTGCTCATTTTTTTTATATATATATAATTCTTCGTGAACAATTTCGGGGTCACCAGTTGTGGGTTTGTGTTGCCAAGGCAAGATGTCCTACCTGAGCCCCAGGATAGATGAATAGGTTCGCCTGGTAAATAATACACTTAGTCCACAAGATAACGTCGATGATAGTTCTTTTTATTTATCACTTCACACAAGTCAAATCAACCAGCATAGAATGTTAGATAGCATAAGCACAAAAGGTCGACAGCCAGAAGCTATGAATATGAGCACATTGAAGGAACGATAGTAACAAGTTCACAGGAGAAAGGTTCGTAAAGCGAAGGATGATACCGGAGAGGACGCGGGAGCGTGAGCGTCGGCCACGGATACCGCGTCGTGAAGTTGCCTCTCGACTGGCGGCCGCGCATCGCTCTGAAGTTCGAGCGGAACAGGTGCGCGCAAAGGAATGCGTAAAATACAATGCCCAGCGCATACTACGGGTTACGCCTGACTATGCTTGGGAATTTATTATTTTAGTGTACTATTTATTTGTTTTGTCTATGATAGTAGTTCAGTAAGTTAGATTAAATAAATGTAATATTTGTAGATGTGTATACATAATGTAAATAGCTAGACGTATTAATATCGGGAAAGTAGGGTGTTCCCTACACTGATCATTTAGTTAGTGAGTAGAGTGCACATGTCGTTAAAGTTAAATAGCATAGAGTTTTACCTAAGATTAGTTTTCTTGCATAAAAACGATTTTCTACCTGTCTGTTTATCTATGGCGTGCCCATTATGAGTTAATATTTTATAAAGAATTTATTTTCACTTATATTTTAAAGTTTGTTCGCTAGAAACAAATATATTTAGTTTCATAACCTGAAAGTGAATTCAAAATTAGATTTATTTTTTTCTTTCATAGAAAGCTACTGAATACATTCTTGTCTTACTCGTAAATTATCACCGCAGCAAACAGTGTGAATCACAACAACACTGTATCATTTATTACGGTATTAAAACATGACGCATAGTCATTCTCACTTAAAATAAATTCCTTTAATAAACTGTTTAAAAAATCACCCACCGGTCAAAAGTCAACTTTTGCAATTTTGATCCCAACGCTGTATAAATTGTAAGTAGCGAGGGTAGTTACGCGTTTTATTACTGTAAAAGGCAGATCGCTGAGAAATAGGAATGGGGTGCGATCTTGATATAAGGTCCTTACCTTATACCAAGACTAGCTGTTTCCCGCGACTTTGTACGCATTACACTACTACTACCCCATATTTCAAGTCTCTAAGATCAGCGGTTTACGCTATGCGTTGATTTTCAGTCAGTCTGTCAGAACCCAACAGATTAAGAACGGTCGATTTCCCCATCTACAGATGCTGGTAGTCAACTGTATTGTGAAACGTCTTGCAAAAACAATTTAATAGAACCCAAACACGATACATCTACTGTTATCCATTAATGAGTACTGTAGATTCCCTCCTGGCTCCATAATCAGACCCTGGTGGTCTTACGATGATAAAATGTTTCATTATTTACCTATGAAAAGCATTTATGCAAAGTTATACGTTCGTAACTGCAATTAATATTGTTTTAGAACAAACTACACATCTTTTCAAACCGAGGGGGTGATTTTCAAAAAAAAAGTAACTATGCCATGTTTCATTACGTACCTTGATAAGTATTTATGGAAAGTCTTACATTTATTAACCTCAGGAATAATGTTTTACTATACAAAGTTCAACACCCTTTTTCACCCTCCCAGTGGCTGATTTTTGAATAACTAAAAAATACCATTTCTCTTATTTTTGTTAAAAAATATATTTACCCAGTTTCAAGTTTATAAATTCAGGAACCACTGTTTTACATACAAACGTAAAACCCTCTTTTAACCCTCTTAGGGGTTGCATTTCAAAAAATCCTTCCTTAATACACACCTACGCATCAAGACAAACACAACCTCTAAATTTCAAGTTTCTGCGACCAGCTGTTTAGGCTGTACGTTGTCTGTCAGTCAGTCAGGACTTTGATTCTTGTTGGCATTTCATTTTGGCATGTAAAAACAAACACTATCAAACTTATGTTGTGCTATTGCATAATACTTGCCATCTATCCACAGATACTGTATTGGTGACGTTTTGAGATATCTCTTGTTGTCCCTTTTTAATACAAAACCCGCAGCCATTTCAGAAAGATATATCAAAGCGACCTTTACTATTGGATGTCGAGTACAAGAGTAGGCAGTAAGTTTCATATCGAATTAATCACCTAAACTTAGTCAATTTTCTTTAAAATTTGATAATATAACTAGTAGTTTTTTTTGAGAAGTTTTTTTTATGTTTTGAGAAACATTCACTTGAATATCGTCAGTATCGGTCGGTATCTCAAAATTATAACCATTTTGACTAGTACATCAGCGTCGTCACATCTACGAAGGCGTAAGACGATTCACTATATCACCTATCGTACCTAAATTAGTCTGTACTCTTAGGATAATTAAAAAAAAACATAAAAAGCATTTATTTCAAGTAACTAAGACTTTATGAAACACAAAATAGCTTAAAACTAATGCCAGGATATTTAACATGATTTTATGCAAAGACATAAATTTTTTTGAGTGTATCAAGATCAGATTTTATTCGACATACAGAAAATAGTCCTTTTCTAGACTAACACTGTATAATCGAGCACATCACTATTAAAACGGAATGCGCTTTGCAAAGTGCCTTCAATAATACACGTTCGTGAGTACCCAGTGACGACATTTACGTGTTTACTGATATAGTGCTACTATCGTTAAATAAATATAGTATTCAAACACATACTAGTTTCTAGCTCCTCTGTGGGACCGTATGCAGTATTTGCTACATCTATGTAAAGCTTATTTATTTATGGTCCTCTTCGTTACAAAGTGTGGCCTTTAAATTTATCATTGTAGATATATCGACAATATCTTTTACATATTCTAGCCATCCACAGGCTGTCTGGAAGAAATCACTTCAAAGAGTTAACCGTCCATTGTACTATTTAATTTATTCATTAATTTACTCATCTTTACATAATTATAAAATGAAGTCGATTCCGCTGTCTGTGCGCTTATATCTTTTGAACTACTTAACAGATTTTAATGCAGTTTTCAGCATTAGATAGAGTGATTCAAGAGGAAGGTTTATATGTATAATACATACATAACTCTGTTTGTTTGTTAGTTTGTTTGTTACCTTTACACGACGAAACGGCTGAACGGATCATACTGAAATTTTGATAGGAGATAGAAAAGGAGATAGATTATATTCTGGGTTAGGCTACTTTTTAGCCAACTGCGCAAAATGAGGGTAATGGTTTATTGAAAACCATCCGTGCGAAGCCGCGGGCGGGTCATATAGTGAAAAATAATAAGTAAATGATCCATAGTTAATGAATAAATGAATGGGTTTCTTTAACATATTATCAATTTTATATTTAGACTAGAGGTTGCGTAGTGCGCGAGTTGCACGCAACTCGCGTGTTATTGTTTTTGTCGAAGAAGCAATCAAAGAGGATTTCGAGCTGTTAAAAGCGATCAAAAAGGATATCCATGTGTAAGAAGCAGTCAAAGACGATATCGAAATGGAAGAAGCAATCAAATCAAAGAAGATATCCAAATGGAAGCAGCAATCAAATATGATTTCGAAGTGCAAGAAGCAATCAAACAGGATATTGAAGTGAAAGCAGCAATCAAATAGGATATCGAATTAGCAGAAACTATTAAAGAGGAAATTGAAGTTGAGTAAGCAATCAAAGAGGATACCGAGGTGGTAGAAGCATTCTAAGATGACGAAGTGAAAAAAGCAATCAAAGACGATATCGAAGTGGAAGAAGCAATCAAAGAAGGTATCGAAGTGGAAGAAGCAATCAAAGAGGGTATCGAAGTGGAAGAAGCCATCACAGAGGATATCGAAGTGAAAATGCTATCAAAGACGATATCGAAGATGAAGACGCAATCAAAGAGAATAATGCAGTACAAGAAGCAATCGAAAGGAAATTGAAGATGATATCGAAGTAGAAGGAGTAATCAAAGAGGATATTGAAGTTGACTAAGGAATCAAAGAGGATACCGAAGTAGTAGAAGTATTCAAAGAGGATGACGAAGTGAAAAAAGCAATTAAAGACGATATCGAAGTGAAATAAATAGTCAAAGACGATATCGAAAAGGAAGAAGCAATCTTAGAGGATATCGAAGTGGAAGAAGCAATCAAAGAAGATATCAAAGTGGAAGAAGCCATCACAGACGATATCGTAGTGAAAATGCTATCAAAGACGATATCGAAGATGAAGACGCAATCAAAGAGAATATTGCAGTGCAAGAAGCAATCAAAATGAAATCGAAGATGACATCGAACTGGTAGAAGCAATAAAAGAGGATATCGACGTGGAAGAAGCAATCAAAGAGCATATCGAAGTGGAAAAAGCAATCAAAGAGCATATCGAAGTGAAAGAAGCAATCAAAGTTGATATCAAAGTGTAAGAAGCAATAAAAGAGGATATCGAAGTGGAACAACCAATCAAAGAGAAAAAAATTTAATGTTCCAAAATGATCATTGTGGATGAGGCATAACAAAAAAAAATTGAATGTTCCAAAATGATCATTGTGGACGATGCATAATTGAAAAAAAATTGACGTTTCAAAATGATCATTGTGGATGAGGCATAATTAAAAAAAAAATGATGTTCCAAAATGATCACAGTGCATGTTGCATAATAAAAAAAAATTGACGTTCCAAAAGTGATCATTGTGGATGAGGCATAATTTAAAAAAAATTAATTTTCCAAAATGATTCCAAAGGATTTTGCATAATAATAAAAAAAAATGACGTTCCAAAAGTGATCATTGTGGATGAGCCATAATTAAAAAAAATTAATGTTCCAAAATGATTACAGTGGATGTTGCATAATAAAAAAAAAATTAACGTTCAAAATGATCATTGTGGATGAGGCATAATTAAAAAAAATTGATGTTCCAAAATGATCACAGTGGATGTTGCATAATAAAAAAAAATTGACGTTCCAAAGTGATCATTGTGGATGAGGCATAATTAAAAAAAATGATGTACCAAAATGATCACAGTGGATGTTGCATAATACAAAAAAAATAATAATAATTGACGTTCCAAAGTGATAATTGTGGATGAGGCATAATTAAAAAAAATTATGTACCAAAATGATCACAGTGGATGTTGCATAATAAAAAAAAAATAATTGACGTTCCAAAGTGATCATTGTGGATGAGGCGTAATTAAAAAAATGATGTACCAAAATGATCACAGTGGATGTTGCATAATAAAAAAAATAATAATTGACGTTCCAAAGTGATCATTGTGGATGAGGCATAATTAAAAAAATGATGTACCAAAATGATCACAGTGGATGTTGCATAATAAAAAAAAATTGACGTTCCAAAGTGATCATTGTGGATGAGGCATAATTAAAAAAAATGATGTACCAAAATGATCACAGTGGATGTTGCATAATAAAAAAAAATAATTGACGTTCCAAAGTGATCATTGTGGATGAGGCATAATTGAAAAAAATGATGTTCCAAAATGATCACAGTGGATGATGCATGATAAAAAAATAAAAAATAATTGACGTTCCAAAGTGATCATTGTGGATGAGGCGTAATTAAAAAAATGATGTACCAAAATGATCACAGTGGATGTTGCATAATAAAAAAAAAATTGACGTTCCAAAGTGATCATTGTGGATGAGGCATAATTAAAAAAATGATGTACCAAAATATCACAGTGGATGTTGCATAATAAAAAAAAATTGACGTTCCAAAGTGATCATAGTGGATGAGGCATAATTGAAAAAAAAATGATGTTCCAAAATGATCACAGTGGATGAAGCATAATAAAAAAAAAATTGACGTTCCAAAGTGATCATTGTGGATGAGGCATAATTTAAAAAAATGATGTACCAAAATGATCACAGTGGATGTTGCATAATAAAAAAAAATGACGTTCCAAAGTGATCATTGTGGATGAGGCATAATTAAAAATAAATGTGGATGTTCCAAAATAAACATGATGAACGTTGCATACTAAAAAAAAAAAAAAATTGGATGTTCTAAAATGATGATGATGACCTTTGCTAGAACTATGAAAGTTGTCTCATGCCCCTCCACAACCATTATATAGAATCAAGCAAATTTTACAGTAATTTTATAGTACACACAAGCCGTGGGCTCCCTACAAAAACAGTATGAAAATTACGGCAAACGAAATATACGGTTTACGGTATTCATACAGAAATATTTTGTATGGGACAATTTTTTTTTTGTATGAAAGACAATTTTTTTTTCATGGAACCGGATATAAAAAAATGTCCTCTGCAACATTAGTTTTTGCACCAGCGCTGTAAGACCTATACTTTCCGAGATACGAGGTGGATGGGAGCGAATGGGGGACAAAAGGGGTACTTTAGGATTTATTCCCAACTCATCGGAACTCCCTCTATACGATCCCACCAAACATTTTCACCCTACGAGGGGGCATCTGGGAGAACAAACATGTCAATGAGTCAATCAGTCAGTCAGTCAGTCAGTGGTAATCGAGCTTTATATAATATAATCTCCTTGGATCTGTTTTTTTCTATGCATGTTTCCACTTTAGGCTGAAGAAGAGATGGACGGACTGTGTGAAGAATGATACGGTTAAGAAAGAAGTGACAACGGAGATGACGGCTCATAGAGGGTAAAGGAAGAAAAAGATATGTTCTGCCGACCCCGGGTAATGTGAGAAAAGGGCAGGAAGAAGATGTTTCACTTTGGGCCATTTTCGTAACCAAACGATAATAGCAAGGACCAAAACTGTTTGTTCTATCTATAACAACAATACAATGAATAAACATAATCATTCACACTGTTCAATCAATCGTTTCGGTCGGCTGCACTATCCACTCTACATTTCTCCATTTCAATAGGTTTTACTTTTATTTCCACAATACCTAGTTTCATTAGTACTTTCAACTTTTAATTTGTACATGACTTTCTACGTGCAAACTAAATAAGTTCGAATTACCTGGAGGCTAACCCTCACCATCATCATCATATCAGCCCCAAGAAGTCCACTGCTAAGCATAGGCCTTTCCAATAGAGTTCCAGAGTGACCGATCTTGATGGCCTGTACCCAACGGCTCGCAGCAACGTTACCTGGTCATCTTTCCATTCGAGGCCATCCCTGGTATCAACGTGGCCTGCACTTTATATCAAATGAATATGACTGTGAATCATAAAAATAAACGAAAACGTTCAAAAAGTGAAAAAATTGCGTTTTCATGTCCAGACATCAGTATTTGTGAGATGACACGATTGCTGCGTTCATGTCACTGAATTTTACCATCGTTGCTCTAACGTATAACGTAAATTTTTATCCAGACCCTCAGCAATGCTCATGAATTTTAATTCGGTTCAGTCATTTTCATTTGCATTATAATAAATTAAAGAAGCGACACATTTCGAGTACGATAAACGTTTCATTGGCCAATCGAGATGAGATTGAAATTTTAATTTGTCTATATTTAATAACTGGAATCTTATTTAATTAAAAGGCTATACAAACCATAAAGAACTAAAATAATACAATTTGCGTGGACGCAGGACGGAACCTCTATCTAAATCCTCTATCATGGAGGAGCTATCTGTTAACTGTCTTTTGTACCCTACGACTTGCATAGGGGACGATCTCAAAAAGGCTACTGACCTAATATAATTGCGTTTTCTAAATTCTTTCTGGGCGTCTGGGCGAAGCGACGTGTGATCCGAGAGCTGGTGCTTATCTGGGTCAACGCATAAGCATTACAATTCAAGTCGCCTGGTAGGGATCTGGAGCAGTTGAGCTATCTATAGATAATTTGCAACGGTCTTTAGATGATTCAACTATTTCTTCTGTATTTTATTATAAGTAATTGTATATTCTTTATGTTATTAAAAGCATTTTATGTATTGCAAATTTGTATATGTTGTAAGCTATTGACACGAAAGAAGAAGAAAAATAGGAGCTACGATTTCTGCTCTTAAACTTTAATATAAATATATAAGGCAAATACAGTTAAAAAATTGGTTAATACAATAAACCAAAATAACTAGTCATAATATTGTTCCACCTCATTAGGAACCATCAAATCGTTCCCACAATCAGCCAACTGTTCACTCTACATTAGTAAATGATACATGCGTGCTATTTCGTTATTAAACCGAAATTGATACAACACAAAAGCCTGTTTACGAAATTCATCATCCTAACATTAAATGTGGATGTCTTGATGTTTTCTTTTATCAATTGACAGATAAATTTTTTTTTTGATTATGTAGGGAATTTGGCACTGCAACTTTCCATCCCCGGTCGAAGATTTAGAGGTAGATCTAGACCCAAGACAAGGTGGAGAGATGTAGTGTCAAAAGACATGAGAGAGTGCGCAGTTTCTGATGACGACGTCGAGGACGAGAAGAACGACCAGAAATGCTGAACTCAACACCATGTGCGATACATACATAGCTGGGAAGAGAGAGACAGCTAAACATTTTTTTAAAAGGTACATTTGGTAATGTCTCTTCAAATCTTCCTTTGTGTAATTAGAAGAATCAATTTAGGTACCTGCTGTAAAAATGAGAATGCCTTGCGTTAAGTTTCAAAGCCTAACTTTCCTGATAACAACAACTTGTGTGTCTTCAAGTCGCGAGTGAACAGGTTTCTTGTAGGCAAGCGTGGTCTATCGTAGACTGAATCGAAGACCATGTCAATCGCGAGCCAATCCATTGTCCATACTAATATTATAGAAAATTTTTCGGCCTCGTTCGGGCAGAAAAGTTATCGAGTGGAGACAACGCACTGGAAAGCGCAGCGTA
This sequence comes from Philereme transversata, assembly GCA_963924445.1. NCBI lineage: Eukaryota > Metazoa > Arthropoda > Insecta > Lepidoptera > Geometridae > Philereme > Philereme transversata. The sequence continues at coordinate 4,016,489 of OZ004347.1, forward strand.
GGACCCCCCCCCCCCCCCTAGATGGACAGACGATTTGTTGGATGTTGCTAGGAGCCATTGGAAGCTAGCCGCACAAGATCGGTCACTCTGGAAATCTATGGGGAAGGCATATACCTCAGCAGTGATATGATGATTATGATGAACTCTGTCTCTTTATCTCTCTAGCTGCCTGTTTGATACGTTTCACGACTAAATGGCTGATTTTTGATTAGTACAACGATAGATTAAGAATTTTCAAATTCTTATTGACCCAATAGGAATGTGTTGATTATTGCTAGTACCGATTCCATGATTTTAAGTTATCTACAACATTCACTTATAACACTAATATCAGCGTTTGAGACATGATCGCCAATTGGTTAAAGATTGAATTTGAATCGCTAACATAGAACTTACCTATTCTTGCTTTGGGTATTTTCAGATCTTCATTCGCATTTATAACTTCTAAACCACAATTCCTAAACAAAAATCGCCGTACACCAACATTGCAATACAGATTCTCTCAGTACAATGAAAAGGTCAGAATTTAAGTGAAAACCCGGTAAAAGACGTCAGTTACACAAATACGAAGTTGAGAGGCTTCTTCATGGCTTCTTACAAATAAAAATCTATTGTACGCTGTGATTCTCCGCCAGTCCAGAAGATTTATAGTACTTTGGATGCGGCAACTACTGATGTTAAAGGTTATCTACTGCGTATACATTTACAACATTAATTTTAATCACGGGTAGGCCTGATGGATAATATTGTTGTAAATTTTTTTTTTTCAAATTAATTACCCTAAATTTGTTTTAATTTTGAATCTACTTTAATTTCAAGTCCTAAAATATCAATGACACCGCCTGTATAAAATAAGTAACTAAATCATATTCAATCACCATGTAAGTAGGTAACTGTTAAACTGACTAAGCGGTATCGGCGCAAAGGCGTCGCCGATTTACGTTAAAAATAAAATTGTTTATTGGAAATGTATCGATTACTGAATAAATATTCAAGCTATCAATTAAACCGATCTCTAAAATGAGTTAATTACGATTCTGCGTATGTGTTTTAAATTAATGCCGTGAATGCGATGACAGACTGTATAAGAAAACGCTAATTAGCATTAAGTTCACCTATGTATAATTTTGGGGTGGTATTACCTTAAATTAGCGACAGCAACGCGATGGCAACCAAAACGTCGATTTGCACATAAAAACTAGCGCTACCAGAGAAGGTACGGCAACAGAGATAATATTTTCCCCACAATAAATTTGACGTTTACCGACCGATTGTTGTCGCGTTGCTATTGCAAATTTTATTTAATAAACCGGCGGGTTAAAAAAAGTATAGCTAGACATATCAGTAGAAGTGTAAAAGAACTTTTGACTCGAAACAGCTGATTAATTTATTTTAGTTTAAAATGCCCTATCCATATTTATAAACCTTGCTTACGCTCCACTTTCAAAGCAAGTGGAATCTATTCTAAACAATCACTTGAAACTATCCAATACAAAATGTGATTATAATTGAGGTAATTCTTTGTTTGCTCGTAATGATTTAATAATTGAATCGTATTGAGAGGGGACCGTGACTTTGACCTTAGTAATCTGTGATACAGAATATTTGAACAAGTTTTTGTTAAGGTCAGTGAAGAATTGATTGATAAGTGGTTTTTGGAATGAGAACGTTCCGTAAGTAACAAGTACTAGTATTCGATATTTACTGGTTGATGGATAAATCAATGGATTTGTAAGGTTCAGGCCCCAAATAGTAATAGCAAAAGAGTATTTATGGTGCGACTTTATCCGTCTGTCTGTCACAGCATCTTCTGTCCTGTCTATCTGATCATCTTAGCAACTACAAAAGCTTGAAATTTGTAACAGTTATAAATAATGCATGCCTGTTTTTATTGCAAGGTAAAAAAAACTAAAATATTTTTGTTTTGATTACTGGGACCAAAATGGTGAGGGTCAAAACTAAAAACGTCGAGATCTAATCTTGAATTTAAATAGATTCATCATCACCATCTCAGCCCACATTCACCCACTGCTGGGTATAGGCCTCCTCGTTATCACACCACTCTCTCCGGTCCTGTGCCAAGCGCATCCATTGCCTTCTCGCAACTCTCGCGATGTCGTCCGACCATCTGGCTGGTGGTCTGCCAACTAATATGCGCCCTTCTCGCGGCCACCACTCGGTTGCTGCCCTCGTCCATCTTCCGTCTTTCTCCTTACCAATTGTCAAGCCCATCTCCACGTCAGCTGGTTGATCCTTCTACCTACATCCACGACTTTGGTTCTGCGTCGTTTTTTGATGTTGGGTATATAATCCAACAGCGAGATGCCTAAATAGATTAAAACCCAAAAATTGGGGTAGGCAATAACTGTATCTAAATAAATTCAAGGGCCTATTCGGTAATAACCAAAAATCGTATTTATACGGTAGCTTAGAATATCAATCAAGCCCAAATCTTAAAACGACCACATCACACATGGATCGCCACCACAAAATTTGCATGAAGCCGTGCATAAGACAATCACTTTACTCTAAGTAATTGGTAGGCAACGTTTGGCTATCCAATCAAAGGCATGCGACCTCAAAGACTGATGATCGACAGACCACTTCACACCTTCACTAGTAGTAAATAGAGTTCAATTTTGATGGAGAGGGTGTAAGTTGGACATTGGCAATTTCGAGATGGATACAAAACGCCAGGGGCAGAGTATTGGTCTAACTGGATAATTGAATATAAGGACATCGACCTACATTCGGGTTATGACGTTACAGACAGTTCTTGTGAGATTGATCGTGATTGGCAGGTGTTCGCGGAAAATGGGCAGGTGGTACAATTACCACGTATGAAAGATAGACCTAAATAGACGGGTCATAATGTTATTTTTATCGAACGAGCGAGCGAAGCGTCACGTTCGAGATTGGCCAAGAAATAATTTTGTCGGACTGTCTGTTCTAGCTCACAGGTCGCATTTTTCAACCGATTTTGACAAAAATTGGCACTCAAGTTAAGACTTATTTTAATTTTGTGGTCGTTCGCGATTTTAGACTAAGGGGAAGTTAGGGGGGGAAAAGGGGAAAGCTTTTGTAGCGGTATTTATCGACGGATTTCAATCAAATTTGAGAGGTGCATTAAGGAGTTATTCTACACAAGATGTGGCGAAAAAAATTCCATAAAGGGAGGAGGGAAAGGGGAAGTTTGTTGTAGCGTTACATATATAAATTTTTGAAAGTTTTTTCAGAAAATGTATACCTCATACCAATCAATTGTATACCAATCAGACTACGCAGTCCTCTTCACCTTCATGAGCCAAACCCGTGGACACCTGATTCAAGGGAAAGCGAGTATTCGCTAAAACTTTTGCTTAAAAGTTTACATAGATATGCCTATTGGAAAATGCACTAAGGCTAGTTAAATAATTTAAGTTAAAGAAAAAAAGTATTTTATTTGTAAGCTGACGTGACTGGGTGAGACACATAGCTCGAAGAACTGTCAGTTGCCGCAGTGTCGTCAGTGCCGTTGGGGCAGTAAGGTTTTAGAGTGAAGATCACGCACTAGAAAACTCAGAGTAAAACGGTCCTCCACTAGATGGAAGGACGACCTGATGAAGGTTGCTAGAAGCCGTTGGGTACAGGCCGCACAAGATCAGTCACTCTGGAAATCTATGGGGGGCAGTGGACTGATGACTGATGATGATTGGCTTTGTACATTTTTTTTATAAGACCTTATAATGAAGCAAGCATATGGCCCATCTGATGTTAAGTATATATGTCTAAAACAAAGATAATGTCTCGTGCCTCCAGCAGTCAGGTTAAGATCACCATTGGTGATGTGATACTGGAGATGGTAGACCATCTTGGACATTATTTATCTTTCGACATAATGAAACTAAGGAGATCATGCGGCTCAAACAGCTGCAATGGGCTGCATTCAGTAAGTTTGAAGACACTATCTGGATGCTATGCGAATAGCACAGGACAGATTGGAGTGGCATTTGAGGGAGGAGGCTTATTTACCCAACTGTTAGCTATCCTTTAAGCTGACAAAGATGATGATGATGATTGGTTTTGTAGAAATGCAATGTGAGTAGCCCAATATACGAACCTTTCACCAAAACACTATCCGAACCCCATAAAGCACCACACCCAAAACATTAACGCTATAAATCTACCAGAAAATCATTTCATTGAGCTGTGTTCCGTTTGGACGGTCCATTCGATAGCTTTCTATAGCAAATATTCAGCACATTAGCATATGAATGATACAGGCTAAAAAAGACCCCAGGTGGTGTGTCCGGGACGGAAGTAGGTTCGACTTTTGGCTGAGAACGTAACGGGCGTGGTTGGGTATTTTTTTTCCTCTAGGTGTAACGTCTTTATCCTCGGATTTTAAATGCAATACGTCATACGTCATATGGTATACTGCTGTGGGGGAGTGCTGCAGATATAAACACCGTTTTTGTGCTGCAGAAGAGGGCTGTTAGTACAATTTATAACATGGGCCCCAGAGAATCATTACGCAATAAGTATAAAGAAATAAATATTATGACATTCCCTTGTCAATACATCTATGAAAATCTAATGTATGTTCACAAAAATATTAATTTGTTTAAGAAAAATAGCGATAATCATAATTTTAATACTAGAAATAAAGATAAACTGTTGCCACTTGTAGACTCCATAAAATTAGTAAGTCGTTTAAAGGGCAAGGTGTACGCTTTTATTACAAACTCCCAAGGGATGTACAAAAATTGACAATTAACAAATTTATAAACGTAATTAAACAAAATCTTTATAAAAGAGCCTACTATAAAATATCGGATTATTTAGATGATAGAGAAGCTTGGGGTTGAAATTGCTCCAACTCGTTCAAAATGTTACAATTTAGACGTAATTTATTTTTTGTATTATGTATTGTAAAAGGATCATTAAAAAACAACCAGCCTTGTTTCTTGCCTTTCTTTCCTGGCTTGGTCGCGAAGGAATAGGCAGTAAAATTGACGTTTCAAAGTGATTCTTGTGATTTTAATGAATAAAAATATTTGACTTTGACTTTGAGTAAGTAGTATGGAATGCTATGTTACTAATGAGGGATTTCACAGCTATGATTTTTTAACTGCTAATAGATGGCGTTGCTTTGTTATACGCTGATTTATACAAGAAAAGTGAATTGTCACTATCAATTGCCGTGTTGTCATTATTTTCCGAGGAATTACTAATTGTTTATCCGACGATGTGAGATTGTTTTAGACCATTTTTTATATTGTGTCTTCAACATTTTGGCATATAAACATTATAAAGCACATTTTTTGCCTGGTGCATCTCCAGACAGCGCTATTAAGCTAATTGGAACTAGTTTTTCTTAATCGAAAATTAAAAGCTCTCGTTGCTGTCGTATTCTGACCTTTTGTATTTTCAGGAATACGTAAGGAAAGATAGGCGCAAAAATGCATCTTAAATGTCCAGCTGTTTGCTTTTCGGTAAGTACTGGAAGATCACGGCCTTAGTGAGTTATTGACCGACCGAGCGAAGCGAGCGAATCATCTCAGTTTCTAGATTAACCAAAAATTATTTTGTCTGTCTATCTGTCTGTTCTCACCTACATTCATTGTTGCATTTTTAACCGATTTTGACAAAAATTTGCACACAAATTCCTAGATTAATTTAAATTTTTTGGTCAATCGCGATTTTTGATAGAGTGGTAAATAAGGGGGAAAAGGGGAGAAGTTTGCTGTAGCGTTATTTAATGATGGATTTCAATCAAATTTGAGAGGCACACCAAGGACTTCATTCTACACAAGATGTTGCAAAAAAAATTCAAAAAGAGGAGTGGGGGAAGGGGAAATTTGATGTTACGTTATAACTGGACAGATTTCAATTTTTTATTTTTTTTTCCTACCTATGCCAGTCAGACTACGCAGTCCTCTCCGCCTTCATGAGACGAACCCGTAGACATCAGATTAGACTTCCTAGGAGAAGGAAACGCGAATAATTGCTAAAACTTATACCAATATTTTAGAATATATAACATTTTTGTTTGTTTCAAATAAAAAATTATTCTATTCTAATATTTTGCTCAAAAGTCTACATAGGTTAGAGTATTGGAAAGTTCAAGCACCTGAAATTCGATTTAAAATTTGACTTTATTCGTGTCTCTGTTCTCACAGAACCACTAGTACTAGAAATTAAACTGTTTCAGAGATTACTGAAATCATAACACAACACTTAATGCCATTGTCTTTTTGTACTTCTCACGAGACTACCAACTTTCACAAAGTAGAATAGAATAGAATAATCATTTATAAGGTACATAATTATTCTATTCTTAAATTTCACTGTTCGTTAACTTCGGGACCTTTAAATACCAGGCTACTGAAAATTGCTATATTATTATGTCTTATTTGTGTACATACTCAGCCCACATCATAGTTAAAAATAGAACTCAAGAATATATAATTAAATAATTTATGTAACTAAAATAAGCCAACGCCATCTGAATTCTTAAAATGTCACAAACACAGCAAATAAAAATAGTAGAGAAAAAAGCGTAGAAAAAATATAACTTTACCGGCTATCATTCCCAGGTTTTACTAAAAAAGCAATACATTTTAATTCAATATTTACGTGTAAGTTTACGTTCTGGAATACAATTGTACAAGTTACAGGCGAAAAGCGGATTGTTTTTCTAATTCTATGAAAATTGGTAACGTATCCAGCGTCGTTCTATGTTCTATCTGGATTAGAAAAGTGATTTACTGATCGATTGCCACTGCATTTGAATATTTTTTTGCAAAGTCACACGGGTTTATTGGGTATTTATGTACAGTCAACGACAAAAGTCACTGACCTAATTTATAAACTTCCAAAGTCCTATACACCTAAAAGATTAAAAGTCGGTGAACATCATCGGAACATAAATTACTGAACGCATTAAAACAGTACAACCCATATCTCGAAAACTAGACGTTCTAAGCTAGCGGTGTCGTGGGACAAATGGTAGGTATCAATAAGATCTGCATATCTGATGGCAGCTGTCAAACTTTGAACAGTCGTTAACAGTCGGATAGAGGAATAGCGAAGTTCAGAAGAGCATGCGGAACTCAAGACAGAGTAAACCAAGGTTAGTCCCTCGCATCGGCCTTTTATTGAATTCCCGTACAGAGAGTATTCCCAAAAACTGCAGAACCGTTTCTGAATATGTTGCTACGCTATTCTTAAGTGCAACAAGTTGTATTTTATCTGATAAAATATAGTTTTCAAGACGAAATCTACTTGACGCTACTGAAATTGTAAGCAGGCCAGCTTGTCTATTATTATTAGTCGCAGTCATCTTCAGCTTTCGTTTTCATCTTGCACCAAGCAGCAAATAGAAAGAACATGCCCGGCACGTCTACCCGGAACGGGGCGCGACGCGCTGATTCCATACTATTTTTGCCCCCTTTTTCCCGTTTTTCCCCTGCAATGATAGATAGAGTCGATTCTTTTATTAGGAGGTGCCTGAGGTCTTTAAAGGACTCCTTTTGTTGTGGTATCGAAGTGGATGGCTGGTTTATTTCCGAGATTGGTTGGATTGAGTTCTATTGTCGAGATTGGAGGTTTCATTTTATAGGTTTTAAAGTGTGATTACTTTATTTTAACAGTTTTTTAGTCGTTCTTTAAGGTGAGTGCAGATTATACCTTTTTAAACTATCATGGTTATGAACACTATTTGTACTAAAAACGGGATATTTACCAAGATTTGTGAGTTCTTGAGTATTCCGATATATCAGCCAATAGCCAAGCAACTACGTCGAAATATCGGGATACTCAAAAACTCACAAATATAATAAAATAAATAATAAATATCGCTGGACATTTCACACAGCGCTATCTAGCCCCAAACTAAGCAGAGCTTGTACTATGGGAACCAGATAACTGATAGAATACTTATATACTTTTTTTTGTAAATACATACTTATAATGTATAGAAAAACAACCAGACACGGAACAAATATCTGTAGATCATGCAAACATTTGTTCCGCGGCGGGAATCGAACCCGCTACCTCCTGCGTCTCAGCCGGCTATACGCCCACTGCGCCACAGAGGCAGTCTCTCATCATCACAAATCATGGTAAATATCCCATTTTTAGTACAAAATGATTGTAGATTTTGTATATGTTACAAAAATTTGTTAGTACGAGCTGTTTACCTGTGAATTCATTCGCATGGACTTCATCATCTTAACAGTCAAAGGACGTCCACTGCTGAAGATAGCTGAACATAGGCCTCCCCCAAAGATTTCCAGAGCGACCCATCTTGTGCAGCCTGCACGCAATGGCTCCCAGTAACCTTTATCAGGTCATCTTTCCACCTAGTGCGTGGTCTCCACTCGAGAAACTTTCTGCCACAACGTCCGTCAGTTCTTCGAGCTAGTTACCCTGTCCACTGCCACTTCAATCCTTTGTGCTATGTCAGTGACTTTGGCCGATTCCGAACTTTTTGGTTATGTGAACCGATCTGTATATCATTTATTCCGCGGCAGGAATTGAAGCCGCAATCTCCTGCGTCTCAGCCAGCTATCGCCCACTACACCAAAAAGGTTTTAAAGGAGGGTTGGCCTCTAGATTTTTCTATAAGACATTACGCATCCTTGATAACATGTTTTTATATTCCATCAAAAATACATAAACAAGTATAAATTCAGTCTTATTGTCTCATAAACGTCTTACCTGAGACCCTGGAGTGGATTATCCCTGTATTTACATAGCGTTCGAGCGAGGACAGCTTATAAGCAAATACGAGTTACGACCAGGGATGGCTGGGAAAAGACCGGATAATTCTGATTTAAAAAGGCGGTTATTTTTGGAAGATCTCTGTGACGCAGCCGGCGAAGTCGGCTGAGACGCAAAAAGCAGTGAGTTCGAGTCCGCGGAACACAATAGGTATAAAAGATTGCTTGATCTACAGATATTTAGATGTTTTTTCATGATATATTATAATATGTATGTATATATAAAAATGTTTATAGTAACTGGTGCCCATAATTTAAGCTTCGTTTAGTTTGGGGTTAATTAGCGCTGTGTGAAATGTTCATATCAATTAATTTAATAATAACTCTGGCGCGTCGACTTGGATGTGCATTTACCAAAATGACCCACTGCAGCAGGGATAGTCAAAACGGGAGAGGAGGGAGGGAGGCCTTTGCCCTGCAGTGGGCAATACAGGTTAAAAACAAATAAATAACTAGTGGTTCGCTCCAAACCACTCGCGAACGCGAGATCTCGCGAGTCTACCATAAAACAAAAAAAATATTATTCGTAATCTTTGATTATCAAAATAGTGGCACGAAATAAAAACCAAACAGCTGCACCTACAGTTTCATTCAAATTACAGGTAACGGGAGTTCATGTTAATTGGTTCCGGTTTTTTGGTACAAATTGCAGTTATTCTAGATTTCAGACTTTTGCCTATATTTGTGATACATAAACTACAGGAATACCAAATTACAGCACTGTGGGGTCACTGGTGTACCCTCTGTCAAAGTTTAGTTTTTATTATGGCTAATAACTCAAAATATACAAAAACTTTACTAAAAGTAAAAACGGGGTCAAAATATACTAATAAAGACCTTTCATTTGACGTCTCATTTGACCTAATAGTCTCATTTTCATTTTTTTTACCCCTCTTGAACCCCAATATCTCAACAATCCCCCCACATTTTCAGCTCATTGAGTCACACCAACATTGTGCCAGCATTACCTACCAATATACCAAATTTCACGATGATCGGATATACGCTTCGAAAGTTATCCTCGGACAAACAAACATACATACATACAACGCCGATTTGCCCAAGTTGATTTGGAAATTTCGCTTCGCTTGATCAATAACTCTTAACACAAAAAAGGGGTGTTAAATTGAAACATTTTTTTTGATGCATTTCTATGTCATCTAAGGGTCTTTTAGGGTTCTTTATCCGAATGACAAAAAACGAAACTATTATAATTTTCTCCTGTGCGTCTGTTCGTCCGTCGGTAAGTATGTTATATTAGTATGGATCTATAAATATTGTTATTTTTCCAGGATATTCTTATACATGTATGTATACTTGTAAACGGGTGTCCCATCTCTAGTTACGACTTCAATGCTGTAATCCAGAGAATACGTCCTCTAAGGTGAGACGACACAAATAACTGATATTGTACAATACACAAATATGGCTGTATGTAATCCGCTTTACTGAGGGTGCGTCTACACGCCGTTCAAACAAATGTAAACGAACCTTTGTTTTAAAATAATATGCCACTAAAGATAAGACAACCTTAAATGCTTGCTGGGAGTAGAATTAGCATTTCAAAATGGAGTGATTCCTGTCTAGGGTGCCTTAAATCACGGTAATGTTATCTATACAGTACTATACAGTATTCTGTCTTCATACAAACGGCCGGAACGTCAGTCATACCTACGCGTCTCATGTTTGGTACCCACTCGGTACCCAACTAGTCGCGAATGCGCCGCAGCACGGGCAATGTCGTTGCCGCAGTGACGAACGGTGTGATTTGTTTTGTAAGCAGTAAGTGAGCGATTTGTGAATATTTTATTGAAATAAATACAAGTACTAACTATAGACCAATAGCTATTTTGTCATGTTTTGGGAAATTCTTAGAAAGTATAATACACACAAAAATATATGCACAGGTAGAACCATATTTATGTAATGCTCAACAGGCATATACATAGACGCAAGCGGTCTGTAAATACTCACCTACTTTCTTTGGTTGAAAATATAGCTAGAAACCTTGATGAAAACACCCAAGTAGATGTCATATACTTAGACTTTCGAAAAGCCTTTGACCATGTCAATAACGATGTGCTTCTTGAAAAACTGAAGGCTATAGCACCAAAGCTCACTCGATTGCTTGCTGACTACCTGCAAGACCGAAGCCAGTTCGTTAGACTTGGCTGCTACTACTCTACATCATACCACACACGTTCAAGCCCTGCGCGTACTGTTGCGCGCCAAAACTCCCCTATCTGCCGTGCGCAACGCCACCTTAAAGAACTTCAAAAGATTTAACCCGAAACTGATGTATTTGCAGATATTGTACATGTTACGTTAACGCAGGTATGCCTTCAATACTGCGAGGGAGATATTATCCCAAAATAGTAAATTGTAGGTACTTACTTGTGTAAATTATAAGGTATAGTACTTTGTATGTATATTTTACGTCTGTATGTACATAATAGGTTTGTGTTTGTCAGTATTATTATTTTTATTGTTACCTATGTATTTCTTTTGTATTCAGTTAATTTTGAATTTGTCCGTATTTCCGTTTTCTTATGTGTTAGTTATAACGATTTGGTTTTTGTAAACTATTGTGTTATTTCTAAGTTAATAAATAATTTGAATTTGAATTTAATATGGCAAAGAGCACAAATAGACTATATTGTGCTGTTTTTGGTTGTTTTGTGTTGCGGATTTGTAATACTTTTAAATTTAACAATAAAGCTTTACGTATATCTCAGTCGAGGCGCAAATATTTTTCTGTATCAAATTTATAAGGGTGGATTTTTTATTAAATCTACTAATTAAAAAAACACATGTATTTTTATTGAACACTTCCTATTTCATTAACAACGAATTTCATTTTTTTATATATATAATATACAATCACAGAACTGTAAGGAAATTCAAGTAGTTTGTGTTTACATACCACGCGGGTGTAGGTAAATAATGCAAGAACAGGGGCCGAGTCACAATACTGTATAGTTATCATTACCGTGCTTAAATGCCTGATTTTTTATAAAAAAAGCCTGTTCGATACTATTGGCGCGCAAAAGTGTGAAAATACATCTAGTTCGTGGACCTCGCTTATTTGGTTGCTTAATAGTAATAGATAGCCAATAGAAGTAGGTCGCTTACTCCTTAGCCTTAAAAATGCCTGTTATATGATAACCCTAGCTGGGAGCCGTTGGGTGCAAGTCATACAAGATCAATATTTTTTAAGTTATTAGCCATAAAAAAAACTAAACTTTGACGAAATTCACAGAGTACCTACACCGGTAACCCTACAGTGCTAAAATTTAATATGCGTGTAACTTTAGTGACACAAATATAGGGGAAAGTCTTAAATCTAGAATAACTGGAAATCTATCCCAAAAAGTGGAATCAATTAATATGTTACTTGTGATTTTAATGAAACTGTAGGTCAAGTTATTTGGTTATGCAACTCGTAGCACAGTTTTTATAGTCAAATACGACTATTATAAATATTTATTTTTTGTTTTTATGGGAGACTCGCGAGATCTCAGTTCGGGGCAAACCACTAGTTTTAGTGGTTTTAATCTATTTTCTTACACGTTTTGTCATTTTAACCTATGTTTTAAATGCTTATTTATGCGTTTGGTGTACTTCATCTCTAAATAGACTACTAGCAAGTGCCACCCACTGATTTCATAAATAATAGATAAGTCATTGACTGACAGATCAAATATAAGGGTGTGTGCAGACAGTGGATAAATAATGCAAGTAGTCCATTATGCGCAGAATAGGGCAAATTCAGAGACTTCGTGAAGAATTTGGTGGGTAAAAAGGGCCGTTTTGATTCAGAGATCCTTATTCTAGATCTAAACTTAAACATGACTCAAGTATTATTTGCTAGTTTTAATGAAACATTGCCTAAAATATAAGACTAAGGGCGACTTGCTCAACGATGTCTAAAAATATTTAGTGGCTAAATATGATTTAAGGACTAGTCAAATCATATATAACGTCAAATTTAAACATGTTTAGTTAGTCGAGTAGCTAAGTCGCGTTTTCGAATCAATCTTAGATCGTTTTTATTTTGATTTTAAAAGGATATTATGCAAAAGTTCAAAAAGTTTCAATACAAAAAACAATATAAATGATGTTTTGTTTTATAACTGAATAGCTGTAGCCCCCGACTACGGTAGGCGTTACAGTACTAAATGTGTAGGACCTAGAAATAACGCTAAACTCGCTGTTGCAACTTGACTTGATACCCCGTTTTTATCCTATCGAACCTGATTTATGGGATAAAAAGTAGCCTACGTGTTAATTCAGGTTATAATCTACGTACTTACTAAAATTCATTCAATTTATTCAGCCGTGACGACGTGAATGAGTAACAATAAAATAAATAAACAAAAATCCAAACTTTCGCGTTGATAATATTGGTGTGATTAATTGAAAATACATTATTGCACTTTTAAAATAGTATAAAGGTGAATTTAATGTTAAAGAGCACTCTCGTCTGCAAAAATAGTAGATTATTAAACGAGGGGACAAAGCAGTGGCTTGCGTCACAGGCGCTATTTTGAATCCCGAACGTAACGAAGGATTCTAGAGTTAACTCACGAGCGGAGCGAGGGAGTTAGCAGAATCCTGAGTGCAGAGAGTGATATAAGAACGCCCAAGATGCAGACAGCTTTATCCACGACGAGAATACTCTACTTTTCACACTTTCTGCGAGACTAAAAAAGCCAAATCTATGTTGTTGCATTTGGTGCAGAGGTTAGTTCGATTTACGCAGTTTAAATTTTCATACAGATGAGTTTCCAAACACAAATCACATTATGCCCTCGCGGGAAATTCAGTACAACTTTAGTCCCAGTTCAGGCGTAGGGATTTAATCACTGACTTTCGGTGAGGTTTACATTACCTATCATTTGACATTGTCGAGCAGGTGGTGTGAAAAATATATTATTACATTAACGACGTAACAGACAATACGTAGCAGTCTCTGTACAATCCTACTCTATGAAACGCGTAAAGCCGTTGTAACGCAAATAAGTCCGTTAATGTGTTTTCTAGTCTCGACTTAAAATGCCTTGGCTAAACAAACTTTACTAATGGCTTTATAGGGAGCACCACTATTAACTGTGTCAAATCAAGACTACATTTACCCGACTGCCGAAAAAAGGTTATTTTGTCCCATGTATCATGTATCATATATGTAATTTTGTATATGTTAAACTAACTCTTTATATTTTGTGAACGATGCCAGTGAAATTTACACCTGCTTGCCTTTCGTTTTACACTTTAAATTTGAAAAATATTTTGTTATACAACTTGTTTTGTTATATACGCGATTAAATGAAAACACAGATGGTGGCTAGTCTTATTGCTATTTTCAAATTCATTACAATAAAAAATATTAAATTTTCAAACAAACTAATTATCAAGTCCTAAAAATATCAATGAAACAGCCTGTTATAAATAGATAAATAAATCATATTCATTCATCATGTAAGTAGACTGACTAAGTGGCATCGTCGCATACGCGTTGCCGCGCTGATTTTTTGTTTAAATTTGTTAAAAATTGTTTATTCGAAATGTATAAATTACTGGACAAATATTCAAGCTTTCAGCATTCTAAAATTGGTAAATACAATTCCGAATATCTGTTTCAAATTAATGTCGTACGTACGTTACAGGATGTAGGTATATTAAGTTTTTTAATTCACGGCAAACTAGATCGATTAGAAGTTACGAAAGTTGTATGTGAATGACACACGCCGAGTGACGTCAGCAGCTCGGCAATACTTCGGCAGGGGAAGGCGTTGTTTGTTTATTTACGTAGTAATTGATCAGCGAAGCAAGAACTCTAAATCAACTTGGGCAAATCGGCGTTGTAGTATGAGCTAAAATTTGGGTATCCGTGTAGCTTTAGTGACACAAATATGGAAAAAAGTCTGAAATTCAGAATAACTGAATATTATACCCAAAAAATTGTATCCAATTTACATGAACTCCCGTCACCTGTAATTTGAATGAAACTGTAGGTCAAGTAATTTGGTTATATATTTCGAGGTACTATTTTGATAGTCAAAGATTATGAATTTTTTTTTTGTTTTTTTGGTATACTCGCGAGATATCAGTTCGGGAGAACCACTAGTAGTAAGTATTCTTTAGTCTCTTCAAACGCGAAACATGATAGCAGGCTCAAGTTCCAGTCTAAATTTGGTAATTTCTCACCCCCCAAGTTTATTAAGATCAAACATTAGTCACTTGGCAAGAAAACAAGAGCGTAACCATTAAAATTAAGGAAATATAGAGTACCAAAATAATTGTTAACATAGTTTCCGTGAACATCCAAATAATTTTACTGGCTCCTGACAATCTTGGAACCGGTCTATTTTGAGCTCAGATTTAATAAGGCGGGCTATACACATGCGATCGCAATAAACAAAATGTAAATCGATGAATATGCTGTAAAAAAAATTTCGATACACAAGTAAGTAATTGCTGTAACTTTTGACATTTCAAACAATTTCAGTCCTTTGTACAGTGGCGAAATGAAAAGGTTTGCCAATTTTCAAATTGATTCGTTCAACGTATCGCGAGTAAACCCACCTTTTGAAACTTTGTTACAGAATAGACTGAGTTAGAGAAAATAATGTTTAACTGTTCGTTCATAAAGTTCAAAGTTATTCAGATCAAAGTTGTTTGAATATTTATCTTGTCAAAAAGAATTAATTGATTCTTGCATTACTGGTGCAAGCGAAAACCGAGTTTAAGGTGACGAACCTTTTTATTCCGTCACTGTACTAACCGCGGACTATTGACACCATAATATAATAATTACAAAAATCTAACAACCGACTTCAAAGTAACCTGGAATATTCACACTGAAAAATACAGTCGAATTGAGAAAATCCTTCTTTTTTGAAGTCGGTTAACCTAACCAAATTTTCATGAAACTACACGTAAAATACCCTACTCTTTTCCAATAAAAAAAGAATCATCGAAATAATAATCATTTGTCGCGCACATACTTAATGCAAATTTAAGACTTATATGGTTTTCTCATCGATGCCATCGTCAGAACTAGACCAAACTGAAATGGGACCACACCAGCTTTCAAATAAAAAAAGAATCATCAAAATCGGTTCACCCAGTCGAAAGTTCCGAGATAACAAACATAAAAAAGTACAGTCGAATTGAGAACCTCCTCCTTTTTTGAAGTCGGTTAAAAATGTATCAGCAGTTTGGTCAACCAGACCACAGACCAGTATATTTACTTATATTGGTCTGTGACCGGACAATCAACTGAACTAACTGACATTGAGGGTACTTTTAAATAAAACACGATCACTAAAATTTTTTTTTTTAATTTTGATTCGTAAGTTTGTTTCTTTGTAACGACCGACGTATATAATCGACCGATTTATATGCTTTTATCTTGTTTGACAGCTGAAGTTTACAGAATAATTCTTGCACATGTTTTAAAAAGTCATAGTCTGACAAATGTGTGCGGCCAGTCTTAAAGAATTCTATAAAAAATATTAAACATTACTCAGTATGTTAGAAGCAAGTCGTACAGTAAATTACTAACCTAACATACTTTCAAGAATAAACCAGACTCCCTGTTAAATCGTAAGTCACCAACAAGCCTTACAACGACGTGACAACTGCACGTAAACGTCGCCGCGTCTAAACGGGCCTGATTTATTTTATCGCGTCGATAAATGAGTGCGCTCAACGGCGTAATGAATTGCGCTGTAGCGCTTAGCGCAAATAACGTTTGTGAGAAAACGGTTGATAGTAGATAGCTAACTACCTATACAGGCTGTCCCAGAACTAGTATCTTATCCCAAAGGGGGCGATTCTAGACACTTACGAGAACAACAAATGTTTTACGACTTTTGTGAATTTGATGATTTTCATTGAAGAATCACTTGGTAAAAATCTGTTAATTTTGGTCGAAATTCTGTTTAACAGCTATGAGGAAAGGTAAGACACCTTAAGTCAAAACCGTTTGTATAAGGTAAGCTTTAGGGAAGACGCAAAGTCTACAAAACAGTTTTTTTAAAGTAAACTAAAAAATATTTAAGAAATTTATCCTGAAAAATAAAACGTTTAAATTATTATTTATTCTGTGAAAAGTTGATAATTCTGATGGTCGGAATCACCCCGTTCAGTCATAAAATACTAGTTCCTGGACACCCTGTATAAATAAGTTTTTCATTAACATACCATTGCAAACGATCTATAGATAGCTCAATTACTCCAGATCACAACCAGGTGGAAGTGTCCTCGAGATACTGGCTGCATTGTCCCGCTGAATTGCAATGTTTCTGCGTTGACCCAGATAAGCGTCAGCTCTTGGTTTACACATCGCTTCGATCAAGAAAGATTTTTGAAAACGCGAAGGGCCCTGGTACACCAGAAATACGCTGGAAATTTATAGGATCCATGAAATAATAAAAAAATCTTCCCACAGGTAACGGGATATTATAATAATAATAAATAATAAATAAATATTGCTGGACATTTCACACAGCGCTATCTAGCCCCAAACTAAGCAGAGCTTGTACTATGGGAACCAGATAATTGATAGAATACTTATATACATTTTTTTTTTGTAAATACATACTTATAATATATAGAGAAACAACCAGACCCGGAACAAATATCTGTAGATCATGCAAACATTTGTTCCGCGGTGGGAATCGAACCCGCTACCTCCTGGGTCTCAGCCGCCTATGCGCCCACTACACCATGGAGGTCATCAATAGTTTATTCCGTTTTCAGTTTTTCTCAATTGTGTATATAATTGTGTAATACATACCTACCAACTTGTAACTTCATCATATCTCTTACATCCCAATGGTAGCAAACATGGTGGTATGTAGATATGCAAAAGATCTTCGCAGTTTTGGAAGTCCTATTCAACAATACCACACACGATGGAGTACGCAAATGGGATTCAAAGTGTTGAAACTATAAGGTCCCTAGTCGAATTTTAAAATACTTCTTTGCCCGACTTACACAACGATTCTTAAACGTATTTAGCGACTAAACATGATTAAATTTGACGTATTTGTATGATTTGACAACTCCGTTAAAATTAACATTAAGACTTCGTTGCACAATTCACCCTTAATACAAAATTTTGTAAAAGGCAACGCGCCTGCAGTACTAATAACGAGTCAATGATAGTCAGAGAACACAAGAACAAGTCAGAGGTCAAATTCTGCTAGTTTATAAGAAACACGATTATGGAGCCATAAGAACCATTTTTTTAACGATTCTGATTGTTGTTCCTATCATAAGCGTAGTTTAAAAGTAGCAGAGTTTCTTGTGAAAGAGCTCGCCCGGGGAAGTGCTACCACCATACCTATTTCTACCGCCAAGCAGAATTGCTGTGTTTCGGTTTGAAGGGTATGGTTGCCGGTGAAATTACAGGCACATGAGGCTTTACACCTGTATGCCTCAAGTTGATGGACGCAGGGATGTGCATCGTAGGGCGCATTTCTAAGGAGCGTGACCTACGAGGCTAACTTGTTATAGGCGATGGTTACCACTTAACATCAGGTGGGCCATATGCTTGTTCCATCTCCAGTAGTATAAAAACAAGGTGTCAAATTTTCAATGGTGTTTTTAGTTTTGTAAACTGATTACTTTTATTTTTAACCGCTTGTTTGAGTGTAGCTGCTCTAATGTTGAAATTCAAATAAATATTTTTGCTAGAAATGCCACTGGGAGTGAAATGTTGGCGATCAATCGAATGTTGTTTCAAGATCTTATGGAAATCTACAAGCTGAAGTTTGCTACCGTTGAAATACAAGAAACAGGATGAAATTTTGAGGTGGTATCTATTTGATCAAGCGAAGCGAGATCTCCAAATCAACTTGGGCAAATCGGCGTTGTATGTATGTATGCACGTAAGTATGTATGTATGCACGTAAGTATGTATGTATGTTTGTTTGTCCGAGGATAACTTTCGAAGCGTTGATCCGATCATGGTGAAATTTGATACATAGGTAGTAATGACACATTTTTAGTGTGACTAAATGAGCTAAAAATGTTGAGGGGTTGTTGAGATATTGGGGTTCAAGAGGGTTAAAAAAAATTAAAATAAGGTTATTAGATCAAATGGGACGTCAAATGAAAGGTCTTAGTTTGTACATATCAACCCCATTTTTATATTTAGTTTGATTTTTGTAGTTGTTGAGTTATTAGCCATAATAAAAACAAAACTTTGTCAAAATTCACAGGGTACACCAGTGACCGCAGAATGCTGAAATTTGGTATACATGTAGCTTTCACTAAAGCTTTAACTAATTTCAACATTCATTCACAAATATAGGGAAAAGTCTGAAACTCAGAAAAACTGCAATTTCCTTATTACCCCTAAAAAGAGTAACCAATATACATGAACCCCCGTTACCTCTAATTGAATGAAACTGTAGGTCAAGTAAGTTGGTTATGCATTTCGTGGCACTAATTTAGTAGTCAAAGATTAAGGCCGGCATGCACAAAGATCACTAAACGTATTTAGCGACTAAACATGTTTAAATTTGACGTATTTGTATGATTTGACAACTCCTATCATCCTAACATTCACTATGTTAATTAATTTATAACATACATTAATGTAACTGAAAAACTAAGTATTAATAAATAAAATAAAATAAGATAAAATAAATTAAATAAAACAAAATACAATTAAATAAAATAAATAAATATTTAGCCCCTAAATACGTTTAGGCATCATCGTTGTGAAGGTCGCCCTAAGAATAATATTTATTTTGTTATTTGGGAGAATCGCGAGATCTCAGTTCGGGGCGAACCACTAGTTAATATACAACTGGGAAACACGGAACGGAAAAATCTATATTCCCTATTGCCTCTACTAGTGACAACTGGGCAGATTTATTACAATATTTCCAGTTGCATCCCATAATCGTCTTTTGAACTATAACAATCATTATTATAAAGCCGATCGTCTACCGTCAGCTAAACTATATAAGAACTAAACTCAGTGAACTAAGCTAAGCTAAACTAGAATTACGTTGTCCGTCCACCAATAAATAAGCTAAAACTACGTTAGTGATGGCCAGTTTGTGCTGGAACGTCGAGTTAACCGGACGTGATATGGAAGACGACACGAGCAATAACGAGACTTTAGAGGAGGACTATCGTCATAGGAGAAGAAGATTGATTATTGCTTATTTTATGAAGAAAAAACGGAAACATAGATACTGGATAAGTCAACACATTCAGTCCTGGAAAACAAGCAGCGAATTTAACACTTTGTTTAATGAACTTGAAGACAAAAATTTTAAGATGTACTATCGTGTTTCTAGACAACAGTTTGATGAGTTACTTACAATTATTCACTCACTGTACAAACACGTTCGAACAACACTATTGACAGGCGTCAGAGGGGTAAGGAAAGGGGGTGAGAGGCGCTTAGTTTAGCTCAGTTAGTTACGGATCAGCCGCACAACTAACTTAGTTCCACTTAGCTGCGGCATTTCACGTAGCTTAGCTGGCATAGTTTGCGGTGGACGCACATGTATGAAAAACTGTCTCAACTATGCGAGCTAAGCTAAAGTAACTTAGTTTAGCCGGAGGTGGACGTTCGGCTTAAATACGAGATTTATCACGCACCGTTTTATCGCTGTTTCTAACGACAATATTCGGTTCAATTCGTGAAATCAGGGTGAGTGCGTTCCGTGAGAGGTTTATAGGCGAGACGTGATTGGGAGCGGATCGAACCGAAACATTATCAGTCGAAACACCGTTAAAACGGTACGTGATAAATCCCGTATTTATAATAATGATTGAAATAAATCACGAAAGTTTTCTAAGTAAAATTATAAGTCTATTAGATTTTGAGATTAACCTTGATAACTATAAAATGGTTTTTTACGCAACGAAAATGATTCCAATACCTAGCATTGGGGTTCCACAAATAAATAAATAAATATTGCTGGACATGTCACACAGCGCTATCTAGCCCCAAACTAAGCAGAGCTTATACTATGGGACCTAGATAACTGATAGAATACTTATATACTCTTTTTTTTTAATACATAGATATCAGATATATATAGAAAAACATCCAGACCCGGAACACATATCTGTAGATCATGCAAACATTTATTCCGCGACGGGAATCGAACCCGCTACCTCCTGCGTCTCAGCCGGCTATTCGCCCATTGCGCCACGGAGGTAGTCAAAGCATCCCTCGCTTTTTATCAAAACCATGCATAACATAAATGCCATATCCGAAACATTCTAGTCTGGGTTCATTTTGAGATGGTAAGGCGCCTCGCTCCGTATTTATCTTTGAATATTTTTGCAGATTTATAGAGTGATCTTCAGTCGAAGTGGCAGTTATTTATTTAAAGTAAATAAGGATTTCAATAGCACTTCAGCTAGATTTTTGATCTTTTACGAAGCTACTTTACTAGTAGGTTTTTGAATGAATGAAAATTAAAATGCAAGAATCGCTGATTCTATTACATATATTTATAGGGAATTCGCACAGATTCAGACAAGTGGAAGTATAGGCCAGTAAAAATAAATTGACTAAACGCGTGTTGGAAATCAGTTCGGTTATATTTAAGTCATTTTAAAATATATAGATTTTGCAGTTGATTTAGATCATCTTTTAGGAACTCTTTACTAGATCATGTTAACATACCAGACGTTCGGGTTTATAATAAAGGATATATAATATGGTTGGAACAGGTGGAACAGGGAACTAAAAAGTGGATATCTAAAACATATTTTTTTCAGTCTTCATCAGCCCACATTAGTCCACTGCTGGACATAGGCCTCACCCAATCACAGTCTTCGGTTTTTCTCATCCAATTTCTTAAGTCAGCGCTCCACCTAGCAATTTTCAGTAAATTATGATAAATTGACAGGTGGAGCAGGGTGCTGACTGAGTGGTGGCCCGAAGATTAAACCAGGAACGCAGGTCGTGCGCCGGCAAGATGGGTCGACGACATAATAAAGATCACAGGCCGTATATGGGTTAGATCAGCGCAGGAGAGGCGAATGGCAACAACGAAGAGAGGCCAGTAGTGGGATGAGAAGGGCTGACGATGATGATGATAAAAGCTTGCGGGAAATTGAAGAGGACCATTTACATTCTGTAAATATCCTGTTTGGGCTGGAACAGGCTTTTAAATGTGCAATATTCAAATGATTTATCCCTTTCTGCGTCAAAATATATATAAGAAATAGTGTATTTTGGTTCCATAATTATTAACCAAAATACATAAAGCAAAATAATATATTACAACCAACGTCTCGTATACAATTCATTCCAGAAACATGTTATTTCAAAAATAATTCATTTTACAAACAACGTTTCGAATGCAGCTCGTTCCAAAAACTTCTTATTTCAGCAATGTTTTGTTTCACAAACTATCACATTACAAATATCTATTTCGCAAACGCTTCTATTCTAAAATGTATCATTTCATAGAAAATATTCATATACCACTTTTTTCTACAACCCTCTGGACTCTGGGTGGGCTCCCACCAGAAGCCTTTAAGGTCGCCCCTAAATGACACTTCGTCACACTCGACCTTCGCTCCGCCACGGAGGTCACCGGCTCGATTCGCTCTCCAACTCCCTTTTCCTTCAATTCACTTGGCCTCGTATGACTTGCTTCACTCAGGACCTACCGCGAGCTTCTGGATCCCGCGAACTTTATATACACTCCAGGGGTGTCACGCACAAGACCAGGTAGGGTCGAGGTGCCCCGTGTCGATTCTGTCACTCTTTTTGAACCTAACCTACTCAAGTTGGGGTGCCCCGTTAATTAAAGTAAAATGTAAAATTTGTGAAGTTATTATTTTTAATAAAGCATTTACAAAATATTAAAAAACGAACCGTTTGTCACGTTGAAAAATGTAAATTTGTTGAACCATCATTTTAATAAATAAACCATTTTGTAGTTTTTTTTTAGTAAAATAATGGTTTGTCAATATCTTTGGTAAATGTTTGTTAAGAAGCGAAAATTTATTTATTAAGTGTCGGTAAAATGACAGGATACCGTGTATTTTAGCATGCAGAACAAGACCTCGACTCGGTTTAAAAAAAGGGTAAAATTAAATATCCCCTATTGAGAAATCACTCCTCGTATTAAGTTATCTGGTTTTCAAAAAGCTTTGCTTACTTTGGGGCCAGATAGCGCTTTCTAAAATGGCCAGCATTATTTATTTATTTATTTATCAATCCGCAAGCTAAACCAGATTAAAGATCAATTTCAATCAGCACACGAATGTTCAGAGATCTAATAGAAGACTCGAGCACGCAAAATTGCGTGCCAACACGAACCACCCAGTTAATATTGCAAATGGATATTGTGAGACTTTGTTTCGACTTTTGTTTACACTCGGTACCTTTACACGTACGTTTATGCTCGATGAGCAAGTATTTTTTTTTATACGCCCTGGAGATGGAATAAACATATGGCCCACCTGATGTTAAGTGGTAACCATCGCATATAACAAAGTATTGCCTCATAGTTAATGCACTTTAAAACGAGCCCTACGAAACACTGCCTTGCGTTCATAAACTTGAGACATACAGGTGTAAAGCTCATGTGCCTGTAATTTCACCAAATACAGCAATGCTGCTTGACGGAAGATATACGTATGGTAGTAGCACTTCCCCGGGTGAGCCCTTTCACAACGCACTCTACTACTCATAATCTAACAATCATCGGTTTGACCGGTTTTGAGCATTTTGGTCCAACTTCGAACATTATATTTGTGGAAATGTACTCGTAATATAGATCGAATTTGGCAGCTGTCAAAATACCACCAAGGAACAGGAAAACCAAATAATACAACACTAGAATATCATCCTATCGAAATATTGATCAATAAACTAGTATTTCTGAGTGTAATTTGGTGAAATTACACTCTGAAATATTAATACGCGTGACGGCAAACAATTATTTATCCATACTTTTGAGTTTATTACAAGCTTTTTATTATCTTGCAATGTATGTATGTTTGTCCGGGTGGAATCTTACAACTGAATTTCAAACCCGTTCCCCTCAACCGATTGAGCTGAAATTTGGAATACATAGGTAACTTCGGTGACAATGCAATAATATAGTACCATGGAGATGATCTCAAGATGGAGACGGATGCTAGTCAACGGAACTTCTGAATGGATTATAGTAGGCTACTACTGTTTGTGCTCATTTGAATCTGCTTGCGGTTCCGATTATGAATTTTATAGAAGCTTGTTTTGAAAAAGTAATTTTTCAACAAAAATTTATACTTTTGCCGTCAAGTTGTGATGGCATACGAGTTGGTATTTTTTTTTACTGATTATAGCCAAGCGCTTGACCACTACCTTACCTGGTGGTAAGTAATGGTGTGATCGAAGATGGAGCACGCTTGCTTAAAGAACCTATTCACTCTGGACTTGAAGACTCCGAGATTATACTGGTTCGGAAAAACATACGCCAGAAGTGAGTTCCACTCCTTACTTGTGCTAACAAGCAAAGTTGACCCCCAAGGCGCGCCAATAGATGATTCACATCAAAAAAATATCATTAGTGAATTGATAAGATGTTGCAAATGAATGGGCAAAATGATTTGACAACCATCTGTATCATTTAACGGAGCACCACAACATCATAAATTAACTGGACATATTCACCCCGTGATTTAGAGTACCTAATAACTATACTATGTGGATATCTAAATGAACCCTTAGTACATAATGAGCTAATAAACCTCGGTGACATAATAGGCTAATCCTGCTATAATTAATTAAAGCTATAACTAATCAACTGTCGATGTTGAATCCATAATTCTTGGAGATCGGGATCTTATTGCCCAACTGTTGGAGAGTTATGCTTTTAGCACATGGGTTTGTAAGAAGATTTAATTATATATGTGTAGTAGTGAGATGTACCCCGACTTCCAATTCAGAGGTTGTGTTGTGGGTTCGATTCCGTGTACTAATGGATTTTTCTAATCGATAGTACCAAAAAGGTTTACTAGCAAGTCTGCAATACATCTGGAATGTTTGCGGACGCGCGAGTAGACGACTTCTTTGCCATCGTGCGCAAAAGAACTACATCCCTGATGCACCGGGTCAGCGACAGTACCAACATGCTGACAGTATGCTGACATGTAACAGCATGCTGACAGTAGTTATAACTTTAGCTCCAACTTAATGAGACCTTGGGTGATGGTACACAAGCCTACCCAACTTGTAGCGCAGTAAGTAATAATCTTTTAAATTTTATTAGATTTTATTATTTCTTTTTCATAAATATTAATTATGAATTGTTGATATAATTGAATTGTTTATTTAATTAATAAATACAAATTATTACCAACTGCACTAACATAGTTTTAAGATTTCATTGTTTACTAACAAATTAAGGATGTAACATCTGAAATAAATTATTGTAAAATTAAATTTAAATTGTATCTCATGATTCAATTTCGGATTTTTTTACAATACTTCTTATTTTTCTAAATATTTGATCGAGCGAAGCGAGATTTCTAAATCAACGGGGGCAAATCGGCGTTGTATGTATGTATGTATGTTTGTTTGTCCGAGGATAACTTTCGAAGCACTTATCCGATCAAGTTCAAGAGTTCAAGTTCAAGAGGGGTTAAAAAAACCAAAACGACTATCCGGTCAATTGGCACGTCTAATAAAAGGTATTTCTACCCCGTTTTTATTTTTAGTTTAAACGTTGTAGTTTTTAAGTTATTAGCCATAATAAAAACGGAACTTTAACAAAATTCACAGGGTACATCAGTGACTCCACAGTGCTGAAATTTGATATGTCTGTATTTGTATTGGTACAAGTCTGAAATCTAGAATAACTGCAATTTTTACCCCTAAAAAGGGGTACTAATTAACATGAACTACCATTACCTCTAATTTGAATGAAACTGTAGGTCAAGTACGTGGGTTATGCATTTCGTGGCACTATTTTATTGATCAAAGATTAAGGCCGGCTTGCACAACAATCCCTAAACGTATTTAGCGACTATACATGTTTAAATTTTACGTATTTGTATGATTTAACCACTCCTTAAATCATATTTAGCCACTAAATACGTTTAGGCATCGTTGCGCGAGTCGCCCTAAGAATATTTTTTTTTTTGTGTTTTGGGAGACTCGCGAGATCTCAGTTCGGGCCGAACCACTAGTTACTTGAGTATAAAACTATTTAAATAAATTACAAGAACTAGATCATTAACTATGAGGAGCGACTGGCAAAGACAAACTTTCCGGAATTTGAATTCCGTTACAACAGTAAAGCGTATATATCATAAATTCAAATAGTATAGAAAATGTAACGCCCGTCTGTTTGTATTTCGATCAGGTCTGAAATGAAATCAGCTCCAAGAGTAGTAAAGTTTCTTGTAAAGGGCTCGCCCATCATATGCTACCATCATACCCATTTCTGCTACCAAGCAGCATTGCTGTGTTTCGGTTTGAAGGATATGGTTGCCGGTGACATTACAGGCACATGAGGTTTTACACCTGAATGCCTCAAGTCGATGGACATAGGACAGTACATCGTAGAGTACGATTCTAAGGTGCGTGACCTACAAGGTAAAGTACTACCTTATAGGCGATGGTTACCACTTAACATCAGATGGGCCATTATGCTTGTTCCATCTCCAAGTAGTATAAAAAAGTGGTCTAAAAAAATGGAGGTTTGCAACGGTTTTTAAATGATTCAACTGTTTCTTTTGTATTTTTATAGAGATACAAGCTTTCGCACGCAGATTCACATGCGTGGTTAGTCAGTATAAAGTAGCCTATGTCTCATTACTGTAAATGATCTTTTACAAATAATTATGACAAAGACTAGACATTTTGAGACGCTAGACATTTTGATAATTGGACCTTCTGATACTGGATGTTTTAGGATAGTGGGCCTTTTGGGGCTTTATACTGGACTTTCTAGCATACTAGACATTTAAGGAGACTAATGGCGGGTTCCTATATCCGTCGGTAACCGACTCCGACTTGTATGATAAAGTGTCAAACTAGTGTCAAACTTTTGACATTTTTCAAGTAGAAACGAGTCGTAGCTGGTTACCGACGTATACACGAACCCGCCATTAGACATTGTCAATGCGAACATAATGACCTCTATGGCGCAGTGGGCGAATAGCCGGCTGAGACGCTGGAGGTTATGGGTTCGATTCCCGCCGCGGATCAAATAGTTGCATGATCTACAGATATCTGTTCCGGATCTGGTTGTTTCTGTATATATTTACAAGTATGTTTTACAAAAAAAAGTATATTAATTTTTTATCAATTATATGGTTTCCATAGTACAAGCTTTGCTTAGTTCGCAATGCAATGCCCAGCATTGTTTATTATTTATTAGACCTCAGTTCCTTCAGAATATAATACGAGTGAACCCACGTGCGATCGCCAGTTATTAATAAACTTCCTTCGGTTACAACATGTTAATAAACTATTCCTGTTATGTTGGGGTGAGGCAAAAATGTGTGAGATTGAACAATTTGAGCTGTAGACAGGTATTCGCGGTGAGTTATTTCAGAAACAATGAAGGCATTTTCATCCTTATTTAGTACTGAAAAAGGTTTCATGATACAATTTTATGCGTCGCTCATGGTTATGTATCCGTACGAAGAAAACTTTCGTGATTTATTTCAATCATTATTATAAATACGGGATTTATCACGTACCGTTTTATCGGTTTTTCGACCGACAATGTTCAATTCGTGAACCTGTATCAGGGAGACCGTTATCGCGACCCCCACCACCACCGCGCCCGTATACACGTGCGTAGAGGGCTGCGGCGCGTAGTGCGAGGCGAGACGCAGTTTGGAGCGGATAGCACTCGCCCTGATGAAGGTTTACGTATTGAACCGTAACATTGTCAGTCGAAACACCGATAAAACGGTACGTGATAAATCCCGTATTTGTAACTAGTGGTTCGCCCCGTACTGAGATCTCGCGAGTCTACCATAAAAACAAAAAAAAACATTATTCGTAATCTTTGACTATCAAAATAGTGCCACAAAATAAAGAACCAACTTACTTGACCTACAGTTTCATTCAAATTACAGGTAACGGGAGTTCATGTAATTTGGTTACCCTTTTTTGGGGTACAAATTGCGGTTATTTTAGATTTCTGACTTTTACCTATATTTGTGATACTTAAGCCACACGCAAATTACAGCACTGTGGGGTCACTGGTGTACCCTGTGAATTTTGTCAAAGTTTAGTTTTTATTATGGCTAACAACTCAATAACTACAAAAACTTTACTAAAAATAAAAACGGGGTCGAAATGTACTAATATAGACTTTTCGATTGACGCCTCACTTTACCTAATAGTCTCATTTTCATTTATTTTACCCCTCTTGAACTCCAATATCTCAACCATCCCCTCAAATTTTTAGTTCATTAAGTCACACTAAAATTGTGCTATCACTACCTACCTATATACCAAATTTCACGATGATCGGATAAACACTTCGAAAGTTATCCTCGGACAAACAAACATACATACATACACGGCGATTTGCCCAAGTTAATTTGGAGATCTGGCTTCGCTCGATCAATAATGTTCTGTAAGAAAGAAATCATTGGTCAACTTGTTGTTCACACACAGAGAAGGGTTCCGTAGTCAGTAAAGCGCTAGCTTAGTCATTTTAATGATCAGTTGATTTTGATCATTTTGTATGAATAGTTTACAAACCCACCAATGTTGGGAGGGGGGGGGAGGTGGGGCGTGTATTACTTGTTTTTAATAGAAGAGCCCGTTAAAGACATCTACCCAAAAAAATTTAATTAAATCATTTTTTTTCTTAATTACTAGCTTAAACGACATAGTCAATAGGTACAATCCAGCGTTGCCAGACGTCCCGATTTAGGCGGGACGTCCCGATTTTTCAATCAAAAGTAAATAAATGTCCCGCGTGGGGCAGGCTCAGTCCTGCTTTTCGGGGATAACTCGAAAGTGCGTGCAGCTTTAAAAGAAGTTTAATCTTCACAGAAATATTATGAATAAGTACTTCTTATAATAAATACATTCTCACATTGTAAGTTATAATTTGTAACGCTCTCTTCTCTGTTTGAAACACCACATTTTTCTAATAAATAAAATAAACTAGATTTTTTTTAATTCAGAAGAAGAAGACTCAGCTACCTAACGATAAGGTAAACCTGATTTAAATAATAAATAAATATCGCTGGATATTTCACACAGCGCTATCTAGCCCCAAACTAAGCAGAGCTATGGGAACCAAATAACCGATAGAATACTTATATACTTTTTTTTTGTAAATACATACTTATAATATATAGAAAAACACCCAGACACGAAACAAATATCTGTAGATCATGCAAACATTTGTTCCGCGGTGGGAAACGAACCCGCTACCTCCTGCGTCTCAGCCGGCTATACGCCCACTGTGCCACGGAGGCACGGAGGAGTTTAATTATCATATTTTTATTATAATACATTCTCTATGCCTATTTTTGCTATTGTAATATTTGAAAACTTCTGATTAAATACGGTTTTTACTATGTCCCGCTTTCGACGAAATAATCCCGCTTTTTTCACTCAAAACGTTTTAAAATCCCGACTGGACAAAAAAATCTGGCAACGCTGATACAGTCGTACTTTTGACTACGGTACTTCAGTAGCGTGGTTCGATACGCACTTGACCAATTATTTTCTTATTATTTTGTTAAGTTAGCATTTTCTGTGATCCAAAAAAGTCAAAAATACCACAATTTGTCACAAGTTCAGATTTCCTAAAGACTCCCATTGAGATAAAGTCACCAGAAGACGATTAACTATTGATGTATCATCCATAGAGTATACCGTTTTCAATGCATATCAAGTGCTTCAATCTACACCCGACACCGAACCTTATCCATAAAGCTTTAAGACTGATAATGGTTAAAACGATAAATTAAAAGACCTTGATGGTATCTATGTTTTAGAACCCTATGTCTTATAGGATAAGGTTGGTATTGGCAATATCGATTTGAGAGCTAGCAATGATTTAACAGGGCTACTTGAAGCTGCAACTATCGATCATGGGGAAGTAACTGTATTAAGCTTCCTTCAGGCAGCGTGGTCTAATATATATTGAGATTATCGAATAGCGATACAAATTAAATACTCACTTGAACAAACAGAGAAGAACTGACGGCCGTTGGGGCAGAAAGATTTTAGAGTTGTGACCACGCACTAGAAAGCGCAGCGTAGGACGACAGTCCCCCACTAGTTTAAAAAAACCACGTGATAAAGGTTTCTTATCAAGTTAATTAATAAAAATATTTTTACGAGACCACTACCACTTGTTTTCACTTGCCCTAGGAGACGCCTAAATATATAATACCTAAATATACATATATAATATATAATACCGACAGGGCCGCGGTTGAATCCCACCGGGACCCCGTGACCTTGTCAGGTGCTAGTGCAGCATCGACCCGCTCATCCGATGGGCGGTTTGATGATGCACTGGCACTGAGGTGAATGAAGGAATATCGGTGGGTTTTTAGTCGGTATGCCGCTGGTTGACAGCCGACGGAGAGTCCGACAGACCCCTTCAGCTCTCCCCAGGTTGGAGGATATGCGTAAAGCATTTTCGCATCGTAAAAAAAAAGGAGACGCCTAAATATTACGGAGTTTTTTTTTTAATTTTCTCCTTTCTCCTATAACCTATTGAAGACTTAGTCCGGCTTGCACAACGATGACTAAACATGTTTAAATTTGATGTATCTGTATGATTTCACCACTCCTTAAATGGTATTTAGCCACTAAATACGTTTAGGCATCATTGCCCAAGTTGATCTTAACATTAAGGAGTTACCTAGAACAAAAAACTATTGACGTTTGCGTAATTTGAGAACTCGTACTAAATACCCTGTTCTAAGATAAACCAGTTAAGAAGTGCATCATCATTCTACGGGAGTAATTATTGCAACGGTGAGCGCTGTCATAAATCATGAATCAATGACGCGGCAGCCGCGGGATAGATGTGGTCCATGCTATCACTGACGCTAGGCAGGTACCTGATAGATAATCGTACCTGATAGAATACCGGGACGAAACAAAAAATAAGTATTTTTGCCTTATTATAAACTAGCTGTTGCCTGCGACTTCGTACGCGTTACATTACTAAATGTGTAGGTAACTTAGAAATAAAACTAAACCCGCTGTAGCAACTTGACTTGACACCCCATTTTTAACACATGGGACCTGATTTATGAACTAAAAAGTAGCCTATGTGGTAATCCAGGTTATAAGCTACGTACATATTTACTAAATTACATCAAAATCGGTTCAGCCGTTATTACGTGATTGAGTAACAAACAAAGAAACATCCAAACTTTCGCATTTATATTATGAATGTGTATGTGATAATGCGAGGCGAGACGTAGTTCGGAGCGGATCGCACTTACCCTGATGACGGTTCACGCATTGAACCGAAACATTGTCGATCGGCATACTGATAAATCGGTACGTAATAAATCCCGAATGTTTTCAAATTAAAACAAACACTCCTAAGCAAAATGCAAAAATTACTAAATTAAAACCACTAACTGTTAACTAATTAATTAATTTGTGGTTTACTATTATAAAGTCTGTTTTATTGCCCTAAAGTACTCAGTCAAAAGCTTCTATAGAGAAATAAAGTTATCTCAATGTTTCTATTAACTTTAACAGTAAGAGAGTTATCACAGTGGCGAGTTGCGAGCGTGTTTTCAGTGAGGCGATTTGTGAACTTTCACGCGCTGCGTTGTTACAATATGTAAATTTTATCTTTAAATCCTTAGGGCATATAGAAGTTAATTTCATATTAGGTTTATTTAAAAAAAACTTCGTGATATCTAGTATTAAATACGATGAGACAATTTTGTTACCAAATTCAATTTAATAACTTTACGCAGCCTTCAAGTACCAAGATTAGTTAGTAATGTATATAAATATATAAATAAAATAAAAAATAAAAAGTAAATAATAAAAATAAATTTAAAAAAAAAACAAATAAATAAATAAATGTACAAAATCGAGCGAAAAGCGCCTTCAATAGTGTGGGCGGCCACTTTACGCTTGTGTGTCGATTCAAATACCTGGAATTCGAACGCGTCAAATCTGTTATAGCGTCCTTAAAATATATATTAAATTAAATATTAAATATTGCTGGACATTTCACACAGCGCTATCTAGCCCCAAATTAAGCAGAGCTTGTACTATGGGAACCAGATAACTGATGGAATATTTATATACATTTTTTTTGTAAATACATACTTATAATATATAAAGAAACCACCAGACCCGGAACAAATGTAGATCATGCCAACATTTGTTCCGGGGTGGGAATCGAACCCGCTACCTCCTGCGTCTTAGCCAGCTATTCGCCCATTGCACCACGGAGGTCGTCAATATATATTATATATATAAAAATTATAAATATATAAATAAAATAAGGAATATAAAATTATACGTTACAAATTTAAAATATGATATCTAAGCCACCCATGAACGATCCTACGCTATTCCATGAACGATCCTACGCTATTCCATGTATGCTAGGGAGAGTGCATTCTGCTTATGTCGTTGCGCAATGTCAAAAGTTTACTCCGCAGTCGGCACCAAACCGTCTCGTCCCATGATGATGATGATGATGTATCTGTCGGGTAGTTTAAGTATGATGTTCGCCCGTTCTAAATAGATAGAACATAGAGAACACACTTCATCGTGGTTTGGCAACTTTGACAGATGGATGCTCGTTTGACGTTTTGCACGGGAAACTTGTTTCCCAGACTGATAATTCAAAGTTGTACATGGTCTATGATGCCGAGACCAGAGGTCAGTGAGCACCCAATGGTCTTATTCCAATTCTTTTAAGATCTGCACTGACGTCACGCATTGGGGTGTATTGAGCATTACCCCTCCCCCCCCCCAACCCCACTCCTTGAGAGGTTTTTTTTACTGTGATATAACTATAATGTTAGATCTCACGATCTGTTAATAAAGATTTCAATAATAATAATTACGAAGAATTTACTAAACATAATTTATTTAAATTGTATTATTTATTAGCATAATACAGAGATTTATATTTATTTATTAGCTTTATATTTATTTAGATCGTGTTTGTCTGTTATTGAGGTTTATAAAGCTTAATTTCTCATAAAAAATACATGGTTTACAAATATTTCCTAATAGTCATCTTAATCTCTCAACCAACCTATATGAAAATTAAGAGTGTCTGAGAGAAAATATACCATTCTACCATTACCGCACATTTTCTATGAAAATTTACTAGCGAATACGATTTTACATCTCTAGGCTTCAAAATAAATCCACTCAACAATACCAACATTCGCATACCAGCATAGCCTTTAGAATCGACTATTCTAAGACCTAAATTTTACACCTAATTTTAAATTCCAAGCATGTATTGTGTCGCCTATACTGCATCTTCCATATTTTATACCAATAACACCGCCAGTTTTCAAGGACCTCTCGGAATGTTGCACTATAAGGAATTATCTTAGAATGGAAGAGATCTAGGTATAATAGTTACCAGACAGTAATATGTTTAGAAGCTTCTAGTAGCCTAATAAGGGGAATGCGTAGGTTCAAGTATTGAAGATTAGTTTTGATATTGTTATGGGAAATTATATATCTAGTTTGTTCAACTGCTCGTAAGTTTGCTATTGTACATGAATTGGTTGGCTCCGGAGCATTAGTGTGTAGTGAAATGCCTACTTTAATATTAAACTTAGGTATTGAAGTAATTCGAGAGGCACTGTTATGTTGTTTATAATCAATACGTTTTAACATATTTAAAATTTCTACTCATTCTATTATTAGTCAAAGTAAATTCAATTCATTTTACACACAAATATTTTTGAATTAATTTTTTTTTGTTTATTATTCTTTAATGCTTTAATGTACCTACACAAATAGATTACAATCAGAAACACTTACAAAATGGGCATGTATAAAGGCGAGTTTAACCCTAATTGATCGAGCGAAGCGAGATCTCCAAATCAACTTCGGCAAATCGGCGTTGTATGTCTGTAAGTATGTATGTATGTATGGTTCCATGTATGTTTGTTTGTCCGAGGATAACTTTCGAAGCGTTGATCCGATCATCGTGAAATTGACAAACAAGAGGAACCAATTTACATGAATTCCCGTTACCTGCAATTTGAATGAAACTGAAGGTCATGTAATTTGGTTATTTATTTAGTGGCACTATTTTTAGAGTCAAAAATTACGAATAATATATTTCTGTTTTTATTGGAGACACAATCACAAGTAATAGTTGGCTTCCAGCAAACCTTTGAGGATAGAAATAGTTGATTCTAGTTGGTTAGACGTATGAACGTCTAGTAATACTTAATACATTTTATGAGCAAAGTTTTTATGAGCAGTTTAATAGTATTCAAAATAATAATTATCGAAAGAAGGTGATCGATCTACAATTTTTCCTACAAATAGTATGTTCTTTATTTTAAACAGCTCAATCCATTAAAAATAATTGAATTTAATGAGGACTTTTCACGACCATGTTTTTATATCTGCTAACAGATGGCGTTGCTATGTCATACACTGATTATCAAAGAAAAGTGAATTGTCAACGTCAATTGCCGTGTTATAATTATTTTTCGAGGAGCTTGAAATTAAAAAAAACATAATTGGTGTTTGTATCTGACGAAGTGAGATTGTTTTAGACAAATTGTTGTATCGTGCCTTTTGAGATTTTGGCATATAAACCATATTTGTTTACGGCGTATCTCCAGACAGCGCCATCTATTACGCTAGTTTGAACTAGTTTTTTTTTGTCTAAATTGAAAACTCCTCTTGTAAGAATTTTTAATATCAGTTATTACAAACTAATCAGTAAACATACATAAAAACAAACAAAAGGAAGGTAAGATAACATATCAAAAATCACTAGGTGATGGGTGTCGGTCGCAAATGATGGTACCTCTGAAAATCTATAGAGGAGTCCTTTAATGGCGGGTTTCTATATTCGACGGCAGCTACAATTCGTTTTTCCTTGAAAACGTGTCAATAATTTAATACTAATTTGACACTTTTTCGAGATGATACGAGTCGTAAAGTAAATTTTATTTCAACAAGTAAGTCTCCAAACATAAAATCTAGATTTAAACTATATACATGCATGTTTCCTAGTATAGTTTGCTACTTAAGTTTGCTGTTATGATGAATACATAGTCAAGTGACTACCCTCCGTACTAGTTTTCACTGTATGACGGCAGGACGTCGATGCTCTTCCATAGGTACAATGCTATCGACTTAGAAATTTAAAATTTTTAATTTGAATAATGATGTTAAAGTCTTATAAATATACTAATCAGTATTTATATATTACGTCTACTAGAATATCTGTTATATTATACGTTTTTTAAGAGTAGTAGAGTTTCTTGTGAAAGGGCTCGCCCGGGGAAGTGCTACCACCATACCTATTTCTACCGCCAAGTAGCATTGCTGTGTTTCGGTTTGAAGGGAATGGTTGCCGGTGAAATTACAGGCACATGAAGCTTTGCACCTGTATGCCTCAAGTTGATGGACGCAGGGCAGTGCATCGTAGGGCACATTTCTAAGGAGCGTGACCTACGAGGCAAACTTTGTTATAGGCGATGGTTACCACTTAACATCAGGTGGGCCATAGGCTTGTTCCATCTCCATAGTATAAAAAAATAAACGTATAATTACAACTAGTTGTACAATACTTAAATTTTAACGAATACTATAGTGTTGGAAGTGCTTCGAAGTACCTACCGGCAAACACTATAAATACGGACGACGCCAGGAGAACGGCCTTCTTTCGCTGCGAACCACCGTGCTGAACGGACGTACTGAGTATCACCTATAGATTTGTTTTGTATAATTCTCATTTTCTTTTTAGGCTAGAGTGTTCTTTTAGTTGTAATTATTTCTGTTTTTAATTACCTTATTTTTAGGTTAACAAAATTGTTTTTTTATATAAAACTGCTTCTGATTCCTAAAATCAGAAGTGGGATAAAGAAAACATTCCCACTATTTCCCTTATCTTTAAAAAAGAAACGTGATGTTTATTTTTTTTTTGTGTTGGTCAGTTGAGGGTAGTTCATTTTATTTCTTCTTGTTGTCATTTACGTATTTATCTAATTAGGGTGCGCTGGTGCACCGCTTTTGTGTCTTGTTAACAGTGCAATCGTAAAG
Organism: Philereme transversata; assembly: GCA_963924445.1. Taxonomy (NCBI): domain Eukaryota; kingdom Metazoa; phylum Arthropoda; class Insecta; order Lepidoptera; family Geometridae; genus Philereme; species Philereme transversata. Next base: position 4,052,480 of record OZ004347.1, read on the forward strand.
ATGAAGAGGTTAAGCCGATCCCGGTCTCGCCACCAGTGACCGTCCGGATCACGGAGGTCACGGGACCAGAGGTCCCGTAGTCAGCGCTTCCGTGACCACTCGCGTGGTCGATCGTCGCATCGGCGGCGCTCCCGTGACCAGCTCTCCCGTGACCACTCGCGTGGTCGATCGTCGCATCGGCGGCGCTCCCGTGACCAGCGCTCCCGTGACCAGCGCTCCCGTGACCAGCTCTCCCGTGACCGCTCGCGTGGTCGATCGTCGCATCGGCGGCGCTCCCGTGACCAGCTCTCCCGTGACCGCTCGCGTGGTCGATCGTCGCATCGGCGGCGCTCCCGTGACCAGCGCTCCCGTGACCAGCTCTCCCGTGACCACTCGCGTGGTCGATCGTCGCATCGGCGGCGCTCCCGTGACCAGCGCTCCCGTGACCAGCTCTCCCGTGACCACTCGCGTGGTCGATCGTCGCATCGGCGGCGCTCCTGTGTTCTATCGCGTAGTCGATCGCCATATCGACGCTCCAGTAGTCAGCGGCGTCGCAGTCACGCTCGTGAGCGTTCTCCGCGCCGACACTCGCATGGTCATCGGTCGGACACCCAAGGGCGATGCGCCCCTAAGCGTGATCACCACAACAAGCACCCCCGTTCTCGTGACTGAATATGCCGTGGCCATAGCTGTGCTGAGGAGGTAAATGACAACCCGGTGTGTGAGGAGCGTTCGCGAAGCGTGCGCATGCCCTCCATGCCGCCAGCGCCACGGAATAACTGTGAGTCTTTTAGATACTGTTTTATCGCGTCTAGAAGAGTTAGAAAGGCGTTCTTTGGCCACATTGTCAGTTGAATCGGCAGCTAAGCAAAGTGCAGAACATATAGTAGAAGCAATACATTCGCTAAAATCAACTAGTACCCACCATTATTATATCTCGAACTTTGATCCAAGCATTCATGACGTGGAATCATGGTTCAGCGAGGTTGATAGGGCCAAACTTGCAAACAAATGGGACGATCGTGAATGTCTTCTCGGATAGGAAACTGTTTAAAGGGTGACGCTAAGACATGGCTTAACGAGTGGGTATCTAACGATTGTTAGTGGGCTAACTTCAAAGTAGACTTTAAGTCATTGTTTGTAAAAAATATAGATTCAGCGAGTATTCTTTTTGAGGTGCTGGCTACTAAATCTGATAAATATCAAACCTACGCTAAATTTGCGTGTAGATCGTTGTTACATCTGCGTATTTTTAATGGCCTTAGTGATGAGTTGGTAACAGAAATTGTATTGAGGTATAACCGATCCTCAAGTAAAAGCAACCGTGACTAACGCCAACTTGAAGTTAAATGATTTAGTGAATTATTTATCTGTTTTTATTAAACATCCCCAAATTTTCAACCGCGGATTCCCGCACAAACCGTCACATGACTTTAAACAAAAGTTATGATAATGACAGATCAAATGACTTCAAGAAGCCATTGCGTACCACGAGCAGTGATACAGGCAAGTACTTTGTGTGTGGTATTGCGGGACACAAGCAGGCCACATCTCCTAAACGCATGAAACCTTAGCCAAAAAAAGACCATGCAGACTTCTGTGTTGAACTTGTTAGTAGGTCATGAAAAAGCTACACTCGCAATTCGAATATTGGTATGAGATGTTGCTCTGGAACCTAGCTCCGCAAACCGCGAGGCCAGGAGAGAAATTATCAGGCGGAGGGTGGCCGAGCGGCTGTCTGAGAATCAAGCATCAATGAATGCTCGTGTTAACCGGGACAGACGTCCTCCTCGTGTTTTTCAGGAAGGTGACCTGGTATTCGTGATCAAGTACTCCCAGTCAACGGGCAAGCTTGACCATGACATGCGCGGCCCATATCGGGTGGTCCGGGTCCTGCCTCACGACTGCTATGAACTGAGGTTGATGTCTGGGTCCTATGGGAAATCTACATTTGCTGCCGCCCAATTTATGGTCCCGTGGAAAGTCGAGTGGACTCCCGAGTCATGCTCCGCTTTCTTTGAGGGTATGAGATACCCGTGTGGCCCTTGAGGTATTTGTGTGACCCTTGAGGTATTTGTGTGGCCCTTGAGGTATTTGTGTGGCCCTTGAGGTATTTGTGTGGCCCTTGAGGTATTTGTGTGGCCCTTGAGGCATTAGCACCAAGTCCATTGGAATGGTGTCGATGGCCATGGAAGCTGGTCGGCTTTGCAAACCGACCAGTCGCTGTGTAACGTGCGTACACAGTGTTCATTATTTGGCATGTTATGTTCTTACTATTTTTATTTTTTTTTGGTGTTTGTTGTGCTCTATTTACTAGTAACCTAACTAACCTAACCCTTACTAAATGCATGTAAAGATGATACCGATGAGGTATTGACTATGCCTTTTTATAAAAACCATGTCTCTGTTTAATAGCAGCGAGCGATGATGATGACCCAGATGAGGACCAGTTCGGACCTAACGTGTCTCAACTTAGGTGATCGTTTGTCACCACACAATCAAGAACCATGACCTTCACGGGGTTTAGATATGCCTGCACTTGATTAACCTGAGTAACATCCCTGTACCTAATAATCTGTCGGGACGCCAGAGCATCAGGAGAAGCCGTGTTGGAAGTGCTTCGAAGTACCTACCGGCAAACACTATAAATACGGACGACGCCAGGAGAACGGCCTTCTTTCGCTGCGAACCACCGTGCTGAACGGACGTACTGAGTATCACCTATAGATTTGTTTTGTATAATTCTCATTTTCTTTTTAGGCTAGAGTGTTCTTTTAGTTGTAATTATTTCTGTTTTTAATTACCTTATTTTTAGGTTAACAAAATTGTTTTTTTATATAAAACTGCTTCTGATTCCTAAAAATAGAATATTTATCTTGTTATGTATCTAAAAATCTAAATAGTGTCTAAATCCGAAATTATCGTCTGTCGGTGCGTATTTAACTTCAATTATAATGTAGATTTGAGCATTCTTTGTTTTTTATCGGTCGGTTACTGACGGATATAGGAACCCGCCATAAGTAGCAGTGGACAATGTTAAGTTTTAACATCATGTACTTTTCTAATGTTACCTGAAATAAAGATTTATTATTATTAATGTTGGCATCCCATGATGATGGCATAAAAATACATAGCGCCCGAATGAATAACCTCCATTTTCAAAGCCGGATAATCCTTTTGCATTTCTTTACAACCTTTCAGACTTGAAGGCGGTAAATTCTAGCTACCCCAAGATAAAGGCGGCACACACTGAGCTTAATCCACGCATTTCTCACGCGCGTAAAAGAAGCAAAAAGCTATTGCTATGGCCGGCGCGGCGGTCGCACTCGCGTTTATTTTTTGACAAGTGCCATCGATACTCACTGCTGCCATTGTTCTGGCTTCGCCGTCATTGCTTGTTACGATTCTGCGGGCTACAGTGGCCGTAAAAATATTAAAGGAAATTGGAACTGTAATATTTTTTTTAACTTGTAGACACACAAGCCGACGGGCCTCCTGATTATAAGTGGCCACCGCCGCCTATAAACTCTTGGTCGGTACTCCTCCTCGTGGTACTGCAGCCGCGTTGCCTACCACATAATACCTTATTTACGCCTTTTCTTTCTTATTTTTTATGTATAATACAAGATATTTTTGTTTCATTTTTAGACGAACTTTAAAATACTAGTGGTTCGCCCCGAACTGAGATCTCGCGAGTTTCCCATAAAAACAAAAAAATATTATTAATAATTTTTGACCATCAAAATAGTGCCACGAAATGAATAACCAACTAACTTGACCTACAGTTTCATTCAAATTACAGGTAATGGGAGTTTATGTAATTTGATTATACTTTTTTGGGGTAGAAGTTGCAGTTTTTCTGGATTTCAGACTTTTGCCTATATTTCTGTCACTAAAGCTAAACGCATACCAAATTTCAGCACTGTGGGCTCACTGGTGTAACCTGTGAATTTTGTTAAATTTCAGTTTATATTATGCCTAATAACCTAAAAACTACAAAATTTAAACTAAAAATAAAAACGGCGTCGAAATGTACATTATAAACACCTTTTATTAGACGTGCCATTTGACCGGATAGTCTAATTTTTTTTTACCCCTCTTGAACCCCAATATCTTAACAAACACCACCCCCCCCCCTCTAATATTTTTGCTTATTGAGCAAAATTGTGCCATCACTACCAAATACCACCACCTATATACCAAATTTCACGATGATCCGATAAACGCTTTGAAAGTTATCCTCGGACAAACAAACATACATACATACATACAACGCCGATTTGCCCGAGTTGATTTGGAGATCTCGCTTCGCTCGATCAATAAATGTGGGTTTTTATTCAGTCATCCCATTGTTGGGCAAAGACCACCCCCCTGCTTTTCCATGTTTTTTTATCCGCGACGATTCTTGTCCACATGACGCCAAGCAAGTTACATTAAACATGTTTTCATGCAAAATCATACAAAAATTGCATCCACTGTAGATCGAACAAAATCTCCGCCAATGGCGATCGCGATTTCAACGGAATATATTTTGACGTGTTCGAATTTCGAAAAGATTTTTTTTTTCCGCGCACGCGGCGAGGACAATGCGTTCTGGGGCGTAACGAATAACTTGATTTATAAAAACGCGTATTCGCCGCCGGGTATAATGAATACCTATGACTTACAAATGATGTAGTCGTGTATAAAAATGTTTTTGTTTTTAGTGAATTATTTTATTGAAATAGCAAAATATTACAGGTTGGATGGAGAAGGCCGGCAGATAACAAGGTATGCCTAATACGATAAGATTGGGTACATTATAACCGCCTTTGATTTGAATAGTAATATTTTTTTGGGTTTAGAAATACTATGGAAAATAAGGGCCCTAAAAATGGTCATATCGCAATCAGAGGCGTGGTTCCTTGATACTATTTTTAATATTACCAAATCGTGAATCTTCAATAGAGACACATGATTTATGTAACAGAGATGCATGATTTTGTTAATAGCGGTCCATCCACTAACGTTTATTCCTTCTAACTTGCCATGTCGTCCAAACTGTACAAAAAGGCGACGGGATAACACTTGAACGGAAGAACAAAATGCTCTAAGTAATACAGTAATTTTCGGTCTTGCAATCCACGCGTTCATTCCACAGCGATTGTAGATTCCGGCAGGAAATGCATCGCTATTATTGGATAGATTGTCTTTCTCGTCCCAAATTTTCCCAACTTGTGTTAAAAATTTGGATGTCAAATAAAATCATTCATAGACTGTACCCCGATATCTACATCATCAACTTTCATTGTATGTATGTATATATGTGTATATATTTGAAATATTAAGATATGTGAAGCAAAATATTGGTCTATTCAAAATAAGAGGAGCTAACAGTAGCAGAAGTATTAGAAACGGAATGCGTTTGGAGTCGGCTAGATATAGACTAAACTTGTTAAAAAAACAACCGCTGGTTAATGGACCACAATTGTTTAATAAACTTCCATTAAGCGTAAGACAAGTCACCTGTGAAAACTCTTTCTGCAACAAAGTCAAACTACTCCTACTTACTAAAACAATTTACAATGTTAGTGAATATTCAGAAAATGACTACAGTAACTTTAATTTTAACCAGAAGACTGATGACTAAACAAAAAAGTATGATTATATTTTATAATTTATTATTATATTTTTATGATTTTAATTAATTATTATATGTTACAAATTGACGCCCCTTTACAGCGGATATTACTTTTATAGTTAATTTATTGAAAATTATTGAAATGTATAAGTGATTGTTATGTAATATGTTTTTTATTCTTAATATAATGTTGTAATTGGAATATGACGAGAGACTGACGTTACAGTAACTTTATTAACTAATGAATGTTATTGTTCTTCTTTTTTCAATAAATGATATTTTATTCTATTCTATTCTATTCATTCCCATTAAAATTTACTAAGCATCGGCTTCCAGTTGCAATAACGTCTGAAACGTTGCATTTCCAGGCATCGAGATAGATCTAATCTCAAACTCAACTAGAATCAATTATGAATATTGATACCCCGAAGACCCCTTAGATACATGTTTTTCTCAGTTACATCTTGAAATAACTAAAACAATTCTCAAACAGCATCGAATCTCTTATACAGTCTTGCGAAATTGGTAAACGCTGAGTGTTGAATACAAAGGTAGCATTATAAATTTAAAACGGATGCTTGTTAAAATATCAAGTTTGTGATCTTGTTCGTTTGTTTCAGACAAAGAGGGAGATTTGTTTTCGTTTTTGTGCTCACTTGAAAATTATATGACATCTTAATAGGATAGATATGGGATATTTATTTCATTTTCAAATAAATAAATATTGCTCGAGATTTCACACAGCGCTATCTAGCCCCAAGCTAAGCAGAGCTTGTACCATGGGAACCAGATAATTGATAGAATACTTATATACATTTTTTTAAATGCATACTTATAATATATACAGAAACAACCAGACCCGGAACAAATATCTGTAGATCGTGCAAATATTTGTTCCGCGGCGGGAATCGAACCCGCTACCTCCTGCGTCTCAGCTAGCTATTCGCCAACTGCACCACGGAGGTTCGTCAATTTCAACATCTTTTTTTGCGGTCTTAGTTCCAAATATGGCGAGGAGCGGTATTTAAAGCACCACAAAAAAATTTAAATTTAATTTTTGATTAAGCTAAACCTCAATAAAATAAAACAACACAAGCGCTAAAGCAACTATTAAACTCCATGAAAAATTTCAATAAAATTTATGTTAATTTTATTCGAATTTTCGTTCAATCTTTATTTTGAAGCTGCGCCAATAAAGGTATTGAAATTCAGAATAACTTTCTTTTTGAATAATGATGAATAAATCGACGTATGCTCATTTGATTCGTTTAAGGTCACAGACCTTTATTTTTCAAAAGTCCCAGTTTTATTTTAGCGGATACGATGAAGGATATCTGTGTTTCTGTACCGTTAACAAAACAATAAGTAGAGAGAATATTAAAAACCTTCAGTATTAATCGATAATAAACTTACGTAATAATAAAAATGTTTCACCAACTTTAAGGTGATGACTAAGAGACGTTAGACGTTGCGACACCGATTTGGCTCTAAACTGACAGATGCGTTTATGTCAGTCACTGTCACCTTTTCACTTGTAAATTTGTAAATAGTGTGATGAAACTAAAATGATAGTATCAAAAGATTCGGTAACTCTTAAAGGTGTAAGATTCAACTATTGAAAATCGATTGGTGAAACGAAAGTTTATGCTAACGTTAGGCACCTCTTTTTTATGTTTAGTGAAAACGGGTGTTAGTCATTTACCGCTATTGATAGCCTTAATATCTCTGTATAGTTAAAAAGTAACTGTGTCAGCACCACTTAACTTACAAATCTTTTTGACACTTTTCACAATAAAAATAGAAATCCTATAAGATGCCTGGATAATTATTTCCTTATCTAACGAATCTCCCTATTTTGCTCTCTGTACCCGGCACGCGGTGGGCCGAAATGGTATAATACAAACCGGTCCAGCCCACAAGTGCGTATTCAATGCCCCTGCGAAACGCAATAACATATGCTTACTGTACAAAAAACTATTTACAACCACACAAGTTACTGCATAAACCCACATAAACCGCATCCTATTACAATCCTTAAAAGCACTTAATAAAGAGCTAGATTTCCACGCACGGTATCGATGAAAGTGAGCGTCTTTGCAGCATCAGTGATAGAAGTTTAATCAACTTCATAGGCGATTGTGGACTTTTCTGCATTGGTCAAAAGGATTAAAATGCAATAAGATATTGTTGAGGATTGCTCGTTAAGAACGTATCGCAGATTTGAATTATGAAACCTATACGGGTTTAGTTTCAGCGGCTGAGCTTTTGTTAGTGTGTGGTATCTAAATACATACCGTTCTATAGATATACATCGTTTTATGATGTGGAGAGTCAAATGGGTAAAAAACTTTATACCTAAGCTTGTTATTGTTTCTTTTCTTGGAGCATACTTGCGAATATCTTATAGTATTGCTAAAGGTCACAACTTTTTCAAATATTATGAGTTATTAAAGTGAAACTTTTATTACATCGTCTCAAACTTTTTCGTCTGTATGTTGCATGTCGCGTGACGGTCGGCCGCGGAGTAGGGATAAGGTCAAAGGCACTCGTCAGAGCAGCCGAGGCCAATATGGCGGCGCCTATAGTTCACATCAGCTGACCGTGTAGTGTATAGACTAATACTCATTTGAGCCAACGAAAATTTTTATTTTTCTTAGGCTCGCCCGGGGAATTACAACACTATACTAAGCAGCACTGCTGTGTTTCGGTTTGAAGGGTATGGTTGCCTGTGATATTACAGGCACATGAAATTCGCAGGGAAGTGCATCGTAGGGCTCATTTCAAAGGTGCGTGACCTATGAGTCAAGTCTCTGTTATAGGCTATGGTTACCTTTTAACATTAGGTGGGCCATAAGCTTGTTCCATCTCCATTTAGTATTAAAAAAACCAAATGTAATGACATAAAAATATAAATTAATTGATAGTAAATCTTAGCTTATACCTCGCATTTGGCTATTTTTGAGGTTCTAATAGTGATTATTTCATTCTGCTAGGAAGGTTTCAGGGTGGTCTTTCACTATGGGCACATAGCACAAAGGATTAACAAGCTGAAGTTGCAGTGTGCAGGGCACATAGCTCGAAGTACTGATTGCTGGAAAGTGTAGCGTACGACACCCCGTACTAAATGGAAAGAAGGCCTGATAAACGTTGCTGGGAGCCGTTGGTGCAGTCCGCACAAGATTAGTCACTCTGGAAATCTATGTGGGAGGCCTATGTTCACCTAGGAACATCCTTTGGCTGATGGAAGGTTTCACTACCGTGATGATAATAAATAATATAAATAAATATTGTTGGACATGTCACACAGCCCCAAATTAAGCAGAGATATTACTATGATATAATTTTTATATATGTTTATTTCTTTCATATGTAAACATAATCTGTGCACCGCTGTTCATTACTGCTTCGCTGATTACTTTCTATCCAAAGGTTGCCTGGAAGAAGTCGCTCTCAGCGATAATGCCGCCCATTGTACTTTGTTTAGCATAAATTAGTTTTTTTTAAGTATTCCTGGTATACATTCTATTCTATAGGGACCAGATAACTGATAGAATACTTATATACATATTTTTTTGTAAATACATACTTATCATATATAGAAAAATATCCAGACCCGGAACTGATATCTATATATCATGCAAACATTTGTTCCGCAACGGGAATCGAACCCGATACCTCCTGCGTCTCAGCCGGCTATTTACCCATTGCGCCACGGAGGTAGTCAGTACGATATAGCGATGATAGCGAATAGTACATTCATAACTCTAGTTACTCACTATGATATTAAACTCTAGTTTAATATCATAGTGACTACATATAGCCAACGCATGAATCACTATAGTAATCCAGTCATAATAGCCCGTACGTCTTGTCACTGCATTGCGAGTATTGTTCCAGGTACAATAGGTAATAGATATATTATACAATACTCATTACTCGTACCATCAGTTAAATTGGTCAAGTTACCTTTATTGAAGCTAGCTCTAAAATACTGAAGAATTGAAAGGAAACAAAACATAGAAGAACAACTGACTCCGTGGCTTTTAGACAATTGTTTTTACAGTTCTAATGATTTTCTAGAAAAATAAATAACCTTAAATAACTAGTGGTTTGCCCCGAACTGAGATCTCGCGAGTCTCCCATAAAAACAAAAAAATATGATTCGTAATCTTTGCCTGTCAAAATAGTGTCACGAAATAAATAACCAACTAACTTGACCTACAGTTTCATTCAAATTACAGGTAACGGGAGTTCATGTTATTTGGTTATCCTTTTTTGGGGTACAAATTGCAATTATTCTAGATTTCAGACTTTTGCCTATATTTGTGATACTTAAGCTACACGCATACCAAATTACAGCACTGTGGGGTCACTGATGTACCCTGTGAGTTTGGTCAAAATTTAGTTTTTATTATGGCTTATTTTTTTTTCCTAACCTGTACTGTCCCACTGCTGGGCAAAGGTCTCCCCCAATTCTTTCCACCCCTCTCGATCCCTGGCCAACTCTACCCAATCACTGTTGAAGACATCTAGCTCATCGCGCCAGCGTATGGCTAATAACTCAAAAAAAAAAAACTTTACTAAAAATAAAAACGGAGTCGAAATGTACTAATAAAGACCTTTAATTTGACGTCTCATTTCACCTAATAGTCTCATTTTCATTTATTTTACCCCTCTTGAACCCCAATATCTCAACAACCACCCAAAATTTTTAGCTCATTGAATCACACCAAAATTGTGTCATCATTACCTACATATATACCAAATTTCACGATGATCGGATAAACGCTTCGATAGTTATCCTCGGACAAACGAACATACATACATACATACAACGCCGATTTGCCCAAGTTGATTTGAAGATCTCGCTTCGCTCGATCAATTAAACAGAACAGATCTGCGCTCGCGGTCCCAAATTATAGATGTGGCTTTGAAATCCGATAAGCTGAAGTGGGATTGGGCTGGCCACGTCTATCGCATGCCAAATGAGCTTTGACCTAAGGTCGCCACTCAGTGGCATCCCGGCCCAGCGAGAAGGCAAACGTGGTAGACCGAGACGGAGATGGCGGGACGAGTTACACAAATTCCTGGAGCACTGCGCAGATTTGGTACGGATCGAGATGTCTGTAGGGAATGGAGAAGGCATTTGCCCAGCAGTGGGACAGAAGTAACTCATAATAATAATAGAGAAATAAACAGCCATAAGACGCCCCTTGTGCTTAAACACCTGCACCATGGAAGATTTAAAAACGGCTATTCCTGACGGCATCAATGGGTACTTATACAATATAAGTATGTAGTATTAACACGCTAAGAATAAGATAAAATAAGTACCTAGTTCCTTTGGTACTTAGCTTCTTGGAATGCTTGTAAATCCTAACATACTCTCTCGATAATTACGGATTTATACGGGTAATTATGTACCTTTTTTAATTGATATCCCGACGTTTCAACTACGTTGCAATAGCCGTGCTCGCAGACTGTGTTACAACACAGTCGAAACGTCGGGATAACAAATAAATAAGGTACGTACGCGATAAAAACATGTTTAAATCAGTAATTATGTACAGTAATCCAGCATGTTTTAAAAATACTCTCTTGATTACTTCGATTACACCAATGGGCATTGTTTTTTCTATAGGCCGACCTGAGTACCAGAAGTAGGGTTTTTATTTTTTTTTTATTGTTAGAACTTCGTTTGACCACAATCTCACCTGATGGTAAGTGATGATGAAGCACGAAAATCTAGAAGAAACCTATTTAATCTTACCTTAAAGAGGCCCGGATTGTATTCTTTAGGAAAAACAGACGACGGTAAAGTGTTACCTTAGCTGTACGCATCAAGACCGTAGAACCAAAACGGTGTGTGCCACTGGGGCCCAATTCTACTAAACCAATGGCTTCACTATGACAATGGTATCGTCGCAAAATGACCACCATAGATACTTTTTGGTATTCTACTAACACAATTTGGCAGCTTATGACAGGAACAACAATCATAATCGTTAAATGATCGTATGGCTTCATAATCGTTTTTTTTATAAATTAGCAGAATTGGGCCTGGGTGGTATATTGATTAGGTACGGATGGTACTGAGCCGTGCACCTGCTTGACCTTTGATGGAAGGGAGATGGCGGGATCAGATCGTATAGTTCCTGGGCACATTCCCCAAAATGTATTATGTAAAAGATCGATAGGCTTGCGACTTTACGGCGGTGTTCGAGACTTTGGGTCTTAGTCTCCGCCATATATTGCTCATCTATAAGCCTAAAAGCCCTACATTCTATCGAGTCTAAGGTAGTGAGCTGGTATTTGGCTGAACCATCCCAAAGGTGGCAGCAGTACTCCATACCAGACCGGACTTGAGCTTTGTAAAGACTAAGAACCTGTCCTGGTGTGAAGTATCTCCTGATCTTGTTGAGGATGCCCAGCTTCATGGCAGCTGTTTTAGCCTTAGACTCGATGTATGAGCTAAAGTTGAGAGTAGGCGTGAGCAAGACCCCTAGGAGATCGAGGTGACTTTTTACAGATAACGGGTAGGTGACCCAATTAACACGTTTTATTTTGCTTTATCAATTAGCACTCTTCAGGTCCATAACCTTGTATCTAAGAACATATCTTATACTAGCTGTTGCCCACGACTTCGCTCTCGGGATAAATGGTAGCCTATGTGGAGATCCAGGTTATAATCTACGTATAAACCAAATTTCATCGAAATCGATTCAGCCGTTACGGCGTGTCAACAACAACAACAAACAAACAATCAAACAAACATCCAAACTTTCGCATTTATAAAATTAGTGTGATTAAATGTAACCCAATATTATTTTCACACAAAAGAATCTTTTCTCCCAAAAGCAGACCAAAACCCACAAGGTATTTTATTAACGGTAACTCAAGCGTATCGCAAGCTTTGTAGCGTCCTCAACTCGATTATCTCACGAGCGGTGCATCGAGATAGCGGTAATCGAATCCAAGCCGAATTTATACTGGATATACTCGTACTACGGCTCCTATGTATCTCAAGTCCGCATAGATGCATAGGTACTTATTATGTTAGTAGCTGAAACAAATCAACATTTTCGACTTATTCTGAATATGTTTAAATGCATCTAAATATTTTATTTTGTTGAGTTCCGTACCTCAAAATGCAAAAAAGCAACCCTTTGTTATTGATTTGTCTGTCTATCTGTCAACACCCTTTTTGTAAGGATCCCCCCCCCCCCCCTCCTTTTCCCTTCCACCACCAGACAAGCAGACGTACCGAGAAGTATCACCCATACCTGGTCGGCATACCACCTTGCCGTACCAAACGGTTTGCTTCCACTTTCGAACTCACTTCTGGCGTATGTTTTTCTGAACCAATATAATCTCGGAGACATCAAGTCTAGAGTGAATAGGTTCTTTCTAGGCAAGCGTGCTCCATCTTCGATCACACCATCACTTACCACCAGGTGGAGGTATCAAATACTTATGTAAAAAAATCAAGCTTCTAAGTCAAGGCAATCAAATAATTCGGAAATTTATGTCGTTTTACCATAAAAATGTGCAAAATGTACTACTGTACATTATATAAAAAATATTGTACACACGGTTACACATCAAGCTATACATTTCCAGTATATGCTGACCTCTCATTGTACGGAAAACCTACACAATGCGAGGTCAGCTTATTCTGGAAATGTATAGCTTAAGGTGTAGCCGTGTGTACTGTACTGACTGCGGAACCCTTCACCGTTTGTGATCCGACACACTCTTTACCAATCACAATAATATTATAATTGTGAAAGTTTGGATGTTTGTTTATTTATTTGTTTGTTACTCAATCACGTCGTAACGGCTGAACCGATTCCGATGAAATTTGGTATATAAGTACGTAAACTATAACCTGGACTACCACATAGGCTACCTTTCGTCCCATAAATCAGTTCCCATGTGATAAAAATGGTGTGTCAAGTTAAGTTGGAACAGCGAGTTTAGCTTTATTTCTAGCTTAACTACACATTTAGGAGTGTAACGCGTACGAAGTCGCGGGCAACAGCTAGTTATTTATAATCAGATAACTGTATAAGCCTATGCTCCACCTGATGGTAATACCTACTGCTTATATTTAAAAATTGCGTTACCCTACAGGTTACATCGAAGACTTGGCTTACAGGGCACTGAATTGCACCTGGCACCCTGAGACGTACAGATAAAAAGTCTCTTGTGTCTGTTCACTGACGGCACCTTTCAAACTAAACACAGCAATAGGGCATTACAGCATGATTTGGATTATGAGATTGTATCGAGGAGTTTTAGGCTAAAATTTTGGTTTTAGTTAGAGAAAGTTTAAGCATTCAAAATGAGTTTTTGTATTAAAAGCAGCTCGAAACCTCATTCATCCATTATAAATCTTCGAAGAAATAAGAAGTCATCACACTCTAATATTATAAATGTGAAAGGTTGGATGTTTTTTTATTTATTTATTTGTTTGTTACTCAATGACGTTGAAATGGCTGCACCGATTTCGATGAAATATGGTATGTACGTAGATTGTAACCTGGATTAACACATAGGCTACTTTTTAGCCCCTAAATCAGTTCCCATGCGATGAAAATGGGATGTCAGTTTCTATATGTATTTTTGCACTCCAGAACAACGCGGGCGAAGACGCTGGCAACACCTAGTGAGAAAGCAAATCAACCTCTTATTTTCGGCCCATAAGAAAGAAATTTGCTTGTACAAAAATATTCGTTTGTCAAAATAAGCCAATGATTTATGGAAACTCAATTTCAAACCTAACGCTTCAATTACTGATCTTCAAGTAAATAAATTCAAACCACTGAAGGGTATAGATTAAGGTATTTGCAGACTTGCAAGAACGTGAACACCTCTAGACATTAGGACATTTACATATCGAGCGGTCTCGAACAGTGATGTGAAACATGTTAGAATATAAGTACGGATAATGATTCGGAATTATTTCGAACCGTATCTTGGACTATCAGGCGATGTAAAATCAAATCAAAATCATTTATTTCTCAAATCAAGCAATATACCTACATATAACAAAACATATTTATATTAAACTTAATTAAAATTCAACTATTGGCTTGTACAGTGAGTATTGGCGTGCAGTACCTACACTAAGTACAGGACTTGTGCTGTAGGCACTGCTTTACCTTCCATACATAAATAAGTTGCTTAGCCATGTTGAGGTTATGTAATAATTACATTCTGGTTGTAATTGTGTATATTATATTATGCTATATTATTTTATAATTATATTAATCATTATAGAACAATTAATCCTATTATAGATTAAGTACCTATCTATATTGTTTATTTATATATACATAGGTATATTCATTTTAACTATTTTATTAATCAGCAATATTTTAATGTTAATTGTTCAATAAGCTTAGCAAGATTTTACGTGTATAATATTTTGTGTGATTTATTTTATCACTTTCAACAATTCTTCAGTTTCCTCATACCCTAGATTTAGAAGCCACCCAAATAAGGAACTTTTACATTCTGCTTGGTTCATGTGCACCAAATTCTTTATTACCTTATTGGCTTTATTATACAATAGAGGACCTAAGAACGCTTGTTGACGTTGTGCAAACACAAAGTAAATAAATAAATAAATATTGCTGGACATTTCACACAGCGCTATCTAGCCCCAAACTAAGCAGAGCTTGTACTATGGGAACCAGATAACTGATAGAATACTTATATACTTATTTTTGTAAATACATACTTATCTGTAGATCATGCAAACATTTGTTCCGTGGCGGGAATCGAACCCGCTATCTCCTGCGTCTCAGCCGGTTATACGCCCACTGCGCCACGGAGGTCGTCAAAAGTAAAATTATTGTTATAATAATAAATAATGAATGCACTCACACAGCGCCATCTAGCCCCAAACTAAGCAAAGCTTGTACTATAGGAACCAGATTAGAAAACTTACATACTTGTTTTTTTTGTACTTTCTGTATTGATAGACTCGCGTTTGAACACGTCTCCTTAGTAGGAAGCGATGATGCAGTCTACGAATCTGCTAGCGCAAAGAAAGTTTTGACATCATTCTTGTTTTATTCGAAATAAATTACCATAAAAATTATATTCATTATACTGCGAAAAAACTGTATGACTATTTTTTCACCCAATCATAAATCATATGATTGGATGTTACTCGTGATTTTTCTTCCCATCGAGTTACACTGTTACTCGTAACAACTTTTTTATTAGGAGAAAAAATTTCCATCCAGTAATACTGTGACTATTGCGTGTACTATTGACTTTTCAAAGTGATCCTTATGACTTTAATTCACAAAAAGATTTAATTTTGACTCGTTTGAGTGTACCGTTGGGAACCCACCATTTTTTTCGGTAACTTGTAAAGGTACGACCAATTTTGTCATAATAAAATCTATCAAATTCAAATTTCGATCCCATTTCGATCTATCATTTTTTGATTTAATTGTCTGCACATCGTAATTTGTGTTATATCCAACCTAACCTTACTAAAATGAAATACAAAAACCGTGTAAGCTGTACCATCACATCCCTAGTCTCAAACTGTTAAATAAAATCGTAGGTAGAGCTAGAATTTACTGCATAGCCTTAAGCCTAGCCTGGGATGGAAGAATTCACCCTAGTTGGAACCTGGCCTAAAATGGTACAAGGAACAAAAGGTTAGGTTAGTATCTGCGTTGACCACGAGTTTGTTTGCAGAAAACAGGCTATTGCCTATTTTGTAACTTGCGAATAATAACATACTTTATTTACCAACTTGTGTATGAAAAAGGGGGTTTAAATTACTTTAAATTATTTATATTCAATGACATAAACTCTTGCGACTGAAATTACATTTCATACCTTATTAAGTTAACTTTCTTGGAATGAATAAAACAGCGATTTAAATTATCCCACCAATTAAGTATCATTTATGATAGATATTTAAACATTTTGAGTCTCAAGTAGAGGGAGCAGAATCCGCGATCTCCTGCGTCACTATCGGCCATTTATTCTTCGAAGTCTTCAGTTGAAAACTCCAACCCGTATCAACTTCTTTAGTAACTGGCTTTGTTGAGGTCATCCCTTGTGCAGGTGGTAGGTCACAAGGGACAGAAGAGCAGATGAGACGTCAGTCCGGGAGGAGTCTCTTTTATACCCCATTTACACAGGGTTTGTCTGCAGCGGCCATTTAGGGTCCGGAGTCTGTTCATTGACTTCCAGACTGGCCAAGGTACATCAAGGGGGAGATGTTCCTGCGGAGTAACAAAATCAGACGGTGGTGGGTGCGTCTCCTTCCATGAGTTGATTTTCAGTGCTGCCGGGTGGTCTTGTGCGGCTAGGGTAGCTCTTGCGACTTTTCAAACGAATAAGGAATGACTTGCCTGCTTCCATCAGACATGCTATATCCTTATCTATTTAAAAAAATGATATAGCAGTTTCTTTAGAGTACACGTTCTTTCGATATATATTTTTTAAGGTATATAGGTACGTATTTTATATTTATGTAAGTGCCTATATATGTTTTAGGTCTAGGTATTTATTTAATTTTTATCCTACTTAAATAGGTATTTATTGTAACACCGCCTCCTCTCACGTTTTGTTAATTCAGTCCATCCAAAGGTTGCCTGGAAGAGATCGCTTTAAGCGATAAAGGCTCCCATTGTATCACCACGAATTAGTCTTTAAGTTTTCTAGGTTAAGTTATTGTAATTTGGTCTAACAATAAAAAAATATTTATCTATCTATCTTTAACAAGTTCAAGCTAGCTATATATCCTCTTACATATAGATTAAGAGTCGTCAAGTTTTGATTAGACAGACGGCTGTTGTGAGGAATGCATGATAGCTTTGATGGCTAATAATGATGATGATGATGCTGGTGTATAAAGATTCTCGGTTGAAGACCACGCATTGGAAGCCGCATGGAAGAACGGCTCCCACTAGACGGAAAGACAAACTCACAGAGGTCACTGGGAGCCGTCGGGTCGTCGGGTGCAGACGGCACAAGATCAATCGTTCTGGAAATCAATGGGAAAGGTTCCGATCAACATTTGACTTAAAATTTTTGACATAAATGTGAATTTTGATTTATCTTAACCGTAAAAATACCATAAAAGTAAATACAGACTTGGTAATACTTAAGTGATTAAAATTTTATTTATACGAAGTTCGAAATTAAGTTGTTATTTCGAGAACCTTTATCACAATTTAAAAACACCCACTGCAATAAACAGCAACGTATTTATCGCCAAAATAAACACAAAACAAACCCATTCTCTTAATAAGAGTTAACAAGATGGCTTAATTAAAAAACCTGAATGGGACGAGCGAATGGGATGCTCGAATAAATTAAACGATTCAAGTTTTGAAATCAAGGATTCGGATAAATGGTGCCGATTTGTGAATACTTTGGTGAAAATAATTGATATTTTGTTTGAGATTTTATCTGATAATGTAATTACAGAAATAATATACAATTATTTACATGACTAAAATACAGAAGAGACACGAAACGATCTATAGATAGCTCAACTGCTCCAGATCACTACCAGGCAGAAGTGTCCCCAAGACACTGGCTGCATTGTCCCGCTGAATTGCAAAACTGATACTGTTGTGTAGCCCAATTGAGATCTGATTTCCATTACTACATAGGCAAATAATACAATCGATTACTGCGTAAAGCCCCGCGACAAATGTCCCGGAATTAGACGGAACTTAAACTTGTAAGTGCCTATCTAGATATACATACATATATATGTATGTTTGTTTGTCCGAGGATAAGTTTCGAAGCGTTGATCCGATCATCGTGAAATTTTATACATAGTTAGGTAGTGATGGCACAGTTTTGTATTACCCTCTAACAGATCCTCTAACTGGAACATTTCTTATTATGGAACGTATTTAACTAACCTTTGGATAACGTCGTGGATAAAAAATAAAACATGTGTCGCAAGACATGTCGTGCGACGTCAATGGGCATCGTGCAAAACATCTTGTATCGCGATTCTTTCAGCCATAAACATACACTGAAGACAATTTCATTGTTTAAATAAGTAAAGAAGTCTTGAGACTCAGTTTTCTCAGTGACTCCGCAGGGTACCATAAAAATTTAATCATCAAAATTGGACCCTTAAATTCGCTCGCCGGTTTAATTACGCCTCCCACGTGCCTCATCGATGCTTTTTATGCAAAATTGTGAAAAATAAGTCTCATTAGCACCGTTTTAAGATCCACTTTACTTCTTAATTTGGAAGAGCGATTGGGGTACTTAAAAATACCGATTTAATTAGGTGACTGTAATGTTGGTAGTATGTTTGAGAGGTAAGTTGGGTATCGGCTTTTAATGGCACGTATCAAAATATTATGTCTCGATGAACTTAAGTTAGTTGGGGCGGAAAGGTTCTTCAGTGGAGACTACTTACTGGAAAGTGCGGCGTAGGACAGCCCCCCACTTGGTGAAAGGATGATCTAATGAAGGTTACTGGGAGCGGTTGGGTGCAGGCTGCACAAGATCTGTCACTCTGGAAATCTATGGGGGCTTATGTTTGGGCCTATGTTCAGTTGACGTTTCTACGGATGATATGATGATGATGACTGAAATATTAATGAATTGAACAGAGACTAATCTATTGGAATGATACTCTACTCTCTCTCTCTCTCATCAGAAATACTGCTAACACGTACTTTTGAAAGTGTATGCATGTTCAGCTAGTAGCTGAACCGCACGCGGCTTCACACAGGTTGTTTTTCAATAAAACATTACCCTCATTTTGCGCAGTTGGCCAAAAAGTAGCCTATGTCCTTTCCCAGGATACAATCTATCTGCAAAATTTCTTTAGTCGTGCAAAGGTAACACACAAACTAACAAACAAATAGAGTTATATATGTATTATTCATATACCTTCCTCTTGAATCACTCTATCTATTGCTAAAAACTGCATTTAAATCCGTTGAGTGGTTTAAAAGATCTAAGCGAACAGACAGCGGAAGAGACTTCATTTTTTACTATGTTAAGATGATTTATGACAGTTAGGACCAAAAATTACAGCAACATCTTTTTTGTAATTTTTGTTTTTATATATTTTGAGATATCGGCGAGTAAAGCTGAATTTATTAAATAAAATTCTCGTGTCGCGGTGTTTGTTGCCAAACTCCTCCGAAATATCTCGACCAATTTTCATGAAATTTTGTGTGCATATCGGGTAGGTCTAAGAATCTGTCAACATCTATTTTCCATACCCCTAAATGTTAGTCGGGTTAGTAGGGTTGTCCCCCCCCTTCATTTTATATTTGATTTTTTAGACAAAATTTTAGTTTTTATTTTTTTATGATACATCATTCAAAAATACATTCAACCCTTAACTTTTACCCTTCTACCACAAACCCCTATTTTTAAACAGCGATATTAGCACTTTACTCAGCTAATAGCACCAAATTTATTAATTCTAAGGCCGTACGAAGTTCGCGAGGTATCCATAAAATTCACATAATTTAGATTTTACCACAGGTATTAAATCTTCCTATTATTAATTCTATTGATTTTAAAATAGTGTGAAAAACCGTTCCGAATTGATATTATTATGTAATTTTATATCAATGAAACGCCACACATCATCATCGTTATCATTATCAGCTAAAGACGTCCACTGCTAATCATAGGCCTCGCTCGTAGATTTCCAGAGTGACCAACCTTGCTCCTAGCAACCTTTATATCGTCTTTTTTCCAGTTCTAGTGGGGGGCTGTCTTACGCTGCGCTTTTCAGTGCGTGGTCTCCACTCGATAACCTTCTTGCCTCAACGGCCATCAGTTCTACAAGCTACGTACCCCGCCCACTGCCACTTCAGCTTGCTAATCCTTTGTGCTATGTCGGTGACTTGGGTTCGGCTACGAATCTCCTCATTTCTGATTCGATCTCGTAGAGAAACACCAATCATTACTATGATAGCAATTAATTTCCCATTCTGGTTAACCATACCTGTTGGTTAACTTAATGAGCTCCGTACTTTAAGGGACCAATTAATTAAAGAATGGCCATCACGATAGTTCCTATTAATCAGATAGCAATCGGTTGATAGGAGACGTTGAAACGCCAGCTTCCACACAATTCAACTATATTTCATCCGACCAGCATTCCTAGGGCAGTGTAACATTTGTCCTAGATAATATCAGAATTCCATGCTTCCTACTGATATTATGAATGGAACTGCGGGGGGAGAATGCTTGGTTTAGTTGTTTAATGGCTGGTTTCTATAAACATTGGTTACCGATTACGACTAAGTTAAATTAAAATTTAGAATTCTAAAAAAAATGTTTATCTTTTATAAAAAGAAATGTGTCATTGGTAATTACCGAGCCAACCATTTAAATATATTTTTCTATATGCAAGTAACTATGTATTTAAAAAAAACTGCATAACATAATTATATATTCGTTCATTTACCTACAGATTGGATGTTTCTCTGTAAATTAAAAGTATATTCACAAAAAATATAAGTTCTTCTACATAGGTTAAAAAACTACTAAAAGTTTCCGGATTGGCCACTTACATAAACAATATTTAAAAAGTTATTACTACATTTGAAAATGGAACTCTTTAGCCGTAGAATTAAGTTTGTTTCATTTGATTGTCAATTGATTTCACATTGTGGCGTCAGTTTAAAAATTGCGTGATTACCATAAATGGATTTAACTCGGGAAAATTTTCGTTGCATGATTTTTTACGATTTTAAGTGTAATTAGACAGCTCAGCAGAGCGTCGTTCGGCTTCAATCTGCTTTTAGCGAAGCAGCACCATGCAAGATGACTATTTATAGCTGGTTTGCAGAACTCAAACGCGGTCGTGTCAATCATTTGTGACACAAATATATGTATGAGTGTATAAAAATATGTGTATGTGTCACTAAGTGTAGCTTTAGTGACACAAATATAGGCAAAAGTCTGAAATCCAGAATAACTGCATTTTTAACCCCAAAAAAGAATAACCAATTAACATGAACTCCCGTTACCTGTAATTTGAATAAAACTTTAGGTCAAGTTATTTAGTTATGCATTTTGTAGCACTAATTTATTAAAGATTAAGGCCAGCATGCACATAGATCACTAAACGTATTTAGCGACTAAACATGTTTCGTTGTACTATTTTGATAGGCAAAGATTACGAATAATATATTTTTGCTTTTATTGGAGACTCGCGAGTTCGAGGCGAACCACTAGTATTAATAGAGTTCAAAGTTCCTTGATGCAGGTTTCTTTGAACCATAGTCTATTAATTACATTACCTTATTTACCTATCAATCGCTCATACGTAACTGTTTGCGATATTGCGATAAGCTAAGGCATGTTATACGCATGGTCGGCACATTTATATCGGCAGTAAGTTAAACAATAATGCTGACCTGAAGGGACTACTGCATATATTTAGTTCAGCAAAACCACCTGTGCATATTCGCTCAGTTTGGTATTTTCCTGGTCGGGAAGTTCCGGTTCAAATAGGTTACTAAAACGAATAATGCAATATTAATTGGCAATACAGAGTGCTCTGTAATATGTATGTCATCCCAAAGGGGGTGATTCTGGCCATGAAATAGAACAACTTTTTAAATAAATCAATTTGAATTAAAAAAAAAATCCTTGTCAAGATGTATCGACTTTTCTATTTTCCTCCAAATCTAGTATTTTAAGACTTTGCGCCTTTCCTAGAAGTAACCTTAACATACAAAATGATGGACTTAATGTAATTTACCTAAAATAGCTGATTTTATACTAAAATCTGTTCATCTTCCCAGGAAAAACATCGAATTTGGAAAAGTTGTAGAACACATTTTATTCTCCTGACTTTCAGGATAACGTACATATTTTAGACCACCATGTATTCTACCAGATCTGCTTCACAGTTGATATCCATCGATGCTTACTGATGCATTTATCAGCACGGCTGTAGCGTTAAATGCTGAACTAAGTATTGTCAAATATTAATTTATACATATTCGATTTAACTGCTCAGTAAACTCTTAAACAGTAAACTTCAGTAAACTTACTAATGTAAACTCCACTCTTGGTTATTTAATGCGGCTTTCCTGATTATAATGCTGGCCCTGTGTGTATAACATGCCTTATTAGCTCACACGTAATAATCGATATCTCTAATTGAGTAATTCAATATTAGACCACTGATTGGAAACTAGGAAGATCCAAAGCACGTCGCTTTGTCTATGGTATCAGTTGTATCTAATACACGTGCCTTTGTCTAGTCTATTGGACCATAGACAATGTAGTTAATCTCGTTTTTGTATAATACGAAGATATCTTAATGAATATATAAAATAGGGGAATCTTTATTTGCACCTCTAAATAAAATTATGCAAACTAAATTCTGTCACTACTCGTAATAAACTATGCACAAAACAAGCATGACTAAAAATATAAATAATATGTAAGTCTTATCAAAAGTAGAGGATCCATATAACTGAGTGTGCACCAACAGTTTGTCTAAAATACTGCCTTTAAAACAGAAATTCTCATGACACACCTAAAATACTGACTTGCACACTAAATAATCGAATTGCATATCAAAATTTATAATATTTCTATCATAAGTTGTAACTCAATAACATAATGTTTATGCAATATATGTAATACTCTAACAATGAATGAGGTATCGACGGCGGCGCCGTCGTCGGAGGGCCACCAAGGTGCTTAACGAATAACGTTTAAGCGCCTATCTACCTACCGAACCTAACAGAAGAACAAATAAATATCAAGATTAGGTTAGGTTAGAATAAGAAAAAATATGGCAGATTAAAAAACCCGTACGGACCCGAACACCGTCAATCTAGGTTAATAAAAACAGATGTTCTTACAAGTTTATTAGGTACTTGGTTCTAATAAATTAGGGTTTCGATTTTTGTGGTAAGTAAAATATTAAGTATTAGGGATGCTTTCGAAATATTAGATCATCACGTAGAATGCATTAGAGTATAAAAAGTGTGCAAAATCAATATTTTTTGGTATGCAAATTTACTGTGCAATCAGTGCTTTTGACTCTTTTTTTTTTTTGTTTTAAAAAATGTTATTTAATAGTTATGCGTTGAAATGCCACCCTATAAAAAATAATCGCAATTTTACGTATAATTAATCGGCAATGCCGGTGACACCACCGTCAACCCTTAGTCGCAAGTAACACGAAACTCCAATCAATCAAAATTATAACATCAAAGCAAAATAAAACAAATTCAGTATTTGTATTGATGAATCTCAATTCCGGAAACTCTGACCCTATTTCATTACATTTTTCCAATACTCGGCAACTTTCCAAAGGACTTTGATTGAAAATTGTTGTCCAGATTGTTTGACAAAAGTTATTTTGTCTCGTTTGCAAAACATTGACAAATCAGGAGTTCCGATGTCGATTTCCAATCATTTGTTTGAAAGTTGCTCTTAATTTTCCTGTTTTGTTTTCATAAAAAACACTTAGAAATTTCGGTGGGTCTCGCTCTAATACTAGGTCAAGCAAACTCATGAAAACTTAATCATAAAAAATATATAATATATATATATAACGGAGCTCCCGTTCTAGGATAGTCTCCGACAGGGGTGGCGTCAGGCTTGCCAGCGTCAACGCTCATCATCAGGAGGAAACAACAGTATCTGACCGATCAACTCTGTAATTACGAGTATATAACAGCACGTGATTGCCGGCCATCTTTTTTTTAAGTTCAAATACGCCTCCGCGCCGATAATACAAAGTTGGTTCAACTGATTAACTGAATTTAAAGAATCCGCTATCTACTGCGTCTCAGCCGGCTTTTCACCCACTGCGCCGCGGAGGTCGTCATTTATTAATTGATTAACTATATTTTATTTTAATTTGATTAAGTATCAATTGAACCCACAAAATATGTTGACGTATAATGATTTTATCTTTTCATAGTATAAAATTAAGTCGCTTCCACTGTTTGTTCGCTTAGATCTTTTAAACTACACAACTGATTTTAATGCAGTTTTCAGCAATAGATAGACTGATTCAAGAGAAAGATTTATATGCATAATACATACATAACTCTGTTTGTTTGTTTGTTACCTTTACACTTCTAAATATATTTTGCAAGGAGATAGATTATATCCTGGGAAAGGGCATAGGCTACTTTTTAGCCAACTGCGCAAAATTATGGTAATGTGTTATTGAAAAACCACCCGTGCGAAGCCGCGGACGGATCAGTTAGTTATCAATAAACGCCTATAATAACATACAGAATACACAATTATTTAGATTAGATTAGAAAATTCTTTATGGCACTAAAAAAATAATACATGGCGAACATAATGCTAATTAGTATTTTCTTCCAGCTAACCTTTGTGTAGTGTGGAGAAAGTGGTAGTGACAGAAAATAGAGATAGAATAGAAAATAGAGAGGTAAAACAACTTTAGATAAGTTTCAATAAAAATAAACTTACAAAAATTAAAAATAATAATAATACACTTACATAAACGAAATACATAAAATACCTACATAAAGTGCTCAATTGTGTTGGGTATCTTGAAGAGAGATGAAGTGTTTAAAGAGTTTGGATTTGAAGACTCCCATAGAGGCTGCCCTGTGGATTTCCACTCGAAGAGTTCCACAAGCGGATAGCCGTCACAGTGAAAGAGTTAATGAAGAAGAAAGTTTTATGCTCAGGCGTCTTGAGTAAAAGATGGTGAGAAGAACGAGAAGTACGATCAGGTATTTACAATAAAATACAAAAGAAACAGTTGAATTATCTAAAAACCGTTAAAAACTATCTATAGATAGCTCACTGCTCCAGATCACTAACAAATGGAAGTGCCCCCAAGATACTGGCTGCATTGCCCCGTTGAATTGCAATGGTTATGCGTTGACCCAGATAAGCGCCAGTTCTCGGATCACACGCCCAGAAATAATATTGAAAACGTGATGGGCCCCGGTACCCCATGGACCCAGGGTCTCGACCCTAAATGGCTTAAATACAAAGCTCTGTTGAGGCTTCCATATTTACGCCGCCTGAGATCTTCGGCTGAATTTGCCGCCGCACCGGTCCCAACTGCTGTACCAGACAGATGCGATGATCAATAAGCTACTATAATGACTATTATTATTATTCTATTAAAACTATTATTATTAAATAAATATATCTTAAACTATATTTTACTACAAGAATTTATCTTCTATTCAGCTATGTATACATAACAGAGAGATACAATATCAAAATCCATAGTTGAATTACTATCAAAGGAAGTGCGTATCTGAATGTTATCTAACAGGTTTTGGCTTGCATCATAGATTTATTCAACGGCTTGGACCTTACAATAAAGATATAAATCAACTTGATCACTGAATAAAATCGCCTATCTCGCTTTATCTGAAATAGCTCCTTCATATTATGCCTTATGTTACAGGATGATTCTACGTTCGTTTTGAATTGATTTTAACATAATCAAATAACTATTGCAATAAGATTGTAAATAAGGAAATATTACATATACCTATATATTCATACACATAATAAAATACCGACCTATATACTCCAAAATATTTTTTTTAATAACTTATGTTGTCCCACTGCTGGGCAAAGGTCTCCCTATCTCTCCTCCATCCATCGCGGTCCATAGCCAATTCTAACTAATCTGGTTTGAATGCATCAAGGTCGTCTCTCCATCTTTTTCTGGGCCTACCACGGCTGCATTACTAGTTCGGTATCCACTGGGTGACTAGATTCACCCAACGTTCTGGATTCACTCAAACCACATGGCCTGCCCAATTCCATTAAAAGCGGGCAGTCATAATGCTTACATCGGCTACGCCGGTTTTGAGTAGGTCGGTATTTCTGACAATTTATATTCTATTTCATTTTAAATTTCTAATTGTAATTTTAATTCTAATTTCTATTTATATTTCTTTTTCTATTTGTGTTATAATCGTCCAAAAGTAATGCGACATAAAAAAATGGTTTTGAAATCTATAAGCCCTTTTATATGATCTATTAAGCCAATTTAGCAATTTTGACCCCACTTTTTTAGCCCTGGCAATCAAATTATATAATATTTATAGTTGTTTTTTTATTTGCAATAGTGGTAGGTGTTATTTATAATTTTCCATATTTAAAGGCAATAGCTTTAGTAGTTGCTGAGATACTCAGCTGTGACAGACTGACAAACAGGCGGACAAAGTCACATCATAATGGTTCCGTTTTTACTAGTTTGGTCTGGAACCCTAAAAACTAACCCACAACCTCAAGTGTGTGACAATAATGTCTGGAAAAATAACAGCTTCTATGAAAACTATTAATAACTTAGTTGGAACAGCCCGCCTAACTTCAAAACATGACCTGACCACAAAACGTTCAGAATCAAAAACTACAAACTAGCTGACCGCAATT
The DNA here is from genome assembly GCA_963924445.1 of Philereme transversata. Taxonomy (NCBI): domain Eukaryota; kingdom Metazoa; phylum Arthropoda; class Insecta; order Lepidoptera; family Geometridae; genus Philereme; species Philereme transversata. The sequence goes on from OZ004347.1 coordinate 4,079,478, forward strand.
TCACGTGCATTTTGCATAAAACACGCTCAAGTCTATTCACAGAACCTGTCACAATGTAATGAATATAATCAGAAGCTCAACTTATTAACGAGGTGCTCAATTCATTTCAATTTGTGGAGCTGTAACTTAAGAGCTAAAAGTTCTAGTTTCTCTACGAGATCGAATCGAACTATGGAAATCCGTAAACAAACTGAGATCACCGCCATATCCCAGAGGATTAGCAACTTGAAATGGCAGTGGGCAGGGCACATATTATATCGCATCCCAATAATATCGAACTGGACGAGAAGTATCAGGCGGAAGGAAAATAAATAATGCTGGACTTTGCATACAGAGCTATCTTGCCCCAAACTAAGCAAATATTAATTACTGATTTAAACGGGTAGTCGGGCAGAGTCTACCTGCGACCAAATACATACTTATAATATTAGAAAAATACCCAAACCCAGAACAAATATCTGTAGATCATGCACACATTTATCACGCAACCTTCTGCGTCCCAGCCGGCCACTCGCCCACTGCGCCACAGAGGTTATCAAATGGTGGGATATTGTTAAACATCCTAAGACCTTTAATTAAGATCTTCGGGGTGAGTGGGATGTGCGCATGTAGTTCCCTCAGCATTTGTCTCTCACTGCTGCTATGAAGTTGCAATACTGCTACTTTACAATGTCATGGTACCCCACACCGGCGCGGCCAGCCAACTAATAACAATAAATTTTTCAAACGTCCTGTATAACGAGACGCCCGCGGCGCAAGTCAGCGTAGCGGTCCACTGAGGTGCTATTTTTGATGTAATAACAGAGAAGTTACACCACTGAAGATTGCAATGTACTATGTTTATTACTTATTCTTGTATTACCTACACGAGTTAAATTATAATACATAACCGACAACTTAAGCTACGATCTCAGTGGCACAGTGGGCGAATAGCCGGCTGAGACGCAAGAGGTTGCGGTTTCGATTCCCGCAGAAAAAATTATTGCATTATCTTCCTACAGGTTTTCGGATTTTTTTCTTTAAAATATTAGTATTGACAAAAAAATATATAGTATCCTTTCAGTTATTTGGTTCCCACAGTACAAGCTCTGCTTAGTTTGGGGCTAGATAGCGCTGTGTGATATGACCAGCATTGTAGTTATTATCATTTCGTTATTTATGTTTATTTGTGAAATATTTGTTTATTTTTATAATATATTTTTTGGTTATGTAATTTTTCTAATTTATTTTAAATTATTATTGTTTTTTGTTTAATAACAAACCCACGTTGTATTGGCCTTCAATCGACAAAAGAAGTACATTCTACTTAAAAGCTTAACCATTTATATTGATCTTCAAAAACCTAAACAATTAAAACTCAAGTCTAATTAAAAATATTTTGTAATTATGTCCATCAACCCTTATTTTGTGAATTTGAGGGTTGGACCCGAATCGCACGCAACCGCGAAGAGCTCAATTTCGGGTGTCCCATTTAAATCGCTCAGTTCTTAAAACAACTGTGGCCGCTATGATATGACGGCAGGTGATCATGATTTACAAAAGAAAATACATTTATATGACACACACATAAGATAGACCAGGGTTTCTCAAAGTGGGCAACGCGAACCCCTAGTGGTTCGCCATTCGACGGCAGGGGGTTCGCGACAAGGTTGTACGTAATGGTGGCTTGATGACTGGCAGGGACGTGCGGTACACATGGTGGCGTGGCGCGCGCGCGACTAAATTCGTCACTCGCTATCTCTCGACTTGATATCGAGTCAGAATTAAAGTTTCCAAAAATTGTGCTAAAATTAACTCCATTTGCGACAAGAAACAAGTACACCCATCACATTAATGTTAAAAAGACATTTCCTGTGAGACTTTATATGTTACCTACCTTTTATTGAAATAATAAACTTTTTCTTCACCAGTCGATATTATTATTTTCTTTGGGGAGGAGGGGGGATTTAATTAGTTAGTTAAGGAGGTCGCTGTTACCTGGAAACTTTAACAGGGGTTCGTGGAGCCGAAACTTTGAGAAACCCTGGGATAGACTATTCAGAACAGTACCTACTTACATAATAATTATTAACGATTATATTAAAAATTATACAAGGAAACACAGGAAGCATACAAGATATATATTGATTACCTACATAGGTAGGCGAGCACCTAGATAAAATGGTCTTCCGTGCTGCGTGTCAGCGTATTGTAGCCAACCACCCGAGAACGGTAAGTGGCTAAAATGAAAATGAAAAGCCAGAATGATAGACTTTTAATTTTTTAACTAAACATAGATAATTCTTTAATAAAACGAGTGGAGAATACAGCCACTGTACTGCCTGAACTGGAATTTAAATGTAGTTTTATGGGGGAGGCCTATATTCAGCAGTGGACTTCCTGTAGCTGAAATGATATGATTTTATACAGATAAATAATAATAATATAAATAATAATCTGTTTAGCTTAATCAGCCTAATTCGCAGGATAGACATTGTCAATACGTGAATAGATATAAGCCACGAGTTTTTGGCCTCGGTATAACATGAACGAATTGTCGACGAACTAAGTGTGAGGCTCACAAAATCCTTGCCATTCCCATTCGATCACCATCGTTCACGGTTTTTCAGAACTTCATACCAGTGGTTTAAAGTGTCAAAGGTTTAGTAACATGACGTGCTGTCATAGGCTGATGTTATTTGAATTTGAGGCATGAAATGTGCGAGAAGCTTTCGCAAGTGTCATGACGTTTGTCATTTAACGGTTGGCACTTCTCAAGAAACTCTGGCTACAGTTAATATAGCCGGGCTCAAACTCGCCTGTCCGGTCGGGATGGCATCTTTTGGGCACAATTTCGCTGGTTGGTAAAGGCTTTTGTACAGTTAAGTGTCATCCTACGAAATAAAATAGGTGTTTTGCTCTTTAGCAGTCATAAAAGAGTACCCCAATTATATTTGCCGAATATTTTGAATATTTAGATACGACATTTCGGGGTTTCAAACTGGCACTTATTTTCATGATACTCGTTTTTATTTTTACGGTAGATATATTGCAGTTAGTGGTAAATATGTGAGATGGTCCACCAGTCTTCTGCGCCTTGAAAACACTCAGTCACCAACGCTTTGTAAGTAAAATGCTTATCAATTGCTTAATGTTACCATCAAAAATTGAACATAACTTATAACCGTTCGTAACAGACAACGACTAATTTCTTGAAAATATGGATACACAAAGCGGCCATTATAACTCATAAAGATATCATACGCCGGGCTTTTTACAGCGTCAACGTTCCAGCCGTCTCGAACGTCTGATAAATGATACGTGACGATGGTCAGCGGCCTGACAGTATGACTCTTATACCTTGGGAGAAGGGTAAGCCTTTGGTGTGGGACGCCACGTGCGTCGATACCCTTGCGCCATCTCTTCTGTCTAGCATTGGATCCGTTGCGACGGCAAATTCAGCTGAAGATCTCAAGCGGCGCAAATATGGAAGTCTCGATAGAGCTTACGTATTTGAGCTTTTGGGGTCGAGACCCTGGATCCATGGGGTACCGGGGCCTATCGCGGTGTCAAAATTATTTCTGGGCGTATGGTCGAAGCGACGTGTGATCCGAGAGCTGACGCTTATCTGGGTCAACGCATTGCAATTCAGCGGAGCAATGCAGTCAGTGTCTTGGGGACACTTCCGACTTATGTATGTATGTTACAGTCATGTAAATAAGTATATATTGTTTTTGTATCGTAGAAATTTTTAGTTCTTAGTTCAATATCTTCATTTTTTTCAAAGGTTTATCTCGTTTATTTTTTCTGTGTTCCGAATGTTTTTCTTTTACTTAATAATAAATTTAAATTAAATTTGCAATTAAAATGTTCTTATGAATACAGCCTTACGGCCCCAAAACTGGCCTATTCAAATAGATTCAGCTAAAACAAGTACGACCTGTGAATTCACTTTATTTACTATTGCCATGGAGCCTTTTTACATCCTATTATTGGACTTGCCTTAAGTATATTTGTGTGGTTTAAGATTGTGCAGGCTTTATTCTTTTACAATCAAGTATTAAAAATACAAATAAAACCACCTGATGTTAAGTGGTAACCATCGCCTATAACAAAGTATTGCCTCGTAGGTCACGCACCTTAGAAACGTGCCCTACGATGCACTGCTCAGCGTACATCAACTTGAGGTGTAAAGCCTCTTATGACTGTAATTTCACCGACATTTAGGGTCGAGACCCTGGGGCCATGGGGTACCGGGGCCCATTGCGTTATCAAAATCATTTCTGGGCGTCCGGTCGAAGCAACGTGTAATCCGAGAGCTGGCGCTTATCTGGGTCAACGCATAAGCATTGCAATTCAGAGGTGCAATGCAGCCAGTGTCCTCGCCCTTCAAACCGAAACAAACACAGCAATGCTGCTTGGTGTCAGAAATATATATGGTGGGAGTACTTCTCTGGGCCTTTCACAAGAAACTCTACTACTCTTCTAATATTACATAATTGATCGAGCGAAGCGAATTCTCTAAATCATCTTAGGCAAATCGGCGTTGTATGTATGTATGTTTGTTTATCCGAGATAAATTTTATGTTTTGAAGTCGCGAGAGTGAGCAGGTTTCTTCTTGGCAAGCGTGATCCATCTTAGACTGCATCATCGCTTACCATCAGGCGTGATCGTGGTCAAACACAAGTCTATAATGGTAGATTATTAAACGAGGGGATCAAGCAGTGCCTTGCGTCACGGGCGCTTTATTGAATCCCGAACGTAACGAAGGATTCTAGAGTAAGCTTACGAGCGGAGCGAAGGAGTTACTAGAATCCTGAGTGCAAAGAGGGATATAAGCACGTCCAAGATGCAGACAGCTTTATCCACGACGAGAATACTCTACTTTTCACACTTTCTGCGAGACAATAAAAACCAAGTCCAGGTTGGTGCATTCTGTGCAGAAGTTAGTTCGATTTACGAATAAGTTCCTATTGTGTGCGTCTCTTTGGTTTAAATTTTAATACAGATGAGGTTCCAAATTCAAATCACATTATGCCCGCAATGATCACATATGCAATAAAATTTTATACAACTTCACTCCCGGCTCAGCCATAGAAATTTAATCACCTGCTTTCGGTGAGGTTTACAAGCATATAATTTGGCATTGTCGAGCAGGTGGTGTGAAAAAAAAATGTATATTAGTATGGATAATCGTTTAGCTGTAGATTGTAACTATTCCCAGTAGTAATTCACATTTCAGCAATAACAAATCAAAACCTGACCATCAAGAAATCGTTTTAAAATCATTCATCATACGAGGATGATTCTCTGTTTCCACCAAAGATACATTCTGTGCTAAGGCTTTTGTGCCTCCCTTAATGGCACTAGACTTGCTGAGTCAGCGTCTTCGTTCAGCTCCCTATTAGAGTACGAAAATGGTTTTGGAATATTGGCGATTCCAAATACTTTTTGCAGAGGGTAGTCCATACTAATATTATAAATTCGAAAGTAACTCTAGTCTCTCGGCTTGAATATCTTTGAATTAATTAATAGATATTGCTGGACATTTTACACAGCGCTAGCTAGCTCCAAACTAAGCGAGTTTGTATTATGAATGAATTAATTAATGAAAACACATCCAGACCCGGAACAAATATCTGTAGATCATGCAAACATTTGTTCCGCGGCGGGAATCGAACCCGCTACCTCCTGCGTCTCAGCCGGCTATTCGCCCACTGCACCACGGAGGTCGCCTATGTCCCAATCCTGGTCACAATATATCTATATACCAACAGGAAGTGCACCCAAAGAATACCTTATAATGTTAACCCCTTACTTTACCCCCCCCCCCTCTTTAGGGATGATTTTGCAAAAAAGTTGAAACACATTTGACGATCTCCTTGGCGCAGTGGGCGAATAGCCGGCTGACACGCAAGAGGTAGCGCGTTCGATTCCCACCACGGAACAAATGTTTACATGTTCGACAGATATTTGTTCCGGGTCTGGATGTTTTTCTATATATAATAAGTATGTATTTACAAAAAAAAAGGTATTTAAGTATCAGTTATCTGGTTCCCATAGTACAAGCTCTGCTTTGTTTGGGGCTAGATAGCGCTGTGTGAGATGTCCAGCAATATTTATTTATTTATTTATTACATATTTATTTATTGCTTACCAAAAGCCTAAAAATTTCAGAAACCTAACTTAAGGAATTATGGATTGCCCATAAATACTTTCAACCCCTATTTTTACCCTTTAAGATTATTTTTTCAGACAAAAGATAGCCTTCTCAAAAATATATTCTATCTCCTTGCCAAATTTAATTACGATCCGTTCAGCCGTTTAGTGGTGAAAAGGTAACAAACTAACGTTTATACAGAGTTACTTTCGCATTTATAAGTACGCATACCTACTTGCCCAATTGTAAGTAAAAATCACAATGACACCTAAAATATTAATTTTGATTGCCAAAGAGACGAATATTTTAAAATAGGGTTACGAGATCAAATATGGGAGAGCACAAAATTTTAATATTATTAACATAGGTAATAGCCAAAGCTAATAAAACTTCATCATCATCATCTCAGCCCGTCTGCATCCACTGTTTGGTATAAGCCTCCTCTTTATTACGCCATTCTTTCCGGTACCTTGCGAGTCTCATCCATTGCCACGCTATACCATGCGTAAGTTAACTGTGCACTTCCCGGGAATGCGACTCCACTCCCGCTTCCCCGCGCGGCGCCCCGCGTTTGCCTGACACGCTTAGTAACTATAGCATCACTGTGACAGTGACGTCACAGTGCGAGGTGCACAGTTAACTCGCACGTGTTAACACACAACGTCATTCGACCATCGGGCGTGGTCTGCCTCTTAGTGTACGAGCATCCCTTGGCCCATTCTGTAATCGCCTTCGTCCAACGCCCATAATACCTCCTAGTAAAACTTATGAAAGAAAATATAATTATTCTCAACCTGATTTCTTGTTTAAATTTCAGAACTTTGGCTAATGGTAAAACTGTGAAATTATGATGATCATTGTATTTTTATAGTCATTTAGCTATTGCAATTAGGATGTTGTAGGTAATAATAAATATATATTTGTTGTAATGTTTGTTTGAGTATTCCTGGCACTTACAAATTGTATTACAGTATTTGTGAAATGGTGGAAAAATAACAATTATAGAACAAAACATTACCCTCCTTCTGAGCAGTCGAGTTAAAAACAGATAAAAATTACGCATGACGTAACTAAAAGGACCTTATATGAAAGAAACTTTGTCATTTTATTTTTACTACAATGGAGATTGAAAAAAATGCCATAGGGCACGTTTTTAAAACTAAGGGTTGAAATTGTATAATAATAATAATAAATAATGCTGGACGTTTCACACAGCGCTATCTAGCCCCAAACAAGCTTAGCTTGTACTATGGGAACCAGATAACTGATAGAATACTTATTTTTTTTTAACTAGCCTACATTTTCCCACTGCTGGGCCAAGACGTACCCCAACTCCTTCCACCTATCACGATCCTTGAATAGAATACTTATATACTTTTTTTTTGTAAACATATACTTATTATATATAGAAAACATCCAGACCCGGAACAAATATCCGTAGATATTTGTTCCCTCCTGCGTCTCAGCCGCCTATTCACCCACTGCTCCACGGAGGTCATCCAGTTGATCATTTTTGTTATTCAACCTGGAACAAGCATATGGCCCACCTGATGTTAAGTGGTAACCATCGCCTGTTACAAAGTATTGCCTCGTAGGTCACGCACCTTAGAAACGTGCCGTAAGATGCACCGCCCTGCGTTAACTAACTTGAGGCATACAGGTGTAAAGCCTCATGTGCCTGTAATTTCACCGGTAATCATACCCTTCAAACATAAACAGTAATAAGTGTGGTACTTGCCCGGGCGAGCCCTTTCTCAAGAAACTCTACAACTGTTAGTAACATTGTAATAACCCAGGAGTTCCATACAAAATATGATTATTTTTATTACGATCAGAAGAAAAAATCAGAGGTTATGCATATCGCTTCCACTTTTTACAGACTTTCTGATTGTTTGCATAATAAAACGGAAAAAGAACATTTAAAACGCACCCGTCAAAATAAACTCTGAGAGAATGCAATGAATTTAAAACTTCAAAAGGGTGCTTATAACGAAGGACGCAAGGTTCAATATCGCACATTAGTTTTAATAAATGCCCATTCAACCCACTCCTTTCAAGAATGAGATCATCAAGCGGTCAGTACAAAAGGCATTATGGCTCAGTGTTTATGCCCTCGTGTGAAATCTTATAATTTCAAGTGTCCCTTGGGAGGGAAACTGGACGGGTCAATTACAGGAAAAATTAAATGGCTAGGTAAGTCTATACGACAATACATTTATTAAGTATTTTAAGCTCTGACTAGGTTTGGCCACAGTACGAACTTATATGAATAAACTAATAAAAAAGATTTGTTAATTATCCCTTAAAAACTAGATACAAAAATAAATGCCTCGTCTTATTGTTGAATAAAGCAATTTCTATCACATCTCCTTTGGATGAAAAATAGTATAAATAGGGGCCCGTTCAAGTAGATTTATTACAATAATTTACCCCCTCCCCCCTCGCCCTTGTCAGCAAAAGTAAGCAAAGTAAATTGATTTTTCTTTTAATGTAAGTATTCTGTTGAAAATAAGCTTAGGATAGAGGATAATTCATTATTTGTGGGAATCCCCGAATATGCGTTTCATTTTCAAGCATAGACAATGTGTGGGTTGCCATATGTGAAAACAAAGTTTTAAAAAAAGTAAATTATTACTGCTGACGTAATCACCATCTAGACACCCCCCCCCTTTATTCATAACTCAACAAATCACTAAAGTTTAGTGACTAAACTAAAGATGTATAACTAATTTTGCCCAATTCCTCATGTACGCTGATGATACCAAAATCTACGCTTTTATAAAAACTGAAGTAGAGTCTCAGAAGCTGCAAAAGGATAATAGAATTGGAGTAAATGCTTCAAAATGTTTCCAAATTTCCTTCACTCGTAAAATTAAAAAAGTAACATATCAATATGAATTAGACAATATACCTTTGGAACCACGAAATCTTGGAGTAATCTTTGACTCGAAAATGTTAATATCTGATCAAGTCGCGGCAGTGGTTGCAAAAGCTTACAGAAATCTAGGGTTTGTCTTACGTGTTAGTCGGCAGTTCTCTGACGCTGAATGTATTAAAGTTCATTACTATTCTTATGTCCGTAGCGTCTTGGAATTCTGTTGCACTATGTGGAACCCACAATACATAATATATGAGCAAGATATTGAGGGAATTCAATCAAATTCAATTCAATGAAATAGACATCTTCTCTAATAGCAAGGCACCTTTTAAGAAACAAGTTATATCTGTTCTTAATCATATATAGCGCGTTCCATAAAATATTCAGAAACTCAAAGAAATACACTATACAAAACACTACACTCCCTCCCTCACCCCCTCAAGTATACACATTTACACAGCATCCCTCCTTCCCTTTCATTCTTCAAATGCGTACCTACTAAATTACTAAATTCCTTGAAAATTAATGAATTATATGTTTTGTGTTTTTGATGTTTTTACCTAGGCGACTAATTTCTTACAGGTCTATAAAATGTGAATGTGTTATTTGCATTAAGTATTAGCTATAAGAGTTTGTATATCAAGTGCTGTTGATTCTGTAATGAATAAAAAAAAATTTATTGGCGGTCAAGGATAGACGAAGTAAATATATACAGAGTTTTCCCTTGAACTATTTCAATAACAACGTAAGAAATTCAAAGACGCCGTTTTTTAGTATCGTGCCTCTAAATAAAATAAATAAAAAAATAATGCTCACACAATGCTATCTAGCCCCAAACTAAGCAAAGCTATGGGAACCAGAAAACTGATAGAATACTTTTACACATTTTTTTTGTAAATACATATAGAAAAATACCCGAACCCGAAACAAATATCTGTACGCCATGCAAACATTTGTCCAGCAGTGGGAATCGAACCAACAACCTCCTGCGTCTCAGCCGACTATTCGCCCACTGCGTACAGAGGTCGTCTGACAAAGACTGAAGCAAAGAGGCCAAGCCTACAAACACTTAGTGATTTAACGGTCCCTTTATAGCTGTGGGTCAGAAAAGGAACATACGAATGCATCAGGGCGACATTTAACACCGTGGTGGTTATGGCAACAAAGGAAGACAAAAGGACAATAAGATATTAAAGTCTAGAAGTGACTATCCTGGGTTTTCTAAAACAGGTATGCTATGAGTTCAATAGCGATCGAAAGTACTAATCGGAATGATAAGAGTAGCAGTGGGCAGGGCACGTAGCTCGTAGAACTGACAGCCGTGGGGGCACTTTCTGCCCCAACTGCTCTCGGGTACTACGCACTGGAAAGCGCAGCGTAGGACAGGTCCCGCTAGATGGGAAGAAGACCTGGTACTAGCTAATCTCCTTTAAAATGTCCTTTGAATACATGTGCTATTCATTTTCTCATCTGAATAAGTGAGTAGATACTATCTACTGTAGCCAATTGTTTTTCCAATTTTCTGATTAAAATGAAAATAAAGTAAATATGACTAGACTTTCACACAGCGCTATCTAGCTCCAAAGTAAGCAGAGCTTGTATTATGGGAACCAGATAACTGAGAATACTTATATACTTTTTTTTGTAAATACATACTTATAATATGTAGAAAAACATCCAGACCCGGAACAAATATCTGTAAATCATACAAACATTTGTTCTGAGGTGATTATTTGTGATTTGTTTATTTTTATTTATTTTTATTCTTAACTGACCTTTACAATATATTTTTGACATACCAATATTAAAATTTAATGAAATGGTGAATAAATGAATTCTGATAAAGGTTACTGGGAGCCGTTTGGGGCAGCCGCAGACCTCCTTAGGTTTCCAGAGCGATTGCTCTGGAAACCTGATGAGGCCTATGTTCAGCAGTGGACGGCTATCTGATGTGATGCATATTATCAAGGTATCGTGAATGGGTGATACTGGTTTGCCCTATCCAGCCCTACGATATCCTTGGGATCGTTTGATCCCTAACAAAAGATTTCCACATTACAGCCCTAAGGAGGCTTTAGAGGCCTTATCCGGAAGCCACTTGTAATGTAAATACGCTATTGTGTAGTATCAGCAAAACTGAGGTGTCAGCTCGACTGCTCCCGAAATGTGTAGGTAAATAATGTATTGACACACGTTATTTATCGTTTTGTACGCTGTACTTCCTATGGAACATTGGCGGCATTATCTAAATTCTAAGGGGGGACTTGCGCAACGATGCTTAACATACTTATAACATATAGAAAAACATCCAGACCCGGAACAAACATCTGTAAATCATACACAAACATTTGTTCCGCGGTGGGAATCGAACCCGCTACCTCCTGCGTCACAGCCGGTTATTCGCCCACTGCACCACGGAGGTCGTCATTATGAGTAATTATGAGTTTACAACTGAAAAAAACTCACTTGTTTAAATAGATAGGTATATCTACTAAGATTTATTCACGGAGGGACTGTTTCTGGCTATTTTTATTGGTTATATTTTATTAAACATGTAGATTGATGATGATGTAGTGTGTTTATTGAAACTGTAATTTGGGGATATTTCCCTATTTAATACCTTTCTGGTAGGCTTTTGACTAAATAAAATTAATTGTTGAAGTTTTTATGTTTTATTTCATACTAAATTGAGTAGGTAATTGAGTAATGACGACAGGTGGACTAAGGCACTAACAGAGTGGAGGCCGACAACTGGCCATCGAAATAGGGGACGTCCACCAGCGAGATGGGTCGACGACATCCATAAGACCGTGGGTCGTACGTGGTTCAGACTGGCACAGGATCGGTAAGAGTGACAGAAACAAGGAGAGGCCTATGCCCAGCAGTGGGTCGACACGGGCTGAGAATGATGATGATGATGATGAAATTGAGTAGGTAGGTAAGGTTAATCTAACAACTGCTACTTAGTACATGTTTGTTGTACTACGGATGTTTACGTTGGATCTAATAACTGTAATGTAAATATTCTAAGATGATTAATTTGACGGGTAATCCAAACAATTTACGATTCAGAGAATCTTACTTTGTAGTTGTGGTGCTAAATAAATTACAAAGTAATGAGAACACGGTGACAACTAAAATCCATCAACACTATTTGTACTAAAAACGGGATATTTACCATGGTTTGTGAGTTCTTGAGTGTCCCGATATTTCGACGCAGTTGCATGCGCCATGATCACGGGTAAACTGAAGTTTTTGCGAGTGGGTAGTTATTGGCAGATATAACGATCTACCCTCTTTCTTAGTCTCTTGCTAGGAATGAATTCACTAATACTATCAATACTACCGGTTTCATTCTCGATCATAACTCGATTACCATTTTTTGAGTCCCATTATCTACAATTGAATAAATACTCGTAAATTATAAAATTTTTCCCACTGACATACTTTAAATGTAAAACTGTAATCATAAAATGGCTTTTCACCCTTTCCTTTGATGATACGGAGGAGTTAATACAAATTAGAAAATAGTACTGGTAACGAACATTCATAATCATACTTATCCTGTTTAAACATGCGCATACACTACACACACACACACACACACACACACTCCCACACCTCACCCACCCATACGCACACCCACCCTTAAGCACACCCCACATTACTCATTAGACCCAATCCACACATAATCTTTATAATAAAAGTGCTTTTTATAAAGCTTGCTACTTATCATAATATTAATTTCGAATAATTTTCCTTGTTTATTTTTTTTCTGTCTGTTACAACTAATTTTGCATCAAAATCTCTGTACCTAGGTACTCTGGAATGTCAATGTCTCCTTAATAAGGTCAGGTACTGGAAAGTGCGACACAGTTTTTATTATTGCACTTTTCAGTGTTTCATTTATGTATAAAGCTATCCTGTGTGTATTATGTTCAAAATAAATGATTGATTGATTGATTCCGACACACAACTCACGGTATCAGGCCGCGTAATTGACACTTCACTTCTTTGGTTCTTACACATTCTCACCACAGGATTCCAGGCTCCAGATAGTTGAAAACCATCTTCACGATTGAAATTCTTGTGTTTGGTAATCTCAATTGCCTCTTGAACCAGTCTTGGGATGTAATGTCGCTCAGTTGAGATTACTTGTGGGTTGTGTAGCTCGATCCAGTGGTTTGAGCCTGAATCCAGCAGATGTTCCGCCATGGCAGACGTTTTTAGTTCAAATAGTGTTCATAACCATGATAGTTTCAAAAGTTCCATCCACACTAATCCATGCCTGGCTTGCACAACGACCCATAAACGTATTTAGTGACTAAACATGTTTAAATTTGACGTATTTGTATGATTTGACAAATCTCTAAATCATCTATTAGGTACACGTACCGTTTTACCGTTATATAAAACGCTACGTGAAAAAAGGTCTCTATAATAATGTCTCTAAATCATATACAGGGTGTTTGGTAATATACTGACGATATTCAGTTGATGGTTACTCAAAACATAAAAAAAGACTTGTCGAAGAAAACTGCTAGTTATAATATCAAATTTTAAAGAAAATCGACTAAGTTTAGGTGATTAATTCCATATAAAACTTACTACCTACTCTTGCAATCGACATCCATCCATCGACATCATAAAAGCCGTAATCCACAAAAGAATCGAAACTTTAGATGGACTGGATTTCACGAGAACGTTATAGGACGGTAGCTTTTAATAAAATAATAAATCTTAATCTTCTTAATATACTGTGTTTTAATGAAACACTTGGACATTTGTCATGGAGGTTCCATGACAAATTCTTATTTCTTTTACACTAGTGGTTCGCCCCGAACCACCTTGCGAGATCTCATTTCGCAAGTCTCCTATAAAAACAAAAATATATTATTCGTAATCTTTGACTATCAAATGCCACGAAATACATAAGTAACTAACTTGACCTACAGTTTCATTCTAATTACAGGTAACGGGAGTCCATGTTAATCGGTTCCTCTTTTTTGTGGTACAAATTGCAGTTATTCTAGATTTCAGACTTTTCCCTATTTATGTGTCACTTAAGCTACACGCATACAAAATTACATCACTGTGGGGTCACTGGTGTAGGTACCCTGTGAATTTCGTCACAGTTCAGTTTTTATTATGGCTTATAACTCAAAAACTACATAGATACTAAAAAAACACCGAGTTGAAATGTAACAATGAAGACCTTTAATTTGATGTCCTACTTGACCTAATTATCTCATTTTCATTTTTTTGGTACCCCTCTTGAACCCTAATATCTCAACAACCCTGAACATTTTTAGCTCATTTAGTTAATTGTTAAAATTGTGCCATCAGTATCTACCTATTTGTCAAATTTCACGATGATCGGACAAACAAACATACATACATACATACAACGCCGATTTGCCCAAGTTGATTTGGAGATCTCGCTTCGCTCGATCAACTATGTACTGATGATAATGTGTAAATATTGTACTTTTTCG